>JALMGA010000019.1:10595000-11795000 GCA_023333525.1 Aspidoscelis tigris stejnegeri | reverse complement strand
TCAATTATTCAAATCGAATTGAATTTTTGGATATTCAATCTGAATCAAATCAAATCCTGAAAATTGAATTTGTGCACACCCCAAGTTCTAAGTTGCCTAAAGACCTGTGTTTAAAACCAGCACATAGAATCACCAGGATATGAGATCCCAGATCTCAGCAGAGCTTACCTCCATATTTCTTGATTGGCTTCCACATTATGGGAGATTCTGTAAGCCACTAAGCCAGCTGAAATGCATGCAGTGGAGAAATAATGGTACTGTACTACAGATTCTAATAACATTGTGGGTGAATCTGTACTGCCCAGTAACGGGGAAGCAGACCAGGCACCCACCATGCTGGTATGCCAATCACAACATGGGAAAAGTACTGCTAGTAAGTGACTAATCAAGTCCAGGGAAAGCCAGGCAGGTGAGTGTTCAATTGTTGGGGAGTACTCATCTAGAATGAATTGCCAGGCTTCAAGGCAAAGAACACTGAAATGAGGGGGAAATGAGGTAAGCTTGTTCTTTTAACTGTTTTCTGTGCATTTACAAAAGGGATATGTTTTCTTAAAGGGGTGACCAAAAAGCCCTGTATGATCACTCACAACTACAGTAATTTCAGCCAATAACAAATGCAGCTGCTCCCACAGTGCTCAAACCTCTGAACCAATCTCACAAGTGGACCTCACAAATAAAATACTTATAGAGGTACACAGCTCCTCTGAAAGTAGCCTGTGGACAAGATTACTCAAGTGGTTGCACATCTGAATATAATTAATAGTGTAATTTCATTCATGACCTTTACCATTGTATGGGCAACATCAGTCCATACATTTCACATTATTTGTCATCTTAATCTGAAATTTCTAGTCCCCCCCCCCCCATATCACGGGCTTGTGATGAGTTGGCAAATACTCAGTCACTTCAGCAATTCATTTTCAACAACTATTCTTCCAGCTATATAATATGAAAAATGAAGGGCTTATTTGACTTTCAGAGTAGTTTAGGAAGGATAATTTGTTCCTTAGAGTCATTATATATTTTATTTTGAACTTGAGATCTTCAAAAGTGAAGGGATTCGCACTGAAAAATTTTATCTAGAGATGGTTGGGCATTCTTCTTCATTTCTTTTATGAAATCATTAAGCCTAAAGATCAAGCTTCAGGAGTTAATAAAAACAAAAATCCTTTAGCTTCATTGTTGTATTAGTCTTTCCATCAGTTCTAAAGAACTTTATCTCAGGCCCATAAAAATAGAAGTAGAAAAGTAAGAAATATTTTGTAGTCCACAAACTGGAATTGCATGGCAGTGGAGCACAAATGAGTCTTTGGTGGCCTCCACATGGCTGGCAGAAGGAACAGCCAAGGAGAAGAAGATGCGGGCCCAACTCTAGATTTAGCACCTGTACCTCCCAACCTTTGCAAACTTCAAAGCTAGGGAACAAAAATTCCCTGGATTAAAATTTTCACACAATCCCTTTCCCCCCCACTTTTTTAAATTGTTTATATCAATTCTGTAATATACAGAGCTTATTCATAAACAAATATAACAAGTCAACAATTTTAACAAACATCATCAAGAATTGAAGATTGGTTGCATTACATAAGTTACTAGTTTTTACATACATTGGGTTCTACATTTTCAGTAGCTGGTATAAAGTCCATATAACATTCAGATGTATTAACATTATATTTATTCAGTCCAATAGAAATTTTATGGCTGTTTCTGATATTGTATAATCTTCATAGTTGGATTTTATAAAGTGTATTAATGGTTTCCATACCTCTAAGAAGATATAGTTTACCTTTCTGCTTACATATTTACATGTATAATACTGTGAAGTGATTAATTCATTTATAGCATATTCTGTAATCTTAGCATACCATGTCTGAAGATTCAGTATGCCCAGCTTCTTCCAGTTCCTGGCTATTACTTTCTTGCCTGCTAGCAACATAAAGTGTAACAACAGAGCTTTATTTATGGTTATTTTGTCACTGGGAAATATGTGCAATAAAAATACATTTGGAGAGAATTCTATTTGTATATTTAATATTTTGACAATTTCATGATATACCAACTTCCACAATTTATTAATGCATGGACAGAACCAAAGGTTCCTGTCAGTCCACATGCATGCCAACACTTTTTTGAATATAATTGTGAGATGTGGTTCAGCTACCATTTTAAGACCACACTGGAAATGGTCCTGAGGCCTTTTTGCACTACAGCCGAACAGTTGCAGTGAACCCAGGCTAGGCCACACAGGGACATATTCCTCTTTCACATCCAGGCAGGTAAGGAACACATGGGCACAGACGGGCTAGGGTGGTTCTGAATGGAATGGCTGGCTGAGCAGAGCAAATGCTCCATCCCTGGGCATCCTACTCCCATTCCTCAGGCCCTCATGTGAATAGGTCTCTGGTTTCCATCTGGTCCTTAATAGAGCCAGTTGCTCTTTCCACTATTATTCCTTCATTTATCAGTGGCAGGAGCAAATAATGGTTGGAAAGTGCGCTCAAAATGTGATTCCTTGGTGATGAGAACAGACAGCTTCTGAGGCGCACTGTGGACCCAGTGGGTGTGATTCTCATGCCCTGCAACCTTTTCTATGCTGGCTTTTCCAGCCAAGGGAATGCAGTAAGGATGTGCACAAATGGGGTTTTTTGAAATTTGATTAATAATGAATCAAATGTTAGAAAAATTGTATCTGTTTGAGTAGATCCCCTTTAAATGTGGTAGGATTCTATTTGTTATGACTGTATTCATACAGATTTGTAGAAATATCCAATATGAATGAATACAGATCCTCGATACGGATCCTGTAAGAATGCATACATTTTGGATACGTATCCAAAACGTATCCCCAGTTTAGCAAATGTTTGAACTATTCATATGAATGTTAATGTACGAATGTTGTAGCATTCAATTTGTGTACAAATGCATGATTTTGTATCAATAACAAATGTTACGGATATTTGTGCACATCCCTAGAATGCAGCCTTCTAGGGTTGTGCACAGATACCCATAGCATTTGACATTTGGCCAAATTTGGACATTCAAATTCAAATCGAATGTTGGCACATTCGAAGATTGACATTTGAAACCAAATCAAATGTCTTGATACATTTGTATGAAGCTTCGTTTGTGAATCATATGCTATTCGTATGGGATTGAACATTCGTATTGAAAACGAATCCTACCACATTCAAAGGGAATCTATGCAAATTTTCTTGCATTCTATTTGATCCGAATCTAATAAAAAAAATTCATGCATATCCCTACAGCCTTCATCTTGACATTTTTCTTCAGTCTCTTGTGCTCTTATGTGTCATGCCCTGTTCGGCCTCATCGGACCTGTTCGGAAGATATGCCTGCAGTGCGACCACAGGCTGAGGAGCAGCCACAGCAGGGCATTGCAGGCATGGAAGAACTAAGGCTGGGCCCAGGTGAGGAGCCAGACAGCTCTGTTGATGAATCCACTAGCAGTGAGCCTAATCAAAGGCTCTCTCATTGCCTGCTTAGGCAGCAGAAGCAAGTGAGATGGAGATCAGAGCAATTAGCCCAGCTGCACCGTGGGAGTGGCTCTGACTCCTCTATTTAAGAACAAGCTCAGCTTGCCTCAAGTTGCTGCAGACAACGTCTTAGCAGCCTCGTGTTACCTGAGCTTGAAATCCTGGACTCCTTGTGACCTTCTGACCCTTGGACTGCCTGACCTTTGTTGACTTCTGGACTCCCTAGACCCCAGACCGGAACTGACCATGAGTACGCCTGGAACCCTTGGGACTGAGTAGCTGCACAAGTGTTTGCCTGTTGCCTGACTGGCCTGCGATGTGACATTATGAGAGATCAAATTTGTCTTGACCTGTGAGGCATTGCTGGTAAATAAGGCAGTGATTATAGGTGTTCTCTTACAGAAGAGCATATTATTGCAATCAATGGGAGTTATCTGTGAGTTGGTATTGACAAGAATGGAGCACTTGGCTGCAAATCTAGAACAAAGGCTGGAAGCTTCATTAGCTGAAACAGCCAAAATCATTTTAAAAAGATATTTCTCGAAAGTTTATAGAAACATTCTCTTCAATAATTACAGCAAATTGTCACTACACAGCCCTGCGCGGTATGATAAATGAGATGTTACAGACAACATCCATAGATTTTTTATACACTTGTATATTCTGGGGAAGCTTATTAAAGTTTCAATTTAGACTGGGGCTTTATTATAGAAAGATAAACAATCGATAACAGACAGGTTGTGTCTTCTTAATCAAAACTCTTAAAGGTTGTTGTGAAGGATTACAAGTGTGTCATTAAGTAAAAATAAACAAAAAGGAATTTTAGCTATAGACAGATTCACATCATGAAGAACCCAAATGTCACCTATTCTTCCAGGACATATCTGGGAATAGTGCTCTACCATCATCTGCATCAGCATGTGGATGGCAGACCACTATTCCAGGATATAATCAAGAATAAGGACCAGTGCAGAAAGGACGCAAAACAAAGGAAAGGAAGGAGGATACCAAACCCCAACTCTTTTCTCCAGAAAAAGCAATAATACATATTTTGAAGATGCTGGGGGGTGGGAATCTGTTTTGCCAAACAGATTTGGAGGAGTGTGTTATCCATACTCCTCCCCATTTTCCAAGCAGGGGACTCCCAGAAATTATTGCACAGCTCTTAGCCAAGCAGCATTCTCCGTCCTCTCCCTTATCAGGAAGAGAGCTGTGACTAGCTCAAAGTCACCCAGCTGGCTTGGTGGAGGAATGAGGCCCCAAACCATGTAACTATAAGATATGAATCTAACATTCTAAACACAAAACCAAACTGGCTTATCAGTTTGGGGAAAGGAAATGTGACTTTCTGTTAGAGATGTACATGAAAAAAATTGCATGTTCCCTTCACCATCAAAGTCAGAACCTGTTTGTTTAATTGTCAAATCATTTAATCGGAACTTTGCATTCATTTTCACTTTTTTTTTCAAAGAAACAATTTTTCCCCATTTAAAAAAGCCAAATGTTCAATTGAATTGTTCAATCAGTTCATTTCAATGGATTTTTAGTTTTGATGTGAATACCTGCAAATATATGCAGAAAAAATGCATCCAAATGGTAAAGCATTATGCCCAATTCTGTTTCTTAGAATTCCCCAGGATCTCTTATGGAGAAAATCTTAAAGAAAACATTCATTTTTAATCAAAGTGGCTTCTTGTAGTTTCCTGTTCTGAACATCAGCACAGTTTCTAGTCACTCTGTTAAAATTTAAAAATAAGGAGAAACACGCCTTCAACATAAGTATTTACTTCTTGCAATTAGCCTTAGAAAATCACTCATTTGTAGCCAACAGACAAATCCTTTCATATACAAACCTCTGGTTAATGACTGTAAAATTTACCTTTGCTTTCCAGTAAATCAGCCACAAATGAGTTGTGCTTGAAAATGTTTCTCCTTGCAGGCTGAAAAGTGCCTTTTTAAAACAACAATATGCTTTTGTATATTTCAAGATGGAGGGAGTATTGTTCATAAAAAGCCTTATCAAGGATCCCAGATTTTCTTTATATTCAGCTCCATACCAGCCAATTATAACCAAATTCATATATCAATGTCCCCCATATATTAATTTCATTTTTTTCCATTCTAGAAGGTCTTTCAATGAAATGTGTATACGCAAATGCATAACGGGACATTGTCCTCATGCTAAGAAAGAGTCCAGGAAGCTCTGCCCTGGTGCAAATCTCTAGCATGCTCCATTTGTACAAAACAGAGCATAAACAAAATGGTGCCTTAACTCAGTTTCGAATTGATTCAGATGTTTAAAATTCAAATGTATTCATATTTTATTTGAATCAAATACATTCGTATCTATTTGAACAAATATTCAATTTGTATTTGAATATATGAATGTTGACAACATTCGTGTCTGTATGCATCCGTACACATTTGTAAGCATGCTGTTTTTTTAATTTTTTAAATTTTTAGTAATATCAAATGTTTTAACAAACATCAAAAACCTATAACGTAAACCAAATATACACTTCTGAGGATCACATAGTCCATACAGTTCAATCAAGATTTATCCAGTACAGTCTAGAATGGAAAATCTGGATAAGCGTCAATTTTTGTTTCAAAAATGTTACTGAGAAAGAGGAAGATGGTCGAAGTCTGGGATCGATTTGTGCCTGAATGATAAAAGGTGCCCATTTCTTGATAAACTGAGCTTCTTGTTCTAGGAGTTGCATCTTATACCGTTGCACTGTGATGAGTTCATTAATCAATAGCGATCATGTACGACTGATCCAGTTATCTATGTTTAATTGATCTGCAGATTTCCAATGGAGAGCAATCTCTGCTTTTGCAGTGGTGATCAGCGAGCGAATCAAATCCCTATTATGATTTGGCACCCCTTGTTCTTTAAAGGAAAGTAGAAACACTATAGCCAGCGATAGTTGAACATTTCGAGAAACAATGGTACTTATCTTTGCCTGGACAGCTTCCCCAAACACTTTAACCTTAGGACATTGCCACCATTGATGGATGTATGTACCTTTTTCTCCACACTTGTTCCAACACAGTGGGAGAAAAGTATTATTAATCCTATTCAAAGCAACCTGGGTGTAGTACCATCGAAATAATGCTTTAATGGACAATTCCCTTTCTGCTTGAGACCTAAATGATGAAAACATCCTACTGGGAATTTTTTAACCATTCTTCATTATCAATTTCTATTCCACAATCTGTTTCCCAGAGCCCTTTCACTGCTGTTTTTATCCCATATGCATCCTGTTTTCATCCTGAACGTATCCGTACCAATGCGTATGGATATGAATAAGATGCATATGGATATGTATGTAATGTGTACATATCTGTACAAATACAGATGTCCAAATAATTTATACAAATGATTTAAAGATTTGATCATATTTGGAATGTTTTGAATATCTGTGCACATCCCTATCAGAGAGAAGGCATATGATCTCTTCCTTAGAGATACAGAGGAAATGGAGGATCCAGGAATTCCAAAGGTCAGGGGCTTTCATTTCTGGTCTTCAGAAGGTCCACCTGTGACTCCAAAGGAAGGGCTGGTGCAGACCCATCCCGGAATGAGTTTCATATCTCCCTTGACCCAGGATATTGTATTTAAGTGTGAATCCGCCTAATATGAGGTTTAGTTGTGCAATAGGAATGCCTATCTCCCTTTATGCATCTTTAAAAAATATCTATAAATAAAATACATATTACAAAGACAGTGGGGCTTTCCTTATGTTCCACATCTATATTGTTGTTAGCTTGAGAAAAACAGTTACAACATTTGAGAAAACAGAACACAATTTAACATAACTCAAAATAACTACAATATAAAGCACATCTATATGCACTTAAAATATTATTAATTACATAATTGGTGAATAAGGAATTAACTAGTATGTAATAAATATGCAATTCAAAATACATTAAAATATACAGATTAAATATTAATATTAATTCTCTAAATAAACCAGCTAGCTATTTTATAATTATTATTTTAGACACATTAACTTTTTAAAAAAACACAACTCCAGATTTTTATGTATACTATAACAAAATTTTAATTGCAGTAGATGGCATAAAAGCTTGTTCCAAAGTATAGATAATGATAATAATAGGTTGACATATCTTGGGAACCAATACTTGGAAGTGCACACATTCATAATAGATAGCTGGGAAGAAGTAATTTTGTTCATCCAGATCGTCAGTTGATGGCCAGAGTGCAGATGGTCACCAGCTGGACATGTAAGGTAAGTTCCTGGTCATGATTGTGGAGGATTGGGTTGTTTGTGATGTGTGATGTCATGCACCACAGCTAGTTTACAATCAGGCAACATCTGGGCAGGCAGGGGGCACTTGCAGACTGTAAGCACCTCCTGTAAATACTGATGCACCTGCCCAGATGTTGCCTAATTGCAAACTCCCAGCTGAAGTGTGAATCACCCTCAGGATAATGTTAAATCACTAGTGTTGGACAACAGCAACTATTTTGGGGGCACCTTAAAAGATATTTATTATGACAGATGGATTGTGAACTAAAGAAGGAGAGAGAAAGAATGCTATAAAGAAGGGAAAGAGACATGGGAAGAAATGCAAAATGATAATTACCTGAAATCATAAATATATATAAAATGATTCCAGTGATTGTGGACTATTCAGAAAGAAGTGCTTTGATGACAATACAAACATCTTCGCATAGGTAAGCTGAATTAAACTGAATAAAAAATTGTAACTCAGCAGTTTGACAAAAAGATTCCAAGTATTCCATTCAAATAGGACTAGGGGCATGTTCCCATAGGCAATTAAATCTGGACTGGATTCAAATTCGGCACCCACCCTTCCCATTACTTAGGCAAATAATCCAAATTTGGCAAGCAGGGTTCCCATTCAACTTCCTATCCCCAAATTTTCTGAGGACTATTCTGTGAAAATCCGGAGAAAAAATATTTATGGACATTGGTTCAACCAGTGAGCAGAGAATAGAAGAATTTCTAATATTCTATCAAGCATATGTGTCAAGCATAGGCTAAGGCTCATTCTATCCTTTAACAAGCACCAAACTCTGATAGTCTCATTAAAAAAAAAAAAAAACTTCTTTTTTTGGTCGCCTTGGACTGCAGATTAATCTGAGAAGAATTTATGAGGAAACTGACAGCCAAAATCTGGGATATCTCTTCCTTTCCCTAGATCACACATTTTAATTTGACCTCCGTTCGTCCTTAGGTCTTGTCACTCACATTATTTTTATTTAATTTGTTTTCCAAGCCAGCCTACCACCATTAGACCATTTAACTTGTAGTCCTGTTTTTTTGAGGACTGACAAAGTCTGAGGCTGTCCTGGCATTTCAGGCCATCTTCACTTCCTCAAGTGTGAGCGGAGGGAGAGGCTAAAGGAGGCTGAACTGTGCTGTGGTGGGTGGGTCCAGTCTTTCCTTTGGTCGATCGGCATGTGTGGAGTTTGTGAAGCACCTCCCCTTCTCTCCTCAGTTTATGTGTATGATTCCTCTATCTAGTGTTTTTATGCAAATTTATTATTATTTTCTGACGTGTTCTGGACACACAACCTAATCAAGGGCTCAGGGAAGTAGGAGGCAACATCTGGGGAGCTGCGGTAATACACTGGGTGTTACGATAGATTTACCCAGGCTCTGACTGGCTCGGTCCGCAAGACCAACCATGTGTTATGGCTGACCTGACTAAGCTAGAATGGGGAGAGAATTAAAGAGGCTGGAGCAGAAGTCAGGAGGAAAAGAGATTGTTTAATCTTTGCCAGGGGTTTATATACAGCCAAAGAAATGACATCAAAGCAACATCTGGGGAGGTGATTGGATGAAGGCTGGTGGGCAGGCAGGTCAGAGGTCCTTGGTGATGTCACATCCTGTGGTCAGCCATGGGAAAAACTCTCAACAGAAAGAGAAGGGCAGCTGTAGTTTTAAAACTCAATATGGTTGAGGACTCCATTATTGCCTACAAGCAGCTGCACACAAAGCAGCCCTAGATTACTCCTTCTGTCTGTCTGGATCACCTCCAATCACAGTTTCTCGGCAGCCCATTCAGCACAGATCAACAGATGGCCCAAGGTCATGCAGAGGCAGGAAGAAAATTCCTGGCGCTTTTTATTGTGAGGCTTGTAAAATGAAGAATAGGAAGCCAGGGGAAAAGCTATGCAGCCTAGAGGTTACTACAATTTTCTTTTAGAAAATTAATCACATGAAGAAGAAAAGCAAATAAAAAAGGAAGGGGGCATGGACACACACACTCCCCTCCCTTGACCAGAATGGCATCCAATAAGAGGTAGATTTGATGCAGCAAAAGGGTAGAGAGCCAAGAGAGAAAGGTGTAAGCGATGCAGCCCAAGGCAAGGAAGACCTATAACAATCCAGGTGTGAACACAGCTGGTACGACCTTAATTTGAATTAATGAATAAGCCATCCTCTATTAGACTTGTGTGACCAGGGCCAGAGACTTTGGATCTCACATGCAACTTACAACTTCCTACATGAGGAAAGTCTTTACCCAGTAGCTCAGAAGCCAAAATGTCTAAACTTCAAAATCTATTTCAAGAGACATATTATACAGGTGTCTGAGAATGGAAGAGAAATGGATTATGAAACTCTCTGCATATTCATTTAAAACTGCTATATAAATGCTAAACAACACTAAGTTGAAATTCAGGCCCCAGCCAAGACGTCAGTAAATTATTTTTCCCCATTTGGGAATAGACAGGCAATTATTACTGGATCTGTTGTCCAGGCTGTTTATCAAGCTGAGCAACAGGTACAAAGATTGACGTTGGGTGCAGATCTTCAGTTTCAATCTAGCTCTAGTTAATCTCTCCTTAGAATCTGCTTAGAAATGTTATCAGCTATTTGTTACCTTATTTTGAGTGAGATGAGCCAGCTTTGGATGGGAGCCATGGGTTTTAATGATTTCTCCCCCTTTTCTGTGCAAATTCATTAGGTCTTGTTTGATCAGCTACCTTCATGCAGTATCATCTTTCCAAGCAGCTATTCTAATTGCATATCAAAAAGAGAGATTGCTTCTGTATTGAGGGGGGGGGGGAGTGCCCTAGATGCCTGTCCAGACATAATTTTGTGTTGAATAAAATAAATAAGTAATAATTGAGACATAGAACATCATCAGTAGTAGCAACAAAACACTGTGCTCTTATACTTCACAGAACTGGAATAACTAATAAGCCAATTTGTGTATTGTACTGACCTTATGTCAGATGAGAATAATTTGACATGATATATTTTCAAAGGGTGGCCGGAAGAATGATTAAGTGATCAAGTTGGAACAAGAGTATGGAGGCAATGCAAAAAGAAGTGAAATCTCAATTCAAAAATGATCTCAGATGAGTGAGGTGTAAAAAGTGCACTATCAGTGTCAAGAAAGATACACAGTGCCCCCATTCCCTTCCCCAATTTAGAGGTAATAAATGGTTACAGCATGCCACAGAAATGGGGCAATGGGGTGTTGTTGTGGGGAGCTAGAAGAAATGCAAGTAGATTAAGAGGGAAAGAGCAGCTGTCAGAGGAAATGCTCTGGATCCTGGTCACAGAATTTGCCCACAAAGAACAGTCAAGAAAGAGGATTAGAGTCTAAACACAAGGTTTAGATGGACCTGTGTTAAGCTGGCTCGCCATTCTAATAACCTCTAGGTTGTTTTTGTCAAACAGTTTAGAATGTTTAGAATGTTATTATCAGGAACTGAAGAGTCACAATGAGTCAGCAACTCATGACTCTGGGTCTTTCCGCCCATGCTGACAAAAAAGGATCTAAAAGATCCATTTTCGAGAGGAACATTTTAAAAAAGAATCTGTCTCAAACAGAGACAGATTCTCCAAGGCCCTGCGCATGTGCGGATGTGCGGGGCGGCAGCAGCAGGGCCGGATTGGAGAGGGTGCTGATGTGGAGAGTGCATGCTCTCAGTTTGACAGCTGGGGCCGCCCACTGGCCTTTGCCATTGGCTCCTTCTCTTGCCGATAGGCCCTTCTCTTGCCAGGGGAAGCACGGCCATGTGCTTGCGCTTGGGGTGCTTACCTGGTCACTGGCAGCCTGATTCTTGGAGTGGCATGTTCGGCGTCAATCGCGTGAGCGTGAGCTGTGGCCTACATGTCCCAGCAACCCTCATGAGGGTGGCTGACCCCTTTCCATTGGCCAGACCCTCGTGACGGCAGATGGCCAATGGTGGCTGGGGCACGCACATGTGCGATCGACACCGGCCTTGCCACTCCCAGAATCGGGCCACTAGCAACCAGGTAAGCACCCCGAGCGCAAGCATGTGGCCCCAGGTGGGGTGGGGGGGGTAGGTTGTGCTTCCCCTGGCAAGAGAAGGGTCGATCAGCCTTTCTCTTGCGAGGGGAAAGCTAGGGAAGCCAGCTGCCAGCCTCCTCATGGTGGCTCCAATCACAGACCACATTGCACGCATATGCACTGTGAAGCCAGCTGAGAAAGGCCACTTCGACCCAGAACAGTCATCAGGTAGGTGGTGCATGCGCCTATGTATCACCACGCCAGGGAAGTGGGGGTGCCCGAGGGGGTTCCTGTGGGCCTAGGGGACCCAATCCTGCCCCATAGACCCTGCAGGAACCTGGGGAAGGGCCCTACCAGGTCTGCCCCCCCTGGATCTTCCCTGACCCAATGGCGGCCAGGCATGGGAGGGGTGTCCCATCGCCATCCGAGCCTTTTCAGGCTAGGACACAATATGGATCCAGATGTTTGCATCATAGGGTACTATAAAGCCTTAGAATGGTTTTTTTTCAAGCAGTTCTGTTGCAGTCATGCTCTGCAACCTGAAATCTTGGCTCTGGGAAACCTGGTTGGAGGCAGCCTATGGCTATCTCAGTCTTGGCTGCAGTTCTAAAAACCACAGTGATGCTTGGTTACAACCCAAGGGCTGCAATGATACTTGGTACGAGTGGTTGCTGGTACAATCACCGGTTGTTGCAAAAGTTAATCCCTTCTTCACCACCGGCATGCGATAAGAGATTGCCACGTGTTCATATGGCAAGTTAAAGACAGAGAGCACCGGGAAAGAAGTCAGGCGGGAGACAGGATCAGCTGGAAAAGGGAGCAAGGGTTTAATTTTCCTGGGCTTAAATACAGCAGTCAGTGGAGGCATGGAGGAAATGATGTAAAGGCACAATCCAGTGAGGTGATAGGTGGAGCAGGTCAGGTGAGCAGGTCAGAAGTCCTTCTGATGTCACATTCTGTGGCGGGAGGCAGGGAGAATCCTAAAACAGGAAATTTCTTTTCTGCTGTCCTTTGGGGCCATGTGGTTTCAGATGCCATTTCCTGGAGGGGAAAGAGTCCAGCACCCTGGTGGTGCTGAGTGTGTACTACAAGCTTATGGAGACAGAAAAATAGTTGCTATTTTTACTCTTGAGGCTTGAGAAATGGAAGGCTGAAGAAAAGGAAGCCAGGGCAAAAGTTGTGCAGCTTTTGTGGTTCCTACACAGTTCTCTTCATCAACATGGATGCGATCTGTGATTTGAACATGGCTTTGTGAAGATGCCCTGGGTAAAACTAAGAGGATTATTATAGATCTCTGGCTATATCCATCAAGGCAGTATAAAATAAGTTTCCATGGTTTCACGTGAATGAAAATGCTGTCTATTTTTATAGTGTATTTGGGAACAAAAACATTATAATGAAAGGTAGTCATCATGGAGGACAACAGAGGAAAGTAGGCATGAAGAATAGCCATATGGAAGCTGAGAAAAAATGGTGAAGTGAAACACTATTTTTCATTTTAAAAAAATGCCTGTGTACCAATGTGCATAATCTATTAATCTCAGATTGGGTCAGGTTCTAAAATACGGAGAGATACTCTCTTGTTTTCCAAAACAAGTATTCTTTTCCATGATTTGTATTCTGTACTGCTTTGATTTGGTGGCAGGCAGGTTGGACTCTCTGAGTCTTTTTGTGCTTAAATTCCATGGGACAGTGTCCCATGGATGTTAGGTATAGGGGTGATAGCTTGTATTCACATTGCAAACATTCCAAACCTACCTGGGACTTACCCTGCAGAAGGGTGTGAATGCTGCCATCTGACAGTGTCTGCCTCACTGCAGCAACTACCATGCATGCTGGTGCATGATTGTGATGCTGCAGCCATCCCACTCTGCTCCCATGCAGCCTGCACACGGAAGTAGGTGTGAAGGCTCAATCTGGAGCTATACTAGGAACACTGCTGATACTCCTGTAGAGTAGTTTTTAGTGCTCTATGGCTAACTGAATTTGAGGACAGCCATGCATGCCAGGAGCTGACCCAAGAAGAAGAAGAAGAAGAAAGAAGAAGAGTTGGCTTTTCCACCCTGCTTTTCTCACCCATTTAAGGGGACTCAAAGCAGCTGACAAACCTTCTGTTCTTCTACCCCAACAGAACACCCTGTGAAGTAGGTGGGGCTGTGAGATCTCAGAAGAGAGCTGTGACTAGCCCAAGGTCACCCAACTGGTTTTGTGGGGGAGGGTGGAATCAGATAGGCGTCCAGCTTCTTAACCACTAGACCGAACTGGCTCACTGGTGGCTCCATGGTGTGCCGATGCTGCATGCTGGAGAGTTCCCAGCTGTCCTTGAGGGAGAAGTGCAAAAAGGCCCTTTCCCAGCTGATCTTTACAGCTGCGTTCACAGATAACAGGAAAAACATCTGGGTGGGTAACTTGATATGGTCAGATGACTGATCCATAAAGTTCATTGCATTTCATCTGGGTGGGCTTGCAGCTGCATCACTTCCTTTAGAGCAGTGGTTCTCCTCCTTCCTAATGCCGTGACCCCTTAATGGAGTTCCTCATGTTGTGGAGACCCCCAACCATGGCGGTAGAGCAGCTGGGAAGTGGGAGGGAAGGGCGGCGTGAGACTTGTCACGACCCCTCTGAAAGAGTAGTTCGACCCCCAAAGGAGTCTCGACCCCCAGGTTGAGAACCACTGCTTTAGAGTTCAGATTCTAGCATGAAAGAGCTTTCAGGATCATTCACATGATGTGTATTATTTCACAGCCAAGATGACAGCTGCTTTTTGTTGGTTTAGGCATGGGGTGGGGGTTGTCTACAGATCAGCACTACCAGGGTTTGTGGGAGAGGGTACAACTGGAAGCTGCTCTTTGATTTTTCTCCTTTTCAATCCAAACAGAGCCTCACTCTAGGGATGTGCATGAATGCTCTATCAAATGTACAGATACATATGCATTACATATGTATCTATATGAATATCATACATATTTCTACGCATTTACGCTTATAATACGGGATGAAAATGGGATGCATATGGGATAAATCAGGATGCATATGAAATGCGTACACATATGTGTAACACATACAAATGTTGTCGACCTTTGTATCTTCAAATTCAAATCCAACATTCGAACGAGTAGATTCAAATGCATTGGATTCAAATTGGATTTTGTTGCGTTCAGATTCTAAACACTCAAATCAAATGTGTTGACATTTGATTTGACTCAATTCGAATCCAAAAAACCCATTTATGCACCTCCCTACCTCACTCCATCTACTTCCTCCTAGTGGAAGCAATCTGCATGTTAGACTTCTGTTTCATGGGCAGAGCAACAAAAAGTCTTTAATCATATTGTACAATTAGTAATATAATCGCAAAGTCTTTGTACCCTACAACATTTCCAAGGATTTCCAAGCATCTTGGGCTTTTAAATTTTCCCGTCTCCAATGTTACACTAATATGGTCAGATTGCATTGAAGAATTGCGGTAAAAATCTGCTTGAATTATAGATTTAGTCATTAGGGGCAGCTGTTGCTTACTAGTATTACAAAAACTGCATCTTCCAACTCATCCAAGATTTAAGAGAATCATGAGTGACAAATCAGTGAACTGATTCACACCTTTATAGTATCACTTAAATAATTTATACTGTCCTGCTGCACTTCAGTGGGTTATATAATAACATTAAAGTTTAAAACCCAGTCCTGAGAGCATCCAAGTCTAATTTTAATTCATTTATATTTTAAAAAACCTTTCTACTGTAACTTATTTTATCTGAAGTGGCTTCAGATCTATTAACAAATGACCATTCCTATAAACAAGCTAATCTTAAATTGCATTAAAGCTTGTAATTGTACAGTGATTGTAAGATTTCATTAGGTACATTGTGCAACTGTATTGACACCAAAAATCAATCAATCTGTCAGGAGGACCTTTGGCTCCATTCTTAAATAAAGGCCCAGTTTGGTCTAGTGGTTAGGAAGCTGGACTCTTATCTGGGAATACCCAGTTTGATTCCACCCTCCCCCATGAAGCCAGCTGGGTGACCTTGGGCTAGTCACAGCTCTCTTCTGAGCTCTCACAGCCCCACCTACCTCACAGGGTGTTCTGTTGTGGGGAGAAGAATAGAAAAGCTTTGTCAGCTGCTTTGAGTCCCCTTAAATGGGTGAGAAAAGTGGGGTAGAAAAAACAACTCTTCTTTTTCTACAGAGGCAAAAGATTCCATTAAACCGATAGTATTCTCTAGTCTGGATAAAGAGTGTGCGCATGAAGCACTTTCCCCCCTTCAGTTCAAGTTGAGTTAAAGGGGGGGAATGTTCAGTTTCATGTGAAGACCCTCTCCTCACTATTTGGGGCTTTACAGAGTGATTACAAAGAAGAGGAATTAAAAAATAACAGAATATAGTGAAATAATTATGTGCATTCTGGAAACAGTCTAAGATATCTCAGAAGGATTTTCATTTTACAACATGTGGATGCAACCTGTGATGTACCCCAAGTTAAAGCATAATTCTTTTTTAAAAACCTTTTTATTAGATTTTTTACAGTTTTTAATCCCCTTCCCAAGGGTACTAAATAATTCATACACAACTCATAGGAAAAATTACATGATTCATAGTAACGCTACATTGAGAAAATTAAACATAACTTCATTTTTTCACTTTCCTTCCTAAGTTTAGTGTCTAAATATGCTTTAACTATCATCCGTTTTTGTTTACATATTCTATTTCTATCTTAAATATTATTATGATTTATATGACTGTTCCATAATTCTACTGCTATCATATTAATTACATTATACAATTTACTGATAGATCACTTTATTCTATTCTTCCATCCACTTATGAGGACTATCTGGGCACATGTTAACAATTCTTCTACTATTTCCTTCCATTGGATAGTCAGAAGGTTATTTAAATTCTTATTTTTTCTGTTATTGTAAACTATTTGACATACCATTGATTTCTTTCTCTGTTTTCTTCCAAAATTCGGACACTATGGGGGCATTCCCAGATCATATGGGAAAAAATACCTCTTTGTCTACATCCATGTCAACATTTGCCATCCATGTTCATTAAAAAAATGTAGTCGTTGTGCTGGGGTCCTGTGCCATTTATGTAATATTTTCCTTCTAACCTCTTTGAGATTATTTTACTATTTTTATACATTTTATTTCATTCTTAATATCCTCCCTCTCAGTTATCGTATCTGTACTCCATGAATTATATAAATCTTCCACCACTTCATCTTTAACCATACTTAATTGGCTGTATGGCAACCTGCAATTTTATTTTCTCCCTTAATACATTTTCTTATCAGTTTTTTAAAGGGTGTATCTTCAACTTTTATTTTTCTCTCTCTCTTTTCTCTGTTTATTAATGTTCTGATCACTATCATTTGTAACCAATGTCTCTGTCCTGTTATTTCTTGAATGGCATCCATTTCCTTGGGTTCCCTTGAATTGTGTATAATTCTTCCACTATCTTAAATCTATCTCACATTAAATCCAAAACTATCCTCAAATTCCCATCCCCATTTTCATTTATTTTCCATATAGCTGCCAATTTATTTATATTATTTATTGTTAATTGTTTTTCCCTTTTTTCCATATCATCATTGTACCCTTTAATAGTTCTTTCATCAATCTTTCCTCCCTCCTACTACAATCTTGAAATATAATCTCTTCTTCTTTCATTCCATTAATATCTTTCTCTGTTTCAACCCAGTTCTAATAATCTCTGAAGTTAAAATGCATCATGACAAATCTGTAAGTTTGGTATTTCCCACCTCAAACATCCTCCCTTGCTGATCATTTATTTCTTAATCTTGGTTTCTTTCCCTCCTGCTACCCATTTATTATTCTTTTGTCCCCTTGTAGACTTATCTACTGCTGGTGACAATGCTTGAAACATCTTTAAAACTTTAAACTTATTTATTTTATTTAAATGCTTTCCTTCCCATTTTTTAAAATGACTTCTCTCTTGATTTCCAAACTATTTTATAATTTCCCTTTATTTCCTTATTAGGATTTTTATAAAACCATACTCCTACATAATTCATCTTCCTTCTCAATTGCTTTCCTGGTTTTCTGATTTTTTAAAATATTTACAAATAATCCAGACTGTAAATTTTTGTAATATTAATGTAACTTCTCTAACCATCTGTAGTGTGTGCCTAGAAATTAAAAATGTGTCATCAGAGAATAAATTCAATTTAACTTAGTCATTTCATACTTGATATCCTGCCCATCCTTGGCTATTCCTTATATCATTTACGAGAACCTCTATCACTAATATAAATAAAATTGGGGAAAGTGAGCAACCTTATTTAGTACCATTTAAATATTTATTTATTCTGATTTTCCATCATTTACTCTGACTTTTACTTTACAATTAGTATATAATTCCTTCAAAGTTTTGCAGAAGTTTTGCCACATACATGTACGATTCACTTTGTCAAAATCTTTAAAAACATCTAACTTCAAAATTTCTATCATATTTTTATTTTGATAAGTATGATTTAATACCACAATAACATTTTTGATTGGATCTCTTATTTTTCTCCCTTTTATGAATCCATATTGGTGCCCTTCAATTATTCCATTCTGTTTGCCAAATATTTTGCAAATATAATCTTGATTACATAGACAAATTTGATGATATGATCCTGACTGTAATAAATCCTCCCCTATCTTTGGTAGGGTAATAATTTCTGATTCTTTCCAGGGATCCTTTGTTCCATAAATACTTCATTAAATAGATTTGTTAAATGTAGTATTAAATCTTCCCTAAATGACTTATAAAACTCTGCTGTAAAACCACCTGGTACTGGGGATTTCCTTGTTTTCAAGGCCTTAATCACTACTCTTACCTCTTCTTGAGTAATTCTAGCATTTAATTCAATTCTATCTTCAACTTGTATCTTTATTTAACTGAGTATCATCCACATTTTCATCCCTATATACATCAGAATAAAAAGTTCTCATTATATCCCTTGGTTTTTTCTAGTCCTCATATTCCACTCCATGTTGATCTTTTGACTTAATCCATGATTTTTCTTTTTTCTTCTTTAAATAATGTTAACCTCCTCATAGATTTTATATTCCAACTCTGATATTCATTTTTACATAAATATATTTCCTTATTATCTTTCTTTTATCCATTACTTCTAATTGTCTCTTCTTGTTCTGTAGCTCATCCCAGGTTTGTCTATTTCTTGTACTTTTGTGCCTATCCTGTAATAAATTTATTTATTCTAATAAATTGGGTCTTTCTCAAGCAGATGAAAGTGAAGTTTATTGTACTGCAGGCTACAAGACATTATGAGTTGCTTTTGAGTTTAAATAATTATTTAAATAATTTATAATAATACTATCTGGAATCCAAAGAAGTTAAGTCCATATTTTTGTTTAAGAATAATTTAATCATAATAACCATTGGTGATTGGTGGTTGTTGTTTTAAGTAGAGGAATAATATTTTAGTTCTGTACTAAATATATGTTTTGTTTTGTTTTTGAAGTCTCCCAGTGAAGGTTATGAGTTTTAGTATTTACATGTCAAATTTTTCATGGCTGACTTGGGATTTATGGAGAAGATTTCACAGGATAAGCTGTAAGCCTCTTAGGATCAAATGCAGCTTTTGAAAAGACACATCAATCAGCAGTTGACTTTTGACAGTGATAAATTGAATAATGAATCTTAATTGCACCTATTTTATTCACTTTGTAGAAGAAGTTTCTGTTTAAAATACCAGATACTCTTGCTGAGCCAACTTCAAGGTAGATGTCAAAGGGTTCGTTTTATAGTAGATTTCAGATAGTGGTAATATCTGGGTCTTAAAAGAACATTGTCTGTTGCTAAGGTTCTTTGATGTGAATATAGAGCTCACTGAAAAATGTAAAAAATAAATAAATAAATAAATAAAGATACTTGTATCTGATGTGAATAAAATGGGCAGGGATATCCAGACCAAAATGGCATTTATATATATATATTCTTTCCCTAGACAAGAATATTGATTTTGACCTTCAGAGTTGGTTAGCAACAGAAACTCTGCCTAGTGGATTTCTCCTCGTTGAAAGTTTTCAAGCAGTGAATGGGAATGATAGAACAGATTTCTGCATTGAATAGAGGGCTGGGCTGGATGATCTCTAGGGATTGCCTCCCAACTCGAGTTGTTTTATAATTTTACACTCCCATATTTTGCTGCTTCCATGGCATAAAAGTCTATAATTTCGGAAGAATCACAGACTTTGGGCTCTATGACTTACAGTATCAGAAAGGTATACCTGTGTCTACTGGCCAGTCCAAAAGCTGACATTTCTTGTAATCCTGATTGGATTTAAATCAGAATATACAATGACTAACCTTTATACTTAGATTATACGACCTGATAATAGTAGAGGAATGTATATAGGGTACTGTAACATTTCCCCAAACACACAGCCCAGTTCTCCATCAGTAAGCCTCACAGTGACAGCTTAGTGTCTGCATAAAGCTTCCCCTTCAGTGTGCATTCAGTGCAGAGGAAGAAGATGATGTCTACACAGACACCATACTTTACCCCACCAAGCTGTAGCAAGAACCATTATGGTGCTTCTACTGAATGACAGTTTAGAAGAGCTCTCATAGCTCTTCAAAGAGTTCTTGGCCTACATCTAGCCATCTTTCATTTATTCAGCCAGCCTGACGGTGACCACTCAAAGGGACTTTCTGGTCTCCTTGGGGAAGTTTGCATATTTGGAGACAGGAAAATGTCCCATGGGATCATAACTTGTGTTCAAACCCCTGGCTTAAGACTCAAAGCTTAGAACTCCCCTGCTTTGATTCCAAGGCTGTAGGAATCCCTGTTCCTCTCTATCAAAATTGCAATCCCCATCTGTAATGTGATTGGGGGAGGCTTTCTCACCCCCCATATCAGAATCTGCTGTAATTTTGAGACTAGAACCTTGATTTTGGAGGAGAGAGGGATAGGTAGCCTTCATCCTCATGTTAAAACTACAGGTGATCCTGATGCAGGAGGGAGGGAAACTTCTCTTGACTGTCGAAACTGCAGATAGGGATTCTCTCACTGTGGTATTAGTGGGTGGAGGTATGTGGCAGCATACAGAAAGCCCACTGTGACTTCCAAAGGAGCAATCGTTTCTCTTAATATGGAGAAGGAAGAACGCCATGCATGTAGCAGCCCCCCTCTTCCTTTGAAGAAACTGCCATGGTTTGCCACCCTGAGGGTTGATGTCAGTTGACATGCTGAAGAACAAAGTGTGGGATAAGTAGAGGCAGGAGATAGGTAATGGGAGCAGGAATCTGCTGGGAGGCTGAACCTCTTCACTAGGTAAACCTACTGAGGCACTCAGGGGATTAATCTCTGGGCTCGTCCCCATGCTGAATATACTCTGCAGCAAGCCTGATTTCGCCTCAGATCGTCCCCAAGCAAAGCCTCTAATCCAGGCAACATGTGGGACAAATTGCACAAATCCACGGCAAATAAACCCCCCTTTCCAACTGTTCTTGCTGTGAATTAGGATGGAATCATGCATTATCCTGGGGGCATGGGGATGCTCCTGGGTTATTGGGGGCAGAGATTGGTGATCGCAGCATTAGCAGGTGGGGTTTCACTTGTGCTCGCTGTCCCTGCCGTGCGCGCTGCGATCACAACTCCTTGGGGGATTTCTTCAAAGCAATTTGGCTGAAAGAGAAGGGATGAGGGTGCCAAATGGCTCTCCAAGTGTCTCTCCAGCTACAAGCACCTTTCCCTGATTGCCCAATCGGCAAGGCACGCGTGGATAAAGGCCTTGATTTAGCACACGAGTGCTGCTTTGCTTTAATAGGTGAAGCACCCATGGCTTCCCTGCACTCAACTGAAAAGATCAGAAGAAGCTGCTATCAGGTGGAGGTATGCCCTCTGTCAAGTGGAGGTGCACACCTCCACTAAAGTGTTTGAAGCACTGAGCAGTGGCTTCAAGCAATGGGCCACTTTCCGTTCCTATTATGCCCCCTTTTATCATTTTCTATCTTATCCAAGCTGTGTTTGGTGTCTTTGGAGGTGCAACCGGGAGGGGTTTCCTCTGTCATCGCTATAGCAGGGGGGACAGGGCAAGGTGATGTCAGCCAGGCTTCCTATCAGGGCGGACGGGGTGAAGAAAAAATGATGCTGTTCCCTGATGCAGTGGTTTACCGTGATTTTCATGGGGACAGGCAGATTCAGCTTGAACCCACACTCTCCTCAATCACATGGGCACATGGTAATTCGAAGAACAATGTGTATTGAGGATGACCCGATTTAGCACTGGAATAAACAGAGCCCATGGGGACGAGCTGTATGTTTCTCCCATCATTTTTAGCTGAAACAGTCCAATGAGGAACAGAATATGTTTAGTGGCATAGAATGCTAGATAGCCATGCTGTTCCTGCTCAAGAAGACTCACCTATCTGCTTGGCAGCCTCATCAACCACAGGAAATGGAGCTAATTCCTGGGTTCTGATGATACCCCTCCCCCACAATCGGTTTCTTTCTCATGAACAAGAGAGGGGATTCAGCTGCTGATAAAACAGTGTCCAAATGCCTCTTCAGTTTCTTCAGTGCTGGAGCTCCAGTACTCTTCCATGTCTATTTGTCTCCAAGATTTTCCCCCCTTTCAAAGTGCCTTACATGGCCACAGAAATAAGTTTATCCCTTAATTGAAAGAGCAGGTGTCCAACTCTAAAATTATGTTGTGCCTGAAATTTTTGAAAAGTATTCTGAGCATGGATATAAACAGTCACACACACACTCACTTGAGCATCTGTTCCTGCACATCTATCTCACAGAGCTATGTTTGCAACTACTTGTTCTGTTCAATAGAGAAATTCCTGCTTACCATAGCAACCACTGCATTAGCAATTCTACATCTGAGTTACAAAATAGTTTCTAAATGTGGCACATCAATATGTAAAGTGAGCTGTAATCGTTTCTTATATTCCTTTACAGAAGATTGCAGGAGTGTGGGAAGAAATTTCTTTTATTGCTTGAAAAAAGCAAGGACAACATCACAACTGGAGGATTAATTAATTACCAAGTCATGTTGGTGATAAATCTGTGTTCTCTTCCTTTTTTATTATACTTTGCCCTTTAAAAATACCAAAAAAAAAAAAAAAAAAAGGAACCAGACTGCCCAGTGAGTGAGTGAGTTTCAAAGAACCATCTCAAGAAAGAAAAGTAGCCATTAATGCTGCTCTGTAAGTGTTTGAGCAAGATTATACTGTACTGTAAGGCCATGTTCCCACTTGACTACGTAAATCTGGATTGGGCTATTTTAATCCAGATTCAGGACCGAGTGCACATTCTGGCTGTTCCCATTTGCTTGAGGATAACACTGGCTGAATGCAAATACTGCAGTTCCCATTCAAACTGCCCAAATCCCCAGCATGGAGAAACAGGATCTTTTCATCTTCACCACTTGTCCAAACCTTGTAAGCCTCCCCCGTTCAGAATCAGCTGAGCAAAAGAACAGACACGGGGCAAAGCAATAACTTTCTTTTTCAAATTGGATGCTCCCTCCATTCCCACTACCAGGAGGACAGCAGCTTTGTACTGAATCAGTTGAGCGAAAGAACAGACAGCGCAAAGCGATCTCCCCTTTTCAAATCAGCAAGGGGTGAAAGGAGAGCAGAGGCTCATGGTTTTTAGCAGGGTTAAAAAAAGTATCCCGCTGTAATTGTTAGCTGCTACAAATGTATCTCTTGTAATTGCAGTGGCATTCACAGAAAGGGAAAATCTGTGTTCAAAGAACCAAGGCTTTTTTTTTTAAAATCTCCGGGACACTAGCATTTCAGGGATGGGAAGGGGAGGGGGCAGACTGTCCCAGATGTGAAATCCCACCCATCAGCAGCAGGCATTGGCCAGAAGGATATGGGGGGCAGCCCAAAAGGCAGATCTTCCTTTGGGGTACCAAAACAGGACTGAGAACAGTTTTTCCGAGGACCTTTTTTCTGCAAATTTTAGCAATGTGCCTATGTGTTTCCACCTTATTTATTTATATTTTTATATCTGAAGGTGTCAGGGTGGATTACAATATGATCATTATTAGGGATATATACAATTTTTTTGTGGAGTGCTCACTTCACATTGAAGCAAATACAAAGAGAACTCACATTTGTGTGAATAGAGCCATTTTGAGTATGGAAGGATTCAAATCTTCTGCTAATGCTATCCAAATCCACTGCAAATCCCTTCCACCAGTTACACCTCCGAATCTGTTCCACTTTGAATCCTCTCTCAATCCTCTCTGAATCTGCTGCAGATGTGACTTTGCTGCCTCTCCACCTTCGCAAATATAATGAATCAAGCATTATATTTGCTTCCCATTCATATGTCAGTCCTCAAATATAGCCAACATTTCATTAGAATGTGAATGTTTGAATTTGTATGAATTGTGAACCTGATGAATAATTTGTGCACATCCCTAGTTACTGTAAATATATATAATAATGCCTACACGGGGAGAGGCTACTGTTCCCTCGCCAAAGACCAGGGTAAAGAATTATATCTTCACCAGAAGTCTGAATAGGTAGAATAAGAATGCCAGACACACCTCAGAGGTGATATTGTTCCATAGCCTGGAGGCTTTCTCTGAGGATGCTTTCCCACATGTCCCCAATCCCTTAACTGCTGAAGGGGTGGCATCACCAGGAGGACCACACTACCAAATCTAAGGGTTCGGGTAAGTCTATGGGTGTGTTCCCATTCAAGATTTAAAAGACATAAAATCATTTCGAGTGCTCACTGTTCCCAAAGTTTTTAAAGAGTCCACAGTTTCTGAGGATTAAATATCCCCAAAAATGAATTATCTATGTTTGAATCAAAAGAGGTCTCACTGCCGGATTTAGAAATAATCCTTACTTTTAGCAATGGGAATGCAAGCAGGTTTGGGTGGGTGGGTGAGGGAACCATGCTTTAGGGGCATTCTGCTCAGTTTCCCCTGATCCAATGATAAGTTGCTATTTCCTCCCCTGTTCTAAAAATATTGGACTTGGCTGAAAGGGAAGAGTGAGCAGAGTGTGCAGTAGTTTACTATGTAATGAGAGATCAGACCATTATAATGTAACAAGATATCAGACCATAGCGGAGAGTGAGTCAAGGGTGTCTGGTTTTACTTAAAGAGGCAGCGAATGGAAAGACTTTGACCCCAATGACTGCAATTACATGCTGATCTGCTGTGACTATACAGTGCAAAGTTCATGGGTGTTAAAAGCCTGCCTACTTTGTTCCTTCTCCCTCCCTCCCTTCTTCATCGCGATCACCCCCTGCTATTATAAGGAAAAAGGGAAAGTGATATTTAATGTTCTTCTGCCTTGTTAACAGAAAAAAGATGTTGTGCTTTGGTGGGGACAAGATGGGGGGGAGTGGTGAACAAAAGCTGAGACCTCTTTTGATCCATGATCTGATCTGGGGAAGCTTTATATAGAGGGTGGGGTTTGAATTGCCCACCCTAATGAAGTCAGGGTATGACAGTGTCTAATTGCTGACTGCATGGGAAGGGGTTTCTGCTGAGGAGAGAGAGGAGGAGATTTCTCCCCTGCGAGTCTGCATTATTAGCTAACAGCGGAAATGCAAAAAACCAGACCTCGCTGCTGATTTTTAAAAACCTTGCTTAAAATCTGGAGTAAATTGCCCAGTGGGAACCTGACCTATACAATTTTTCATTTAATCATAAAACTTCACTCACAGAAAGCTCTCAGTTAAATCCAGGGCTGCTGCTATGGGGCATAGCTAGAATGAATGGATTCTAGTAAAAGAATGGGAGAAAAGAAGGAAAGGAAAGATGAGGACAGTTCCCTATAATGCAGGTTGATACCATAAGGTAACACAGAGAGCAGTGATAACTACACAGCCAGCTCTGGAACTACCAACACTGGATATGTCCAGGCCAGCTGGCCAGCCTTGATTGTTGCTGGACTCCCTGAAAGTTGGCATCATTAAGTAATCATTAAATCCTAATCCTAACAGTTGCGGTTATACTGCTTTATGAGTATACACTTCTTTGTGTTGCAGTATATTTGTCTCAGGAGGATGTGAGAGAGTATAAAGAAATGTGCAGAAAATGGAGCAAACTGAACACTGGATGGTCATAAAGTATGTGATCAAAAACAAGCAAGTTAACTCTTGCAGAAATCAGTATGGATATGGCTTATACTTTAAGGGAACCTGTTCCACCTAGTGCCACAGTCAAGAAGTGGTCACCATGAATTTAAGACTGGGAGGGACTCATCTGGACATGTCCTTTGGAGTAATCACTGCCATAGAGAAGCTTCTACATAAAATTCATGACACAGTAATCACAGATCAGAGAATGACGTGTTCATTTAGAGAATGGCTTCACAGTTGTCATACCGTCTATTTTAATTGATTATTTTGACATGAAAAGATTATGTACAAATGGGTGCCCCAATGTTGACTGCAGACCAGAAGAGAGTGCAAGGGATCTGATCTTCACAGCATTCTACCAGAGGTTCGTGGCCATTAATGAGACTTCGGGCCACCACTTTGCTCCCAAGACAAACAATGGAAATGAAGGCAGGGGACAAAGAAATTTTGCATCCAACTCAGTGCTGGCAAAATTACGGTTTCTGCCTTTTGGGATTTTGAGTGGATTTTGATTATTTACTTTATGCACCAAGGACAGGCAAGAACTGAAGTGTATTATGCTAGTTTGGAAAAGTGCCTACAGCAGTTAAAGAGAAGCAGCACAGGAACATGAGCCACAAAATTCTTTGTCATTGGCTGCCATTGCTGAAGCAGGATCTGAACTATTGGATCACCCACTGTATACATTAGATTTACCCTTCAGTGACTATCAGATCCCTTCTCATAACTGAAGAGTTATTTACATGGAATGAACCTACAGAGTGACATGCTATAAATGAGTCATTCAATAGGCAAGAAAAATTACTTGCTTTGGCTTACCTTGTCCCTGTTCCTGAACAGAGTCCCCCCCCTCAAGACTTGTGGGAGGGAGGTATAGCACCATTATGGTGCTGCTATGGTGAGGTTGCTTCACATATTATAGGCAATCCCACCAAGATCTTGCTTTTCCCTGCCTAAAAAGCTGGAAAACCCAGCAGTGGTCACGTTTATTCCAGCAATAGTACTTTTTAGGCTGCCCACTTTTCTTTTGCCATCGAGCACTCATGAATGAAGACTGAAATAGAAGTGATGGGAAGCTTATCTGAGCACTCCTATGCCCAGACACCTGAAAGAGCGCATAGCAGAAAATGAGCAAAGATAGTACCAGCTGTGGTGTTGCCTAGCTAACAAGGAATAAGGGTGTGCACGAATGCATTTTTAACATTTGATTTGTAATGAATCGAATGTTTGAAAAGCCGTATTCATACGAATAGATCACATTGAAATGTGGTAAATTTTTATTCAATATGTATCTGTAACGTATCCACGCTCTGAAAACATCAAATCCGACCTGAACCCGCTTTTAATCCACTATCAACCCATGTCAAATGCACTCTGGATCCATTGCAGATGTGACTGTCACTCCATTTTTCCACACCCCCAATCTAATGAATATCCGAACTAGTCATACAAATATTAGTATACGAAAATTGTAGCATTCCATTTGTGTGCGAATGTTTGAATTCGTACAAATAATGAATGTTAAGAATATTCGTGCACATCCCTAAAAATAAATAATGGGGGAGGGATCAATACCACATTATTTAGCCACCACTCTTGCAGTCAGAGTTATCTTCTTTGTTAGTGAACATTCAGAAATAATTTCCTGCTGTAGAGATTTATGTCATTTCATTTTTCAGAACTTTTCATTTTCAGATTTAAAACACTAAACTTTTGCTTGCTGTTGAGTACTCCTTCCTTTGTCCCCACAAAAACAAACTAAGCCTTGATTTACAGCAAGTAGCACTAATAACTCCTTTTGTCCCTTCCAGTGATTTGCAGATGTGAAGTTCTACCATGGAATAACAAAACTGCGCTAAACAAGAGAGCAATCAGTCATTCCGGAGGTAAAGAAGTCTATTTTTTATATTTTGACCTTCCACCAAAGCAGATTTCCTCCCAATGTACTGTGTTTTTTAAATATGCCTTTTTGCAAAGAGGAGAAATGTTTCAGGTCTTTGTTGGAAATGAGAGGAACATCATCAAAAGACTTTTCTTTGGTGCCCATTTGTGTAACTGTTAAATAAGAGATGTTTGTAGGAAATTACTAGAACCGACAAACTTTCTCAGATCTTTATTTTCTATATAACTGTTTAAGTTTGCAGTCACATATGATTTCTCTGCCAAATAATCTGTCTTAAGTTGTGCAAAAGAATTCAAGTTGAAATGAACATTCAAAAATCCTTGTAGTTTGGCAAAATCCCCAGTGTTAACATTCAAAGTCTGAATGAGAAACTTGGGATTAAAACTGTGATCTTGAAATTCCAAAAGCTGTCAGTTTTCAAATATTCATCATCATCCATCATTCATTTTTTCATTCAAATGTTAGATTCGAATCTGAAGATACAAATGTTGACAACATTTGTATTTGAAGATACGATGTTGACAACATTCAAGTGTGTCATACGAATCTGTACGCATTTCATACATAAATGTGTGCAGATACATATGAGATGCATACAGATACGTATGTGTACATTCGTACCTGTACATTTGAGTGTTTTGGAACATTCAAAATTCATTTGAATGTTTAAATTCAAAAGTGTAGACATTCTATTTGAGGATGAATATTATCAAAGTTTGAATGTTTAGAACATTCATGCACAGTGCCTTCTGACATTGGGGAACCTAGTACTTGCACAATAGAATGGTTCCTAATGTGTCTTTGAAGCAACTTAGAGAAAGCTTCAAGATGATGTTCTTCACCCACCAGACTGTCCCTCCCCCTTCTCCTGATCATTCTGTGCTAGAAAAGGTCAGCTAGAGAAGGCTTGCGAACACCAGAACCACACACTGTCTCTCTGTGTCTGATCACAGCCATACACGATGCAAGTTCTTCCTAACTAAACTGAAATTTTCTCTGTCTCTTGGCATTCTTATTTCTTGTATCTTCTATATTTTTAGAACTCGGTGACAGAAAAAGAGGGAAAGGAGTTTTCCTTGCATTTCCTCTCTCTCTTTTTTTTTAAAGAAATTTTATTAGGGTTTCCATTAAAATAATACAAAGCTGATAAACTAAGAAAGAACCAAGAAAATACAAGAACATTAGCAAATTGAAAAAGAATAAGAGTCACTATCCAATTGAGCCTTGATAATCATAATTTCATATTGTAACTCATTCCAGGTATTGGTAGAATGATAAATACAAATAAAATGTTCTTCAAATCTCACCAGTGCCATATTCTTTTTACACAGAAAGGCTTTGAAGGTTCCCCTACCTTTAGAAAAATAAATGATTTCCTTTTATTTACCAAAATACAGCTGTTTGCCTCCATGCAGGAATTCAACAGTACGAATGTGCACAAATTATCTGTGCATTCAGAATCCAGACGAATATGTCCAGATTCCGAGATTTGTGGATGGATTGAATAATGCCCTATTTGAAGGACCCTATCCATCCACGAATCGGATAATCCAGTATCCGTAGAAGCTTCTGTAGGCATCGCCACCGGAGCTCACCCTCCCGCCTCCCAAGGGCCTACTGACTGGGGGGTGAGGAGCTCCGGAGATGGCACAGGCCTCTTCTGGGGCCTGCTGGAACCGCAGAAGGGTTCCGAGGGCTAAATGCAGGTCTTCTGGTACACTGGATGGGTGGGTGGGAGAGGGTGGGAAAGGAGGGGTGGGGGAATTCATTCTGGGTATGGATATTCTATAGAATACCCAATCCATGGGGGGTGGTATTCGTCTGGAGCCGAATTTTTCCACATTCTATTCACCTCAAATCGAATGTAGAAAAATGGCTCCATGCACACCCCTCTATTAAACTGACTCAAAACATTGCAGTATTCCAGGTATCAAATATTTTTTCACCTGACAATAGCAGAAGTACAGAATGGAAACAAAAGTAAAATGTATCCATGAGTTTCAGACTCACTTTCTCTCTCATTCTGTGTGTGTGTATTTGTGCATATGGTGGCAGATACCTTCAATTTCCAGTTGTTTTACAGTTTCATCACACAGTAAGAGATATTTTGAAATTCATTCTCTTCTCTCAATTACTCTTAGAAAGCCAAGTGTGTTGTGATTTCTGTCTTCCATTTCCATGATTTGGGACTCTTAAAAAGACAGATTGGTCTTCTTCAGCTTATCACTGTTATAATGACTACACATTGCCATCCCTCCAAAATATTCCAAAAGCATTTTTCAACAGCTGCTATTCTATTCAGAATGAAACATGCATTAATTCCCACCATTTTGATTTATTTATTGACTTTATCACTACCTTTCAATATGCATGGTGTTCTTGCATCTCTCTTTAGAGGAAATGTGTGTATCTCTGTTCTAGAGGTATTTTCTCACACTAGGACTGTGATCAGGGAGTCGTCCATTCTTGAAACATTTGCTATACAGTTAATAAAAGTCTGAATACAATATTCAAATCAGTCCTGTTTTACCAGGCTGGACAGACAGTGATTCTGTAGGAATTTCCAGAAACAATTTCTGATCTTAGCCTTACTAGTTGACATAAGTTTTTACTTCTGTGGCCAAGCAACTCATTGTACAGAGCTGGTTCATCTTTCAAGTCTTTCAGTTTTTTTAAAAAAAGACATTCAACTATCAACTATATATCTGCAGGCACACAGCCCTGAGGAGATTAAAGAAATGCCCTACTCTCCTCCTCCTCCTGCTGGCATCTGGATTCTGGGGTCTGTGCTCACATTTTTTCATTTTTTCCCCTTTATTAATATATAACAACAAACATCAAAAACCAGTAACATGAACCAAATATACACTTCTGAGGATCACATAGTCCATACAATTCAATCAAAATTTATCCAATACAGTCTAGAATGATAAATCTGGAAAAAGCGTCAATATCTTTTGTTTCAAAAATGGTACTGAGAAGAAGGAAGAAGGAAGAAGTCTGGTATTGATTTGTGCCTGAGTGATAAAAGGTGTCCATTTCTCGATGAATCAAGCTTGTTGTTCCAGGAGTTGCATTTTATACTGTTGCACTGTGATGAGCTCATTAATCAGTAAAGACCACATACGGCTAATCCATTTGTCTATGTTTAATTGATCTGTGGATTTCCAGTGGAGAGCAATCTCTGCTTTTACAGTGGTGATCAGAGAACAAATCAAATCCCTATTATGATTGGGCACCCCTTGTTCTCTAAAAGAGAGTAGAAACACTATAGCTGGTGATAGCTAAACATTTCGAGAGACAATGCCACTTATCTTTTCCTGAACAGCTTCCCGAAATACTCTAACCTTAGGGCATTGCCACCATTGATGGATATATGTACCTTTTTCTTCACACTTATTCCAGCACCGTGGGGGAAAAGTATTATTAATCCTATTTAAAGCAATTGGGGTGTAGTACCACCAAAATAATGCTTTAACAGATATATTAATCAAGGGAACCCAATGGAAGGGGATGCTATTTGAGGGAAAATAGGACAGAGATATTGGTTAGAAGTGATAGATTGTAAGCCTGTGGGCAGGGACCTGTCTAAGAGTAATATAATATTGTAACTTTCCCTGAGACCTTCGGGTGTAGGGGAGGATAGAAAAACAAAACAAACAAATAGAATATAAACAATATAAAAATAGACAAGAGATAAGAGAAAAAAAGAAAAAATAGAAAAAATAGACAAGAGATAAGAGAAAAAAGAAAAAAAGAATATAAACAATATAAAAATAGACAAGAGATAAGAGAAAAAAGAGAAAAAAATAGACAAGAGATAAGAGAAAAAAAGAGGAAGATACATTACTTGAAAAAATGATAAGAAAATGTATTAAAGGAGAAAGTAAAATAGTAGAAGGATTATATAGCCAATTAAGTTCGGTAAAAGATGAAGTGGTGGAGGAGCTATATAATATATGGAGGACAGATATAAGGATTGAAAGAGAGGAAATTAAAAATGAAATAAAACATATAAAAATGGTAAAGTGTAACAATCTTAAAGAAGTAAGATGGAAAATATTACATAAATGGTATAGAAGCCCAGCACAATTAGCACACTTCGGCTGCTTCCGCACAGGGCAAAGAAATCTGGATCTCCTGCGCCCGGATTTAGTAAAACTGGTTCCCCAGATTTACGGGGTAGATCCGCATCTAAGAGATGTGGATCTACCCCTCGCCCCATGCCTCCGCACACAGGGCGTGGATCCGGATTGGAGCCGGCTGCTTTGCGGATGCACACCACCCACCTCCCATCCGTGACCCAGGCCCTCCCCCGGCCCACCATGATTGGCTCCGAGGAGCCAATCATGGTGGGTCAGGGGAGGGCCCTGGCTAGGCACACTTTCACTGTGCAGACACATCCTAAATGGATGCATTTTCACAGCGAAAGACCACTTGAAATGTGGTGTGTAATTAACACCCATTAGACACACTTTAGTCATGGATAGGTGCGGATGCACCTACTGGAAGTGTGCCTAATAGACCCTGCAAATGCAGACGCGCCACCAAAAACCGGTTTGAAAACGGTGTTGCTGTGCGGACACACCTCGCCGGAAGTGTGCCAAACAGCAATGTGTGTGCGGTCTCGCACTTCCAAAAGTGTGCCTAACGGGTGTTAAAGGGCCTGTGCGGAAGCACCCTTCTTTACAAACATGGGTTGTAATTGCTGGCATGGGTGTAACCAAAGAGGTATTTTTTTCACATGATCTGGGAATGTCCTGTAGTATCTGAATTTTGGAAGAGGATAGAAAAAGAAAGAAATCAGTAAAATGCTGAATGTACAATGTATAATAACAGGGAGAATGGGAGCCGTCACAACTACATATCAATCACCCATTAAAGCTAAGAACTAATGTGGTTTACTAGCTTTAATATTTGCCTTGCGTAAAAATTGCAGCCAGTCCTCATAGATATGGCTAGAAGGTTCCAGAACTCGTGTGCTCTGATTTATGAGCAATATGATAAGACAAATCTTCCTTTGATCCAACCCATCTTGAGGATTTGCTACCATGCCAAGTACTTCCAATGATTCTGGTAGCAGGCTCAAACTGTTTATGGGTGCTTCTGTGTGCCCACTGGCCACTTCATCTTGGGGCCAAAAGTTCAAAGCCCCATCACCTATGAAAAGACATTGGGTGTTTCTAAGCAATTGTTCCCTCTGAGCCTACTTCACAGGTTTCTGTGAGGACAAAATGGTGCAGAGGCAAATATCACAAGAAAGATAGATGCATTTGGTAGTAGAGAAACAGAACTAAAATCATTTCAGTTAAAATAAATGTTAAAAGATAACCAACATTAACACAAGGATGTTGATGCCTATTATCTCATTGTTACAAATCTAAACATTTTCATTCAAGAGTCTAAAAAGTTAACAAAAACATCAAAAACAAATATATATGAGATGTTTTTAATGTCAAATGTATATATTCACGTGCTAAAAAAGTCTCAATAATTACCTCCCATTCATGTTTGTATTAAAATACTGCCTGCCTTTGTGAAATGTCTTTTTGGAATAAATAAATAAATATTCTGCCCAAATCAAATGTTTTTTTAATGACTTTCTTGAAAGAAAAGGCTATGCAAAGCAATGTAAAAGTTCACTGAAAACTTTGTGATCAGTCTAGGAAATTGCATTGCCATTGTGATATCAACACACAGTTGCGTCACACTGGTTAGACTGTGATGTAACGTAACATCATCACATCCAGAATTTCTGGTCAACTGACAAGTTCAGGCTGTAGTGCAAAAAGGCCTCTGGTGTACCAACGTAAGTCAGTGACTCCTCAAACAAGCTAAATAACTGATGAAAGTTTCTGAGATTGCATTAAACAAGTAAAATCACATTTTTCTAACCACATGAAAGTAAAACCATGCTATTAGAAAAGGAGTGGGCTTGGGTTACAAGGGAACTCACATTTTATCCACGATGTAAAAGCAGAACTGTGATTTTTTTTAAAAAAACTAGCAATCATAAGAATGGGTGTTTTATTTCATTGTATGTAAGAAACTACACAGTAAAGAGCTTGCTTTATCTATTCTGAAACAAATTTCAAACTCCTTCTTTATATCTGCGATTTCAGATGAAACCAAGCCTTTTGGAAAGTGTAATAGAGGCTATGTGTCAAGAAATAGAATGTTTTATTGTTCTGTCATGCTTCAGGTAAAACTATTTTTGCTTAAGCTCTTTCAGCATGTCACCTTATCATGAAGCACTTCAAAATAGAATGACATTAAATGCTTGAATTTAAACTCGGCTATGGCAAAAAAAAAAGAGAAAAGAAAAGGAAGGAAGGAAGGAAGGAAGGAAGGAAGGAAGAATTTGGTAAATACTTGTGTCAATGACAGTGTATTTAATATCTGACTTCCTGCTTCAGCTTTATGGTAGTGAAACCAGAATGAACTGGAACTGAAGATATCTTGTGATTTCTCAAGCTGGCTAGATATCAAATCTCCCTTTGGTAGTTGCACTCCTGGTGCAACCATTCTGCCCAGGTCTGATGAGAAGCATGAGGTGCCATCTCCTCCCATTCCATGCGCAAGAGCAAGACAATCTGTTAACTGCCTCTCAGACTTCATTCAGACATAATGAAAATGGCCCCTCAGAGAGACAGTATGTGACCTTCATGTTCCACCTTTTCTAGCACAGAATTTTGAGGGGAGGGGAGGGGCAGACTGCTGTGTGAATAATCCCATCTCGAAGCCATCTCAAAATCACCTCAGAATTGCCTCAGAGGTTTTTTTTCTGTCTGATCTAGGGATATGCATGAATATTCATGGGCATTGAAAATCCGATCGAATGGGCTGAATTTCAATATTTGAACTCGAATAGAATGTCCTGAAATTTGAATGTAAACATCAGAATCAAATTTCAAACCTTGGATTTATTTGTTTGAATTATCCAGACATTGGCATGCGTATGGGTTTGTACACGATGTGTACTTGAAGATCCGCCTATGGGATAAATATAGGATGCAGATGGATGTGTACAGATGTGTGGGGAAGATGCGTACGTGCACATATGAATATTGTTGACATTTGTATGTGCAGATTCGAATCAAATATTCAAACGAATAGATTCCAATTTGGTAAATACGAATTGAATCTAGTTAAATTCTAATTTAAAAGATTCAAATCAAATCTGATTTTTGGGTATTCAATTCGATTTGAATAGAATATCAAAAAAACATTTGTGCACATCTCTAGTCTGATCACAGCCTTACCTCAGCGTAGCAACGCAGTAGCATCCCCCACAGCACCTTAGTAGGATTAGTTGTCAGAAGGACGCCAGGGCAGAGACCTTCATGTTTAACAGCACAGTGAAGCTTAAAATGCAAGCAACACCAGGTAAAATTCCTTCCATTTTCTCTTCTACAGAACTGTTAAAAAGTGAACAGCTTCAGCTTAAAGGAGGTAGCTTGCTTAGGAGATGCAGAACTAGGAATGTGCATGAATTATTTTATTTTTTTCATTTGAATTCGAGTCAATTCAAATGTCAAAACATTTGATTCAATTTGAATGTTTAAAATCCGAATGCAGCAAAAACCGATTCGAATCTGATAAATTCAAATCTATTTGTTCAAATGTTAGATACGAATTTGAAGATACGAATGTCGACAACATTCACATGTGTTAGACATACCTGCAGACATTTTGTACGCATCCTATTTTATCCCGTATGCATCCTGTTTTTGTTTTTATTATAAGTGCAAATGTGTACAGATACGTATGATATTCATACAGATACGCATCTGTACATATGAATGATTCGAATCATTCAAATGCATGTTTCGGAACATTCAAAATGTATTCGAATGTCTAAATTCGAATGTGAAGACATTCTATTTGAAATTGAATGTCCACATTTGATCGAATTTGACCAAATTTTGAATGTTTAGAACAGTTGTGCCCAGCCCTATGCAGGACACCCTGTAATGCCACACTTCTTACTCTCTACCCTTAGCATTAAGCACTTAAGATGGATACTTTGCTCTGTCTAATAACAGAACTGGGCCTGATTCTAGTGTAGAAGGATTTATTTATCTAGGAACTTTAGTGGTATGTACATGCTTAAAAACAGAAGCAAGGCAGACATAGCTTCCTGTTGTTGTTGTTGTTTTCCACCTGTGCCCTGCTGCTCTGGCTTTCCAGCCTGGGGACAAATAGAAGAAAAATTGGATCTGTCCCCCACCCAACATAGTATGGATTTCCGTTTGCAGTCTGGGCATTACCTGTTTTCCCAGCCAAATATATTCTGGATATGTACACAATGTCTGGTTGACCAATTAACTGACAGATATAATAGATGCCTATAAACCATAGGAACTGCAACATATTTGATAAATTTATGATGCCAATGAAGTGCTGAATCTGTCTTTCAATCCAGGAAAGACTGACAGCAGATAACGCGCTTCAGAGACAGTATAATAGGTCCAAGTTTATCCAGCTTTGCCACATATAAAAATGCTGAAGCCCCTGTTCAGCCTCAAGGAGGCCATTAAAAGAGAGTTTGGTTCCCCTTAGTATTGGCCAGGGCACATCCTCCAACAGCAATATGTGGCATGCACAACATGACTTCAAAAAATTTAATAAACAAACATCCACAAATAGACACCATATTCAACTTCTATTCATAATAAATGCACTTGAATATGGAAATAGAGTGATCAGCATCCTTTTATTCTGCGGGAAAACCAACACAATGATGGTGGTAGTGGACACCATTTTGTGCAGAGCAAAATCAGCAGTATAGCTTGGAATGGGACTTATTCAAAAAAAGCAGGATAATGCAGTACTGAATGTTATTTCATATTCAGAGAAAGAAGTCACACTGTACTAGGAAAACAAAAACCAAGTTCAGCATGAACCGGAGGTTTGAAAGGCCTGGAAGAAGAAGAAGAAAAATTGGCTTTTCTACCCCACTTTTCTCACGTGTTTAAGGGCACTCAAAGCGGCTGACAAACCTTCTGTTCTTCTCCTCACAACAGTCACCCTGTAAGGTAGGTGGGGCTGTGAGGGGTCAGAAGAGAGCTGTGATTAGCCCAAGGTGACCCAGCTGGCTTCATGGGGGAGGGCAGAATCGAACCCAGTATTTCCAGATAAGAGTCTGGCTCCCTAACCACTAGACCAAACTAGAAGTGAAGCAAACCCCGAGAAATTTCAAGGCTGTGGTTCATTGTTGCCCCTCACTGATCACACTCACTTTCTCCTTGATCACATCTGTGGCCCTCTCTCCCCTTACCTTTTTTGATGCTCATATTTGTTTTCTTGTGCAGGTGCCTTTTCTATATCTGGGTCTAATTGGCATTTGTTTTGTTGCTTCTCTCTTAGCTTCCCTGCGAAGTGTAAAGATGCACTTTATTGGAGAATCAAAGGCAGGTCTAATCAATTATGACATTCCAGGTGTCGGCCTATAAACAAGAGAGCAAGAGAGTTATGCTATGTGCCAAGAGCAGTTGCTCTTGCCCAAGGTCAGACAGGGTATTTCTCCACTAGCTGCAGAAACCAGATTACCCCTCCCCCCCATAAGTAAGATTAAAGACACATTAAACGGCTTCCACATTGGAGTCCTCTTCTGCGACCCTTTGCAGAGGCCACTTCTGCATTCCGGCGTGCAAGACTGGTTTGTAAAACCGGTTTTGCTGCCGAAATCCGGATTAAATTGAAGACCTGAAAAATCAGGTCTTACATCTGTCACTTTGCCTGGATTTGTGCAGAAGCAGGACGCTTCTGCACATGGCCAGGCAAAGGGACAGATTCCCTCCGGCTGCCATGTTGGGAAGGGCAGAAGCAGGACTGCCTGCTTCCAAAGCCCTTCCCCTGCACAGCACCCACTCCATCTGTCTTCCCGTATCCATCCTTCCTGCACATGTGTGGACGCATGGGGATCCCTTAGATCCGTCACTATCTGTGATGGATCTGGGGGAGGACGGAATGCCAAATAGCGGATCTATTTAGATCCACTTTTCAGCAGTAAATGCAGAAACACCCAATGACATCAATCTTTCCACCCCAGGTGTGCCAACTAAATACAGAAATAAATAAATTTTGACTTTTAAGAAGCATAATCAGAAAACAGGCCCTTTTCGCATTTACCTGGTTAGGCTACCATGAACTAAGGCTGGTAAATTTCAGGTAAAGGTGGACCATTCACATTTGCCAGGAGGTAAGCTTGTCCAAAATGTCCATTAATGGCCAGAAATGCAAATGGTCCTCCCGTTTACCCGCCCACGCTGATGCCTCCGAAGCTGGAAGTTCCACCTCCTCTCTCCTGAAATTGGCTGCTCTGACACCACTGTGAGCGGGGCGTGTGATCAAACACCCTTTTCACAATTCTACAATTGATTGCGACTCCCAGGGATCGGAGGTAAGATCATGGCATGCGTGAGGGATGGATCACGGCCATCGCTGCCACCATGCTTGCACAGACGCCGCATTCCCCACCCGCCAAATGCTGGATGCTTCAGGTAAGCTTTTGGTAAACGTTGGCTAAGGTGTGGAGCATGAAACGGATGTGCATATGCTCTTCAACAGATGTTCACTACTGCTTCACCAGCAAGCTAAGCATGAATAGGGCTCAACAAAGATTCTAAATCTATGCACATATTTTGAACTCATATATCTCATATATTAGAAGAAAGGGAACACACCACGATTTGACTCTCCTCACCAATCTTCCAATAGGCCCCAACACAACAGCAGCTTATCTGATGTAGTCCAGTAGCAGCAGCAAGAGCTGCACCCTCTAATGAAAGACCAGTGTCAGTGACTACTAGAGACATTGGAATTAAACCCCCTCTGGATTCAATAGTTTTGAAAAAAAATGGTTCCACCATTTATTCCTGTTCTGTGCTGAACCATCCCCCTCCTCCAGTTTGATCTAGTTGTTAGGGAGCCAGACTCCTTTCTGGGAATACCAAGTTTGATTCCGCCCTCCTCCATGAGGCCAGCTGGGTGACCCTGGGCTAGTCACAGCTCTCTTCTGAGCTCTCATAGCCCCACCTATCTCACAGGGTGTCTGTTGTGGGAAGAAGAATAGAAAAGCTTTGTCAGCCGCTTTGAGTCCCCTTAATGGGTGAGAAAAGCGGGGTAGAAAAGCCAACTCTTCTTCTTCTTCTTCCTCTCTGGGTTGTCTGTCTGACAGGAGGGGACCTGGTCCGTCTCTCCAAACATGGTTGCTGATCTGCACATGGGGACTGGAATGGCAGCGCACTTGGGAGAAGCAGCCTCTGAACCTTTCTGCTTTTCGCGTTTTGTTTGAAACTCCTTTTTTCCGCCATGCCTTCAAGAGCAGCCCTCTGAAGTTGACCTGCCAGGATCTACCCAAAGGCCTTAAGAATTTGTGTGCACATCCCCTAAGGAGGAATCTGAGGGAAACTCTTTAAATTCTTCCTCAGATGATGAATCAGATTCAGCTATCTGCACAGACTTGTTGCCAGGCAACTACTGGCTTTGTGTTGGCTCTGCATCGTCTATGTGAATGAGAGGCCTGGCTGCCATCTACACCACCCCATGCTGACCCTTTGCCAATTGTGATGTAAAAGGAGCAGAAGGTGAAGAGGCAGTAGGGCAGCCTTTGTTGTCATCATCTGCCAGCGTGAGAGCATGACAAATGATTTAGGCCTGTATTGAACTTCATGACTTTCTTAGCAGCCTTCTTAGCTGATTTCATAACTGTGTTGACAAATTTTATACTACTGCCTGTGGATTCTGATCAGCAAATTTGTCCCGACCTATATGCCAGACTTCAGCATTTCATTCAATGGCAGAATGTGCTTAATTAAATATTTCTGTCACCAGTATCTATTAGGGATGCACACATTTTGCTTTTAATGCAAGAAAATTTGTATGTCTTCAAATAGATCCCCTTTGAATGTGGTAGGATTTGACTTCTTCAGAGGTTGGAGAAATTCATCAAAACAAAATGAGGCAAGGCCCAGCACTTTGGAAAAGAGACTGTGCTTGTCCTCATAAAGACAGTCACAGAAAAAAAAGCATTTTACTGCCACTCCTCCCTCACCTACACACACACAGAGAGAGGAGGTAAGCCCCTTAATTATCACTGCAGAGCTCCCTGCATGGATTCTCTACTAGGAGAGGAGCAAAAGTGACAGTCGCCAGCTGGTCAGTCAGTTAAGTGTCATTGAATGAGTTCTTCTGCCCATGGGAAACTGTGCGAAAACGGCCCTTGATGGTTTGGTGAAGGCTTCCAGCAGTCAGGTACAACAGGAAGAGATGACAAATCAGACACATTTCTGCCTCAGAGAAAAGGTATGATGTTTTTTGAAAAACAGACTGCATCAGTCCCTATGAGTGACCCCCTCCTAAGAAAGAAAGAAAGAAAGAAAGAAAGAAAGAAAGAAAGAAAGAAAGAAAGAAAGAAAGAAAGAAAGATGAATGATCAGGAACATGTCATTGTGGGAATCAATACTGTACCTAGGGGTGTGCATGAATGCAATTTTCAAGTTCGATTCAACTGAAATAGAATATTTGAATATCCAAATTTATATGAATAAAGAAAAAGCAGATGTCTGGACATTTGAACCGATGCAAATACATCCGTATCTATTCATACAAATATTCAATACATATTTGTTGATACGAATCTTGTACACAAGCATGTGTGTCCCATTTTTATCCCTTAGGCATCCCGTTTTCTGCATACGTATCTGTACACATAAGAATGTCCAAATTATTCGTATGAATAATTCAAAATATTTGTATTCGATTCAAATTTGAATTTCTGAATTCGTCCAAATTCTGTCGAATAACGAATATCTCAAATATTCATGTACATCCCTAGAATAAAAGCATCGACACTCTTCAGCGTGATTGCACCAAAGAGGATACAGAAGAATTTTATTTGCATGGGGATTTTTTGAGGAAGAAACAGCTGTTGCTGGGTTTGGGGAGGTTTGGTTGTTTGCTTTTATGATGGAAAAACAATGCAAAAGAAGCAGCAAAACAGAAGAGTGCCTGTTGCTGCACTGTGGAAACAAAATAAAGAGGGAAACCATGTCATGGTAAAAACGAAAGAGAAAAAAAAATCCAGGACTGAAATTTCATTGTTGCTGGAGGGAGAAAAAATGTGCTGAGCTACCTGGAATGAATTGAGTCAAAATATGCAAAACACGCTGGAAAGAGACTGGAGAAAAGAGCCTGAAGTGGGCTTGCAATGATTAAGGCAAACCTCGATGAAGTGGAAGAAGCCATTTTCTTGGCTGAAAGTGCTTCAGAATATTATGTGTAGCTGAGAAGAAAAGTTAAAATCAATCAGAGAAGTTGATAGAGGCTTAGGCAGATCTTCAGCTGATGGGGATTCTAAACCATCCGAGCCTTCAAAACATCAAAACGCATCTTGAACATGTATCTAATTTACATTTTGGATAGACAAGAGGAAAACATTTCTTACAATGGTAGTGCCTCTGAGGGAATTAATGTCTGAAGAACCAAGTTACAGACGGGGGCTTGGAAGATTAATTACGCGACTTGTTCACAGATATTATAGCTGTTCAATAAGTTACAGAAGAGATCTCCAAATTTAAGCTGTATCCAGATGTTGGTTACTTATTCTACCATATTTGGATATTCCAGAATAAAACATCAATATTTCAAAATATCCATGCTTTATTCTGGAATATTCAAAAGGGGTGGGTGGGAGGCAGGGCGGGAGGCCTCCGGTGGTGTCCTCGGACCTATTTCGGTGCTCTCCAGAGGCTGAAATAGGCCTTCTGGAGGCCGAAATAGGTTTTCTGGTTCTGTGCACTCAGAAGACATAGGAAGAAGGCACAGAAGTGGCAGGTAAGTGGAGCAACAGGGCCTGCAGGGGGGGGGGAATGGGGCCCCCAGGGGGCAGGAGGCCCAGGAGGGGATCCAGTATATGCCAATGCTTCTACCAGAGCTCCAATGGATATCTAAATATCCAATTTGTGGGTGAATATGGCCTATGAATGTAGGCTCACTTAGATTTGCCCATGAATGTCAGATTTTGCACCTATTCATATGAATTCCAACTTTGTTGGATATACGTGCATATCCCTATTGGGGTCTCTTTGCTTCCAGGGACACCAGCTAAAAGCTAGCCTGATTCAGGATTTTGTTTTACGGAAGATATAACAGAACTTTTAGGAGAATAGGCATTGGATGGGAAAGGTGCATTACAGACCAACATGTACTAACGTTTGCACCTAGGAATCCTAGTACATGATAGCCTAACCCTAGTGCAACTGGAGACATACCTGTGTCTGGTCTCATGTACGATCCTCCACACCTTGCACAACTTTGAATGTACTGATGCCGTTATGGCAATGATGACACTCTGCACACAAGCAGTCACATCAGGGGTCATCTGAGGTGCTTGCATGGCACCTCAGACAGCCCCCTCAACTGGAAACAGTGCAGATAATTGCTGCCTGGACAGAAAAGGTAAGCTTTCAGTCACATTAGGTAAGAGTTGGGTTGCTTATGGTGCATGATTTCATGTATCACAGCTAGTATGCAATTACTCAACCTCTGGGCAGGCGGTGGGCATTTGTAGGCTGTAAGCTCCTCATGCAAGTGCAGATGCACCTGCCCAGATGTTGACTAATGCCCCAGGTCCTGGAAGACTGGTAGGTGTACCACCTAGCCCAGTTCATGCTCTGCCCTGTGTGGACAGAGTATACTACCAGTAGTTTGGCCTCTTTTATCAGGTAGTAGCATGAGCAAGGGAGGCCAGTAGATCCTTTAACGGCACAAGGCAATGGTCATTTCTGCACTTGGCCTCATTCTGGAGTATATCTTGGGATGTCGGCATGCTAATGCAGGCTATGGTAGGCCTCGTGTGGTGTGTGCCCTAGCCTACATGATCATGTGGACAGCAGGCCCCTTTTCTGGGGTATAATCCAGAATAAGGCTAAGTGCAGAAAGACCCAGCAATGCATGTAAAAAGAGCTCCAGTATACCTCTATATGTAAGGCCAAAGATAATTGACCCTCCTGTTCACCTTTACTAGGAAAAATGAAAATTACTTATCACCCAGTTTTGTTTTGGTCAGGTCTGATAAACAGATAGGAGATGATTTTCTAAACAAAGTCTTTTGACTTTGATTAGCATTCTAGTTTCTTCCTGTTGCTTTCTTCCCATCTTTTAGCCTCAGAGGTAACTCTGATATACAGATGGCCTCTGCTAAGTGAGGCATGTAGGAAGACAGCTAGAGCACTGGTGGCAGACATCCCGGCCTGACTTTGACAGACTCAAGTCTCATAGCTGAGTAGGAAGGAACCAAAGCAGGTGGTTTTTGTATCCACTAAAGCTTCTATGAATATACTAACACACCAGAATTTGCATTTCTCGTGAGTCTTGTAGAATGGTATTTGCTGATCTTTCTCCATCATTCTAATACAGCAGTATATAGATGCCTGTGATTATGCTGAGTCTGTAGATCAAAGATGCATGAGAAGAATTTCTTGATAAAGATTAAAGGGCTTCATTTGGAGAACAACTGTCCATCGGCCAGTCCCAGATCAGATCTCCTAGGACTTATATAGAAACTGCTTAGATTGCAGGGCAAAATGGCATCCGTAAACAGCCTCATTCAACTGGCTGGCCATTGCAACCAAGGCTTAAAAACCCTAAAGTGTTGAGCAATGGAGTGTTAGCTGCACCCATACTGGGCTTCTGGGATATAGCCTAGCTCTTCACTGCTCAGCACTTTAAGGTTCATAAGCCTCAAATGCAGTGGCCAAACAAATGAATCATTCTGGTTGTGGCTGGTTTTGGACTACACTGAGAAATCTGGGCTGAGTTCCCACTTAGGCCTCTGATATGCATATCAGAGGTCTAAGTGCAAATTCAGCCCTGGTCTAAGATTGGAAGAGTGGCCAGCTATCCATGTCAAGGGCTGTTTGCAATCATGGCGGGCCGGGGGAGGCACCCTGGGACACAGATGTGAGGCAGGTGCTGTGCATCTCTTAGATACGGATCTACCTCTGTAAATCCGGATTTACCCTGCATCTGGATTTAGTAAATCTGGATCTATTCTAAAGCGGATTTACTAAATCCGGATGAGGTAGATCTGGATTTACTGTGGTAAATGCGGAAGCAGCCTCTTGCATCACGACACCTCATCCTGGTGATGATGCTAATTCATGCTCCGTGGCAGCAGCATCACACAGCAAGATGGAGGCACCCAGACCATGCATCCACACCAGCTAACTGTCCAGATGTGTGTTTGGATGGGTTGGCATGCACTAGAATTCACAATTCTGAATGCTAGTACACAGAGCAGTGGAAGCTCACCATTCCTGTTCCCCAGATGGGGTGGGAAGTGCAAACTTCCCCCAGGTTGGAGATACAAGCACAATGCCTCTAAAGGCCAGGAGCAGGTGAAGGTTTTGCCTTTTGTCTTCTGCTTGAGAATGCCCAGAAGGTGCTCGTTTCATCAGCACATGTACTAAAATTGGAACAATTAGCATTAGAGAAGATTAGCATGGCTCCTGCACAAGAATGACATGCAAATTTGTGAAGTGTTCCATATTTTTATTTTAAAAAGAGAGTAAAGAGGATGCCCAGAAGTAATTGGTGGCCCACTGGTGAGACAGGATGCTAAACTAGATGGGACATAGCATGATCCATTGGGGCTTCTTTTTCTGTTTCACTCTTAAAACAGATGGTTGTATGTTTGACCCCTGGCATACCCCTGGAAGAATGCAATGGCAAACACCTTGCGGATATCTTTCTCAAGGAAATGGAATAAATGCGTTAATGTTGTCCCCAGGAAGCCAACACTGATTTTGTGGAACCTAACAACAATAGCAAACTTAACTCTTTACGTAGAAGAAAATGGCTGCAGTGGGAAAGATTAAGCAGTTCTTGAATAGTCTTTATTTACTTATTTTTTGCTTCAGACTGCAGATTCCTATAGCTGTTGCAAATCTTATATCTAAAATATCTAGAAAGATAACCCACTGAAACCAACAGTAGAACATGAATTCAAGATCAGTAACAGATTCTCTAGATAAAGTTGTCCATACCTTCTTCAAACTGTGCAAGTAACCTTAATTTGATCAGAGAAAAAAACACCATTTGAGAGAGCTTCAAACAAATACACTATTAAATTATCATTTTATTAAATGTTTGCTTGGCATGTGAAACATAATTCAACAGAAGGTGGGAAAGGAATTGGAACAAAAATCATCTTGGCTGAGCAAACATTTGACAATGTGCTGTGGAAAAACCCATCTGTCCTGGGAGGTATCAAATTGCATGTGATGTTGATGGAGCTAAAAATATCTTACTGTCTCTCTAATCTCAGAATAGGTTGATTTAGCTTCATTTATTTAATAGTAATGCAAAACCCAAGTAAGAAAATACACAGAAATCTGTACTGAGTGCGTACAGCCAACTTTAAGCAGCCTCACATTTTCCTTATTTTAAACAGCAAAGTGAAAATCACTCTCCGTGATATTAATGGACTTCAGCATAAGGTAAAGGATCACACTCTTTGTGTTTTTTACAGGGCTGTGTCCTTAAATGTTTTTACTGGATCCTTTTCAGTTATGCTTGCAGAGATATAATTTCTGGTATAATTTGCAAAGCAGAACTGGCAGAACGGTAGGAAATGACATGTCTCCTGCTGAAATCTTAGCCTTTTCACACTTCATCTGGATGGCTGAAGTGCACTGAGGCTGGTTCACTTTGGAGACAGCTTGACCATTCACACCTTGACCAGTAAGGGACACCAAGGTGAATTCACACCTGGACCGGTAAGGGACACCAAGGTGTGCATCAGCAGCCACCCCTACAGGAGCCAGACAGCCCACCCTGGGTTGCTGCCATTGGGCAGTATCGGTGAATGCTTTTCCTGCCAGACGGATCAGGCTCCCCCAGGGATGGGTTGGGACGCAATTAGAGCAGCTCTGGGACAGGCCAGGACACTTCTGGCCAGAAGCGGCCTCCTGCAGGAGCAAATGGGCCAGTCCCAGAGCTGTCCTAATTATGCACCAGAGCCCTAAGTGCAAATAGGCCTCTTTGTCAGGCTGGAAAGCCCATATAAAGAAAAATGTAGTGATGTGTGCAGAGAGGTAACTAGGAGTCACGATACGTCACCAGACTATCACAAGTTCTTGAAGGTTGAATGAAGTAAGAATTGCTCAAGTCTTGTGAAACACACAGGAAACGAATCACCAACTGTGATAACAGAAAGTGTATAAATATGATCACACACGGCTGTGTGTTGTTCGTTCATTGGAGTTGATTGCCCTTCGGGGCTGAGATGGAATGATGTATGGACTGCAACCGCTACGCAATAAACAAACGGAAATTTACGGCGTCTCTGTCTGTTTGTTTACACTGGCAACAGCAGAAGTCTGCAGGCTTTCCTGGGACGGGAGAAGCCTATGCTTTCAGCACCTAGGACAGCTACGCTGAAAGAATACTGACAGCCTGAGCAGCAGAGACACAGACGGAAGATTCATTCTTTCCAGCACGAACAAGCGCAACTCTGCAATGCAATGATGATGTATTACCAACGGGGGAAAATGACACCCCATTACCCCCTGACACTCTTGCCTTTACTTCCTCCAAACTATGTTTGGGTCCATGCCAGACTAAAACATTGTTTGAAAACAAAAGTACAAGTCCCTCTGTCATCTCACTGCATCTGCTTTACAAATCCTTCTGGGTCTGGCTCACACATTCTAGTGGTAGGAAGGTTAGAGTTATGGATTTGCTGAAATATATTTGGAAACAATAATCCTGAATTTTATTTCACTCAGTTATGATTTGCTATGAAGGTCAGGATGTGAAACAGTATTTAAAGGTCAGTGTAGTTTAGAAACAGTTGACGATTCAAATTAGGAAGCCATGGAAGAGGTTCTGATCAGCAAATGGATGCCCTATTATTGGGCCTAGCTCACTTTCCTGGAACCAGATGATTCACGTGTAGTTCAGGATCAGCACTACCTTCTCACAAATGGTGACTGGCTAAAGCCAAGTGTTCAGTCAGGCTTCTAGCCCTATTCAGAGGAGCTCTTTCACATGTCATGGGAAGTAATCCCTCTATATTTTTCAGCAGGTAACAAAATGCAACAGTGAGCATTTTGCAGCTGTAGGATACAGTGATAGTGTAGAGTGTAGAATTGTGTTAAGACAGTGTAGAAGGAATGGTGAAATGAGAAGATGGTATCACCAATTAATTCTGGTGGCAATTGTATATGAAGGTACACATTTCACTATAAACAGAACAGTTATGGCCGTTATCATCCTATGATGCAATATGCTCCAAAATGTGAAATACATATGCTCTATGTGATCATGGCAGACCCATAATTCACAGTAAAAGCAATGACAGATCTCCAGTTCAACCTATGTGACCTAAAAGTCTTCTGAGAGGAAACTGCTTTTACTAATCTTAATAGTTTTATGTTAAGTTCTTTTTGCATAGCAGCTTAGATATGGACAAGGACAATGCTACATAAGGTGAATAAGAACTGCATGAATGCAACTTTTAAAAAGAAAAAAATAAGTTATGGTCATGAGAGGAGAAATCTGATCTGACAGGAAATCATATAAGGACGCAACAATTTTGGCTGCAAAGTGCATTTGAAAATTTATGGGGGCATGAGAATTACTTAGCTTTTTCCTACGGATATTTGTGATTGCTAAAAATCAGCACAAATCACGAAAATATAGACTTTCTGGAAATTTAAAGGTCACCATTGTAGTCTAGTTGCGGAGCATATCTCAAGAGGCAGAAGTAAAATTAGGTGACCTCTTATAAATTATTAAAATTAACATGTAAACATGAAGTACATCATCCAAAAATAGGACAATCTGCGTATGCGTGGATTTTATTTATTGATGAAAGCTTAGAAATATGTGCTATGATATAAATTGAAATATAGCACGTCAACCCACGAAGAAAGGTTGTGATTGTGAGACTTGCAAAGCTCAAGTCCTAAATGTAAATGAGCCTGTTCAGGATCACTTCTTGTCTTTGTTTTTTCTTTGCAGCACTACTGGGACCTTGCAAATAATTGTTGCTTGACAGTGAAGATGGAGCACTATCACGAGAACTGATTAGTTCACTTTTCTTTTCTGTACTCAGAGGAATCTGGAGAATTTTCACAAAGAACACCCTACCCCATTGCTTTTCCACCAAGGATGGGATGGGATTTTGGATCTGAACACCTAGCCCTCAAAACTCAAATCTCCCGAAGGCTTAGACTAAAAAGATGATGAGGGAGGGCATTTTAATTGCTCCACTCAATTTTCTCCTTCCTCCCTTCTTTTTGAAACTAGTTAATTCTAACTGGTGAGCCAGTTTGGTCTAGTGGTTAGGGAGCCGGACTCTTATCTGGGAATAACAGGTTTGATTCTGCCCTCCTACATGAAGCCAGCTGGGTGACCTTGGGCTAGTCACAGCTGAGCTCTCACAGCCCCACCCTCCTCACAGGGTGTCTGTTGTGGGGAGAAAAATAAAAAGCTTTGTCAGCCACTCTGAGTCCCCTTAAATGGGTGAGAAAAGTGGGGTAGAAAAGGCAACTCTTCTTCTTCTTCTGAAATTCATTTCCCATCCTCAAGGCATTAAAGAATAATGCAAGAAAGAGTAGATAAATGAAAATTGTGTACAGATGTATGATTGAAATGTATGCAAACTAAAACTGTCTAATTGAACAAATAGTTGTTTGTATTCAATTTTGAACTGGTTCAAAAATAAGAAATACAATTTCTTCCATTGAAAAAAGCCCATTTCAAGGGGGGAAACACAACAAACACAAACTATTGAATAGCTCACATTAACAAGTGGGGGACTCGATTGGTTGCATTGCATTTTTGAATTTCCAAGCAATTGACTGATGCAAATATTTTCAAACTAGCAGGTTCACTGCTAAGCACGAACTAACTGAAATGGTTCAGCATATTTCTAATGCATGATAACACAAGGAAATAAGATTAAATCGAAAACATATAGAAGGCTTCAAAGTAACTATCAAAGTGCATAAAAACAAGGTTCTAACAAGAATTCAGGGAAAGTTAAAAATGTTATAGTGTCACCCAAAGGTCACTTGCGTTGTACTGTCCTTTGCCAATGGATGTCAACGTAAGCATCACTGTTATAGGAAACCAAGTATCATTGCTGGATTCCCTGTAATAGCAACAGGTTTTTGGTTGCCTAACTCTAGGGGTGTGCATGAATGCAGTTTTCAGGAATTCTATTCAAATCAAATATTCAAAGATTTGAATCAATTCGAATGTTTAAAATTTGAATGTATTCACATTCAATGCAAATTGAATACATTTAAATCTGTTCATATGAATTTCCAATTTGTATTTGAAGATACAAATGTCGACAACATTTAAATGTGTCCGTTTGCATCTGTACGCATCCGTACACATTCCATATCCATCCCGTTTTCGTCGCATATGTATCCATACAAATGTGTACAGATGCGAACAAGAGATGTACGGATATGTATGTAATGTGTACGTATCCATAGACAAATGAATGTCCGAATAGTTCGTATGAATGATTCAAAAGATTCAAAAATGTATTTGAATGTTAAATTCGAATGTATAGACATTCAATTTGAATTCAAATGTTCAAATTCAGTTGAATTGGATCAAATTTTGAATGTTTTGAATATTCATGCACATCCCCACCTAACTCAAATCTGAATCAGGAATTCTAGGGGAATGTCTGGTATTCCCAAAATATTACTGAGAGGATCATGGGCTTACTGTGCATCTGCAGGCAGCCTTGGTATATATGATGTGAAAATGTCTGAAAAAGGTAACAGCAACACAATCATACTTCATGCTTTGTTTATACAGTATATTTCACAGATTGCACGTGGCATTCATATTTCATTGCAGGTAATCTGCATAACATTTGAGCAAATTGTATCTTTCTGCTACTGACAATGCACCAGATCCTATGCTCTTCCATGCTTGAGTTTCTCTGCTTCTGTGCGCCAGGCAACTTAGTGCCTGTCCTGTTAGCTACTGAATGCTTATGATCCTTCTCTTTGCAGTCTTAACATGCTGGTTGCACCTAGTACTGCCAATTTCTGACATGGAACAGGGTTTGAATTAAGGAGGCTTTTCAGCCACATTTGCTGAGAAGTGTGAATGTAGTAGGGCTGTCACACTAATATAATTTGCAATACTTTGGATTTAACATAAGATCTGCTCTGTGAAGTGTTTCTTCCACTGGAGATTTGCATATCCCAGTTGCCTGGAAAAGTGTTAGATCTGATTTAGTTAATTCTCAAAGATAACAGCAATATTTCCAAGCATCTCATGGGAGCCTGTGATAAATAGTTAGCTCTGTGTTGGGATTAACCATTTGTGTCCTATAGGACGGCAATATTCTTGCACAACTTTTTTTTTCCAAGAGAAGCAAAATATTGGGGTAAAGGGAATAGTAGCTGCGGAACCATGAAAAATTATTCACCTCCTTCCTGACTTTTTTCAATTTTTGCATATTAGTCACACATAATTGTTTTAGATCTTCAAACAAAATAAGAGCTGTCATTTGTGTTTATTCAGGTGGGTGTGCCCAGATTTGTTAATACTGCACAGTGGAGTGTGCAGTCACTATCAGGGCATCACACACGATGACTGATAGATTGTAGTGGCAATGCATTATCCAATAGCTACTGCATATTCATGTCAATGCTGATTTATGAGCACTTGCAGTCCTGTGTTAAGAAACTTCAAATCTTCCTGCAAGTCTGAATGGAACAATGAGAAGAACCAACAAGAACAGTGAGAGCAGCTCAACTCCGATTGGCTGCCTCATCCCATGTGACCGTGTGCGCTGTCTCAAGCTCTAGTCCGGACACCTGGGTCCTTCCTGCATTTGGTCTTATTCTCGAATGTATCTCAGAATAGGGACCTGCTATCTGCGTGCTAGTGCAGACTATGGAAGGCCCCAAGTGAGGTCTGCCATAGTCTGCATTAGTTTGTGGCCAGCAGACTGCTATCCTGAGATATATTCCAGAATAAGACCAAGTGCAGAAAGGACCCTGGTCACCACTTTGCAGCAGGTAAGCTGCTATTTTCCCCTTAACTGCAGATTTATTCCACTAGTCTGGAAGAGACCATTGTCTTCGTCTCATATTTTTTTTAAAAAATCTGAAACAAGTATGTCTGCTTCCAGATGGCCAAAGGAAAATGCAGGATCTTATTTAGATCCTGTAATTGCCCCTTGTTTCTGCCAGTGCAAAACTGTGGGACTAACTTTAGCACTTACCTTGTCTGGCACTAGCTCCTGGTGATGAAAATACTCAGATGTGTGCAAGTGGTTGTCCACCGACTATTTTCAGCCTGGTTTTACCTCTGTGGTTTGGTCTTTAGCTGGAGAAAAGCCAACTCATGGGCCCTCCGTTTTTCATGCTCCTCACTAGTACCTTTTTCTTTAACAAGTTCTAACTCCATTCTCTTAATCTCATGCTCATAATCAAGTTTTAACTTTAAGATAACTAATTCTCTATGTTGCACCTCTACTGGCATGGCATCTGCCACAACTGACCTGTACCAAGACTTTCCACCAGAGCTGGCATCTCCTGCATGCTCCTAGTCTCCATATTGACAATCCTGGGTCTTCCCCTAGTACTTCCGCTACCTGTTTGCACACGCTTGGGATTTGCCTTTGCCTTATACTTTTTCTTCATCAAGCACAGTGCTATACCACACTTGCTCACAGCCAATGGCTACTGCCAACCTTAGCCGGCTCACCAGGAGATACGACTCCCACCATGGTTTTCTACCTTACCAGAATGTTTACCTCAAAAACCATATTTCTGACTACAGCCCTTCTCAACTTGTAGAACTAAACCCCTTCAACTTGCATCAGGGAATGTATATTTTGAACATTGTTACTCAGCCTTTCTACTTAGATTCTCCTTTAATACAATCAATTTCCAACCAGTGACCGCACATTACCCTTTACGTATACCTCCGGCCAAACTGGTCTCCTGATCCCTTTCTGGCTTACTGCCACTCAGATCAGACAACTGAAAGGGCACCAGGTTCCTATTTTACACCTTGTCCTTTTATCTCAGAACCTGCACCTGTATTGTTATGGTTTTGTTACTTTTACTTATTATTTATTTATATATTATTTATTTATTTATTTTTGGCAGACTTTCTACTTTTACCTATATGTGTACCTCAAAAGTCTGTGTTTATTTGCTTATTCCACTTTCAATCCAGTTACCGAGAACTGCGCCAAATGTGTTTCAAGCACTAGGCTCTGCTCCATGCACACCACATCCAGACTTGCACCAGTCTGCTTCAATATCAGTCTTATTGTAATAAGCTAACACTGAATGCTCCACTGCCTCTAAGTCAGTGGTTCTCAACCTTCCTAATGCCGTGACCCCTTAATGGAGTTCCTCCTGTTGTGGAGAACCCCAACCACGGGGGTGAAGCAGCTGGGAGGTGGGAGGGAAGGGCTGTGGGAGACCCGTCGCGACCCTTCTGAAAGGGTAGTTCGACCCCCAAAGGGGTCCCGACCCCCAGTTTGAGAACCACTGCTCTAAGTTATGTCACTAACATTACTTGGAGACAGGGGCCACTAAATTACTAAGCCCTTCACCAGGCCCTTACTGAATTACTGGGCCCTTTACCAGGTCCTTCCTTGGATTGACCAGAACTCTAAACCTTCTATACAGAAATACAGAATGGGGTGGGGGGAGACACACAAAAAATAAAATACAGCTTTCCTTGATTTTTTTCTTGCACTAAGGCTCATACTTTACTGGATGCTTTGCATCCCACTTCTGCCACCAATTGGGAGGGCCCCTCCTGTTCCTTCCACTCTTGTCCTTTTAAAAGTGACCCAGGTTAGAAACCAACAGGCAAGCACCCCGCCTCACTGCCAGATTTCCCAGGGCTTCCACTCATTAAAGTTTCCACTCTGGCGTCCTGCTTTACTTGCCTTGCTCAAAGGCCTCCCCAAAGCAGCATACTGACACTTGAATGTCAAACAACTTTAAATGTTTATTGTTACAGCAAACTTATAAAATAAAGAAAATAAGCAAGCTTGAAGTTCAGCTTTAAAGTCTTGGGTTTGTACAACAAAAGAGTCTTTTTTTAGATCAAACAGTTCTTATTAGTAAAGCAAACAGTCCTTTTGAAGTCTCACTACAGCTAGCGATCCTTTCCTGTTCTCCCCACTTCTAACCCTGCCTAACTGCAGGCAATCAGTTCCTTGTTGTATTGCAAAGGTTCTTTCCTTTAAATCCTTGTTAGCCTCAGCTTGTAACTCTACAGTCTTTACTCCAGTCGCCCTGACTAGAAGCAAACAATTCCGCCCAACTTTGTTCTCAAGCAAATGCAGGCATTGTCCATTTCATGGGCTTCTCCCTCCTCTCTGGCACTGAGAGGAACACATGCATGCACATGCGCCCCAAGCCGAGCTGCACGGCTTGCTTCTCCCTTCTTCTCCTCTCTAAACCGAGAGGAGAGGCACATACTTGCATGCACAGAGCAACGCTCCCTGATCCCCCTCTAACCCAAGACGAGAGAGGACGAGGCTACTCTGGAAGGGTCTTTTATAGTGCAAGATCCAGCATCTTGGGTTGGTCCATTTTGGCAGGCTGGCATGGCTCCTGCCAGTGGACATGCCTCCCTGCCAATTGCGACACTGGCAAGAGCCTGCCAAATCACCCCTATCTCTTCTAACGGAGCTCCGAAAGCCCACCAAATGGCTGCTCCCCTGCCTAGTCTTGGCGGAAACTTCACACCTGTTCATATGTAGTTTGCACACAGTATGCTCCTGCATGGAAGGGGCCTTTTCTGAGCTGGAAACAGCCCCCTCAAGTGCAGAAGTTTCATACTGGGAGCATACTGCATGTACACTATGGGGCCAAGTGCAGAAAGGCCCCTGGTCCATCCGTAGGCATTCCTGGATGTACTCTAGTAGCAAATGGTCTACAGTATTGGCAAGACTGTGTTCCCACTCCTCTTACAACTAGGAATGTCCACGAAGCCAAATTCCCCTATTTGATTCAATGCAAATCAAATGGGGGAATATTCAGCTTTGTCTGAATCCCATCCCCAAATGTGTGTGTGTGGGGGGGCATCGGCTTCATGCATGAATATCACCTGAATGTTTGTGAATATTCATGAATGAAGGGAATGCCCCACCCTTCCCTTCCTGCCCCTCCCTTCCTGCCCCTCCCCACTCAACCGCTGCCACCACCAGAGCCTGAAATAGCCATTCCAGGTCTACACACCCAGCTCCCATCTGAGGAGTGATATGATTCCCATATGGGAAGCTGTGCACGCATATTCAGAAGGCCTGTTTTGGCTTCCAAGCAGTGTTGAAATAACAGCGAACAACGTGCTAGCAGCCTCCATATGCATAAGGGGGCACAGGGGACTGGAATGGGGGGCGTGGGTTTCTTGTCCCCCATCGGAAGCCAGAATAGCCCTTCTGGGTCTGCATGCACAGCTTCCCATCTGGGAATCACACAATGGGGATGGGAGCTGCGTGTGCAGACCTGAAGCACTGTCATGTCCTGTTCAGCCTCCTCAGTAGAGGGCAGTCTGCCTGCAATGCCACCACAGGCTGTGAGGCAACTACAGCATGGCATTACAGGCATTGAAGGGTTAAGGCCAGTTGCAGGTGAGCAGTCCGACAGCTCTGATAACGAATCTACCAGTTGTGAGCCTCATAAAAAGCCCTCTCCTCGCCTCCTGAGGAAGCAGAAGCAGCTGAGGTGCAGATCAGAGCGATTAGCTCAGTTGCACCGTGGGCAAGGCCATGACTCCTCTACTTAAGGAACAAGTTCACCTTGCCTCGACGTTGCAGACAACTTCGTGCAACTCTGTATAACCCCATGCCTGTGTTCTGACTTTGGACTACCTTGTGCCTTGCTGACCCATTGGACTGATTGACCCTCACTGTCTTTCTGGACTCCTTGACCCTGGACTGGAACAGACTTCGAGTAGGGGCCTATTCACACTTGGCTTTATTCTGGAATATATCCTGGAATAGGGACTTGCTGTCCATATGCTAGTGCAGGCTTCAGCTGGCCCAGAGTGAGGTCTGCTAGAGTCTGCATTAGCATGTGGACCACAGACCCCTATCCTGAGATATACTCCAGAAAAAGGCCAAGTGTGAATAGGCCCTAGGCCTGAGCCTTTGGAACTGAGTAAGCTGCGCAAGTGTTTACCTGTTGCCTTGCCGGCCTGAGACGTAACAAGGGCCTACTTGAACCTATGATGAGTGTGTGACAGTAGTGGCAGAAGCAGTAACAGCAGCACAGTCAAAGGTGGGGTATCAGGATGTCATGGCGGAGAGCTGGCCTTAATCAAAGTTTTAACAAAACATTAATTAATACCAGATCCATCTGATTCTTGGATGAATAGGGCCCCTTTTGATTCATCCATGAATGTCATATGAATTCATATGAGTTCTGAATTTGCCAAATATTTGTGAACATTCCTACTCACCACAGTGCAGACAGCCAGCAATAGGAGTAACCCAAGCCCATTACAAAATCCAATATTTTGCCAGGCTCTGAAAGATGGCTTTGGGCCACACCAAAATACCCCTGGGCTGCCTCTTTGGTTCTGGGAACCTTTGTCCCTGGTTTCAAAACCAGGCCAGGATGTAAAAGTATCCCTAGACTGGCCTTTTCGCTAAAATGTGAAATGGCCTTTTGTTTGAAGAACTGATTCTAAATTGGGCTTGATGACAAAGAGTTTGGTTTTCAAAATTTATAAAATGCTGATGAAGTCTGATAATTTGCTCAGTCTGAAAAATCAATGTGAACTTGATTTAGCATCTAACACAGATCAATCCCAATGAGATTCAATCTGGCATCGTGAGCCATAAATATCTCAGTAAATCTACTTGAATTCAGTGAGAAATTCCTTGCCACAGCCCATTTAATTTTCTTCTGAACCCAAACTTTGGAAAACCCTGTCATAAACTGACATTTCTTCGGCTTCCAACAGATTATTCAATTGAGTTTCAATCTATCTTCTTTAATGCTGAATTTGGAGAGTTTCACAAAGATATCACTAAGCTAGACACCTCATATTTGGACACATTTTAATTTACTGATTGATATCATCAGTCAATAAACTGAGTGCAAAAAACAGCACATGTGTACTTAGCCTTGTGATTGTATTTTTTATCACTACTTCTAAGTCTTTCACCATCACTGTGGATTATCCACAACATGACACCAAATGGTATGGGTCTATATATCTACCTATACCTCCCGCCTTGAATTGCACATTCTTATAATGAGTCAGTTTGGTCTAGTGGTCAAGGAGCTGGACTTGTATCTGGGAATACTAGGTTTGATTCCGCCCTCCCCCATGAAGTCAACTGGGTGACCTTGGGCTAGTCACAGCTCTCTTCTGAGCTCTCACAGCCCCCACCTACCTCACAGGGTGCTTGTTGTGGGGAGAAGAACAGAAGGTTTGTCAGCCGCTTTGAGTCCCATAAATGGGCGAGAAAAGTAAGCCAACTCTTCTTCTTCTTTTTCTTCCCACTATGCCATTGAGCTCTGTTCCCACTATCTTGTGATTACAGCGCAGAGAAAACCACGTTAATAACAGATTTTACTATTTTATCTTTGATAAAAGATATACTTACAGAAACTCTGTAAAAGGTATCTTATAAGATGGTCTTGAATCTTTTACTAGAAAAAAGCTTCATTTTCAACCAGTGAAAGAGATGATCTCAGTAATGACATAGCAACAATTTGTCAAAATATGTTCATTCAAAACCTTGCTTTTAGTTTCATTCACAGAATCAAATTACTGATTTAAAGAGTGAGGCCATGTCTCCACAGCCATGGTGGCAGATGTCTGCTGCACTGCTAAGCACTTCCAAATAACCATGTAACGGTGACAGGTGGTTATCTTGAGAATGCTATTTCATTACCTCCTTCCCAGGCACCTTGGGTGGAAATCACGTTCTCCAACAGGCATTTTTGCCACTGAAAATGGATACTCAACGCCTGAGATGCTCTGTTGCGATATTGGAATCTCCAAGTGGAGACACAGCCTGAATCACCTTGGTTGAATCAAATGTGGGAGGTGGGGTTGCCAGCCCAGAGCAGATTATCGCCAGGAAAAGAAGCCCTCGTATTCAGTAAAGTCACTGCTTTATCAGCTCTGGCAAAAGAAGGGAACAGCAGTCCCACTGCATATGACAATCTGAAGCGCAAAATGGTAATAGTTGTGTAACAAAAGCCACCATACCCATATTTGTTCAGAAGAAAGCACCTGTTCAGCTCAAATATGACAGAGAGCAGGAGAGAGGAAGATATCCATCTCTAAGATGGCAGCAGCAGAAGAGTTGGCTTTTCTACCCCGCTTTCCTCACCCATTTAAGGGGACTCAAAGCGGCTGACAAAGCTGTTCTATTCTTCTCCCCACAACAGAACATCCTATGAAGTAGGTGAGTCAGTGAGATCTCAGAAGAGACCTGTGAGTAGCCCAAGGTCACCCAGCTGGCTTCATGGGGGAGGGTGGGATTGAACCTGGTATTCCCAGATAAGAGTCCGGCTCCCTAACCACTAGACCAAACTGGCCTAGAGGTGATAGCAGCAGGTAACCAGTGCAACACCTGTCCGCTGAAGACCATTTCATTCAGGCTTCACAAAGAAAACATGTTAAATGAGTGCTTGAGGGGAAGGCCGGTACTGAGAGATGCATCTTATGTCCTACCAGCACCAAAGCCAGGAACATGTCACAGCAAATTCACCATGTAGATGCCCCAGCAAATTCCAAAAATACAAGTTGGGTTAATTAACAACAATTTGTTCACTGCCAGATGCTTACGTTTGAGGACAAGAGGCAAAGTAAATTATTTTGAGTTTTCTTTTAGTGTTGGCTCTTTCCTTGGTGTCTATGGCAATCTTCTGCCTTTTTCAGGTCATTTTACTCTGCAATTAATCTCAGATGCCTAGCCTACCCACTGTCTAGCCCTCTGCTATTACTAGGTACAAGAATAATTGCTTCTTTTCAGTACCAAGATCCCTGGGCTGGCAGTATAATAAAACAGAGTTTAGCTGTGGCAGCTGAAACACCCAGATTTAGAGATGAGATGAAATCTTGGTGCCCTTCTCTCTTAAAACAAAACACATGGCTATGCGTCAAGCCTAGATGATATCCAATGGACTTTTTTTACAAAGTGGATCCCACCCTGGCTTCTTTCTTATCAAGACTGATCTTTTTGTTACGCACCAGTATTTGTCTGTTGGAATGAACAGTTGGCGTGGGGAGGGTGGGAAAGAGCCTTGAATTCTGGCAATGTTATTTTTTAAAAAATTCGGCTATTAGCAGTGGATAAATCAGGAGGACTGATGGAGGCTAGGGATGGGCATGAATATTCGTACATAGGCATTTGAAATCTTATTGAATTTCAACATTCAAACTCAAATCGAATGTCCCAAAATTAGAATGTGAACATTCGAATTGAATTTCAAATTTCGGATCTATTCATTCAAATTATCCCGACATTGATATGCATACCGGTTCATACACAATGCATACTTGAAGATCCACATCTTTCCTGCATCCGTACACATTTTTACAGATCCATACAGGATGAAAACAGGTTACGTAAAGGATAACTACGAGATGCATATGGATGTGTGTGGATGTGGGAAAGATGCATACATGTACATACAAATTTTGGCCGCATCCCCATTACAAGCTTTTCTCGGTTTCAAACAGTTTTCAATCCTCACAGACCCCACATCAGTTTGGCTTAACATGCTTTCCGTGTGTTGAATTGCCCCAAAGCATTGTAAATGTTAACCCTCATTTCAACAGGTCTCACTCCGGTTTGCACGCTTGATATGTGTTACATTTTTTACTCTGGGGACCCTACCGTTTTAAGGGATGAGAATCCATGTTTAGGGTTTCCCTCTCCCAATAGCTTGCTTCCAAAGACAGTGATTTCAGTTTAAAAATCCAACCTTCACAGCAGCTGCTACACTGTAGCAATCCAGGCACTTCACACCTGATAACAATGTTGCAATGTTGTGCAATTCCAGCTATTTGGAGTTCTGACCTTTAAAGGGGAAAGGAAAGCAGGGCAGGTTCTGGGAGATGTGTGAATGTTTAAAGCCCCCTTCCTTGAGTTGCCATTGCTGCTGTGTGCCCTGGGCAATGGGGAGAATCGCTGGCTGCCCGCTGCCGGTTTTCCTCCATCCAGGCAAGCAGCAGCCACCCAGCCAGGCTCAGTGGAGGGGTCCGTTATGGGTGGCATGTTCATGCCAGGAGGAAGAGGGCAGGGCAGCCCCAAAAAGCAGCTTTTAAAAAGTAACCACTTGAGTCATGTACGCCACCTACGATCCTCAGAATCCGGATCGAATGCGATTAAGTTTAAAGTAATGGGAACAGGCAAATTCGTGTTTGCATCCAGTTCTATTATTTCGGTTTAGGGAAACTGAATTAAGCTTATAATGGGGATGCGGCCTCTGTCAACATTCGTATGTGGAGATTTGAATCAATTCGAACGAATAGATTTGAATCTGGTAAATTCAAATTGAATCAATTTAAAAGATTTGAATTGAATCAGATTTTTAGGTATTTGATTCGAAAAGAATGTCAAAAAAACATTCATGGACATCTCTAATGGAGGTCCAGCATTCTGTTCCAGTAGTCTGGTAACCAGGAATCCTGGGCTGCTTTCGCACTTGGCTTCCCATCCACTGGACAGAAAAAGTGGGTTAGTGACTGTAATGACCGCTAGGACCCCTCAACCCCCAAATTAAGTTATTTTGGTTTAAAATGCAAAGTGTGGCGAACACGGTAAGTCTAGACGTTTAAAAGTGTCGCCAAAGCATTTTTTGTCAAGGGTAAGTAGCCTAAGGGAGGGGCTAGTTGAGCACTCCAAGGGGAGGGGTGAAATAGAATGCTGGAGGAGCTCAGCCAATCAGGGCGAAGCAAGCCAGCCAGGCCCATATAAAAGGGAGCCTGAGGGGATAATCTGGGTTCTCTGCCTTGGGTCGTTAATCTGGGAGGTTAACGAAGGGGAGAAACGGGCCTTTAGCTGTCCTGAGGGAAGCTGGGAATTGGGGTCCTGAGTTTGTTAATTCGTGTTTGATGTTGCTGGTGAAAATATAAGGACAAGCAAACACATATTGTACTGGTTGAGGGTTTACTCAAGAAGTTTAAGAGTCTTTGAACTGAGTGTGAAAGTTAGGGACTGAACTGTTTGACAACAGAAGCTGAAAGTGTAACTTGAAGAAGAAGCTGACTTGAGACTTAACTGTTTTCAATAAACATATGTTCTTGTTGTTTCAAAGAAGCTTCGTTGAGTTCTCTGTTTATAAAGGGAGCCAAATAGGGCCAGGGTTCTAAACAGTAACTGTATCCAACCCACTGCTGGAGATCGGCAGAGTGGGGGCAGGGTGCTGTCTGCTGCAGCATCAGAAGGGAGGCAACATTATTATCAAGCCAAAGAGTAGGGAAAAGGAAATGGAAGGTGCGCCTCTTGGAAGGAAATAACAGAGTTTGATTCACAAGTAAACACAACGCTACCACACTACCAAATAAAGATGAATATATATATATGAAATAGATAAGGGCGCAGAGTCGGCCTTTACAGTGACTAACATGTTCACACTTGGGAACACTAGTACATGTTAAACTAAGCCCCATATGCCCGGAGACTAATTGGTGTCTGGGCCCGTATCTGATCGCCAGCAGGGTGCTGCCATTTTGGGACTGGAGCCTTGTGCGGTGGTGCATGTGCCATTGCCTCAGTGATGATGACGCCATGTTCACACACAGTTGTGTTTAGGGTCATCTCAGGTGCCAGTGCACTTGTGCGGCACAGGTGACCCCCTCACATCAGAAATGGTGTCAATAGTTGTGGGCTGAACGAGAAAGATAATGAATGGGACGGGGAATCTTAAGGGTTGTGTTGTGTTGCATGTGGTGCACAATTTTGTGTACCACTGCTAGTTGATGACAGGTTATCATCTAGTAAGGGAGGAGGCCAAGTGCCAAAGCACCTCTGGAACCAGTTCAGCCAGGGGCCTCACACAATAAGACCAGCCAGCTACCTCATCATCAGTAACACAAGTCTGCAGCCACTGCTGAACTTATACCGAGACCCTTTCTTGCTATGCATTCTGGTTCACAGAAGATAAACACAGGAGAGCAGGAATTGATTTCTGAACGTTTCAGGAAGTGTTTTTTTAAGCTATTGGTGGAGGTAGGAAACAGGCATTTGGGCTTTGTTTGAGGCAGAAATCCTCCTTGAGCTGGTGCTGCTGTCCAATTATACAAGGTCAATTGAGAAATTTGACAGCCAGTTGGAATTATACGGATTGTTGCTCCTGAGCTCCCAGGAGTGTCAAAAGCCAGGCAAGGCAATGTCAGATGTTAGCAATAATTGTAGCCTGATGCCCAGGGTGACAAATAGCAAGGACCCAGCTACCATGTAAATGTCCCCACTTCATCGACACCCAGTCACCCTTTGCAAGTAAGCCACTGGAAAATTGTTCAGATTCTGTTGTCTTGGATCAATGGCAATATTTCCTGAGAATTAAAAGGAGAAAGAGAGAGAGAGAGAGAACTGGCAAAATGTTCGTCACAACCACACCATCCTGAAGGAGGGAAGGAACAGTACCGAAGGTAACAAACACAATTCCAGCTTCTCAATCAAAGGCTGCATCCAGAAAATGGCTGAAAAGTCTCCTCTTCTTCAAGGTGAAAATATAAAGATCCCATTCGTAGACATTTGGGGCCCACTTTTAACAGTTAAAAACCAATCTCTAAAATCATCCCTTGGCTTCTTGTTAAATTAAAAAGGAATATATGATTATTCAGTGTTTTCTTATTAGAAGTTTCTTTTTTATTGTTTTCATTGTTACTTTGCTGCTTTTGGGCTAATCTTTATATTTTCTATTTTTATGTTTTGCTCATGTTGGATCCAGCTATGGACAACTTAAAAATAGCTCACAGACTGATCAGACCACTCCTAGGACAGTGGATCTACACCAGTTCTTGCAGTCCGGCAAGGAGGCATGGGCTAGGTTATTGTAGGACAGTGGCTGTGCAAGTCACTAGCAGCTTCTGGATTGCCATGGCAATGTCTGACTTCGCACTGGATGTCAGCTCAGACTTTGCCATGGCAATCCAGGTGTGTCATTCATACTGCAAGCACTGCTGGACATATATGGAGCTAATCCACTGATGATGGGGCAAATGGTCTTCACTGCACGTCACCTATATGGTATATTGCTACACCATACCAGTCAGGTAAGTGTGAATCTGCACTAAGTTAATAGAAAGAGGAGGAGGAGGAGGAGGAGGAGGAGGAGAAGGAGAAGGAGAAGGAGAAGGAGAAGGAGAAGAAGAAGAAGAAGAAGAAGAAGAAGAAGAAGAGTTGGCTTTTCCACCCTGCTTTTTCCACCCATTTAAGGGGACTCAAAGCGGCTGACAAACCTTCTGTTCTTTTCTCCACAACAGAACACCCTGTGAGGTGGGTGGGGCTGTGAGAGCTCAGAAGAGAGCTGTGACTAGCCCATGGTCACCCAGCTGGTTTCATGGAGAAGTACAGAATCAAACCCGGTACTCCCAGCTAAGAGTCCGGCTCCTTAACCACTAGAGCAAACCATAGTTGTTGCCTTGAGTTTTGCCTGCTTTTATACTTAATGTTCTGATCTTTATTATATCAACTGCACATTGCATTAACATTGTGTATGGACTGTTTTTACTGGATATTTGATGGCTAATTGTCTCTGTATGCTTAATGGTGTTTATTCCTAGGAAACTGAAGCTGAACATTGCACTTTTAACCACTTTTCTCCTAACATTTCTCTGCTTCTTTGTTGTGTGCCTTTTCATTTCTTATTGCTTGATTTTATTGAGTCCTTCCCCAATGAAGTCTCTCCTTTATTGAGATATATGTGCAGCAGTCCCCTGAGTTAACTACATACTGCAACCCAGTTCCTATAGCTCAAAAATTATTTATTTGCTTGCTTAAAACATTTCTATACCACTTTGCAATTAAAAAAAAACATCGTGAAGCAGTTTGCAACACATCACAGCCCCACCTACCTCACAGGGTATCTGTTGTGGGGAGAAGAATAGAAAAGCTTTGTCAGCCGCTTTGAGTCCCCTTAAATGGGTGAGAAAAGCGGGGTAGAAAAGCCAGCTCTTCTTCTTCTTCTGTTCCTCACCCGCTGGGAATTGTCTGTGGATACAATTCCCAACAGGTTAGTGCAAAAGCAGACAAAGAGCATGTCATCAGAAGCTCCCTTTCAACCCGCAGAGATGGGCCAAAAGAATGGATCTCATTCTCAGTCCCTCAAAATGACTCTCCAAAATCCACAGGGGCCCAATCTTCCAGAAAAGCACTATTCCTCCAGCAGCCACAGTCTCCCTGGTGCAGCTACATTTACAGAAGGCATCAAAAAGCAGCCAATCAGGAGAGGGAGCCAGGAGTTAAAAATCTTGACAACAACCCTGTGAGGTTATGGATCTCTCTCCCCCCCTGCAATTCATATTGCTGCATGCCTCAAATACAATATCTGAGTAAGAGTGTGATAAACTTTTCATCTGAATCAACGGGTATCTTTACAGTATATCAAGCATTCATTTCTTGTTGGCAGGATAAAATCACAAATGTCACACTGGAGGGATGCTGGTACTTTCACAATCCAGTTATGCAAAGAGGATGAAAAGGTTCTGGAGACTCTCAGCAGAATTTCCTCAAGTCATCCAGACACCTTCCATGATGTGACAACAACCAGCTGGTGAAACAGAAATGGATGGCAAACAAACATCAGATTGGAGCAACAAGAGAGCAGCAGCCAGACAAGAAAGATCTGGTCCGAATGATGTAGAGTGTCACAAAGAGGAGCTGGAAAACAAAATACAGTGCATAATTGAATTAGGAAGAGCCCACACAAACCTGTAAATAGGTTGGACATAAGAACCATCCCAATCTGTGATTTATTTCACTGGGAGAAGAATTTGGGAATCCAGAATAAGAAATATGTTCTTAGAACAAGATGTGCGTGTGTGTGTGTGTTTGCACGTATGCATTTATACATGTATGTGTGTCTGCCATATAAAAGGCATGGCAAGCCTTAGAATTAACAGCATGCGTTCCTCTCACTACTCACCTAGAAATTATCCGTTTGAACAGCATCTGTCTGCCTGAGATGTGTGTTTCTCTCTTGCACACATGAGTTCTCTCTAAATAACCATAACTCAGTATTTTTATGCTGAGAATGCATGGAAAGAAAAAACCCATTTGTCTCCAAAAGGCTCCCTCCTCAGAGTGGAAATTCAGTTTCTCACTTCAGCTTTCAGTCCCCTTGGAGCCATTCAACAGATGTAAAGGCTGCCAGATTATAAGTTAGATTCTCTTTTGTAGCAGAGAAGGAAATGCTCTTTGAACTTTACCTTGTCCCTAACCTTCGTAAATTGTCATCCCATGCCAGACAGCTGAGAAGTCAGAGACAAGTTGCTATTCCTTCCTCCAAGAATTGATGAAAGGCTGCTTTCTGGCAATCACTCATTGTTAAGGCTTTGCCAGGAACAAAAAATAAAAAATAAATTAAAATCCCTATCACAATTCAGTAATAATGAAGCCAGCCTGGCTGCCTGGGTGACAGAACATGAAAACACACTCTGTGTATCAACCTACAGTTGTCTTTTATTAAAAACAACAAGAAGGTATCCACAGCTGCTGACATATGAATAGTCAAACCATCTTTTCTTCTTCCCCTCCCTACTTCTTCCATCTCACGTAGCTATCGTGATCCAAAGCCTGGCATCCAAGCTGATAGGTGTAAAGTGTCACTTAATGAGAGAAGCTTTTAAAAAGTATTTCTTCATCGCACCTTTCAAAGCACTGTGGATTACCCAGCAGGCTTCCTTTATACCACTGGGGTTTCTGTGAGGCTTAAAGAAGCAGGCATGAATGGGAGTATGAAAATAAGCCTTTAGTCAGCCAGATCCTAGAGGAGCAAGATGTTTTCCTATCATGCTCCTCTGGGATAGGACTGACTAAACCCTTATTTCCTTATTCCCGCTCACACTTGCTTTCTGTATGGTTACGTGAATACACAGAATGCACAATTACATTTATGGCTGAGTTTCAATATAAGAGAAGGGACACCTCAGAGGTAGTTCAGAAAGACAGTTCTCAAGCCTTCCCTAATCCACCTTTTCTAGCAGAGAATGTTGAGGGGGTACAAAAAGTGTGTGAACAATCCCACCTCAAAGTCTTCTCTAAGGGTGCCTCCAGACTTAAATTAAAAATTAAAAATTAAAGCCTTCCATTTCTCAAGCCTCAGAGTAAAAAGAATCTTCCTGCTCCCATAGCTTGCAGTACACACCCGGCACTAGCAGGGTGCTGGACTCTTAGCCTTGGGGCATAATGGCTGCCCGGACACATGGCATCTGTCTTCTCTTCCTGTTTGAGGATCCTCCCTGCCTCCCGCCACAGGATATGACATCAGAAGGACTTCTGACCTGCTCAGCTGACACAGCTCCACCTATCGCCTCCCTGGATTTTCTCCTGAGGTCACTTCCTTCCCTGCCTTCTTGTGGCGGGTTATTTAAAGCTCTGCAGAGAAATAAATCGCTCTCTTCCAGCCTATCTCTGCCTCATGCCTCTTCTCTCTCCCTTCCCCATTTTCTAGCTCTCAGGGTTAGGCGAGACACATGGGCCTGACCCCTGGTTATCTGGGCCAGTCAGATAACTGGAAAACTTTCGTAACAGCTGGTGTTCAGGAGCTGCAGCAATCTGCTGTTGCTCCCCATTTCCTGGAGCCCTCGCAATTCATGGCGTAAGCCGGATACGCCACAGCTTACCTTTACATTGAAGTAAAGGAGCTCTGCAGGGAGAACTTACCATCCCCATGTTCTCCTGATCCTCCAGAGTCACAGGGAGGGCTCTTCCAACCATGTGGTCAGCCGCTTCCACTCTGATAGGTCTGCATGTTCTCAGGTGAGGGCAAATTCTCACAAGATCTCACAGAGTTCATCCAAACACCCAGGAAAAAGTAGAAGGGAAACTCCACAGCTAAAGCTGTAAGTGCTGCTGTTTGTTTGCTTTGAAGATCATCATAAAACCTACCTGGCAGATTGACAGCTGTCCTGCAGTACCTGCAAAGTATTCATCCTGTCTGGACAGAGCCTAAGTGGTCTCGGTCAGAGATGCTTAGTCTGTTGTGTCTGACCACAGCCCAATCTCACCCTACACCCCCAGGTCTCAGGGTGGATTACAGCAATTAAAATGCATAAGGGCAAAAACAAATTTTAAAAACAGTGCAGTGGACAGCAGAAAATGATAGGTGCCTCCATACTCTTATTTTAATGTGGATTAGAGGTGGGATGAGAACATTAGTGTGTGACAGCTACCACCTCTGAGCTGTTTTTTTTTGGGGGGGGGTTATTTTTACCACTTATAGATGTCATCTCAGATCCTACATTTGTATCCTTGGAGCTAACTATAAACCCATACTAGGGACCTGTATCACCCTACAGACAGCATATTGGATCAGCCAATCTTAATGTCAAAGCTCAGGACTACTGAGGTCTTCCACTCTTTAAAAAAAGAAGCTTTCCTTGCCTTATAGGACCTTTCTGCATTTACTGGAATCCTGTTACAGTTCAAAGTCTAGACCCCTTCTGGACCTCTCTCTTCTGCACTCTGGTGTGGACTAAAGAAATCATGTCTCCTCTTGGCACCGTCCATCTGCACTGGATGAAACAGACTGTTTTCTTTTCTTTTTCCTCTAGTGCAGTGATGGCCAACCTATGACACGCGTGTCACAGGTGACACGCCAAGCCCTTTTGGATGACACACATGGTCACCCTGGCACCTGGGCGTGTAGTGCTTCCTTGTTCTTGAAGTGTACGAAATACCAACTTTCAATTGAAGATTTAGCAACAAAAGTCACTAATGTAAAGAATTATTTGTTTTTGCTTTTAATAAAATACATATATCAAAAGTATAACAATTTTCCTAGAGCTGCAAATATCACAAAATTATGGATATTCCTAGATGTGACACAGCACCCGAATTAAGCTAGATTTTCTTGTGAATTTTGACACACCGAGCTCAAAAGGTTCACCATCACTGTTCTAGTGAATGTGAGATTGTCCCAAATTTTCTCTATGTGGTCCATAATCCCCATATTTATTTCAATATTCTTTTTATGTCTTGGCCAGAACAATTTCAGTGTGCCTTAGTCAAACCAATTGTCCTCTGTACAAGTGCAGTACCATGAGAGATAACTGAAACTTCTCCTTAGAAGAAGGGTGGGAAAGGCCTTATTCTACTAAAATACCCTGAGTATTCACTGTAAATAAAATCAATTAGTTACAAGCACTTCTCCCTTTACCTTCTCCTTCCCTGACCTCAAGTTGATCATTCCTGTGAGAGGTGAGGCATAGTATGTAAATCATTTTGCCCACACGTTGACCTTGCTCATCTTGAAGATGAGAAAAATCACCTGCATGAAAATACTGTAAATGGTGGTTTGTCAATTCTGCCTCTACTTCTTCCAACAGCAGGCCATAGTGACTTCTTGTTGATCATGCTCTCTGTGTGAAGAAGAGATGGTGCTCTTTGGGTCTCCATGCTGAGCCTGCTTTCTAAACGAAAAGTAATTGGTTATTGTGACCTGCTGATGCCACCAGTTTTGAGAAGAGGATGATCTGGTTCTTCTGAATTCACCTAAATACTGCCCACATGGATAAGAGAAATTTGCCATTGCAGGCTCACACTGCCTTCACTTACCTGATGCAAAGAAACAGGCCATTGTGACCTATATCTGGGGCTGCCTGGCCATTGTGACCTTTTAGTTACAATGTACATTGTTACATCTGCAAAGTGTGCCTCTCCTTCTCTGTCTACCAGTTTCCTTAGAAATGGCAGATATCAAACTATTATCAACCTCATTTTGAGCCTCAAAACACATCATACATCAAACGCAAGAAGCTGGCTGAGATGGATGGAGATTTTACTCCAAAAACATCTGGAAGACACGAAGTGGCAAAGGCCATTTTAAACATTGGCTCTTTCTCCACTTGATCTTATCTCACATTGCATCTGGGAACAGGAGCCTGATGTCCACAGGCTAGTGCAAACTGTGCCAGGGCCACATCCAGGTCCTGCTAGTCTAGCATGTGGATGGCACAACCTATTCTGGAATTTAATCTGGAATCACTTTATAGTGCAGAAATGGCTTTAACTTAATTCTAGACCAGGGTCCCAATCCAAGTGGCTGCCGTCTACATCTTAGCGCAGGATACGGAAGGTTCTGCCCCACCACCCCATGCAGTGGATCTAGTCTGCAATAAGATGTTGTGGAAGAGGCGCACAAGCAGCCCAGGAGCCATATCCCAAACTACAACAGGTGCACAGCCAGAGTGTCCCCATAGGCTGCAGTATTGTGGTGTGTTCTTTCTGGCAATACTCCAGTAAACTCCATGTGCCAAAAAGGGTCATCCTGGAAAGAGGGAAGGCCAGAAACCTTCATTCCTAGTCCTGGAAGCTTGGTACTTGTCCTATCTCAGGTGGGTGTGGGCAAGAACTCACTAGCAAACTCAGTCTTTATAGCAGCCCCCTAAAAGGCAGCAACTGCTATTTAAAAGCCAAGACGAGGAAAAATACAAAATCCCTACGTCATCAGCCAAACACAGCAAGGATAACACAGGTTGCAGTCAGGGGGCACTGCCAAAGTCCAGAAGCCATTTCAGGGACAAATCCAGAAGACAAGATCCAAAGCTGATCCAAAGTTCAAGAGTCAGGAGACAATGAGGACGAACAGAAGGGTGTAGACATCAGAGGCCTATTTGTGCTACAGCCAGTGGCGTGTGATTAGTGAACTTCTGGGGAATACCATCTGCACATGGAGGAAGCTGTTACAGTCTCCAAGCATGGCCTGCCTTCCCAGAAGTTCACTAATTGTTGATTAGGTGTGGAGCACGATTTCCAGCATTGATCAAAAGCTTACCTGCAGCGTCCAGGCAGCAGCCATTCGCACCTTTTCTGGTCCTCCGGGATCATGTGAGGTGCCGCACAAGCACTCAGGAAAACAGCTTGAGGGCAGGATCTGATCAGCCATTTCCTTGAGTCTCTTGATCTTGTAAACGAATTATTTTTCACACTTCGTCACACTTTACAAAGCTAGCTGTATAGGAATCTCTTGCTGCTTCAAAATTGAGGATTTAGTGCTACCATTAGTTTCTGGCAAGCATTTTAAATTGTGTAAATTGCTGTGTTTCAGTGATCTTCCCAGAGAACAACGAACACTAAGGTCAGCTTTAACCACCAGATTACTGGAAAACAAGGTCAGATTTGGGGCACTGTGCAAGCAATATTCTAACAATCACCTTAAATTGCTTTGAATGTTCTAGGATTATTGAAAGAAATAGGATAGAGGATAGACTTTTTTTCTTCCTTCTTTGAAGGGAAAAGGGAAAAAACAGGGCTTTTCTTAAGGAAAGTGAGCTATTTTGAAGCAACATCCCCAGAAGCCTATAATTTGAGATGCTACTTAGCTACTAAACTCTGGTTATTTGTATGGTAGAGCAAGCAAAATTGAAAGCATAAATGATGTTGATTATGGTTTTGCTTTAATTAAATTCCTTCAGACTGCTCTGGAAATCTGATGGAATCATGCTGATATTAGCAGACTTAAAATATCATTAATAATAAAAAATGTTCTATTTTTCACATGACTAATGAAAAACATATTTACAGCATTGTTCTGACTGATCATTGATTGACCTTGTGGTCTGCCCTTCTAGTGAGTCTTCCAAGAGCACTGTTTTTGTCTTACCCCCTTTTTTCAACCACAGTCAAAGATCTGGTTCTTTGAGATGGGGTCCTCCTGGGGACCCGGATCTTGAGGATGCCTGAAGACCCCATTGTGGATACCTTTAATCAGGTCCACAGGAAATCTGGATTTAAGGGCCTAAAGGACCCATTAAATCTGGATTTCCCCTGCCCTCATGGGATCTGGGCCTTGCAGATGGGACCTTCAATGGGGTCCATGTGGGGATAGTGTCTTCCCAATTGGTACCAATCAGGTACCAATCAGGTTCCTAATGGGATCTTAGAAGGGTTCTAAGCCCTAGTAGAAAAAGCCCGCTAGGTACAATGTTGATGGGAAAAGTGATAAAGTTCTGTGGCCTACATACTACCCACATTAGGGATACACTTAGTAATGCAGGGAGGCTGAAAGTAGGTTTGGTGTCAACTACATTCAGTGTTGAGGTATTGATCTTAAAAAAATATCAGTGTTTAGATTTTAATCTTAAAAATCATGTGCTTCAAATTACACAGCTTTTAAATTTTATTTTATGTGTTTTAAATATTTATAACCTGCTCCCAGGCTGGGTTACAACATATAATTAAAAAAATGCCTATAAAACATACTTAGAATATAATCCTTTCCTCCTGAAATTATCATTTTGTGAGCACAATAGCTTCGACTTTCTCTTCCCTTTCTGGCCACAAATATCATTCCAATGCCCATTTTTGAGTTCTGTGTCCTTTCCACTGAGAAACGGAAAAGCTATAATAACTTCCATTCTGTGCACATTTACTTTGAAATATACCCTGTTAGAAGCAGCAAATCTCACCTCTGAAAGATATGGGCATGATGAGCATATTTTAATTCATTCTGTGTCTCCTGTCTAAAAATGGAGACAAGCCCAGATGATTACATTGCAGGATCAAACTTTAATTGCTCAGAACCTGGGATGGTTTGTGGCCCCCTCCCATTATTGTCAGGTGCAGTTGGATGAAAGACTAATTCTTCCAAATAGAATAGCTCTTATGGGGTACATTAGTCTTAGATTGAGCCTACCTTAGACACCATTTATCCTTAACCATTAACTTCAACACCTGCTAATATAATACTTACTGATCAGGTTCCAACAGCCTGCCCAGAGGCCTTTTCGCACTACAGTCAAATGGCTGTAGGTTCCTGCGGGTTTTAGGGGACTGAATCAGGACCCCTAGGGCACACAGGAACCCCCCCCAGGCACCCCCCAGGCCAGGGGCTATGCCAGGCACTTACCTCGTCACCACTGGTTTCCAAACTGGTGATCTCCAGCCGGCAGCATGGTGCGCCTGCACACCCCACAGCCTCTGATTGGCCAGTTACCTGTGGTCCCGTGGAAGGACTGTGACAGGACCGCCCGTCCCTGGGTCCAGCAGACCCAATCCAGACAGGCCTGGAGCAGAACCTGCAGCTATCAGGGAGGGAGCATGCAAATGCGCTCCCTTCCTAACAGCTGTGGAACAGCCGGGGACAGCCACCCACCCAGCGGAGCAAATGCTCCATCCCAGGGTGTCTTACACACATTCTATCAGCCTTTGTGTGAATAAGCCTGAGGCCTTCAAGGCACAAGTGTAGACTTTATTGAGACAGAGGTAAGAAGGATGAAGAAGATGCACCTAGAGATCTTGGTGGGGCTATAGACAGAGCCAGAAGAGTCAGACTGCTTTAAGCAAGAGTTTATTCAGACATGTGATTAGAGATGCCCCCAGGGCAAATTTGAGACCCAAGGGAGAGACAGAAAATGGACAATGGAAAAAGAACATCCATTGCATCCCTGAGCCTCTGATTAGCCATGCCTTCCATAGACAGGAAAGAATATGTTTGGAATGTGAAGCTACAGAAGCTCTTTTTGCTGATGGAAATGGTGCTAGAGGTGAACCAATCAGGGACTAAGAAATCCAGTGGGCAGTGGCCAATGCATGGTGAGCACTTACTTGCTGTGAAAGGAAGTTGAAGGAAACACAGCATGTGGTAGGATTCTCTTTTTCCCATACGTGAATACTTTTTTGTTGCTGTTGCTGGCTAGGTGATCACACCGTCAGTGAGATTTCAGTACTTTGAGACTAGCACTCAGCCTTTGACGGTCAGGAAGTTCCCAGCTTTCAGCTTTTGGTGGTGCCTCTTTGTATTTGTGTGCCACTAGAAATGCCCCCCCCCCCCATTGTGGACCTCTTTAAAGAAGCCTGTTTTTGGTCTGAGCTGGGGAGCCATTTTGGTTCTCCATCCTGCTCTATAGCTTTATCCTTAGTGGACAAAGTGAACCAATGATGGGCGGGGCTTCTGTTAATCTGCACTAATGCTCCTGCATAACATGTTCTGGTCCAAGGCCAAGTACAGAAGGGCCGAGAGACTAGAATTTGTGTATTGCTTGATTTGTGGGGGAAGCACTGAATCAACTTGAATGTAGTCAAATCAGAGTAATTCAGTTGGAAAAAGCCAGAACTTTTTCCTCCTACACAAGATGGCTTTAAGTGAGTCCAGTCATAAAGACCACAAAAAAGAAATCCATGGATGGAGAGAAGGATAGGATTGTTTAAGGCCATTTGTTGACTGACCCTAGAGAAGTTATTTTACAAGACCATCCCAGGTTGATCCATTCCAAGAGGAAGACCATCATTCCAATCCAGCAGAGCTAGAAATTGTGGGTTCATTCTTCCACTGGCAGCACCACCTACCCAAACAGCAATTGGGCCCAGGTTTGCACTGCTCCAGTGCACAAGAGCAGAGGTTGGTCCAAGAGGCAGAGGTGGTTGGTCCAAGAGGCAGCTACTAGAGATGTGCACCAATGCATTTTTTTGGGAATTCAATTCGATTCAAATATCCAAGGATTCAAACCAATTTGAATATTTAAAATTCGGATGTATTCACATTCAATTCAAATCGAATACATTTGAATCAATACAAATTTTCAATTTGTATTTGAAGATACGAATGACCACAACGGCTGTTTTTCCACTGTCAGAAAGCACCAATTTTTGCACCCATTAAGGACCCATTTGGGTGTTAGCCGGATGATCCCATTTCCACCAAGGCACCCATTTGGGACCCAATTGTTTCGACTGCCACTGGGGAAATCCGGATCAAATGGGTACTTTCTGGCCTTTAATCCAGATTTTCTGTAGATCCCATTAATGGGGTCTACAATGGGGTCTTCAGCCAGAAAATCTGGATTAAAGGGAGCCTGTTTCCACACTTGTGTGGCAATGGGGTCTAGAGGAGGTTAGAGGGAGGGGGCACCCATGGGGGGGAGGCCCAAAACCTAAGCTTTGAAGTCATTTCAAAGTCATTTCAAAGTCACTTTGAAGTCTGTGCAAAATAGCTCCGGAGGGTCTTTGAAGTCTGTGCTGATCTTCAGAGTGCACTTCAAAGTGACTCCGAAGTGACTCCGAAGATTAGCACAGACTTCAATGGAGCTGTTTTGCACGGACTTCGAAGTGACATTGAAATTACTTTGAAGCCACTTCGGAGATTGCACCCCCTGTCCCCCCAAACACCTGGGGTGACAAGCAGACCCCTCATGGGTAGATCTGGATTCCCAAATGGGTGCTCCAGTGTTTCCACGGCAGGGAGGCTAGCACCCATTGCTATTGGGTGCTATACCACCCATGGAAACACACTGGGTACTTCCCTTAATCCAGATCTACTAGATCTACTAGATCTGGATTAAGGAATGTACCCATTCCTTAGATTTGGATCTTCTTGGATCCGGATTAAAGGAGCGCTGTGGAAAAACACCCAACATTTGAATGTGTCAGCACACATCTGGATGCATCCGTACACATTTGTACGCATCCTTTTTTAATCCCGTATGCATCCTGTTTTCGTCCCATCCATATCCGTACAAGTAGGTATGGATACGAATAAGATGCATGTGGATACGTATGTAATGCATACGAATCTGTACGCATATGAATGTCCAAATAATTCATACAAATGATTAAAAAGATTAAAAAATTCATTCAGAAGTTAAATTCGAATTTAAAGTCATTCGATTCAAATTCAAATATCCAAATTCGATTGGATTTTGAATATTTAAAATATTTGTACACATCCGTAATAGCTACAGATCATGGAGAGCCAAAGCCAATACCCAACATCCTCCTACCTGGGTCACTAAGCCCCAGACTCTGCACCCAGCTATTTCCCCTTCCATTCCCCCACCCCACAAGCAGATCATGAGCATATTAAAGCTGCATTGGGCAATGAGCGACTTCATTCCTGCTGTTGTGATCTTGGCCCAAAGCGATGAGGTCTACAGAGGGGGATGGGTCTAGTTATGGAGCATGTTTCTCATTCTCTTCAGGGGCAGAGCAATGGCACTGAATCTAGAGCTCCCACATGCGTTTGGTGAAGGAGCATTACACCTAGACCATTTCTGATGGTGCTGGTCCACTGGTGACCCAGTACAAAGAGCCCTTGCAGTGCTTGTGGATGCTCATGGTCCTAGCTACATGCAGAAGTGGTGTGCTCATGAACAGCTTGGAATGGGACATCAGTGAAGTGCAGAAACAGTCTAAAAGAAAAGAAAGTCAGGGATCGGTCTGCCCTTGAGAGCAGGAATCCAGTGTGAACTGGCATGTTTTGAATAGCTCACCTGAACAGACTGTAGGCTTTGCTCCAGGATGCGTAAAACCAGACTATTTTACAAGTGGAGACAAAACCCCAGCCACGGGGGGGGGGGGAACCCTCATTGTAATGGAAGATTTGTCATGTGTTACTGCTACTGAAATTATTTTTGCTCTTTGTCACACATTCTGAGCTTACAAGCTGGATGCCTACAAAATCTAAATAAATGAACTGAATGTTTTGCAATCTGTTTCAAAATCCTTTTATTCCAACGTTGCATCCCATTTCCGTCTCCTGCATCTCCTTATTCATGTGGTTGGTTCATGCATGGCATATTATGAGCTTGAAATGGAAAGAAGCCAGCTTACTGTAAATACAAAGGTTGTGGCAAATCAGCCCAGAACTGAGTGACAGATATTTTACTGAACATAATCCAAAAGTGGTAATTAAGTTACCTTCAGACATCATTGGGGGGGGGGACTGATGTCCTTCATTTCTCTCTCTGTCTGAAGTTGCAGCCTTTAGGTAGTAGGAGGGAAATGAAAACTTTGGAACTTCATCACCCAGGTCTGTTTCATCATCCCTTTCTGTATTCCCTGGTGATCTGGATTAATCTAGATCACAGGTCTCCCATCCACATGTTTATGCAGATCAGGGAGGCTATGCCCCCACTGATTCAGCTCCATCTGTATAGATAGAGCCAGATCCAGATTAAGAGCCCTTTAATCCAGATCTGTTCTAGAACCATTTTATCAGGTCTACAAGCAGACCAAAGGCCTTGCTCAGGGTCATGGGAGGCATGCAGACAGCACATCTCCATATTCCAAAACTACTGGAGGAGCACTTTTCAATGGCGCCATAGTGTGCTGCCAAACCCTGACCATCACCACAAAGTTCTGGAGTAGGGGTGTTCACGAATACACTTTTCGGCATTTGGTTTGAATTGAATATCCAAAAATTTGAATCAGTTCAAATGTTAAAAATATGAATGTATTCACATTCAATTCATTTGAATACATTTGTAGATATTCATAAAAATATTCAATTCGTACTTGAAGATATGAATATCTTCAACCACTGTCCCATTCTGGGTGTTCCAGGCAGAAGATTCCCCAAACTACACAGTTTGTGTACTTCGTTAATTGGATTGTTGAGGATAGAGACTTTTTGTTTTGTTTATTGTGAACAATCCCACCTCAAAGCCTTCTTGAAGGTGCCTCTACGACTCCTCAGAGATGCTTTGTTTTGCTGTGTTTTGGCTGAATTCGGACATTCGAATTTGCCCCCACTATTTTTAAAAAATAGACCCTAAGCATTCCATAGGCTTCCCCATCTCTTGGAGGGCATGCTGGGGAACTGGCCCAGGCTAACATATTCCAAATCAGTCCTGAGCATGTTCTGTCTACTTGAAGGCTCTTTCATTAATAAGCCAAAGGGCTATGGGAGCTTTCACAAAAGGTAAAAGAAAATTATGGCTGCTTGTACTTCATTATGTTTTTTTCTAAATATTCTATAATATCCACTTGTATTCTTATGTTGTCCTTCATTTGTCTATTTAGGTAGAAAACCTGCTTAGTCTTCATGTATGAAAGTGTTCAGCGCTTTTTTCAGTTGCATTAGGTCCTGTCCCTCTTTTGGTATTAAGGTAATAGTTGCTTCTTCCCAAATTTTTGGGAATTGCTCCTCTTTGGAAAATGTCATTCATTATTTCTGTTAATGTCGGTACAATCTCCTCTTTGAATGTTTTGTAAAAGATCACAAACCATCCAGTCCCAGGGCTTTCCTTGCCTTTGTTTTTCTGATATCTTCCAATTCTCTTGTTATTGGTGCATTCAGTGGTGCTTTGTAGTTGTGAGATTTGTGGCAAATTTTGATCATTTAAATATTTTTAAATGTCATTTATGTTCACTTTGTTCTTTTTATATAACTCTTGGTAGAATATTTGCATAATTTCTTTTATCTTTTTACTGTCTGTTATTTCTATATCGCCTTGAGTTTCAGAATCAATTTTTTTGTTTTGCTAACCATCTTCCAGGTTTATTTGCTAAATGAAAAGTCCTTTGCTTTAAAAACTTTGTTTCCATTTCTTGAACTACTAACATTGAAAGTTCCCTTTGCAATATTTGTATATTTATTTGAATTACTTTTGAGTCAGGGCCTTCAAATACCAGAAGACCAGATAAGACCAGATGATTATAGATAACATTAAAATATCACAAACATCTAAAGACTTCTATATTCAACTGTATTCAAAATATGAAATATGTCCTCTGCTAATCTCATCAAATGATCTGAAGAACAAAAAACAAGTACTTGAATTGCCAATTAAAATTAATTCAAAATATATAATTCAAAATCTTAGGATTTATATATTGCCAGGGCCTAATGGCCTTTTCTCTGCTTTCTGCGAGGAATTCAAAGTAGAATTAATTCCACAATTAGAAATAGTATTTAATAGGGATGTGCATGAATGTGTTTATTGACGTTTGATTTGTAATGAATTGAATGTTTGAATATTTGCGTTTGTATAAATAGACGCTTTCGAATGTGGTAAAATTCTATTCAATATGAGTGCATTCATACAAATTCATATGAATATCCGATATGAATACATATCAGATATGAACTAATACATATCAGATACAAATGAATATGTATCAGATAAGAACAAATACGAATCCAATACGTATCCTGTTACAAATCCACTCTGAAACTGTCAAATCCAACCTGAATCCACTTTTAATACACTCTCAATCCATGTCAAATGCGCTCTAGATCCATTGCAAATGTCTGGTGCAGCCACTCTCCCACATCCCCAGTTTAACTAATGTCTGAACTATTCATATGAGTGTCTGAAACATTTGCATTCATACAAATGTCAATGTACAAATATCATAATATTCAATTAATATTCGAATGTCTGAATTCGTATGAATTCATACAAATAACAAATGTTATGAATATTCATGCACATACCTACTATTCAATAATATTCAACAAAGAACTTTCTAAAACTAGTTTTCATACCATGCTTAAAATCAGGTAGACCTGAGGTAGGTACAAATTTTATAGGCCTATTGCACAGTCAAAAGTAGACTGTAAGATATTTGAAAATTTTGCCTGAAAGATTGACATGTTTTACAACTGAGATAGTATGTTAGGGAGCAATATGGATTCTAGCTAGGCAGATTAATCTCTGTTCCAATTAGATTAACCTTAAATTCCCTGTTCCATAGCACACCTTGATTAAGGTCCTGATTTGTTTTTAAATACTGTATTTCCTTGCCTGAAAAAAAAATTCCAGGAGACTATCGAAATCTAATGTTGAGTGATATGTAGGCAAATAAATGAATAAACTTCCTTCCCCATTATGCCCCTAAGATGTTATAAAAATATGAAATCTAAATTGGCAGAACAAAGCTGGAAGAACCTGAGTAAAGCAAAATGAGTCTTTTTGAAAGATTTTTATACACTCAGTAAAAAACCTTTCCATAATATTCTAAACTCTTCAGGAATATTGCAGGCTATAGAGAGGAGTTTGAAAAACATATATATATATTTTTTTAAAGAAACATGGGAAATGGACTTCAGAATCATCTTTATTCCTTTGGAATGGTCTATGATAAAAACACCAATATAGAGATGGTCTTCCACAACAATTATCAGGGAAAGTAATCTGAAAATCAAACATAGGACCTTTTCGCACTTGGTGAAAAAGGACACTCAGGGTGTGCTCCCAGGTGAAGCACACACGTTGCATGGAGATGCTTCTACACTAGAACCATATCTGCATGTGCCAGAGTGTGTTACAGCCAGAAAAAATGTGGAGCACATTTTTGTGGTCCACAACTTAGCCACCAGTCAAGAACCTTCTGCTTGTCTCCATTCAAACCTCTTCAGCATGAAAGAGGTCCAAGTGGAGCATATGAGCCAGTGACAGGCACAATGAACATTACATCACTCAATCACCGCAGCAACAGCACCTCACATACACATTGGCACCGTTGCCCTGGCACCATGATCGCTTCCTTAACAGATGTCATAAACACCTAGCTGGCACATACTTAAATGCCAGCTAGGTTTTGAATGATTTGGGTGGCCCAAAGTGCAGACACAAAACCATTTCACAACTTCACATCCCTGGGAAAAGGTGAAGTATAAAAGATCAATAGATGGTACCATACTCCATTATTATTGTCAAAAATAATTAAAACAGTCTCCCCAATATGCTGGCATGGGTGTGGAGTGTTGGGAACCTATTTCCATCTATGATGAACCTGCCCAATAATACAGCAATTCAAGTTAGTAGTTGGTAATGAAATAAGAAAAATTGCAGAGTAATATAGAACCGATATCTTTCTCTTTTCAAAGGATAAACATTATCTGCCAAGATTGCCGGGGGGGGGGGGGGGGAGCCATGGGACCTTTGAACATTTTGCACTTACCTGATATCTGCATTTTGAGGATTCTGAGGTCCCCCTTCTACACATTAGTTTGTACACATTTGCTACCAAGCCCAATTTAAGGTGTTGACACTAACATTTAAAGCCCTAAATGGGTTGGGCCCTGGGTGTCTGAAGGAGTGCCTTCTCCCATATAGACCTGCCCATACACTGAGATCTCAAGGAGAGGGCCTTCTTGTAGTTCCTTGTTTTGCAGACATATGAGGCATAGGGATATACAAGAGGGCCTTCTCTGTGGTCACCCCTAGACTTTGGAACAGCCTCCCTCTTGAGGTTTGCCAGGAACCTACATTGTATACCTTTTGGTGCCTGGTGAAAATGTATCTTTTCAACTAGGCTTTTGCCTTCTAAATAACTTCCTCAGGGTGCTATCCAGTTAAGGAGGGAGGGTAGATGTGGGAGGGAGGGAGGGAGGGGTGATATTTTTAATTATTATTTTTCTTTTTATGTGTTTTACTCTTATTGTAAGCCACCCTGGAACCATTTGGTGAAGGATGGGATATAAATAATAAATAAATAAATATGGAGGCCATGTCCACTAGCAGTCCTTTCCATCTGCACCAGCGGGAGCACAGTTTGGATCTGAAGGGCCAACAACTAGATCACCAGTGGACCTAATTAAGTAGGTCTACTGCCATAGTAGCAGCAGTAAACTGGGCCACGGAGGCATGTAGAAGGCACACTCCTCCATGTTCCCATTGAACCCAAGAGGAACACCACCTTGAAACCCTGAGTCTCTCCTGATGCTTTTACAACACAGAGAAACTCCCATGATCTCTCATTTTGCCCCCACTATTATTTTTTAAAAAAAAACCCTAAGTATTCCATAGGTTTCCCCATCCCTTGGAGGGCATGCTGGGGAAATGGCCCAGGCTAACATCTTCTGAATCAGTCCTGAGCATGTTCTATCTACATGAAGGCTCAGGAGTTCATGGATACCATGACAAACATGGGCCTATCCCAGCTGGTCAACGGGCCTACACATTGTGCGGGTCATACTCTCGATGCGGTGTTTTGTACCGAACAGGCATATCCATGGGCGGAGGTGGCAAGCACCTCCGCATTGTCATGGACGGATCATTTCCTGGTCAAGACAGAACTGAGAGCCAATTCCTGCTCCTCTGGGGGTGGCGGGCCCATTCGAATGGTCCGCCCCCGAAGGCTGATGGATCCAATTGGATTCCAGAAAGCCTTAGAGGGTTTAATGGTTGGGAATGCCAGTGATCCTGTCGATGCTCTGGTTAGTACCTGGAACACTGATCTCACCAGGGCTATCGACATGATCGCTCCCAAGCGCCCTTGCCATCCCGCTCCTAATCGGAGGCCTTGGTTTACACCAGGGTTGAGGAGGATGAAGCGGTTTGGACAATGGCTAGAGCGCAGGTGGCGGAAGACTCGTCTCTTATCTGACAGAACTCACCATAGGAACTTTCTTTGTTGCTATCGGGAGGCAATATGTGCAGCTAAGAGAGCTTTCTCCTCTGCACGTATTGCGTCTGCAGAGTCTCGTCCAGCAGAGCTGTTTAAGGTGGTGAGGGAGATGACGCAGGTGCCCCCTGCGCCAAATCCCTTACTTAACCCGACTACGGCCTGCTGTGACGCATTCAATAATTTCTTTGCAGACAAAATCTCTCAGATAAGAGCCGACTTAGATGCCACCATTGAAACAGTCGATAGATGAGGCGTCCAGTGATCCCGCCGATGTAATTATACTAGATCAGTGGCAATCTGTGAGTACCGAGGACGTGGACAAGCTGCTTGGTAAGATGAGGAAGACGACTTGCCCTCTCAACCCTTGCCCATCATGGCTGGCCATCCAGGGGGGGGATGCATTGATGAGATTCCTTACGGATATCATTGGTGCATCCTTCAGGGAAGGACACGTTCCATCTTGTTTAAAGGAAGCGGCTGTTAGGCCACTTCTGAAAAAACCTTCCCTGGACCCCCTGGATATGAGAAATTATAGGCCTGTGTCACTCCTGCCATTTCTGAGCAGGGTGGTTGAGAGGGCGGTCGCTCTCTTCAGCTCCAAGCTGTCTTGGATGAAGCAGATTATCTAGACCCATTTCAAACCGGCTTTAGGACAGGCTTTGGGGTTGAGACTGCCATGGTTGCCTTGACCGACGATCTGTGCATGAGCATCGACAGGGGTAGTGTGACCCTGTTGGTGCTTTTAGACCTCTCAGCGGCTTTCGATACTATAGATCACGGCATCCTCTTGGACTGCCTGAGGGGGTTAGGTATAGGGGGCACTGCTTTGCAGTGGTTCCGGTCCTTCCTCTCGGGTCGGTCCCAGAGGGTGCTGCTCGGGGACTGTAGCTCCAGTAAGAGGAACCTCACTTGTGGGGTTCCTCAGGGGGCTATTCTGTCCCCGATGTTATTTAACATCTATATGAAGATGCTGGGTGAGATAATACGGAGTGATGGTGCTAGGTGCTATCAGTACGCTGATGACACCCAAATCTATTTCTCCATGTCTCGCTCGTCGGCCTCGAATTCCAATAGCATCTCTTCGCTCAATGAATGTCTTCAAGCGGTAATGAGCTGGATGAGGAAAAACAGATTGAAACTGAATCCAGACAAGACGGAGGTGCTCACGGTAGCGGCCCCGAAACCAAGAATTGGGTTGCAACTTCCAGTCCTGGATGGGGTCACGCTCTCCTCCAGTGACTGTGTTCGCAGTCTGGGGGTACTCCTTGACTCGTCGCTCCTGATGATAAATCAGGTAAATGCGACGGTCAGGAGCGCCTGCTATCAGCTTCGGCTGATACGCCAACTGCGCCCTTTCCTGGAAGTAAAGGACCTCGAAACTGTTGTGCACGCACTGGTAACCTCACGCCTGGACTTCTGTAACGCGCTCTACCTGGGGCTACCCCTATACTTGGTTCGGAAGCTTCAGCTGGTACAAAATATGGCAGCCAGGCTTGTTTCCGGTACATCTAGGAGGGACCACATTACTCCGGTTCTTAGGTCCTTACACTGGCTGCCTATTAGCTTCCGGTCCCGGTACAAGGTGTTGGTTATTACCTTTAAAGCCCTAAATGGCTTGGGTCCAAGCTATCTCAGGGACCGCCTTCTCCCGTACAATCCTCCCCGTGCTCTCCGCTCCTCTGGGAGGAATTTACTGCAGCCTGTAAAATCCAGGCTTGCGGTGACCTCCCAGAGGGCGTTCTCTGCTGTCGCCCCCAAACTCTGGAACGACCTGCCGGATGAGATCCGTCAGTTGACATCACTAGACAGCTTTAAAAAAGCTGTCAAGACGGCTCTCTTCCGGCAGGCCTTTCCAGATTAATTTTCCCCAGATCAACCATCCCGGCTCGGGCTTCCTGACCCCCTCATTCCCCTCGTGGACCCATAATAAATGTTGGTTGAGGAGCTCCGGAGGGATATTAGGGCTGTTAGCCCATTTAATTATGTTTTATATTTTGTTTTATATTTTTGATACTGTATTTTAATTTGTCATATTGTTTAATAATTTTTAAGGGGGGGAGGGACCATAATGTTTTATTGTTATATGATGTTTTTATATTTATTGTTGTCAACCGCCCGGATTGGTTTGCCACAGGGCGGTATACAAATTATTATTATTATTATTATTATTATTATTATTATTATTATTATTATTATTATTATTATTATTATTATTATTATTATTATTATTATTATTATTATTATTATTATTATTATTATTATTATTATTATTATTATTATTAAGTCAAGGGCTATGGGAGCCTTCACGAAAGGTAATAGGTAAAAACAAGATCTTCATTTCTTAGACTGCAACCACATGTAGCTCTGATAGTTCATCTGTCTGCAATAATCCACCCTTTCCTGAAGACACCCTCAAAGGTAGAGATGTGTAAAATTAAATTTGTCTGCCAATTTTATTCAATATTTCATATTTGTGGATATCTGTGGTCTTTTGCATTTCCAAAACTTTGATCAAATTGAAGCAACCTCCCACTTGCAAAGACAAAATACTTGAATATTCATATTTTTGCTGTGTTTTTTCATGCCAAAAAAGTGCAAAAAGGAATGTGGAAATCTAATTTGATGACAAAGCAAACGAATGTTTTTTTCCCCTTCAATGGCCAAACAAATACATAAATCTTTATGTGCATGTCTCTGCTCAGAAGTCCATACCATAGTGGAAACAGCTAATGCAATATTTAAATAAATAAATAAATAAATAAATAAATAAATAAATAAATAAATAAATAAATAAATAAATAAATAAATAAATAAATAAATAAATAAATAAATAATAACAGTATTTAAATCTCATCATTTGGCTGAGAGTCCCAGGGCAGTTCACAAGTTTAAAAAAGATCAAATATAGATACCTGAGAGTGAGTGTAAATTACCTGAGAGCAAATTCCAGAAGGTTCAATGCACCATTACAGATCATCCCTCTAGATCAACACTCTGAATCAATGCACAGATTCATCACATCACTCACTCAATATGCCATGTAGCTTTTGTGAAATCCCTGCTTTATTTCTAACCATTTTCTCATCCTGCCTTCACAAACCAGGTTTGCTTCTTTGCCTTTGAATACAGTTATTTTATGATAATGAATAGAAGTACACACCATTCCCCTTGTGCTCAATGCTGTAAAGTCTATTTCTTCTACTGTCTTCAAAGAGGAAGATCAGAATACGTAATCTCAGGTAGAGTAGGCCAGCAGTGCCCAGTTGCATTATAGGAGGCCACATGCATAGAGTTACATAGGCAAGGCATGCATGTCTGCCGAAAGTAAAGACGTGCTAGGCAGTGTAACTTTCATCTCCAAACACGAAACAGTTGCCTAGTAGCTTGCTGGAACCCAGTTTGCTGTGGAGGGGCTCTCATGGAAAATCATAGTCCTGGCACTGAGATGCCTGAATTAATCAAGATCACCAGACCATCTTGCTGTGACTTTCATCTTTCTTGAGTTAGTACTCATGTAACAGGTTTTAAAAGCTGTCAAGATGCAGGAGAGAAGAAGAAAAGATCCAAGGAAGCTTTGCTTTTGCCACTCCACAGGGGTGACCTATGTGGCAAATTGTTTGTTAAATTGAATCCTATATCCTGTTCTCCAGAAACAGCAAAACAAGGAGAGTCACAATTACACTTCATTCCCTGATTACATGCCTCAGCAGGATAAGTGCTCCACAATTTGCTGCTCTACGGCCAGTTCATCTTTACACGGAAGCTGTGTCTTAATTGTATCCATTAATAGCCTGTTTTCAATCAAAAGTCACTGCCCACTACTCAAGTGGCACTAGCTACAGGTTTTGGTCATGCCTGACTGCTTAAATCCTTCCTTGTGTTTGTATTTATTATTATACTTGCTCAGCAAGGTTTGTGGGAGGGTTTTTTTTCCCTTGAAGGCCTCCATTTTAAGCTGTGGACCACACAAATCATTCAGTCGTTGTGCCAAGAATGTACAGCCAGCTGGGATTTACAGCTTCAGGTTATGCATCGAGAACTATAGTGTGCCAGCTATAGATAGATTCATCTGTGGCAAAACAGGCCAAGGTTGAATCCCCCTCCTCCTTTCCCGTGCTTTTTTTTTTTTTAACCCTACCAGTAAATGATGACAACAGCCATAAATTTCAGTACTAACCTTTGGGGGATTTTGTGGTTCACTGCTGCTGTTTTAGCTTAAAAGTAAAACTATCACCGCGTGTCTAACACAACAGAAAAAGCAGGCAGGTTTTAAAGACTTTCAAGATGGGTGGTCCAAGGTAAGCACAATTTTGAAAAGTACTGTTTCAAATGATAGGGATCATGGTGTCTTTCCATCCAGTCATTTCCCCCTTTCAAGTTGCTCCTTGAAAGCCAAAAAAGAGTTGTCTTTTTTATCCCACTTTTCTCACCCATTTAAGGGGACTCAAAGTGGCTGAGAGAACTTTCTATTCTTCTCCCCACAACAGAACACTCCGTGAGGTAGGTGAGGCTGTGAGAGCTCAGCAGACAGCTGTGACTAGCCCAAGGTCACCCAGCTGGCTTGGTGGAGGAGTGCAGAATTAAAGTTTGTATTCCCAGATAAGAGTCCACCTTGGTAAACTGGATCACCATGCTCATTTCTCATTGGACAATGATAGATAGATGCCTGAATACACACTTTTATAAGAAATATGTTCAACTCAAGCATGCTAATGTGTCCAACTTTTTTCCATTGAGCTGATTTTGGGCATAATACCAACGCACACACCAAGTGACTTCACTATCGGCTACCCCTGTATTCACCACCTCTGTATATGTGGTGTTCTGTCACAGGGCATGCCACTCTGTCCCAGAACAGACAACCTTCCCAAGCCTGAACAGGTTGCCAGTGGAACAGAACAGTGCTGTCCACTTCTGCATTTCGAAAGCTCTGAGAGGCAGTAGCAAGAGTCCAAAGATCAAGAATGAAAGTTCCTGGTATGTGAAATTCTTAGCCTAGCCAGCTTTGTGGTGGACCCATTGCTGGCAATGTTCCTTGGGGTGCAATCAAAAAGAGTCCCTCGTTGTGTACTGAACTTTGGGGATGTACAATCCACACTCCTCTATGGTCTAGTTTACTGGTACTGGACAAGCTGTACACTTCTTTGAAGAGGTCTACACAAAGCTAGGGTGCCTTTTTTGGTGCCCTACAAAGCTAGAGTGTAGGGACATGAACGAATGCAATTTTCGGGATTTGATTTGATTCAAATCGAATATCCAAAAATTTGGATATTCAAATTTTTGGATATTCGATTTGAATCAAATCAAATCCCGAAAATTTGATTTGATCTGAATCTTTAAAATTTGAATTTATTCAAGTTTGATTCAAATTAAGCAACTTCGAATCTATTCATTTGATATCCAAGAATATTCAAATCATTTGAAATTTGATCAAATCTGTTTGAATTTGGACATTCAAATTCAAATCAAATGAATTTGAATGTTTCAAATCATTCATACGAATTATTTGGACATTCATTTGTGTGTTGATATGTACGCATTACATAGGTATCCATATGCATCTTATCCCTATCCGTACGCATTTGTACTGGACAAAAACGGGATGCATACGGGATAAAAACAGGATGCTTACAAATGTGTACGGATGCCTACGGATGCCTATGGACACATGAATGTTGCCGACATTCGTATCATCAAAAAGAAATTGACTATTTGTACAAATAGATACGAATGTATTTGAATCAGTTCGAATTTTAATGCATTCGTTTTTTCTCAATTCATACAAATTTGGACATTCAAATATTCAATTTGAATTGAATCGAATGTCGAAAATTGCATTCCTGTACACCGCTAGAGAAGGCATCAGGCATCAGGGAATCTTGGTTTTAGTCATTACAAAGGAATACTATAACCTTGTCCCCTCCTATACAGTACGAACAAAGGTTTTCCTGGTCCAAAGAAATAGCTAGAAAGACTCCCTTTGTAGCAACTTTCTGCACCATTAAATTAAGCTCCGGATCAATAGCAGACAAATGACGCCGGTGGCCAGTGGTTAGTTGATGAGATTTTTCTTTTATTACTGTTCTAGTTCATGTGCCTCAGTGCAAGGAGATGTGAGAATGATTTAATTTCGCTGCTGGACAACCATTACTTAAATATGTAAACCCTGTTTGCCAAATGTACTTTAGACAAGGCACCAGCAAATTGAACAGGGACGGACTTCCACTTCCTTTCTCATGACAACAGAGCAATTTATAGCCTCTGTATTAAACTCATAAAAGCAAGCCCTGCTCAAAGATTTCAGAATTACTGTAGCATTTAAGAACCTCAGGCAGTAGCTAAAGACGGGGTTTACTATAACAGATGGACTGACAGCCATTCCTTTAAAAACTATACATCATTGCAAATGATGCAAGGAAACAGCAAACACTGCATTAAGTAATGGCGAGAGCAGTCCAAAGACTGTGCACTGACCTCTTCCATGCTGACATTGTAACTTCAGAAAAATTGTTCCAGAAGACACTAATATAGCCCGAGGCAACTCAGGTGCAAAGTTCTATGTATTCAGGTGACCGAACTGGGGCAAAGTAGTCTTGGGTCCGGAGCAGCTTTGCACTCATTCAGCTGGAGGGCTCACCACTCAAAATTCTCACAAATTGTTAGCACAAACTGCCTGGAAAGCAGAGGATTGATGGTTCAGTCCCCAACCTCTCACCAGAAGTTGACGAGGCTAAGCCATTTCTACATTTCTGTTGAGATAACTGCATGGGGCTATCCATCCAGTTAGCCAGAAGTAAGTCACAGCTCAGTGGTAGCCAGAAAAAAGAATCTGCATTGTCCCTCCTCTCCCAGTTTGGTGTAGGGATGTGCACAAATATTCATAACATTAGACATCCATATACGAATCAAATGTTACAATATTCGTACATTGACATTCGTATTCATATGAATGTTTCGGAACATTTGTGAACTGGGAAAGTGGCTGCGCCAGCCACATCTGCAACGGATCAAGATTGTATTTGACATGGATTGAGAGCAGATTCAAAGTAGATTCAGGGTGGATTTGACACTTTCAGAATGGGCATGTTATAGGATATATATTGGATATGTATCAGGTATGTAGCTGATACATATGCATTCATATCTCATATTCATACAAATTTGTATGAATACATTCATATCAAACAGAATCCTGCCACATTTGAAGGGGATCTATTTGAACAAGTCCGAATTTTCTTACATTCAATTTGATATGAATCAAATGCAGATACCCTTATTGCTTCTTAAAAATAACATTAGTATATTTTTGAAGTATGGAAAACTTTCTTTTCAGGATTGTAATTCTTATAATTTTTAGTCATGGCAGCCATTTGCAAATGTAATTAAGAGGCTGCAAATGGAAGTTATAGCCCAAAAAGGTCCCACAGCATCCCCCCCATATCTGATTAGACTGTGGAACATAGGTTCCATCCACATGGTAAGTAAAAGGGCTCACAAAGGCCCCCCCACACTACTGGGTCATCCACATAGTGTAGAATCAACTCCTGGTGTTCTCAGCTGTTCCAACAACATGCACATGGGAGAGAAATTTTAGTCACCTGCAAACACAAAGTTAGAAACCCTGCAGTTTGAGAAGTGATACATAAAGAAATTTTCACTTACAACCATTTTGATTTGTTGTAATCTTCTAGCCAAAAGTATGTTTTTGTTAGAATGGCTGTACAACATGTACGTAGCAAATACAAACATAATCTAAAAGAGAAAGATACACAGAGAGGTGTTTGCAAAATAAGCTTGCATTAGACAAAATTGTATACAGAAATTCATATATGAGCATTTTCAAAGAATACTAAAGTGATACAGAAATAGAACAAGCATTCTTTTTGTTAAATAAAAATTGCTCAACGACAAGGAAAAAAACTGTTTAACTTCTGTAAGCTCGAGAAACAGGTTAAGTGGCTTGTTTTCATGCTGAAACATATTTAAGAGCCTGCTGAAGCTTAGTGACAGAGCACACACTTTGCATTCAGAAGGTTTCAGATTCAAACCCTCATGTTTCTAAGCTAATACTCTAAGGGTGTTTCCGCAGTGAGTGCGAAGACTGGATTAACACCCCCACCCACCCAAGACAGATTTAAAACACTTACCTTGTTAGCTTCCACACTGCAGACCTCTTCAGGGACCCTTCGTGACAGCCGCTTCTGCATTTTGGCGAGCAAAATCCGTTTCTAAACAGGTCTCGCTGCTGAAAACTGGATTAAATTGACGACCTCAAAAATGAGGTCTTCAATCCATCCCTTTGCCTGGATTCGTGTGGAAGCAGGATGCTTCTGCACATGGCCAGGCAAAGGGACGGATGTCCTGGTGGCCGCCATGTTGGGAGGGGCAGAAGCATGACAGCCTGCTTTGGAATCCCCGCCCTCACACGCCACAGGCCGCCAGAAACGCGGAGTGACTGGCAGCTCACTGCTCCAGACCCACGGCTCCAGGGGTGACATTGGTGGCGTGGGAGGCTGGACCATTTTCTGAAACTTCAGGGAGTTTTACCAGTCAGTGCTGACAGGGCTTTCAAGAAAAGGGTAGAACTAGATGAACCAACTCAAATTTTTACAGTCAAATTTGAGTCAAATCGAATATCCAAGCATTCAATTTGATTTGAATGTTTAGAATCCTAATGTTTTGAATCTATTCATTCGAATGTTAAGTTCTAATCTGAAGATACAAATGTCAACAACATTCATATTTGGAAATATGTAGACAAGAATCGTATGTGTCATACCTATCTGTACGCATTTCGTACACATCCCGTTTAATCCTGTATGCATCCCATTTTCATCCTGTACTATCGGCCCCAATGCGTACAGATATGTATGACATTCATACGTATCTGTACATTCAAATGTTTTGAATCATTTGAACGAATGTTTTGGAACATTTGAAATTAGTTCAAATGTTTAAATTCAAATGTGTAGACATTCTATTTGAATTTGAATGTCCACATTCAATCAAATTTGATCAAATTTTGAATGTTTAGAACATTTTTGCACATCCCTAGAACCAATTGACCAACTTAGGATGAGGCATCTTCAAATGTGAATCAGATATGGCAGTTACTTACCCTACTGTATCACAGGGAACATTTTGACTACCGTTATTAGGAGACTATCATCCCCTATAGATGTTCCTAAAAACACAATATTCTTCTCTATTTTCTGAGCTTCCTCACTTTACCTCCTCTGAGATGGTATATGATTATGTATTTTAAAAATTTATTTACTAGTTTCTCTTTTGTTTTTTCATCTATTTCTGTACCTCATCCTCCCTTTTCTCTAAGGTCTCTTCCTTCCTTCCTTCCTTCCTTCCTTCCTCTCTCTTTTTTGACAAAAGTACCATTCTATATTTCGTTAGCCAAATTTAATTGATAGAACGGTTTAACTGTGAATTTCAGTTGACTAAATGACATTAGGTGGATTAGACAGAGAATGTCATCAAAATTTGTTGATATAGAAAATGAGCTCCATTGATCATCTCTGACAAAGCCAGGGGAAGCCATTTTATAAAGCAGACACATTTGATATGTGTGCATGTTTTATTGTTTTAATCACTGTTTACAAAAATATTATCTATATCTGTATCTACAGAGAAGGGGGAGAGAGAGAGAGAAGCTTTGATCAGATACAGCAAAACAAATCATCTTCAAGGCACCTTAAGACACAGCACTGTCCCTCTGGGGCACCTCGGAGGTATCCCTTTTGTTACGTCTGAACACAGCCAGAGATAGAGAACTTACTAAAATATCACAATGATTATCAAGTTCTACAGAACATTCTATTGTAATTTAGCAGTTTCATGAGCAAAACAAGCAAGTTTATGGATAATAGATTCCTTATTGGATCTCAGCAGATACTCAGTCTAATAACTGTCTGGGCAAACTTTTCTTTTTTTCTTCCAGAAAAGGCAACAGATATTCTGTTCTTGCCAATTCAGAAACTGGACAGCGCAATAGATTATGACAAAAGTCCCAAATGCTTCCCATAGGACAAGGATACACGTTTACTTAATAATCGGGGAACATGGAGGAAGGCACAAAAATGTTGCAATCCACACTAGGTATATCCATAAATATCTATCACATTCAAAAATCATATGAATTTGTCCAAATCCGGACATTCAAATCTGAATCAAATGTTGGTACATTTGAACATTGACATTCAAATACAAATCAAATGCTCTGATACATTCATACAGAGCTTTGCTACATTTGTGAACCTGAGGAGGTGGGAAAGTGGCTGCTCCATTCACATCTGCAACGGATCCAGAGTGGAATCAAAGTGGATTCAGAGTGGATAAAAAGTAGTTTGACAGTGGATTTGACATGTTCAGAATGGATATCTAGGGGATTTGTAGGGAATACGAAGGGCTTGGTAGGCAATTCGTAGGAGGGATTCACATCGGATTCATATCAAACATATGTATCAGATTCAAATCCTATCACATTTGAAAGTGATCTATTCGAAGGAATATGATTTTTTGCATTCGATTCAATACGAATCAAACACACACAAAATTCGTGCACATCCCTAACACACTCACAATGCACATAGTGTGACAATAGCCATTACTGCGATAGATTTAACAGTCTTTCCCAAAGGTTCTCCAGTCAGGGCTGTGGAACTGGTAGTCCTCTGAGATCCTATAATCCCTGATCATTAGCCTGGCTAATTGAGGCTAAATGGAGCTGAAGTCCAATTAAACTATGTAGCAGCATGTTCAGCCTTTTGATGTAATGTTTAACCTCAGGAACAGATCTTGTCTTAGAATATAGAAGATGAATGTATTATATCCTACGTGCACTTCCAACATTTAGACCCTTTCTGCACAGACCCTTAATTCATATCGGGGTCTCTATTAGCACACATCTGGTTCTCTGAATCCCCACATTAATGCAGATCACAAAGACCCCACTTCCCACTGGCCCTGCTCTGTCCACACAACACAGAATGAAATCCAGATTAAGGGCGACATTGGGTGTTTTTCCACGGTCACTTAATACCCATTTTAGCACCCATTAAGTACCCATTTGGGTGAGAGCCGGATGACCCCATTTCTACCACGGCACCCATTAGAGACACATTTGTTTCCACCACGCCTCGGAAAATCCGGATCATATGGGTACTTTTTGGCCTTTAATTTGGATTTTGTGTAGACTCCATTAATGGGGTCTACAATGGGGTCTTCAGGCAGAAAATCCACATTAGTTTGGCAATGGGGTCTAGAGAAGGCTAGGGGGAAGGGGCACCCTTGGGGGGGAGCCCCAAAACCTAAGCTTCAAGTCATTTCAAAGTCAGTTCCAAGTCAGTTCCAAGTCACTTTGAAGACTGTGCAAAATAGCTCCGGAGTGTCTTTGAAGTCTGTGCTGATCTTCAGAGTGAACTACGAAATCACTCTGAAGTCACTCCAAAGTCACGCCAAAGTCACTTCGAAGTCACTTCGAAGTTTACTCCGAAGATCAGCACAGACTTCAAAGACGCTCCAGAGCTATTTTGCACAGACTTTGAAGTGACTTTGAAGTGACTTCAGAGCTGCTTTGGAGATTGCACCCCCTGTCCCCCCAAACACCTGGGGTGACAGGCAGACCCCTCATGGGTAGATCCAGATTTCCAAATGGATGCTCCAGTGTTTCCACGGCATGGAGGCTAGCACCCATTGCTATTGGGTGCTAGACCACCCATGGAAACACATTGGGTACTTCCCTTAATCCAGATCTACTAGATCCGGATTGACGGAAATACCCATTCCCTAGATCCGGATCTTCTTAAAGGAGCATGGTGGAAAAACACCCTTTAATTCCGATCTTAAGTGTATATGTTTAATTGGGTCCATCATAAGGACTAATGTGTACTGATCTGGAACATGGAAGGCATATAGAAGGCATGCCTCCATGTTCCAGGACTATCATGGTATGTTTTTCAGGGACACATGCCACTGAAAGGCAGCCCCCACAAGTCCCAAGAAGAGGAACTTTCATTTCTAGCCCTCGGAGGCATGGCCCTGCATACTTGGGCCATGAATAGTTTGGACATTCATTAGAGTAGGGGTGTGGAAAAACAAAGCACCAGTAACATCCACAATGGATCCAGATTGCATTCAACATGGATTGACAGTGGATTAAAAGTGGATTCAGGTCAGATGTGACATTTTCAGAGCAAGGATATGTTATGGATATGTATAAGATATGTATCGGATACATAATCATTCATATCCTATACCTATTGAATATTCATACAAATACGGATTGAATAGAATTTTACCACATTCAAATGTGATTTATTCTTACGAATACGGACTTTCAAACATTTGATTCATAGCTGCTCATCCAAGATATTTGTGTCACAGAAGTTCCTCACTATTTCTCCCATATGATGACTGCAGAAAACCCATAACATCCCCTGCTGTGCATCTTGGGCCCTCCAGATACCCTGAGAGGCAAATTGTGAGCTGCCCGCTGTGCTGCCATCTTAGCCACTTTCACACAGAGAGCTCTCTCTTTTGTCCTTCATTACAGATGCTTCCTTTCCTTGATCTTTGGGGCATTTATGCAATGAGTGTTTTATGCAAATGCAAATGGCCCAAGTAGTCTGAGGTCATTTCCTTATGCACTCTTAGGGTGTTTCCACACTTACCACTTGAAATCCAGATTAAGGAAATCTGGTTTTCTGAAATCGGTCACTGGGAAAATCCGTCTGAAATAAGAATGGATCCAAATGAGGCCTAATACATCCACACATGAATTAGGAGAATGGTTACTGAGGAACACATCGTGTGGATGCTGTGTGGATGCTGCAGCACTGATATCCAAAAGGATCAAACGTGACTTGGTGCATGTCCAATGTGAAGCAACTGTGGGATGGACAACGTAGCCGGAATGTGGTGCTGCCACCTTGCTCAACATGGTGACTTCCGGCTCCACCCACATCCATTCCCTATCGTGTCCCTGTGCAGAAGCGTCATCCTTTGATCTGGAATTTGCAAGCAGGAACAGTTTGAAGACCTAATTTTTAAGGTCTTCCCAAAACCCAGATTGGGCAGCCTCTAGACCCCACTAAAGACAGATCTCGTGTGAGGCCATGCAGAAGCGGCATCTTTGAAGGGGCCCTATTCTGTCCCACTGCGGATGTGTGCCATATGGGTCCTTATCGGGTGCTCAATGGGGTCTTGAGGGCCTGTGTGGAAACACCGTTATTGTGGTACAAGAAAGGAGTCTTCCTTTTGCATGTTTCCCCCTTCTAGTATACTTTGTCCTTACAGGATGGAGCATAGATTGGATACGTCTGGCCTGGTCTACTGGTACTAACACACTAGGGTGGGATACTGGAGCATGTATATGTAACACCTCTGTGGTGCCGTTTGCCACAGGGACACATTTCAGGGGCACAAGGCCCACCTCCACAATGTACCTCCAGGAGCTCAAGCTGACTTAAGCCTCAGAGCCAGTGTGGGGGTTGGTGCAGACCAGACCAGTGCAGTGCAGACAGCCTTATTTTGTACCAAGAGTAGGCTTCCCCAGCTTGGGGTGGATTGCATATCCAAGTACAGGCAACACAGCCTGAACCAGGATGCCTCAGGTAAGTGTGGGAATATGAGTCATTCCAGAGAATGAAAGACTTCATCCACATTGGAGTGTGATCTGGGCCCCAGTGTGAAGAAACCACCCTGAGGATGTAGGCATTCAGTGTACTCTTCCAGGAACTGGAAGTAAGAATTGCACCTGTGCTCCTGGCCATAATTTTTTTCTTTGGGCTGCCATGCATATTTACACAATGGGCCAGAGATGAATCTATCAATGATATTAAGCTTCAGGTACTTGAAAGAAGGCCACCTTTTGAGGATCTCAGGGACCAAATAAAAGGAAGAGTTGTCCATCCTGCTCCCTTTAGATGCCCAAACCACCCAACAAAAGGACCGTGCAGATGCAGCCTATGCCTCTAATTGGAACACACAGTTGCAGGTTACTGATCCACTTAGTTTCTTTAGCATCATAAGCCCAATCTCTTTTTATGCTGCTGCAATTGAAGAAACCCATTAGCGACCAACTGAAGCACAAATATTGATGAACGCATACACTAGTCGAATGGTTAAAATATGCACTTAAAGGACAAATAATATTTACACATTTAGATAGTGAGTAAGAGGAACTATAAAAGTCTGTTATAAACAATCAATAAACCAGAGACAATTACAAAGAACATAACAAATTAGAAAACTGAGTGGTCCTGGAGTAGATAAATCAATTTAGCAGAGCAGAAAGCAGAGAGAGTGACTCAAACAGCAGAAAGACTGTTCGTGGGGAGGGGGCCACTTAGCGGCCAACTAGAAATGTGCATTGATGGGGGGGGGGGGTTGCATCCAATTCATAATGAATGTAAGAAAATTCATATTTGTTTGAATAGATCCCCTTCAAATATGGTAGAATTCTATTTGATACGAATGTACTCATGCACATTTGTATGAATATCTGATATGCATATGTATTGGATACATATCCAATACAAACACATAGGGTATCTGATATGTATTTGATACATTTTCCACAACTTATCTGCTTAGAAAGCATCAAATCCACCCTGAATCCACTTTGTGAGCAGCCCGGGTGCCTTCTTTCTTTGCGTTCCTGCTCACTCCCGAACCCCAGATCGGGCTCCGGGGGGTGGGCAGGAACCCCAGCGCGTGTGTGAACAGGCCTTACCTTCTCTTCCTGGCCTGAGTCTGATGGATTAGGCCAGGCTGTTCTGAGCATACTCAAGGGGGAATGTTTGAATGCTTTAAATCAAACAATCTGTTCAAAAACAGGTTCTGAACAGAATAAAGGTTGAAACATACCTAGCAAACTCACGCTGTTCATTGTGTTCAATCCATGTTTCAAAAGTATTCAAGGTGTCTGAATCGAACCAAACACCCTTCTGTACAAAGAAAAAAAATCAATTTCAAACTGAACAAAGCCTTGCTTGGTTCAATTCAAACCGAACAGTAGTTTTTCATTTGTGCGTGATCCTAGGCCAAAGGCCTTCAGCTAACTCTGACTGAAAGCTGCTGAAATCATTATGAGAGGTGAAACAATCCTGTATTTGGAGAATGGGCCAGCTGCAGGCCTAGAGAGTTTTTTTTTTTTAATGACAGTTTGAAGTGGTATGTGTCAAAATGGAAATGAGAACCAAAAGGTTCACACTATTGAATAAGAGGAAGGAAAGAAAACTAAGTTGTATTTGGGGCGGGAGGTGTAAAAAAGCCAAAAACAAATGCTTCAGAATTATAGTCGTGAGGAGATTCATGCATGGGTTTAAAAATGACTAGCCATTTCTTTCTCCGCAGACCTATGTTCGGGGTCAATAGTAAAAATAAGGGCAAAAAGACAGCTAAATGAAAGCCACTGTAGACATACAAATGATATGCAAATTATGTTCATTATATTCAGCTAAATTCACACAGTAGTTCACTCCTGAAACATCAAGTACAGCCCGAACACATACTCGATTTTAACATATAATGATGTAGCCTATAATATAGCAACATATAGCAATTATGTGTAATGTTTATTATGTAATAACTACAGACATAATGTGCCAAACGGATTGAATTTTCATCATCAAAATTCATTATGAAGGATAAACTTTCATAAGGTGTAATGAAGTCAATCCATTTTCATTTGCTCTGCATTCTTTTGTGTCCCATATCCACTGTATCATGTCCACTCTATTGCATTTTTGTGCATCCATTTTCAAAATGTTGTGGAAGATATCTATCTTGGTTTATTTCCTTGATAAATCAAGAGATGTTTGCATAGTCTCCTAATTTGTCTAAGATGCTAGTTTGGTTTACTGGTTAAGGAGCCGGACTCTTATCTGGGAATAGTGGGTTTGATTCTGCCCTCCTCCATGAAGCCAGCTGGGTGACCTTGGGCATGTCACAGCTCTCTTCTGAGCTCATGCAGCCCCACCTACCTCACAGGGTGTCTTGTTGTGGTGAGAATAGAAAGCTTTGTCAGCTGCTTCTTATTCATAAGCTTTGTTAGGGCAAAAAGTTACTGTTGGAGCTGAAATACATTGGTTTTAGATGTTTGTGAGCTTGTGACATTAGGATAGGAGTGCCAGGTCTGTTGCTAATGGAGATGGCCAATGGATTCTGCATGATGAAAGCTTCATTGACCCCTAGAAAAAGCAAGCTAATTTTATAGTTTAGTTGCAGGATAATTGCAAATAATGAACTGGAGTCATTACACTGAATGCTGATAGACCTTATAAACACTGTTTTATCCTCAGCCCCAATTTGCTTATATCTACTAAGCACATTGTTAGGGTGATCTCTGGAGTCTGGGATGAAATCACTTAATCAGCTGCAATATGAAGGTAGAGATAATGATTTGACATACACATAATCTGGGAGATGTTCCCGAGCATCATTTTTTTCCCTTTAAAAGATACTGTTGGAATAGTTAGAATTCATTTTAACTATAGGATTACTTTGTCCTAGGGATATGCACAAATATTCGAAGACATTCAAAATTAGATTGAATTCATCCAAATTTCAACTTTTGAATTCAAATTGAATGTCCATAAATTTGAATTTTTGAACAAATTTTGAATTTTTTATTCTATTTATTTGAATTATTAGGACATTCGTTTGTGTACGAGTTCATACATGATCCATACTTGCACATACGCATCTTTCCCTCATCCGTACACATTTGTACAGATCCATATGGGACGGATACTGGTTGCATATGGGTTATATACAGGATGCATACGGGATGCATAACAATGCATACGAGCGCATATGAATGTTGTCAACATTCCTAAGTGCAAATTCGAACAAAAAATTCAGACAAATAGATTTGCTTAATTCAAATCGAATTTGGGTAGATTTGAATTTTAAAAATTTGAATTGAATCAAATTTTTGGATATTCTATTCAAATCAAATCAAATCCCAAAAATTGCATTCGTGCACACCCCTACTTGGTTTATTGTGTCAGGATCCAAACAAGGAAATGAAGAACTGGTTGATACACAGAGGTACATAGGATATTCATTATGTAGATGGAAAACAAATGTAGCCCATAACAGCACATAATAAATGAGTGTCTTGATGTTTTATATCTCTTAAGGAAACTTTATCTGCCATATATATTTGTAAAGATATCTGGATGCATACATATGTAATGTGCATACATGTTAAATCTGCAAAATTGGTTTCAGTAGTTGTGAAAGTTGATTAATTGAATTAGCTTTCATCAATGTCTTTGGAGATTATTTGGTAAGGCCAAAGAGAAAATATTCAAAGTCTTCGACTACTAATTAGCTGCTGAATTGCATTCAGAGATAAATAATTAACCTCCATGTAAAGTTATAGTAGTGTTATTTACATATATTTGTACAGTCATTCTCTAGAAGCTCACTCCTTCTAAACTAGCAAAACTTCCAACAAGTTTCGATGTTGTAGGGGATGCATATTCCATAAACTGTTATTTGAAGACTTGTAACCTTGCATATTTGCCCTAAGCAAAACATAAGCAATTAAATTTTGTTGTTTTAAATAATGTGGAGATTGCTCTATATGCATGGAATTTTCAATTTAATGTCTCACTTTCCCAATTTCTCCCTGAAACTTCACAGATTACACCAAGTTATTTTTGGGCCACAGCCGACCATTTGGAAACAACTATATCCTCCATTTGTGTCAGGAGCACACTGGACAAGTCTGAGATTGTCTGAAATATGTGTGACGTTTCAATGTGTTTTCAGTGAAGATCTAGTGTCTTTCCTCTTTCCTGAAACTGCCCAGAATCTTATTGGTTAAGTCACAGGTAGGGATGTGCACATTTTTTTTTTATATTTGATTCATATCTAATCAAATGCAAGAAAATTTGTATTCATTCGAATAGATCCCCTCTGAATGTGGTAGGATTCATATTCGATACAAATGTTCAGTGCCATATGATCCCATAGAAATGCATGCAAATAGCATACAGATCCTATATACGAATGCATACGGGGTGTTTTTCCACTTAGCACTAGAGTACCCTTTAAGGACCCATTAAGGACCCTTAGTGGGTCCTTAATGGGTACTCTAGTGCTAGGGGGGTTTTCCATTAGCACTAGGGTACCCATAAAAGACCCATCAAGGACTCTTAATGCGTCCTTTAGTGCTAAGTGGAAAAACACCCATGAATAGCATATGGATCCGATATACTAATCCCATACGGATCCCATACAAAGCTTCATACAAGTTGTATCAAGCCATTCAAATTCAAATGTCAATCTTTGAATGTGCCAACATTAGATTCACATTGGAATGTCCGAATCCGACCGACTTCAGCTGAATTTTGAATCTTACGAATATTCATGCACATCCTTGTCACAGGTCACCAAAAGACCTGGCAATATCTACCCAGCAAAAAGCAGCCCTGAATTCCCTTCACAGCTTCCCATCATCCCATCTGTCAGACTGAACGTGGCTGTGAAGGGAATTCACAGCTTTCCTCACGTCTGGAGGCACCCTCAGTTTCCTTCCTGTTTGTTACCTGTGTCTCAAATTCTGTATTAGTACTGAGCATGGAGGCCCTGTCCAAATGGGATGAACGTAGCACCATTATGGCCTCATGTATCCTAGACAGCCTTACCATAGCTCTGCTTTTGCCCCTAAAATGTGCTTTTAAACTGTTGTTGGGAACCCAGCACTGGCCACAGGTTTCCCAGCTGTAGCACCTTTTAGTGAGCCACTTACCTTTCTGGACAGAGCAGCTATTGTAGCTCCATCCACTGCGCATGTGTGGGGGCTGAAACAGGCAACCATGCATGCACGGAAGTGATAATGCACATATCTGGGAATTTGATGGCAACCGAATTGCGCATGGAGAGCAATAATAGCAGATGAGAAATACCCTCATATTATTGCTCCTTAGTGTTAGGCTGCTGTCTGGAGGCAGCCAAAGAATTTCTGAAATTAATTGAACTGCAAAGTAAGTCCACCTTGTTACAGCTAATTGAGGTACTATCATAACTCTCTTCCTCTCCCCCTCATTCACCTTTACAAATAGTCTGGTCTTCTCAGAGATTTGGTACCAGCTTTCCCAGACCCCCAAACTCCATGTAAAGTCTCACAGAGATAGCATAATGTAATTTCTCCCAGGGAAATGTAATGGTAACAAAAATACCAATATCACAATCTTTAATGGAAGAGAAAATGCGCAGCATGCCTAGCACAATCAGTTACGCTGAAGCCTTCACTCACCAAAATTCTATAGAAACTCCAAAGTCCTTTGCAAATGAGGCAGAAATTCTTGGAAGAAAAAGGAAAGCTTTAAAAGGGCTAGAGGAGTATTTCTGACACAGCACTAAAAGAAAGGGCAGGATGCCCATCGCTGACCCAGCAGGCAAAGCCCAGAAGCTGCCAAAGAAGAATTAATGATTCTAGTTTCCTATACAGTACAAAGCCTAGGAATCCAAATGAAAAATAATTATTGATTGATATGATGCTAGTGCAACTCTACAGACAGAATCAGGACATATAGACCCCCTAAAATGAACGAGAACAATTGAATAGGCATCTTTATTTAAAAATAACTTTGGAGCATTATATGCAGTTTTGGTTCAGATATAACATTCCTGGCAACATTCCATCCATCCATCCATCCATCCATCCATCCATCCATCCATCCATCCATCCATCCATCCATCCATCCATCCATCCATCCATATAGTTATCTATGCATTTTTATCCCACCCTATACGCAAAAGTCTCGGGGCGGGTTACAACATTAAAAAATAGCATTAAAGTCACGACAGTGCCTGAACGTGGGGAGGAAAGCACTTACTTTGTTTAGCCAAAGGCCAGGTCAAAGAGATGTGTTTTCACTGCTTTCCTGAATGCACAAGGTGAAGATGCCTGACGCACTTGAGGAGGGAGACTATTCCACAATCTGGGAGCCACCACCAAAAAAGCCCTATCCTGGGTGCCCACCCCTTTTGCTACTGAGGGCGGTGGTACAACCAGGAGGGCCTCTCCTCCAGATCTTAAAGCATGGGCAGGTCGATATGTTTGATATTTGTCCTGCCCTTTCTTTCTGGGTCACATGTGTGGATTTTAATCATAGGAACACATTGACAACTGAAGAGAAGCTGCTGAAGATCTTGCCTAAATAATTTTCAATTACCTGAAATTCTTTCACAGTGATTTTTAAACCAGACACCAAAAACTGTTGAATTGCAGCCTATTACCTGGGTTCGTAAGAGACCCTGCAGTGATTATGATGCAGATCCTTAGCATTCGTCTTCCTCCCTTGTGCCCCCCCCCCACCAAATATTCCTATATTGAAGTCAGATATTGAGAGCACACCTGGTTTCAGTGTTTGGAACGTTTGGAAGAGAGTGGATTATGAGTTCAAATGAATTCACAGCAACTATTTATTTTCAGTGCAATTAGCAGTAGTGTATTTAACTGCACGCTCCACAGTTTATCCAAATGTACACTTGATTATCTTGAAATTATTATTGCACTCTGAATTACAGCATGCAGTATCTTAGCATTATTTACTCCGAATGGGAACACTTGCAGTCCTGGTTTAAACATAAAAAAACTATTGGACACAGCAGGGAAGCCAGTTGGATGAGACCACACATTTTGGTAAGGGTCTATGCATAGCATTGCTCAGAGCCAAATTAAATATCACCTGAATTATGAAGAAGAAGAGGAAGAAGAAGAAGAGTTTGTTTTTATACAATATCTGGTATATCTGCAGTGTATCTAGAGTTTATTTGACATGGATTGAGAGTGTATTAAAAGTGGATTCGGGTCAGGTTAGACACTTTCAGAGTGGATTTGTTATGGAATATGTATGATACGTATTCGTTCGTATCCAATATGTATTCGTTTCTATCGGACATTCATATGAATTTCTACAAATACATTCGTATCGAATAGAATTTTACCACATTCGAAAGCATCTATTTGAATCGAATGTCAAAAAACACATTTGTACACATCCCTGCATTTGATTCATATACAAATATCCAAATTCGTATCAATACCAAACGTTACAAATATTCATTCACATCCCTAAGTCAGAGTCAGTTTTCCTGGAATAGCCTTGCAACACTTTTTCTGAGTGTTAAGATCAGCATTACATGAAGAAGGTGTCTGTCAATCCCAATGCAATTCTGGAAGTAGCCTAGGTTTAGAAATGAAAACTTAGCACGACTATCCTCTTGCATCCTCTTTTTCAGAGATGTGTGCCTTCTTTTCTTTCACCATAGGATAAAATCACCCCCCTCATTTGAAGCTGGACTGTTATTCACATTCTAGACAAGAGTATGCAGATTAGCAATATACACCTCTGGAGACAGATTTATTTGATAACTATTTTTTGCTTAGCTTCAGACGGAGGAGGTGCTAAACTTGCTTGATGACATGAATACTCACAAGTCTGGGCATTACACCTTCACCCAGTGTTTTAATAAAAATGAGACACTTGTGGAGCTTATCATTGCTTTTGCATCATTACCAAGAAGCCAGGAAAAAACCTTCCCAATTAGAGGAAAGACAGAAGTCCTTTGAGCATCATTATCCCAGGGCTGGCAGTCCAGCAAAGGAGGCATCTGAAAAGGTGCCCTTTGTGCAGCCGCAGGAGAGATCTCAGTGTTCAGGAAAAGGGACGTGTTTATTCTCCCTTTCACATTCTGGGTGCACAGCATCTTGTGGCATTTGCAGTAATTAGAGTGTCATTACCTTGCCAGCACTTGGGCTTTGCTTGCAAAATTGTCTTCCTGAACTTGCCCAACTTACATACACCACACTCAGAGACATGTGGGGGAGAAAGTAGCATTTTAAGCACATGAGGTGAACTCTCTGTCCTTGAGCTCCTTCAGTAACGTGCATAAGATTGTATTAACTCTTGAGAGAGTGGTTCTGTAATAGTGGGGGAAGATTGCCCTGTAACTATAGCAGTGGCCATATATGGCAAATAAAAGTGGGAAGGGAAGAACTCCGAATTAAAACTGAGCAAAAATTTTCCCGTCATGAAAAGATGTAGCATCCCTTTGAGTGATGGAGAAAGAGGTCATTTCTGCACTTCCCTCGGTTAATCTGTATTATTTATTTATTTATTTATTTATTCATTTATTTATTATTTACATTTCTTTCCCGCCCCATACCCGGAGGTCTCTGAGCAGGTAACAACAGATTAAAATAGAATATAACAGTGAAAGACATTAAGGGAAAGATCCAGATTAAGGGAAGCATCCAATGTGCTTCCACAGGAGGTGTAGCACCCATTAGGAATGGGTGCTAACACCCCTGCTGTGGAAACAGCTTTACACCCATCTGGGGAATCCAGACCGACCCACAAGGGGTCGGTCCATTACCCCAGGTGTTTTGGGGGGCAGGGGGGGCAGTCTTCGAAGCAACTTCGAAGTGATTCTGAAGTCACTTCGAAGTGAATGTGAAGTCAACTTCGAAGTGACTTCAAAGCCAATGTTGGGGGGGTCCCAAAGGTGCATCCCCTCCCCCTAGCCTCCTTTGGACCCCATTGCCTGTTTCCAGTGGAAACAGGCTCCCTTTAATCTGGATTTTCTGGGAGAAGACCCCATTGTAGACCCCTTTAATGGGGTCTACAGAAAATCTGGATTAAAGGCCAAAATGTACCCATTAGATCCGGATTTCCCCAATGGCAGTGGAAACAATCGGGTCCCCAATGGGTGCCGTAGTGGAAATGGGATCATCCAGCTCACACCCAAATGGGTCCTAAATGGGTACAAAAATGGGTACTTTTGACAGTGGAAAAACACCCAGGGTGTCTGGTGTGGGGAGAAGAACAGAAAGCTTTGTCAGCCACATTGAGTCCCCTTAAATGGGTGAGAAAAGCAGGGTAGAAAAACCAACTTTTCTTCTTCTGATATCTTTCAGGTAAATGAAAAAATAAAGAGCAAGATTAAATTCAAGGTGGGACTGAGACAAATTGTGGTCTAGCCAACAGGAACTACAATTGGAGGGATTCTTACTGGAAGTGATCTTGAAATTGTCTATTGAAGATTTTTCTGAGGTAAATGAAGTGAAATGTGCCTTGTATCTAGTTAATGCAGTCATTATGAGGATGGTGATTATTTTTTGAGTAGAGTTATTAGGAGCTGAGATGTGCGTTCGTCTGTGATTGTTAATTATGATCATTTATTCGGTTTCTAATGGAAATTGTTATCTTACTATATCTGTACCTGTTGTGAACCCACTTTTAGCTCAATAATTACAGTAAGGTCAAGGGAAAATGTACTGCAGCAAATACAGAGAGTGGTAATTACAACTCCAATTGTGACTAACGAACATGGCAGAAACAGGGCTACAAAAGTGTAAAGTTCAAAAGCAATAAAAGCAGCTCCCATCAATGTCTGCTGTAATCATAGGAAAGTGGGGGGAGGTCCACAAAATTGCTCCAAGGTTAGGATAGGGATGCAAATATCTTGCATCATGGGTTGACTGTCTCCAGTCTACAGCTTCCCTATAAGAAGCAACCAAAATAAGTATAAATGGTCTTCCTTACTCCTTTTTGCTGTTGTGAGCCAGTTTGGTCTAGTGGTTAGGGAGCCAGACTCTTATCTGGGAATACCAGGTTTGTTTCTGCACTCCTCCACAAAGCCAGCTGGGTGACCTTGGGCTAGTCACAGCTCTCTTCTGAGCTCTCACAGCCCCACCTACCTCACAGGGTGTTCTGTTGTGGGGAGAAGAATAGAAAGTTTTGTCAGCCGCTTTGAGTCCCCTTAAATGGGTGAGAAAAGCAGGGTAGAAAAGCCAACTCTTCCTCTTCTTCTCTCTCTCTCTTTCTGTCCTTTTCTAGGTACCAATGTTGGTTACACAGGTAATGAATATGTTATCTTCCATTGTGACATTTCTTGAGACAAATTTGAAAACAAAGAGTTTGCCGGGCCACAGCTCTGGAGGTTATATAGACAGGTCAAAGTGTTTGCCTAGATCAGGGGTATCTAATCTTATGGTGTCTCAAGGCCATGCTGGAAGAAGAGTTGTCTTGGGTCACACATTAAATATACAAACACTAACAAAAACTGATTAGCAAAAAAATAGGTCTGTGCATAACTTTATAATGTTTAAGGAAATTTATGATTTTGTGTTAGCTCACATTTATAGCCATCTTGGGCCACGTGCGTCCTGCAGCCTGTGGGATAAACAGCTCTGGCCTAGATATTAGGAATCTGCACATTCAAATCCCCATGGCAACAGAAGCCATGGGCCAGCAATGACCTCTCAAACTAACCTACCTCACTGGGTTGATACAGGTATAAGATGGAACATAGGGGAGCAATGCCAAGTGTTCTTTGGAGAAATGGTGGGAGGCACATGACATAATTAAACTGCAGAATCTTAATCCAGAAATAGAAAGTGCTGTGGATGTAATCAATAGTGTCAAAACTGAAGCTTTTAGATTAAGCATTAGGCTGCTTCTCACACGTACATCAATTCAAAATGTTTATTGGAGCCCTTCACTCTCTTCTTCATGAATTTATTGTTTTTAATTGCTTTGTTTTCAACTTTTGTATTTAAATTTGTCACAATTGCGTCGATTTTTTGCAACTTGCCCTGAGACCCTTGGGAGAAAGGCAGGCTACAATTCCAAGTAGCAGTTTGGCAGGATGTGGGCAAACATTTCCTTACTTATGCATCTCTATCTAGTAACATGACAAAGGTCCTACCCATGCAGCATGAAGTATCCCATGTGATGCTGGCCTGCTCCAGAAAATCCAGACCATAATCAGATGGGCTGCTCTTGGACTACACAAAGAACTACTACAGAGAGCCTAACCTGGCCCATCTTCAGAGGCCATGAGTGAAAGTTCCTGGCCTCCAAAGTTGCCACCTGGGGATGTTTTGGCTGGGTGCCCTGAAACAGCCCATTTTAGGTGCTGCTGCCAGGTGCCTGACAAACAGCACTGGGCATGGTATCCTGATCCACAACCCATGCAGACCGCTGGCCCAGTGTACCTGCTACTTGGAGAGGGCTACAGTGCTATTTTTCACACTGTAGCCCAGTCCAAAGCTTCATCCTATGCCAACACAGCATTCTAGTGGGAGGCTGGTGTGACCCAGTCTGGACACAACCATAGAGTCCATTATACATGTAAAATGGTACAAATGCCTGGGTCTCACTCACAAGAAGATTTTAAGGATCTATAGGTATATTTGGCCATTTTGTTGAAGGCTAGGGCCTTCATGAAGATCTAGAACCCCCCTAATACGACAAATATGATTCACCTCTAAATCCTGAAAGCTAACCCACAGACAAACTTACACAGATCTGACCCACTTCAATTGATGAAACCATGTGATTCATATATTTAGTAGAAGTATGAATGTCTGTTACAGTTAAAACTGTTAGCAAATTAAAAGGTCACTTCTACTGGTATCAAAAGGATACTGATATTGAGATATTAGTGATATCAAAAGAATACTGATGTTCATCAGAGCTACTGATTACAGAGGGGATGACCAGAGTGAAGAAGAAGAAGAGTTGGCTTTTCTACCCTACTTTTTTCACCCGTTTAAGGGGATTCAAAGCGGCTGACAAAGCTTTCTATTCTTTTCACCACAACAGAACACCCTGTGAGGTAGGTGGGGCTGTGAGTGCTTAGAGGAGAGCTGTGACAAGTCCAAGGTCACCCAGCTGGCTTCATGTAGGAGGGTGAAATCAAATCTGGTATTCCCCAATAAGAGTCTAGCTCCTTAACTACTAGACCAGAGTGTTTTCACAATCAATTTATGTTGACTAGTGCTCCCACTTGCAATCACTAGTCAATGTTAGCCTATCCCCCACGCAATCAAACACTTACCTCTGTTCAGTCGCTGGGCCGGTCCCCTTCTGGGCACTGCCATCTTGTGTGCATCATCCTCCATGACAATGCTGATGCTCTGTGCAGTCGCCGTCATTTCGGGAGGCCATCGGAGCTGCCAGCGCGCTTGCACAACAGGTCCAGTGACCTCCCCAGCTGGCAGAGGTCTGAATACTCATCAGCTGGTTGCTTTCAGGTAAGTTGGGTAAGGGTTGGTGAGCTTGTGGAGCTTGATTTCTTGCTCAACAGCTAGTTGTAATTAAGCAGCTTTTGGGCAGCTGGGGGGCGGCAATTCCATGCTGCAAACACTTCCTGACAGTGCAGATGCACCTGCCCAGATGTTGACTAATTACCTACTACAGGCCAAAGTGTGAATTCAGCCAAAGTCTCTGTGGGTAGCTTTAGAACTTGGAATGATATTTGCCATGAATGATTCTTTTTTTTTTAATTTACTGGTAACATTTGTATCCCACACTTCACTCAAAAGTTAAAGGTCTGCTTACAGCATATGACAAAATACTAAAACAGATTTAAAATATAACCCACTCACTTTCTCTCCTTCCCTCCCACGTAGCAGGACTACATTCAAAGAAAACTATTTATTAAGGGCCCAGGTGAACATGTACTTCTTAAGCAGGCACCAAAAATCATATAAAGTTAGTCCCTGGTGTACCTCCACTAAAATGGAGCCTCCATGACTTCCCTCTATTCTTTCACCCAGGAACCCTCTGCTTAAAACAAACAAAACCTCATTTAGTAATAATCTAAGATCTTCTCACCCAAGATTATCAACTGCTAGCACTGGGACAACAGAAGAACCTCCAAATTCTCACCCAGGAGGTAGATCTTAAAGAAGAGAATGAAAACTGATGTTCCTCCAAATGTTACTGAGCTACAGTTCCCGTAATCCCAGATCACTGATCCCATCATCAGAAAATGTTGCAATGTGGAAACCCACAGTTGGGGACACCTGCTGCATGGAACAACTGTTGCAGCAACAGGAGAAGCAATGAAATTTGAGGCTGTTACTAGCTCAGTGGCCTTGCAGGAGATACAAGGACTCCCTGAAACGATCCCTCAGCCTTGGCCATATCAGTGGTCCAATCAGTGGTCCACTCTGGCCTCAGACTGAGCGGCATGAAGACGCGCCATCCATAACGCTGCTGCCTCCTTTGATAGCGCTCGTAGAACCAGTCTCGAGGAGAAAAAACAGCGCTGGAAGAACTGTGCCTTTACAGTACCGCCCAAGGGCACCTTTCCCTGTACCTTCAGCAATCAGACTTGTCTATTCCACATTGGCCTTTTTAACCATCAGCGCACATGCAGCAAACATGGGTTGAGCTCTTTGTTCATGAAGCCAAGCCATGACATGAGCCCAGGAAAGGCTAAGCAGAAAAAATTTGGAGCATAGGAAGGAAATGAAAAGGGTAAGCTGAAGCAGCCAAGTGACAGAATTTCTTTGCACATGATTCCCCCCTCCCTCCATTTGTGTGCTATAACAGTATATATTTAGTAAACTATGGCCATCTGAAATGCCAGCCAAAGATTTAAGGATCGTTTGCTTCCAAAGCATAGACATGCATAAATGTATGCAATAAATGCATGGAAGGAAGAATCGTTCAGACTAATACTCTGCTTTAATTCTTTTACTGATATAATATGTATGTTTTATTGTAGAATAAAAATTCACAATATTACATAAAAATCGCCATTATGATGTCACATTAATGTGGGTATCATCTTATAGCTGCTTGATGTAGCATCATGTCACAAGGCTCTTTAAGGTTTAAATAATCCTCAAAGCATCTTTCTCGTGCATCTCTAGATATACTCTGATATTACTTTAGTACAATAGCTTCATTTAAATACTTTGGTAATCCTTAAAGGTGCATAATGAATCTTTTTTTATTCAAAACAGCATTAAACAGCATCTCTTAATGTCAGTCAGCATGCTAAAACATCTAACTATATTTTTCAGCGCACAGTTTTAAGGCCTGTTCTCACTTACGTCTCTGAGATGCTCTGGAATGCTTCTGATTGTTCTATCTGCCCACCACATCTCTGGCTCCGTCTCAGAGCATCTAGAAGTGTCCAGGAGTGTCCCCTATCCCATTGAGCTCCCAGACACAATATTTGCACCTTCTTTTGATTTAAATGCTGCACAAATGTGCACTACTGCATGATCACCATGGAAATAGCTGGACACACAGTGGAAGATGCTATGTCTGATGCCATGGCAAATCTGATAGTCCAGGATGGATCATTCAAACACAAGCACTTTTAGGGGGGATTTCCACTAGAACTATGTACCTATTAAGTACCCATTAGGGACCCATTAAGGACCCATTAGACTCAGACTCCATTTCCACTGCAGACCCCATTAGAGCCATTTTTTCCATCTAGTTCTAGGGAAATCTGGATTGAATGGGTCCTTCAGAACCTATAATCCAGATGTCCTGTTGACCCCTTTTCAATGGGGTCTTCAGGCACACGCAGTTGTGTCTACAGTAATCCAAGATCCCAGCATGCTTGCATGGGACCTCATACAACCCTGGAGCACTAGCAAGAGCAAATGGCTGCGCTGCTGGATGCTTGAGGTAAGTGCTTAGCTAATGCTGATTAACATGTGGAGCATGTTGGTTAACGTTCAGAATGGTAGATAGCGCACCTTTCACAGCCTGCTGTTCCCGAAAAGCTCACTAGTTTACTGGTAGACCTCACTGTCAGTGCAGCTGGAGAATTCTGGGGAAGTAGAGAAGGGTCTCCTATTTTGCACTGACCCTCTGTGAGCCGCATGCAGAAACGGCTCTAGAAAATAAATCTCTCCTCTGGATTTTCACTGGAAACTCTCAGAAATCCTCCTTTAGTTTCTCAGTAATACCATTATTTATTTGGCATCCCCAAAGACACAGGATTTGTTTCCATGAAGACTATTAAGAACTTGGAATGCATATTCCTTTGTGTATTTGACATGGACAGAGAAATGTGGATTGACAGCCTTACCTGTTACCAAACTTTGCCTCAGGACTCAGTTTGGATGAGCAAAAGAATCTAAGCCTGTCAAAACAATTGAACCAAAAAAGTTTTTAATATTCATCTTATATTAAGTCAATTTTAGAGTCATCTAGAAGACCTCTGTGGCCCAAATGCAATCCACATATACATTTTACATGTGGTAAATATTCCCCAAAATGCCAACTCATCAAATCATGTGTTAAATTGCACTTTAATTTAATACGGTGAAAGTGTAGGAATTCTGAAAAAATATACAGCGAATGTGCCTTTACTGTTGCACATAAATCCATTCCAAATGTCCTTCCAGGGTGTCAAAGCTAATTTACCAGGTGTTCTAAACTTATCACTTGTAATTTTCCTCAGTAATGCCTCTGGTCATGCTTCTAATTGTGTAAAGCTGAAACATTTAATTGGCAGCATGGCATTTTTATTTACCAAGCTGCATATTGCTGGATTTATATATATTTATTTTGATGATGTCACAGATTCCTTGCAGGTTCTTGTGCACATCATCCAGAAAGGGATTCTCATGCTTCACAACCTCAGAGAGATCCTTTCCTTTTTAGGTATTGATTGCATATGAATTGATTTGGTTTCTAATACATCAGAAATGAATTACGGAATCTTTGTCGAGACAGTTTTAGGGTGTTTTTCCACTGTCAGAAAGTACCCATTTTTGCATCCATTAAGGACCCATTTGGGTGTGAGCTGAATGATCCCATTTCCATCACAGCACCCATTTGGGACCCAATTGTTTTGTCTGCTGGGGAAATCCGGATCAAATGGGTACTTTCTGGCCTTTAATCTGGATTTTCTGTAGACCCCATTAATGGGGTCTACAATGGGGGCTTCAGGCAGAAAATCTGGATTAAAGGAAGCCTGTTTCCATGTTTGTGTGGCAATGGGGTCTAGAGGAGGCTAGGGAGAGGGGCACCCATGGAGGGGGAGCCCCAAAACCTAAGCTTTGAAGTCATTCCAAAGTCATTTCAAAGTCACTTTGAAGTCTGTGCAAAATCACTTCGGAGCATCTTTGAAGTCTGTGCTGATCTTCAGAGTGAACTTCGAAGTCACTCCAAAGTGACTCAGAAGTCACTTCGAAGTGACTTCCAAGTTCACTCCAAAGATCAGCACAGACTTCAATGGAGCTGTTTTGCACAGATTTTGAAGTGACTTCGAAATGACTTCAAAGCCACTTCGGAGATTGCACTCCCTGTCCCCCCAAACACCTGGGGTGACAAGCAGACCCCTCATGGGTAGATCTGGATTTCTAAATGGGTGCTCCGGTGTTTACATGGCAGGGAGGCTAGCACCCATTGCTATTGGGTGCTAGACCACCCATGGAAACACATTGGGTACTTCCCTTAATCTGGGGCACTAGGGAACATTTGTAACATTAAAAATTCAGCTGAATTCGGCAGAATTTGGACATTCAAACATAAAGAGAATGTTATGATATTCATATGCTAACATTCAAACAAATATGAATGTTTCTGGACATTCATACGAATAGTTTGGATATTAGTTAAACTGGGGAAATGTATCAGATGCATATTCATTCTTATCAGATACGTATCCATTCGTATCAGATACATATCTATTCGTATCAGATACGTATCTGTTCATATCAGATAAGTATTCATTCATATCAGATACATATCTGTTAATATCAGATATGTGTTCGTATCAGATATGTACTCATTTGTATCAGATAGGTATCGGATATGTATTGAATGTTCTTACAAATATGTATGAATAGATTTGTATTAAAATAGAATTTTACCACATTTGAATGCAATCTATTCATACGAATACGGATTTTTTAACATTCAGTTCATTTAATCAAATGCCAAAAAACCCCATTTGTGCACATCTCTATGGGCCACTGTGTGAGACAGGATGTTGGACTAAACAGGCTGTGGCCTGATACAGCAGGGATCCTCTTATGTTCTTCTATTTTATTTGTGAAAAAAGCCAACTAATGCTAATGAATGGATATTATAAAATTCCACTTTTAAACATTGGCATTTTTCTTAGGAAATGTCGTTGAAAACATCTCTGTGACCATGAGCAAAAGGAAGATGTATGCAATATTAAAATCAGAATTGTGCTGAGAATTTGCTTTTCCTTTTTTAATGCAGTTATATGAGACTCCAGGAGCAAAGGCGACATAGTGAAACATGCCCAATTTTGGCTCTAGAGCTTCTGCGATGCTTTGGAGCATCTAGGACTCTGAGTTTGCCATGAGATCAATTTTGAGGAGGAGTTGACACATGCTCTTCTCCCAAAGTTAAGCCTAAACTGCTGCAGTGGAGATGGAAAATCACCTTAGTGGGGAGTAGAATAAGGAGTTTTCAACGTTTCCACTGATGCTGAGAAAGTTCCATCTGACCAACATAATTGCATATACACTATCCTACCATACTCTGAGCGGGAAATACATCAGATTGTAGTTACACTATCCATTCTTGCCTCAAGGGTGGCAACATGGAGTGGGGAGATCTGAATACTATTCAGACTGAAAGGGGAAAAGCAAGGGGGAAAGCAGATTATTTCTGTTATTTCTCACATGCCCTAGGTTTTGTACAGTTGTTTCACATATAGAAAGCTTTGAGCTGTCTTGATGAGGGACTTTGGGGGCTTCCTTGTATAGAGCCTCCTAAGTGTTGCCGGGTCTAATGCTTCTGCAGTATGTTCCGCAGGATTGATCTTCTTCTTCACTTGCATCTGTCATGACTAATCCTCACTTTCCTCTCATACAGCCTGAAGCCACAATACTGGATCCAAGCTTGGTTGATAGCATCTTAGCTGTTCTTTTTCTTCCCTCAGAGTGCCAGGAGATTCCTTGCCATAAATGTAGACCGTAAATTCAAAAGTGAATTCTACGTAGGATTCCCAAGTGATATTTGATGTTAACAGAGTTATAAACAGTTTTTATTTGAATTAAGAATCAATAACTAGGCAGAAAGAAAGAGAGATGGCGCTGCCAAGTTTCTCAAGCTTAATTCAAATCAGAAAACACATATGACATAGATATCAGAAAACACATATGACATAGATATCAGAAGGGTCCAGTCACACCTAGGGATGTGCACAAATGGGAGTTTTTGCATTCATTCGAATACTGTAGGCCCCCTTTGAATGCGGTAAGATGCTATTCAGTATAAATGTATTCATATGAATATCCAACACAAATGCATACGTATCCGATACATATCCGATACATATCTGCTCTGAAAGTGTCAAATATGCCCTGAATCCACTTTGAATCTGCTCTCAAACCATGTCGAATTCACTCTGAATCTGTTGCAGATGTGACTGGCATAGCCACTTTCCCACCTCCCCTTTTCACGAAATGTTCCGAAGCTTCATATGAATGTTCTGAAACATCCATATTCATACGAATGTCAATATACGAATGTCATAACATTTGTTTTGTATATGAATGTTGAAATTTGTACTAATTCATATGAATAATCTATGTAACGAATATTCATGCACATCCCTAGTCACACCACAAAAAGGGCACAATGGGGTTTCAAACTGCTATTGGGTGATCAGGCTGATCTAATTTCATGTCCATTCACTTCATCTTCCTTTGTCTCCTCACACTAAATCTGATGACAGAGGTCCTTTGATCCAGATCTAGAGACTAGGGGCCTATTTGCACGTAGGCCTCTGGTATCCAGTTTTACCAGAGCTGTACTAATTGCATACTAGAGGTCTTTGTGCGAATAGGCCCTATTGCAGCAAGGGTCTATGGTGTCATCACTCTAACATATGGATGCAACCTAACATTTGACAATAGTCCTTACTACAACTATGCTTTGGTGGTCGATTAGTCTGGCCTTTTTTCTTGTAGCCCCTAGCTCACTCTGATATTTGTGAGGTGCCTACAATTAAAGATTTCAGGCTGTAACTCTTCCCCCAAGAAATCTTCTCTATGAGTGATTACTGTAGTTGATTTAATTTCTTTATCTCACTCAACTTTTAATGTATTTTAATTGATTGTTTCAAGTGTTTTTCTCCTTGTTTCAATGTTTATTTTTGTAAACCATTCTCAGGGTTTTTTCTGGAAAGCGATATATTATGTTCTAAAGATGTTATGGTAGTTGTTGCTCGAAATAACAGTTAAAATCTCTTACATTATTACAGTACTTTCAGCTTCTGTTATAAAAGGGAGGTATTATATCTACCATAACTTCTCATGTGTACCATTTCTTGATCCTGCTCGCTTTTCTTGTAAGCAACTAAGATATCAATCTCTATAGAAGGGATGTGCATTAATTTTATTTTTAGTTTTAGTTTTTGCATTCAAATCAAATGTCAAAACATTCAGTTCAATTTGGATGTTTAGAATCCGAATGCAACAAAATCTGATTTGAATCGAATACATTCAAATCTATTCACTGGAACGTTAGATTTGAATCTGAAGATATTATCTGTCGACAACATTCGTATTTGAAGATACGGATGTCGACAACATTTATATGTGTCATACGTATCTGTACGCATTTCTTTTTTTAATATATATTTTATTTATTAATAGCATTTTCAAACAGGCTAAAAACTCCTTACATTTTTTCTCATATCAAATTATTACATTGCTTTAATGCTTTCTATGTGACTTCATTTTTCAGACTCCTCATCTTAGTATCGCTTGATTCTTAGCTTCCCTTAAATGTCTCTTGTTCCTTTTCAGCTTACTCTTTAATTTTTAGCCAAAACCATTTGTCATTACCTCAAAGATAGTTAATAAAAGGGCTCCAGTCTTTCAAAAATTTGTCTATTGTTTTATCTTTTAGTAAATTCGCCAATTTGTCCATTTCGGCCAAATTCATCAGTTTAATTAACCATTCTTCTCCTGTAGGTATCTCTTCTGCCTTCCATTTCTGTGCATATAATAGTCTAGCTGCTGTCACCGTATATAAAATCAAATTTATACTATCCAAACTATTATCTACAATTTTCAACAAAAATAATTCTGGTTTAAACATAATGCATACAGATAAGTATCTGTACATTTGTATCTGTACATTCAAATGTTTTGAATCATTTGAAATTGAATATTTAAATTTGAATGTGTAGACATTCTATTCGAGTTCGAATGTCCACATTCAATCAAATTTTGAATGTTTAGAACATCCCTAATCTATAGGCTAATAAAAAGAATATGGAAGCATATGGCAACAGTAATTTGATTAAAGCTAAAGTTCATGCTTAGCCAGCACTGCTTCTGAAGCTACACGTACAAACATCTAGAAACAGAAAATGGAAATGCAGATTGCTGAGTCCAGAAAAAAAGACTCTAATTTGATCAGTTTCCTTTAGCTATATTAAATTAGCAAAATCTGAGGGAACTTTCAAAGGTTAGGCGGTGTTTTTGCTTTTACAAAATGAGCTCCTTCCCTGTGTGATAACTGTGTGACTACTCGTAGAAGCTAAGCAGACAGGGGTTTAATAATGCTTGGTTGAGAGAATGCCAAGTAGAGTAATAATGATAGAAAGCAAACTCAGACTAAGTTTTGGCCTTCCCTTGGAATGGTAATACTCCTGCCTTCATCTTCAAAAGTAGTGTGGGAGTGGAGACTTAATTGTGGCAATTTGGTTACATAAGGAAACAGCTTTTCCTCCCCACTTTCAGCCACTGTTATTGGTTTAGTATGTTCATTTTTATGTTTGGTTTTTAATGCCATAACCAGCTCTGAGACCTTCAGGTATAGGACAGAATGAAGAAGAAGAAGAAGAAGAAGAAGAAGAAGAAGAAGAAGAAGAAGAAGAGTTGGCTTTTCTACCCTGCTTTTCTCACCCATTTAAGGGGACTCAAAGTGGCTGACAAAGCTTTCTATTCTTCTCCCCACAACAGACACCCTGTGAGATAGGTGGGGCGGTGAGAGCTCAGAAGAGAGCTGTGACTAGCCCAAGGTCACCCAGCTGGCTTCATGGGGGAGGGCAGAATCGAACGCAGTATTCCCAGATAAGAGTCCAGCTCCCTAACCACTAGATCAAAAAGGCAAAAAAATAAATAAAAATCAGTTGTGATTATGAAAGGTTAATTCCAATAAGCAGCATCCATCTGACATTTGGAGTATTTCCTTCTTGTTCTCCTTGCATGAAATCAGTGCCATTCATAACTCCTGAAATAAATTAGACTTGATAATCTTCTAGCTTTGCCATTAAAGAGATCAAAAGTGTTTCAGGCTAGAAATGGCCTTACCGCTGATGAAATGACCTTCACAGGTTTTAATTAGAATGTGATCTAGACAGGGATTGTTAGATCACAATCGCCTCCTTCTTAATATTATTTTTATAATACATAAGGTTATTTAGGGAGATGTGAACACCCCCACCATTCCAGGTATTAAAAAAAACTAGCAGCTAGCAAAACATCTTCACGTCGAGCAAGAGGCTTTTTTAGATTTCTCATGCCTGGGAATCATAGGATTGACTTAGTCATGTATATCAAAGACACTTAACTCTAGGAATGGCTGATTTTAACAGCACTTGCATGCATTTTATGGTTTCAGCACTGTTAACTGTGGCATTGGCATGGATCAATTGCACCACTTGATTTTTCTATCAGTGTCCCTAAAAAGCCAGTTCAGAGGATTCCTGTTACTTAAGGCAATTTACATGGGGTACAGGAAACAGTGGGCTTAGAAGAAAAATTGCTTATATTTTTACTTTTATTGTGCTTTGCTGTTGAATGTTTATGACTTTAATTTACTATTTTTTAACCCATCTCAGGCATCCAGTGTAAAGGTGCCATACTAATAAATAAGGTTTAAGAAAATCTCTGAATTAAAGCCCATATATCTACCTTGTTCACTTCCTTATGCAAATGTATGCAGTGTTCCTAGAAGTATTTTCTGAAATCAGACAGAATAGCGACACACCTCCACAGCTTGGCAGGGGTGGCTTGCATTATCTTAGGCTCTTTTGGCACTTACCTCAGTTCAATACAACAGGGCCCAAAGTTCACTTCTGGGCATCAGTCCACATATTAGTGTGGATCTGTGCGTATTGGATGGAGCATAATCCCAATTAGGAAACCCATGATCGAGATTACCAGTAGACCTCTCATGAAGGTATGCAGCCCAACCTCCATTTTCCAGAATACCAGGGGAGCCATTTTGGAAACATACCAAAGCACACTACCAAAAATGGGCTCTTTGGTGGCTCCAAAAGACTAGGAACTTTCATCCTTGGCCCTCCAGAGTGTTCAGAACCTGAAGCCAAGTCCAAGGTTTGTCTGGACCAGCACTGTCATGCAGATGATGCTGTTCCAGACCATGCCTTTCTGTGGTCTGAACCAATAGGCAGACTGGTCCAGATCCACTGGTTTGTACTACAGATAGGTGAGTGAAGATCCCTAATGTCTGTAGGTTTGGGACTGAGACTACTATTGTTTGAGAGCTGCATTTAACAACCTTGAACATAAGAACATAAGAACATAAGAGAAGCCTTGCTGGATCAGGCCACAGCCCATCTAGTCCAGCATCCTGTCGCACACAGTGGCCCACCAAATGCTCACAGGCATCTCAAGCAGAGACAAGGACAAACCCTCTCCTGCTCTCAAGTCCCAGCAGATGGCCCTAGAAGCGCCCCAGTTCCTCCCCCCGCCTCAGCCTGAAGGATGCACCTAGGCATTCGTTCTAGTAGCCATTGATACATCTGTCATCCATAAATTTGTCTAACCCCACCTTAAAGCCATCCAGACTGGTAGCTGTCACCACCTCTTCCGGCAGCACATTCCATAAGCCGATGACCCTCTGGGTGAAGAAATACTTCCCCCTGTCAGACCTTATTCTCCTACCCATCAGCTTCATAGAGTGCCCCCTGGTTCTAGTGTTGTGCGATAGAGAAAAGAAATTTTATCTATCCACCCTTTCTATACCGTGCATAATTTTATATACTTCAATCAGGTCCCCTCTCAAACGCCGTCTCTCCAGACTGAAGAGGCCTAGACGTTGCAGCCTGGTTTCGTAAGGGAGGTGTTCCAGACCCTTAATCATTCTGGTTGCCCTTCTCTGCACCTTCCCTAGTTCCACAATATCCTTTTTGAGGTGTGGTGACCAGAATTGTACACAATACTCCAAATGTGGCCTCACCATAGATTTATAAAGGGGCAAAATGACACTTGCTGTCTTATTTTCTATTCCCTTCCTAATTATTCCCAGCATTGAATTTGCTTTTTTCGCTGCTACCGCGCATTGGGTTGACACCTTCATGGAACTGTCCACCAGAACTCCGAGATCCCTTTCCTGGTGTGTTGCAGAAAGCTCAGACCCCATCAGTTTATAGACGTAATTTGGATTCTTGGCTCCGATGTGCATTACTTTGCACTTGTTAAGATTAAAGCATATTTGCCACTTGGTTGCCCACTCACCCAATGCTAAGAGATCCCTCTGGAGCTCTTGGCAATCTCTTTCAGATTTTACTACCCTAAATAATTTAGTATCATCAGCAAACTTTGCTATTTTACTATGTACCCCTTCTTCTAGATCATTGATGAATAAATTAAAAAGCATTGGTCCCAGTACTGAGCCTTGAGGGACCCCACTTTTTACTTCTTTCCACCCTGAGAATTTGCCGTTTATTACTACTCTCTGCTTTCTGCCCTTAAGCCAGTCACAAATCCAGGACAGAACTTGTCCTTTTATTCCATGGCTGATGAGTTTACTCAGTAGCCTTCGATGTGGGACTTTGTCAAAAGCCTTCTGAAAGTCCAGATAGACAATGTCTACTGGTTCACCTTTATCCACATGTTTATTGACACTCTCAAAGAATTCCAATAAATTTGTGAGGCATGATTTACCTTTGCAGAAGCCATGCTGGCTTTTGTTCAGCAATGCTTGCTCCTCCATATGCACACTAATTTTGTCTTTAATAATGGTTTCCATCACCTTACATGGAACTGACGTTAAGCTAACAGGTCTGTAGTTGCCTGGATCACCCCTGGATCCTTTTTTGAAATAGTCTTGAAGTATGTTAAGGGCAACTTGAAGTTGGGTGGTATTTCTCTGCTGAAATAAATGACCAAAGGAAGTTGCTGTGCACATATCCAGATCATGTTTTTTTACATGCAATCAGCAGTCCACTCAAAAATTACTGAACAGTCCAGGAGGGCGTTTTTATGTTGCATTTGTGTGCACATTTTTGGAGATAGTCTCTTAGAATCAAATGAATTGCACCCATTTGTTAGTTGATTTTGTTCCAAGCATGAAGCAGGCATAACCACTACTGATTCCAGGAACAGGGACAGAGATATGATGTCCAGAGGTGTTTTCGCACGAAGGCGAAGATGCCTTGGAATGCTTCCCTATGATCGGGTTGAGAACACTTTCCTGTTTGCATCAGGGCAGGTAAGGAACGCTTTGAGAACAGTTCCCTTACCTGCCAGTGCGAACAGGAAAGTGTTCTCAACCCGTTCGGGGAAGACCCTCCCCCAGGCTGCTCCCATTGGCTCCTATAGACCCAGTGTGGGCAGCATGGGTGCCTTCTTTCCCTGGGTTCCTGCTCACTCCCAAACCCCAGATTGGGCTCCAGGTGCAGGCAGGAACCCCAGCCAACACCCAGCCAACCCACTCCAGGGTCATCCATGCACGTGAACCGGCCTTACCTTCTCTTCCCAGCCAGATTCTGCTAGAATAGGCCGGGCTGTTCTGAGCATGCTTGAGGGGTCGGCCCCTCATTGGCACATGCTCAGATGGCCAGTTGAGGCCAGGCGGTGCCCAGAGGTTCTATAAGGAATCAACATCTATATGTATCTTCTGTTGCTTCTTCTGGCTATGCCTGTTTCCTGTCCTCTCTTTTGAAAGCTAAAGAATGATCAGAGCCCTCTGGGCACTTTATCTTCTCCATCCTTTTCTGAATACTAGAGATCCCACAAACTTCTACAATCTTGTGAATTTACCTTGTCAGGCTGCCCCATGATTCTTTTCTCACGGGAGTCCCTTCAATCCTATGATTGAGAAGTAGATTTCTGCTTTAGCTAGATTCACACATTCATGCTCTCTCTGAACATAAGTACATAAGAGGAGCTCTGCTGGATCAAGTCACAAACCATCTAGTCCAGCATTCATTCTCACACACCAATTGATTATGGGCACCTCATGCAGAAGACAAAGGGAAAACCTTCACCTTCTCTCAATTCCACACCTGTCTCTCCAACCTGGAGGAAGTGCATAGACATCAATACCAGTAGCCATTGATACGCCTGTCCTCCATGAATTTATGTCTGTGGATTTTTAAATGTTTCTTGACTCATAAAAAGGAAACTTGGGCTCATTTCCTGTGATTTGTCAACCAAAATTGTACTTTAACAGTCACTTCCATGTCCAGGGAGGAAGCGGGAGTGTAGGAGGGTGGAGGGTGGGTTGAAAAGTGTAAATGTACAAGCTCTTTAATTGTATAGACTTATTAAAATAAAGGTGGGGGGAAATTAAAAAAAAAACAAAAAAGAGACTTGGAAGTTATATTTCTAGAGCAACATATAAAAGCTAGTCACCCTTCAGCAATCCTATATCTGCCTGGCCCTAAGCAATATTTCTGTATGTTTGTAAAAAACAAGCATTTTATAATCTAGCATCCGTATGGTAGCCACTCAAAAATTCATGCTCAACCTTCTGCCAAGAACTCAACCACAGCTATACTGCCAAGGGTGTAATGAATTCAAAGAACTACTTTTCTGCCCTTTCTTTGGGGTGGGCAACTACTGTGCCTTCCCTTTATTGTTTCTCTCACCCTTTACAATAACCAAAGTCAACATCTCTGTCTGAACTTTCTCCCAGATGTTGCTCACTCTAACAAGTTTTTTTTAAAGGCAATAATGGAATTTCTGTGCAAGACAGAGGATCATATCAACATACAAATCATTTGAATATATACCCAATTTCAAATCTCTGCCTGTGCCCACTCAAGGCAAAAAGAAGACCATAAAAGCACCTTAGAGTGGGTAGTGTCAGAGTGTGGCTCTTGTGAACTAGTTTGGTCTTTGGTTAGAGTGTTGGACTCTCACTGGTAGTTCTCCCAGTTCCATTCTGCACTCCCACATGAAGTCAACTAGGTAACCTTGGACTAGTCACAAGTCTGACTGCTCACAACCCTACCTACCTCACAGAATAGAAAGTTTGTCAGCCAGTTTGAGTCCTCTTAATGGTTAGAAAAGTGGGGTATAAAATCCAACTCTCCTCCTCCTCCTCCAATCCACTTTCCCTACTTCAAAATACTCATGAGAGAGGGAGGGGCATATTGGTTTGTGAGGTATCCCTCCTGCCAATTGCCTCTAAACTGTCTCTAAGCCACCTCAGAGATGCTTTTTTAAAACTTGCGTGGGAACGCAGCTTCTGTCTAGATGTTCTCTTCATGTCCTCCTTTGATCTACAGGATTTGCCTTTATAGAACTGATCCTCTTTCACTAGACATACCTAAATCCTTTCCAATTCTAGCTCAAGTGTGTTATATAGTCTATTATTACATCTCAAACCAAAACTCGTCACTCAAGGTCAGCGCAAATCTATCAAAGTCTGGCAAATGGAGTATGACAAATTTGTTCATGTTTAATGCGTTCTATGGCGCCTGAGAGCAGTCATATCACTGTCACTAATATCCCCAGAGCTATGCTGAAACACTAATTTGGTGACATGTTTCCATCCTTCACTTTTATTCTACCTCCCCCTTTTCAAGGATTCCTGGAGATGGATCCTATTTCCTTCTTACCTGAAGGGCAAAAAAAAATCTGTTTCTAAAACACTGACTTCAACAGATGGCCTCAAAATCCCCTGACCGCATCAGCGCAGCATGTCCCTCTGAACACCACTAGCAAGAAGTTGAAGGAAACGGCATTTTAACACAACTTATTCACAATCCTTGGGAACTTGAGGGCCTTAATGAACTTGAATGAATTATGTATCACTCAAGCACTCTAATTAAACACTATGTGACAAATGAAGAGCTCAACTTTGAGGACTGTATGGTTTTATTGGTGCAATTAAAAAAAGATTGGGGAAGATGTATTTATTATTAATCAGTCCTTCAGCACTCCCACGTTTTACTTGTCTGTATTGTGCTGCCTCATCTATCCACACACAGCAATATACTATCAGGGCTAGTGAGCAACATTACCACCAACAGGGGGCCTAGCCCAGGAAGCTGCGTAAAGCCCTACGCTGCTACATGTATCAAGAAGCTTTAAAAGTAGAGACAGTTGATGTATCCTGGTAAAGTGGAGTAAAGCTAGGGATGTGCATGTATATTTGAAACATTCAAGATTTGATCGAATTCATTTGAATTTCGACAATACAAGGAACAAATTTAAATAGTCGAATGAATTTTGAATTTTTGAATCTATTCTAATTCTTCAGACATTTGTATGTGTACGGGTACATACATGATGCATACTTGCACATACACATCATTCCCACATCTGTACGCAATTGTATGGATCCATATGGGATGAAAATTGACTGCATATGGGATAAATATGGGATGCATACAGATGTGTATGGATGCATACAATGTGTACGGGCACATGCAAATGTTGTCAACATTCGTAAGGGCAAATTCGAATCAAAAATTCAAATAAATAGATTCAAATTTCCTTAATTCAAACTGAATTTGGTTAAATTTGAGTTTTAAAGATTCAAATTGAATTGAATTTTTGGATGTTCAATTCAAATCGAATCAAATCCTAAAAATTGCATTCATCCACACCTGTAAGTAAAGCTCTACCACTTCCTGAGGTCCACTATCTGCATTACCCTAATCAGCTTACAGCTGAAGCCAGCTCAATGAGGGATGTGCACAAAAATTCATAACATTCATTATTCGTACATGAATTGAATGTTACAATATTCATATACTAACATTCGTACGAATACAAATGTTTCCAGACATTCATACAAATAGTTCTGACATTTGTTAGATTGGGGGTGTTGAAAAATGGAACATCAGTCATATCTGCAGTGCATCCAGATTGCATTCAACATGGATTGACAGTGGATTAAATGTGGATTCGGGTCAAATTTGACATTTTCAGAGTGTGGATATGTATCGGATATGTATCAGATATGTACTGGATATGTATTCATTCGTATCCAATATGTAACAATTATTCATATGAATGTGTATGAACAGATTCGTATCAAATATAATTTTACCACATCTGGTCTAAGTGCAAACTCATGGTTTGAATGGCCGCATATCTCTTCCAGTTCAGATTTTGTATACATGTGCTACATATGTCTGCTTTATGAAAATACAAATCATAATACTATGGGTAGGGGATTAATAATTTCTGTCTTACAGAAGCTGTTCTGGAGATGTACGTTAAAAGAAGATATGTTGTTTTTTGACACAGAAACCTGGCACATCAGAATCAACAAGAACTTTAGTCATGAATCTTTCTGTGATCTTGTTTTCTACATGGAAGGATGCTATTAAATTAATTATTTAATTTTGGGTACAGGGAAGCATTCGGGAAGGTCAGCCCACACCATTAGAAGAAGAAGAGTTGGCTTTTCTGCCCGCTTTTCTCACCCATTTAAGGGGACTCAAACCGGCTGACAAAGCTTTCTATTCTCTTCCCCAAAACAGAACACCCTGTGAGGTGGGTGGGGCTGTGAGAGCTCAGAATTGAGCTGTGACTAGCCCAAGGTAACCCAGCTGGCTTCATGGGGGAGGGTAGAATCAAACCTGGTATTCCCAGATGAGAGCCCGGCTCCCTAACCACTAGACCACTAGTGTGCCATAAGAGATGTCCCCCTCTTATTTGCTACTCTCAGTGAGAACAAGCAGAAGAGAGAAGCAAATGTCAGCTGTACAGATGAGGAAAATTACATGAGATCAGCTGACAAGCAGAATGATTAATCATTCCTGCAAAAATAAATAAATGCCACAAATAAAGTTATGAAGCAAAATATCAGTACAACAGAATAAAGCACAAGGACAGCAGTGAGAAAGACGATTTTCCTTCCAAACATTTTTCCTGTTTTATAGTTTGCATATTAATTGCTTAAGGAGCAGCTGAATAAAATAATCTCCAGTTCCATGTATTTATATTATATTGGTTGGTCTGAAAACAAGAAATTATTTTTGTTCTTTTTTTTTTTAAGAATTACAGCAGGGAAGGAAAAACAAAACAGAGTACAGTTACCTATGTCAGTGCAGAAGCTGCCTGTCAAATTTTCTCTTGTTCTTTGCCGATTAGGAGCTACTGGAATTCCCAAAGAGACTTTTAATAGATGACATGCTTGTATGATACTCCAAGTGAGCAGTACTGAATTCAAAGAATACAGCTCCATGCCGGACAGGGCCCCATTTGTCTTACTTTGCAAGATTTCTACCAAGGCCTTGACTCTTCTGGTTGTGTAGTCAAGATCAATTCATACCCTCATTCATTGTGCCCGAGGGGATGAGTAGATGCAGTTTTGGTATCACACATCCATAACAGCTGCTTCCATTAAGCTCTGTTCCGATCAAAACAAGCCTAATTCAATTGATTTGCTACAATAGTCTGAGGCCTCCGATGACTTGCTCTGGTGTAGATCTATCAATAGAAAGATGACATCTTCCAAGTGAATGGTTTTAAGATTATGCTCTGAAAGAGGAATATAAGACAAAATGATAAATAGGATACTCTCTTCTCTACGTAAGAGTATTTGTGCAAGAATTTTGAGATAATATAATAAAATGCTATTTGCAAACAGCTATCTATGACCAATGAAGACTTTTCTGGCCTAATGCTCTAAGCTCCTGTTCTGGAGTAAATTTTATTGTGTTTGAATGGGGATTGCTTCTCTTATAAGACTGTAGCTTTCAGCCATTTTAAAAATTCCATTCCATGCAAAGGTGATACCAAAAAATCGTGAAATGAAGTATCTACCACTTATGAAAATGCATGCGTAAATGTTAGAACCACTTGCACAAATGGAATGTGACCCAAGATATATCAGGTTTAAATGCTAGCTGATCAAATGACACATGTCAGCATTCAGACAGCATTCAGACCTATCACACCCTTTTCCATATGTACCAACTTATCTCATTCCAGGGCAGACCACCTTGCATCAGCATATGCCATTCACCCTGAGCTGGAACTGAGTGCTCCCGACTGTCCACATTGAAATAGCCTGTATGACACTGAACCTCCTGCACTAACTCTGAAGTTCATGTCAGTTTTAGAACAGTTGTAGGGGGGCAAATGGTCCAAAGGCAAGGGATGGTGTCCCTTGTTGCACTGCCAAAATGATCTCCCATGGCATTCCACCTCCTAGTACACCATTAGACTGAGATATCAGATTAGGATGTCATTTTAGGTTTCCTAGCCTAGTCTATGCTCCATCCCATGTGATAGAGCATTCTAGGAGGGGTGGGGCCTTCCACATCTCATATCAGTGTGTGAAAAGCAACCCCTTAGGTCCTCTCCTAAATAGCGCTAAGAATACACGCAGAAAGGGCTACAGTTAAGTGGTATTACAAAGAACTTCTTTTTAAGCCTTGTTTTTAAGGCTTAGGGTGCTTCTGCACTGGCTCTAAAAACACATTAAAGACACATAGGGTGTTTTCCCACTGTCACTAAAAGTACCCATTTCATACCCATTAATGGGTACAAAATGGCACTTTGGTATCCATTAATGGGTACTTAATGGGTACTTCTAGTGACAGTGGAAAACCACCCATACACAACACATTAAGACTTACCTTCGGCACTGGAGACTGAATCTGGGACTTTTCACGGTGGCTGCTTCCGCTCTCCGGCAGGCAAGACCCGTACTTAATGGGGTCTCGCCGCTGAAGGATCCAGCCTCTGGAAAGACCTCGAAAATTATGTCTTCCATCCAGCCCCTCACCTTGATCTGGTTGGGAGCAGGATGCTTCCGCACATGGAGAGGCAAGGGGCCAGATTTGCCAGTGGCCACCATCTTGGGAGGGGCAGAAGGAGGCCAGTTTGCTTCCTTCCACCCTCCCCCCATGCGGCACATGCTGCCAGAAACATCTAGTGACTGGCAGCTGCATGCTCCAGTCTCATGACTCCTGGGGCAGCATCAGCAGTGTGGGAGGCCAGATCCCCCTTGGAATAGGTGCTGTGGCCTCTGCACAGCACCCAAGGGATCTGGCCAGCCCAATCCATCCTTCCCACACGTGTGCAGACACATGGGGCCTCTGAGGATCCGTCTTTATTTCAGACAGATCCTTAGGAGGTTGGATCACCAGGAAATGGATTTTCTTAAATCCGTTTCTTGGCAGCAGCTGCGGAAGCACCCTTAAATAGAACCTCGACAAAGGTATTTTCTGTACTTGGCTTTATTCTGGAATGGATCTCAGAATAAGGGCCTGTTGGATGCATGCTAGTGCAGGCTATGGCAGGCCCCAGTTGAGGCCTACCATAGTCTGCATTAGCATGCAGATAACACTCTTCCCAAGACACATTCCAGAAGGCGGCCAAGTATAGAAAGGGCCTTAGCTACTGCCACCGCTAGTGCTGCTTCCTTAAGTTCCAGTGGCAAATTCAGCAGATGCTTAGTTGATTAGGAGGCTGTCAAAAGGAACAAGGGAAATTAGAAAAAATTCTCCCAACCATTCCAGACATGGTACAAGTAGTAGAGGTGTGCACAAATGGGTTTTTTTGACATTCAAGTCATAGCAAATTGAATGTTTGAAAATTCATATTCATCCGAATAGATCCCCTTTAAATGTGGGTTCTATTTGATACAAATGTATTGGTATGAATTCATAAGAATATCTGATATGAATGCATACTGATCCTGGATACTGATCCTGGATACAGATCCTATACAAGTGCATACATATCGGATACGTATTCTATACCATTGGATACATATCGGATATGTATGGGATACATACCCTATACCAATGCATATGTATCAATACGTTTCCGATGCATATTCCCAGTTTAATGAATGTACAAAATATTCGTAATTTGAATGAATCTTAATATACAGACTGTTATAACATTCAATTTGTGTCCAAATGTACAAATAACAAATGTTATGAATATTCGCGCACATCCGTAACAGATAGTACTGCTTCAAGCAGAACCAATTCTCTCAGGTACAGGGATGTGCATGAATATTCATAACTTCAAAATTTCCAAGAATTTGGCTGAATTCAGACATTCGAATTTGAATTGAATGTTTGATATATTCATATGAAGCTTTGTACGCTATTTGTATGCATTTGTATGGGATCCATATGCAATTCGTAGGCATTGATATTGTCATGCCCCCCATGCCAGCCCCTTGTCCTCAGAGGGAGAGGAGGTGCTGGTGAGGGCAACCCTGACATTGCCAGAGACAGACGCCACCAGTACAAATGTTGAGAGCCTGCAACCAGCTGGGGTAGGGGGAGCATTCAGACTCCTCCAGGGATGAGAGCGTGGAGGAGGTGCCACGCCCTTGTCAAAAAACGCTGTGAAAGCAGAAACAGAGCACGCACGGTTCGTATCGATTAGAACAGCTGGCAAGGCAAGGGAAGGGCGCAAAGTCCCCTACTTAAGAACTTGCCAAACGTTCGACGCACATTGCAGACAAAGCTGTGAAACCTCGCTGTGATACCTGACCTGTGTTAGACCCTGGACCCGTTGACTTTGCTGACCTCTGGACTGCCCCTCAATTTGCTGAACTTCTGGACCACCCGACCTTGGACCGTACCCTGACTTCGAGAAAGCTACACCCCCGTGGAGCAGAGCCATGTTGTTACCAGATCTGCTCCAGTAGTAGGGGAATTAGTAGCTAGATCTACAGGTTTTAATAACGAGGAATAACCAGAAAACAGAGACAAGACCAATTTCAGACTCAAAACCAGTTTTCTTGTTAAACCAGAGCAAAGAATTTATTAGAAATACAGGAGAGAAGTTGAAATGAGATATAAAGCCATATCAGAAGCATTTTTAGAACAGAAATAAGCATACAACAACTGCAAAACAACTAAAGAAATGAACATTTAACTGAATTTATCCCTCTTTTATTGAAACAATTAATTTATAGTTATGCAGCAAAAGCCTCCCAAAAACCCCAAAACAAATTGCTTTGCATGAGTAAGATGTTTAAGGAATGAGAGTAGAATTCTTCATTAGAGGAAAAAAAAACCAATTGCAAATCCTAAAATATATACCTATGACAGCCAAAAAGGGAATGGAAAACTCCTAACACTAGAAAGATCCCTTAACCCAAAAGTTCTAAAGAAAAACAGGGGAAAGTGACTGGAGGACTCCGATCTTCTGTTGTTCTCACCAATGATGTCTTCTCCATGCGCAGAAGTTTGAAGTTACAGAGATGCATGACCACAGCAAACTGCATCTCTTTCAGGAACCTTAAAATGACTTCTGTGTAGCAAAAAAAAAAGGAAAAATGGGGGGGGGGAAGCAAAGCTCCTTCAGCTCTTTGTCTTATCCTTCCATGGCAGATATGAGGAGGGAGACTCCTCCTGAACCCCTTCTGTTCTCTGCCTTTCTTATATTCAAAAACTGGAACCAAAACAAAAAAAACCCTGCTGATTATGGTTCTTCCTTTGTTAAATAAAAAAAAACCTGTAGCATCTTGTAACTTTTTTCCAAAAAGATGCAAATCAGCTTAACATCACCTCCAAAAGTTCTTCCTTAAAAGGCAAAAACTGGTTCTTCAGGTTTCCAAAAGAAGTTAGTTTCTTATGCTAACCTGTCTCCCTGAGCAATTCTCATCCTATTGTTTCTCTTAAGTCAAAGTACAATGGAATAGCTTCATGTGTGTGCTTAGCAGATTCTTGCACCCATTAGACTCAAGACGGGAGACCCACTTCCTCAGGAACATCTGAATTATTTTATTAAAACAAAGGATATTCTTCTCCAAACCTCAGCAATGTCAATAGAACCAATATTTTACCATCCACTGTCCTCTCTGGTAGTCTTGATTTACCAACTTAAATGGTCCATCAAGGCTTCAATAGTACCAAGAGGTCAGCAGGAATTGCTGCAACACCAGCTCTTGAATAGAGAGACAAACCTGTTTTGTTTCCCTTGTTCTGGCCCCCAGGCATAATCTTGAGTGGGCCATAGCCAGGAAGGCAACTGCAATTTGTGATTCAATGGAGAGATCTGCCCTTTTCTTTTGCAAGATGCCACATATCCTTTCCTTGCTTTTAGAAACATTTCAGATGTCCAAGGCTTTTATTCCAAGTTAATGGTCCTCGCCTCTTTCTTATTTCAATTGAGTCCCAAAGCTCTGATGGAACTGCACCCAAAGCCCAAGACACTGCTTTTTCAGCAGAACTTTTGCCAATCATATTTAGTCAATTCTTTTTATTAATAATTATAGTTGGTATCAATTCCCCCCTTTTGATGGGCTTTTTGTCTTTCAGACAAACATGTCCATCAAACCAAACCAAATCAAATTAAGTCATGCTTCTCCAGAATCGCTGGGTAAAAGAGAATATATCCTCTGTAGTATTATGCCAAACAAAAAGATGTATGTTAATCCTGAGAAAGGATCCCAAATTATGTCCAGAATTATGTCCAAAAATATGAACAATTTCTTTCTGCATCGTCTCACATGAGCTATGCCATTCTTTCTGAGAAAAATCTGAAATTCCCTGTTGTACCTATATCATGCTATAGCCTAAGGTGAACCCCAAAATTAAAAATTCCCATAATTCCATACTGAATCATCCCATAACCTATATGTATCCCATAGGAAAGAAATTTTAAAAGACAGAAAGAAACCCCATACGTAAAGCATGCGTATATGTAGATTGTGTTATGCTTAAACTTTTAAACCATGATCAAACCCATAAATGTAAACCTTTTAAATGATAATGATCCCTCCAATAGAAATCATAATGACTCAAAATATGTAACCATAAGTATAACCCCCAATAGGTACATGTTAGTGACTCCTTCAATAGAAATCACTATAACCCAAAATAAGAATACACATAGTCCATATTACAATATCACAATCATTAATACAGATGAGTGATCTTCAGTCTTCAATAGCTTCAGGATGTATGTCTCCTATGGAAAAGAGATGTAGAGAGAAAGACACAGTTCCTTGCTGGAAGAACCAAACCCAGTTTATTAGTGCATGCAAAGTTCTGGAACTGGTAACTATGTCCTTCTTGTGAAGTACCAGCACTAAGCATACGGAAGTCCATTGTCCTTTCCATAACACCACATCATAAACTTGAGGAAAATTGTTCCCATTTCTTCAAAGCGTTTCAAACACATAATGTTGAGAGAGAACATCCTTAGTTCTTGGCCTCAGAGTTCCATAAGACTGCAACGCCTTGACAGAGAGATGAACTCCAATAGTTCATGTCTTCTTATCTGGACTTGTTTCTCTGGAAATCTGGAACACTGGAACACTTTCCCAATTCCGGACACTGGAACAAGCTGGAACAAACTGGAACACTTGAGCTGCTCCGGATCTTTTCTCCAACAATGGTGGATGTGTGCAAGTATAGGGGCCTTAATTCCTATTTTAAAAATGTAACTCTTTCCAAGTTATCAAAAATGAAAAAGAAAAATAATTCCAAAGAGAAGGAAGAGTGGAAAAATCACCCTCCTCTGTATCCAAAATAATAAGAGAAACGCAAAATATCTCTGGCTTTATAAGGGCAAAAAGAACACTATAAAACATTACCAAAAAATCAAAACTAACAAAAATAAAACATGACAAAAACTTAAAAATCAAAATTGACTTTTGCTGCATACCAAAAATCAAAATTGAACCCCTAAAGAAGACATAAGCTTTCAAACACAGAGTCTTGAAAAAAAAAATCTTCCTATGCTATGCTAATCCCTGTGCTAGCAAAAGCTCAAAACCCAAGCCTTTCTTGCCTCAAGCAAGGAAAATTTCGCAATATGTAAAGAGACCTTTTGCCTTTACTGACTCAGAGCTGTAGCTCTTGAGCATACACAGAGTGCAATTCTATTCCTGACTCATAAAATATCCCTTGGTCTTACAAAGCCCCATCTATTACCTATGAAAACCCCTATAAGAATAAAGATTTCCAAGAATTAAGAGAAAGATCTCAGAAACATATAGAGAAAAGAAAGGAAAAGAGGAAAAGTTGAAAGATGAAAGATGAACTGAATTACATCACAAAGCAAATGGCAGAAGTCCCTCTGTTATGGTCAGCGACCTACATCTTAACCATATACAGAATATCCTTGATCCAATTCTATGCCAGAATTCTTAAAGCCATTTCAGATCCCACTGACCCAAGTGAAGAAAATGGAAAGTCCTTTTCCCAATTGTGGAACCAAAAATTATTCATGGCGGGGGTTGGGGTGGCGGTTTTTCTTCTGGAACCTGCTTTGCCCGCATAAGGGAGAGATCATTTCCCTGTGCAAAACAATCCCTAATATCAACATCCCTTTTCAAAGTCTCATCTGGAGCTCTTTGAACACAGGTTCCAATTTTGGATCCATCCTTACTCTTCTCTCGCTTATGCTTCCCCATAAGCCCAGAAGAATTATTGGTTTCACACCTTAGCACAGCATCTGTGCATTCCAGAACATCCTGACTTCCAACCATCAGACCTACATTTTCACTATTTTCCTGAACACACAAGTCCACCTTGTCTTTCTCTAAGACCTGTGCTTCCTCTTCAAACTTACGATCATCATCAAACCTTTGACCCACACTCAGAGTCAATTGGAAAACCATTCCTAACAGGTAGGCACATGTTTGAGCTGGAACCACTGAAGGTTCCACAGATTGCAATGCCATTTGCATTTCCTCCTCATTGCTAAGTCCTGTAATTTGAGAAATAAACTGAACACAAGCATCTCTCAACTCTTTGCCTTGCAAATTCAAAGGACAAATGACATCTGCAGCAGCTTCCTGCTCTTCTGAAGCCCTTACTACAGCAATTTTTGCCTCATCTGTTACAAGTGCTAAATCTTGACCCATCTCATCCTCAGAATCAGAGCTATCAGAACTACAATCAATATGCAAAGGAGGATGCAATGGTTTCTTTGCTAGAGAAGTGACCATTTCTGCCACAGCTGAATCCAATGATTCAGTTGTGCTTCCACACCGAGACTGGCTTGACCCTTGCTCACTGCTGCAAGTACTAACGTTCCCATCATCCACTACACTTCCAACCTCCATTGAAGTTCTTGAATTGGAACTCTGAGATTCCTCTCTTTCACTAAAAAGAGGTTCTGTCAGCCCAGAATCTACCAATTCCCCACCTACAGTCCCCTCACTAGGACTAGGCGTGTCTTCAAACCCCACAAAGGTTCCTTCTGAAGTGGACTGACTGAAAACATTTGCCAGAACATCAGCTGGTGAAGATTCCCTTTGCAAATCATCACACATTCCTCTTCCTGCATCCACACACTGATTCTGTTCCACAATAGGAGCAACAGGACATTCATTGACCTTAAAAACACTTTGACAACCAACAGGCAAATTCATAGCTGCGGGCTCAGCTAGATGATCTCTAGGATGAAAAGGTACAGCAGAAACGTTTAAAGCACTGCTGCTTCCTGCAACAATTTCCTTTGAACCTGACAGCACTGGTGAACCACACACGGCTTTCAACATCTTAAGCACCTTTTGTCTCTCTTGTGCACATTCAATCTCACTTGGAGGACACCCTCTTTTACTCATATTTTTATTCATATTTGGGTTTTTTATCCCTGGCCCAGCTAACCCACAAGATTCATTACCCATAACCTGATTTGCAAGATCTGTACAAGCTTGCAATGGGACATTTGTCCCATCACAACTTTGCTGAGCAGGGCACCTTCACTGCAAAGGCGGGGCACTTGGTGCAGTTGCTCCATTTACAGGAAACTGGGCAGGTGGCACAAACAGTCCATTTGCAACTGGAGCTGAGGACTGAGCACAAGCAGCTCCCATTCCCTGTTTCCAATTCCCATAGGCTTCCAACAAAACATTATCAGGTTTCTGATCAAAATACTTCATGTCAAACCCAGCCTGTTTCAAAGTATTCCAAACCAAAGTCCTAAAACGTTGTTCCTGCCTCTGTAATTGCGAGGCTGGCTGCTGAAATTGGGACTGTGGAATCTGTCTTCCCTGTCCAAAACCTTGCTGCTGCCTTCCATTTGCAGACTCTTTTTTCTTCACATTTAACTGCCCAGATTCCCTCATAATTCTTGCTACCTTACGCACATCACTCACAAATTCTTGATACCTGATTCCTCTGCAATTAAAAGGTGCCATAGCCAATCTGACTTCTGGAAGCAACCCTTCCAACAGGAACCCAATGAAAGCACTATGTTTTTCCTCGTCAAATTCCTCCTGTTCTTCCTCACTCTCATCATCAACGGGAGCATCTCCAGACAGCAAGCCTAAAATGAGTTTACGCTGCAAATATGCTTCTGGATATTCATGTGGAGATTGCACCTCATTTGAAAACAACCGAGAAATACTTTTGCCAGGGAAAAAAACTGCAAGCAAAGCCAGCATCCATTCCTTCATTTCAATTTCATCAATAGATACATGGTCCATTTCTATCTCAAAGGTTAGTAAATCCTCAGGTCTTAGGCAAGCTCTAGCCAACTCTGTTAGATCCTGCCCTGTCAAACTGTCAAACCGCTTCCAGACTTTTGATATCCATGAAAGAGCTGTACTTTTGTTTAGTTCGCCCAGCTGCTTCGATATGGATAAAAGTTCTGAAGGTTTAAAAACCCTACTCTCAAGAATTTTCTCTTTCTGAACCGACCCATCATCTGTCACTCGAGCCACCTGTTTAGTTTTGATAACAGCAATATTACTTTGATTACCAGAGGTAGCCAAATGCGTTCCCCCCTCGATAACAAAAGCCGCAGCTTCCTGCTCCTTCCCAGAACCATCACACGCACACACAGGCGCAAGCAAGGCTTGTGTCACCCCAGGGTCAACACGAGCAGTTTTAACCGCAGCCACAATGCCTGTTTTAATTTTTAAACGTTCTTCTAGCTCCTGAATCCTTTCCTGACATTTTACATGTGAGACTGAATCCAATTTCTGAGATGCTTGGCTTACTAAATAAGCTGCAGTAGATTCAGACATAGCTAGCTGTTTCTTCAAAATTTCTCTATCTTCCTGACATTGCAACAATTTATCACGAGCTTCTCGCAAGGCCTGAGACATCTCAGTCTCCCTTTCCATAGCATTCCTCCTAAGAACCTGCAATTCCTGAAGCAAACTAACTTTTTCCAAACCCACATTTTGTTTACACAGTTCAAGTTCCTGCAATAACTTATTTTTCTCAAGAGCTGCACTCGCTTGCAACTCTCCAAACTGGCGCTCCAAATTCTGCTTTTCTAGCCTAAGTTTTTCTACCTGATCAGCCCATTCCTGAGAACACACTTTTAACTGAGTTTTTAAATCATTTTCCATATCCTGTTTCTCTTGTTTTAATTCTGCAAGATCTTCCATAAGATCTGAAATTGCAAACCAGCTTCCCCACACATAAACTGCAACTTTTGTCTGTTTCTGAATCTTAAATTTATGTTTGTCTATGTATTCCTCAAATCCTTTCACCAGCATTTCTTTGGGGTCCGGCACCTTACGAAAGGCATTCTTTTCCCAGACGGATCTTCCCTGTTTAACCATCCACTCGCGTAAACGATTCGGTTTAATTTGCTTTTTAAGAGCAGACCCTTCTGCCATTTTGCTTTATAATTTATCAGTTCACCAAAATCACCAAAAGATTGAATTTAAAAGCACAAAAAGCTCTGTTTTATGGCTAATCCTCGCCCATAAGCTGCCCGCGTTGCTCCACCATAAATTCTGTTACCAGATCTGCTCCAGTAGTAGGGGAATTAGTAGCTAGATCTACAGGTTTTAATAACGAGGAATAACCAGAAAACAGAGACAAGACCAATTTCAGACTCAAAACCAGTTTTCTTGTTAAACCAGAGCAAAGAATTTATTAGAAATACAGGAGAGAAGTTGAAATGAGATATAAAGCCATATCAGAAGCATTTTTAGAACAGAAATAAGCATACAACAACTGCAAAACAACTAAAGAAATGAACATTTAACTGAATTTATCCCTCTTTTATTGAAACAATTAATTTATAGTTATGCAGCAAAAGCCTCCCAAAAACCCCAAAACAAATTGCTTTGCATGAGTAAGATGTTTAAGGAATGAGAGTAGAATTCTTCATTAGAGGAAAAAAAAACCAATTGCAAATCCTAAAATATATACCTATGACAGCCAAAAAGGGAATGGAAAACTCCTAACACTAGAAAGATCCCTTAACCCAAAAGTTCTAAAGAAAAACAGGGGAAAGTGACTGGAGGACTCCGATCTTCTGTTGTTCTCACCAATGATGTCTTCTCCATGCGCAGAAGTTTGAAGTTACAGAGATGCATGACCACAGCAAACTGCATCTCTTTCAGGAACCTTAAAATGACTTCTGTGTAGCAAAAAAAAAAGGAAAAATGGGGGGGGGGAAGCAAAGCTCCTTCAGCTCTTTGTCTTATCCTTCCATGGCAGATATGAGGAGGGAGACTCCTCCTGAACCCCTTCTGTTCTCTGCCTTTCTTATATTCAAAAACTGGAACCAAAACAAAAAAAACCCTGCTGATTATGGTTCTTCCTTTGTTAAATAAAAAAAAACCTGTAGCATCTTGTAACTTTTTTCCAAAAAGATGCAAATCAGCTTAACATCACCTCCAAAAGTTCTTCCTTAAAAGGCAAAAACTGGTTCTTCAGGTTTCCAAAAGAAGTTAGTTTCTTATGCTAACCTGTCTCCCTGAGCAATTCTCATCCTATTGTTTCTCTTAAGTCAAAGTACAATGGAATAGCTTCATGTGTGTGCTTAGCAGATTCTTGCACCCATTAGACTCAAGACGGGAGACCCACTTCCTCAGGAACATCTGAATTATTTTATTAAAACAAAGGATATTCTTCTCCAAACCTCAGCAATGTCAATAGAACCAATATTTTACCATCCACTGTCCTCTCTGGTAGTCTTGATTTACCAACTTAAATGGTCCATCAAGGCTTCAATAGTACCAAGAGGTCAGCAGGAATTGCTGCAACACCAGCTCTTGAATAGAGAGACAAACCTGTTTTGTTTCCCTTGTTCTGGCCCCCAGGCATAATCTTGAGTGGGCCATAGCCAGGAAGGCAACTGCAATTTGTGATTCAATGGAGAGATCTGCCCTTTTCTTTTGCAAGATGCCACATATCCTTTCCTTGCTTTTAGAAACATTTCAGATGTCCAAGGCTTTTATTCCAAGTTAATGGTCCTCGCCTCTTTCTTATTTCAATTGAGTCCCAAAGCTCTGATGGAACTGCACCCAAAGCCCAAGACACTGCTTTTTCAGCAGAACTTTTGCCAATCATATTTAGTCAATTCTTTTTATTAATAATTATAGTTGGTATCAATGTGCGTGTGTCTGTCCACTTGCCTTGCCGGCCCGGGACAGGACAGATATATAGGATCCGTATGCTATTCATATGCATCCGTATGGGATTCGTATGGGATTGAACATTTGTTTCAAATACAAATCCTACCACATTCAAAGGGGATCTATTCAAATGAATATGAATTTTCTTGCATTCGATTCAGTACGAATCAAATACAAAAATAAGTTCATTCAAATCCCTACTCAGGTATGTTGGCACTGGAGGAAGGGAATCTAGATGTCCTATCCTAGCTAAGGATGTGCACAAATGTGTTTGTGTGTGGGTGTGGGTGTGTTGCATTCAAATCTGAGTCAAATTGGATGTCAAAAGATTCAATTCAATTAGAATGTTCAGAATCTGAATGCAACAAAATCTGATTCGAATTGAATATATTCAAATCTATTTGTTCAAATGTTAGATTTGAATCTGAAGATATAAATGTCAGCATCATTCATGTTTGAAGATATGAATGTTGACAACATTCATATGTGTTATACGTATCGGCACACATTTTGTACGAATCCCATTTTATCCTGTATGCATCCCGTTTTCATCTCGTACTATCAGCGCAAATGTGTACAGATATGTATGAGATACGTACAGATATATATCTGTACTTCAAATGTTTTGAATCATTCAAATGAATGTTTCAGAACATTCAAAATTCATTCGAATGTTTAAATTCAAATGTGTAGACATTTTATTCAAATTTGAATGTCCACATTTGATCCAATTTGATCCAATTTCTAATGTTTAGAACATTCGTGCACTTCCCTAATCCTAACCAGATCCCTCCTATTTAGGCCAAGAAGCAGTCAAGATTAGACTTGAAACCTTTCACAGTTGCCAACTATTTGGAAAACAAAGCAAAACCTTCAGCCCTTTTTGTGTAACAAAAATATCAGAAGGTGGATAATCTGCCAGGTCTAGTTCTCTGTCTGTTTACTGCTATAGCCTGCTCTTTAGGGGCCATGTCTACTTACCTCTTGGGAGTAGGAAAGACATTGACATTTTCAGGCACCACACTGCATCATGCATTATTTCTCCAGTGTTCATTTAAAGGAGTGCCCAACATCGGCATTAGATCATGTGTGACAAATTGTACACTTGACAGCATTCAGAACAAAACTTCTGACACTGCCAGTCACACTCACCCTCTTGTCCTTTAAAAATGTCTTAGTTCAGCCAGAAGCAGTGCATGATGTTCACACTGACATGCAATATTTGCCCAAAGTTCCGCGTGCACCCAAACATAAGCAGCAGCGTAGCATGAGAGCAAGATTCTAATTAGGAATGATGTGCACTGACCTTTTTTTAATAGTTCAGTTCAAATGGAAACAAACCACAATTTCATTTCAAACCTTCATCTGGTTTAACAGCTCTGTGAACTACTTCATTACCCTTTTAAACATTGAAAAAGACATTGAGCCAGTTTGGTCTTGTGGTTAGAGTGTTCGACTCATATCTCATAGTCACCCGGTTTGATTCCATAGTCCCCCATGAAGCCAGCTGGGTGAGCATGGGTGCGGCGATCCCACACACCTCTCCCCTACTCATCCTCTGCAGAATAATGCAGTCTGGAAGAAAGCTGCAAAGCACCATGGGGCATTGCCAGACCCCCTGGGTTCCTTGCAAGTAATGCACCCTCTCTAGTGTCCTGCTTTATCAGCCCTGAATACAGGGTTCCCTTAAAAGAAGTAAACAGTCTCCTCTTTATAGGAAAACAAGTTTATTGTTACAACAACTGAAAAGAATTCAGAAGCAAGCTTAACGTCAGCTCTAATGTCCTTAATGGTTTGAAATGAAAAATAACTCCCCTGTGATCCCCTCTTAGGCTCCAGTAGCCCAACTGTAGAAATTAGCTCTTGCTAAATTCAGTGTTTGAGTCTTTAGTCTGTTTCCCTCTCCCTCTCTTCCTCCAAGAGAAGAGAACACACACACACACTTGGAGCAACACCCCTTGATCCCCCTCTAACCAGATGAGAGACCTCGAAGCTGCTCCTGCAAGCCCTTATATAGTCCCTGATCTCTGGCTTGCCATTGGTCCATTTTGGCAGGCTGGCATGGCTAATCATAGCTCTCTTCTGAGCTCTCACAGCCCCATCCACCTCACAGGGTGTTCAGTTGAGGGGAGAAGAATAGAAAGCTTTGTCAGCTGCTTCTCCCCTTAAATGGGTGAGAAAAGCAGGGTAGAAAAGCCAACTCTTCTTCTTCTTCAGGATAGATCTGGAGTCTCAAAATGCAGGCACCAGAACTATTCCCCACCTTTGCTTCCTTGGAAGGTTTTCCCAGGAAAGCAAAACTGTGAATTTGCCCATATATATACTACAAATTTAATCATACTTACCTGGCAATAGTTCTAAAAAGTACCCTTTATCTTCTGTCATACATAGGAGAAGCCCTGTTGGTTCAGTGGAACATTTTCCAACCAAATTCTCAATTTTCCAACTCCATTTTCTTTTACTTCCATTCCTTCTGCCTCTTTTAGCAAAAACATTTTGGCTCCATTTTAAAGCTACTTGTTTGCCTCTGCATTTATGGTGCCCTAGTATGATATTGTGACTAGTTTCTGTTTTATTCTGGCAATGTTATCTTGAACATCTGTTCTTGCTTTGTTCAGTTATTATTGTACTTCATAAATAATCCAGTTTGATGAAAGGCAATTTAAAATGGGCAGCATCTGCATTTTGGTGCCATTTGTTCCACTTTAAAGGAAGAAGCTGATGTAGTTCACAACCTGCTTAGATCAAAACACTATAACTAAAGTGGACCGGGCATAACCAAGCTGTTAAGCTACAGACACCTGTGAGCTGATCTCAACACCTGGTAAGCTGTTTTCTTGGCACCAGTATAGAAACAGTTTCCCACCACTTTCTTCTGGGAGGATCCAGGGACTGAAACAGTGAATCTCTGGATGTAAAGCTATAGCCCTACAGTCACTAGGGGTGCGCATGAATGCAGTTTTTGGATTAATCATGAATCGAATATTCAAAAATCTGAATGTATCTGAATGATGAAAAAATGAATGTCCGGACATTTGATTCGATGTGAATGCATTCATATGTATTCATACAAATAATACATTTGTATCTCTACAGATCTCATACACATCTTGTACATATTTTGTATGTGTACGCATCCACACGAGATGAAACCGGGATGCATACAGGATACGTATGGGATGCATATGGGTATGTTCAAGATATGCATGTACTTGTACAGATACGAATGTCTGAATTATTCGTACGAATAACTCGAGATATTCATATTCATTCAAATTCGGAAATACGAATATCCAGACATTCAATTTGCATACAAAAGTCCAAATTCATAAGAATTCGTATGAATAATGAATATTCTGAATTTTCGTGCAAATCCATAACAGCCACACCCTACCTACATTAATTTTCCTGGCTACCCTTATATTGTTATATATTGCTACTGCTACAAAAAAGCTATCTGTATACACAATGACACAAGGTTCACTCCCATGCTTAGCATATAATGAAGGTTCAGCCAATTTTTGGTGAAGCAAATGTAATTTGAAATGTTTGTTCTTAGCATGCAGCACTTCCATCCCCTTATTAAGATGCACAGATGACAGTCCTGAGTGCAGGAAACCAGAAGCAGAAGGAGGCATTTGTCATTGTTAGGGGACAGGTAGCCTATGGAGATGAACACTCATATAAGATAAATAGAAAGGGTGAGACAATGTGATTCATGTGGATATTTGCATACTACAGGGCTCAAATTAGTCATCAATAAAAGGCAAATGCACTTTTTTTCCTGTTCTCTTTCCATGGAAGCAAATGGGATGGAAATTCACATTTGTGCAAATGGAGCCACTTCAAACGTGCTAGACTTCAAATTAACTTCAAATTGAAATCCCTGGTGCCACCAGTTGCACCGCTGAGTTGGATATGAATCCAATTGAATCCGATCTGAGTCTCATCCAAACCCAATCAAATTCAATCTGAATATGATCCGGATCTGTTTTTAATTGTTATATTTTATATTTTACTGTTGTTAACCGCCCGGATTGGTTTGCCATAGGGCGGTATACAAATAAATATTATTATTATTATTATTATTGGAGGTGATGGGGACCACTTGGAATTTAATGAAGCTTTGAACAAAGGCACCAAAGCTTTTGCTTTGCATGTAAACATCATTCTTCAGCTATAGCCAATACTTGATTCGAATGCAAAGTTTTGAACATTCACAATTCATCTGAATGGGGATGGTGATGAACATTCACCCATCCATAATCAAGGATACTGCTGAAGCATGAAGAAAAGTGAAACACTGACCACAACCCCATAAGTAAAAGAAAGCATCAGATGGAGGTCTGAGTAATGAAGCTTCAGGCCAGCAGCAGATCCAAACACACCTATGAGAACCTTCAAGGGCCCATAGAGGCATCCGTCCCCCACAGTGGAAAGAACAGCTCTGAGGATGCTGCTCACCCTCAGGTGTTTGCTTCGCTGTTGTATAGATAACCAACAGTTATCTAATTAATGACTTAATTAACCTTCATGGCAAGTTTGGTCTCCTCTGCCAAAAAAGGTCTCCTTCTGGGCCCATCTCCAAATAATACAACATGAGGTCCTTTTGTGAATCCATATCAAGGAGCTACTAAGAACACATCAATATATAGTCTGGACAGGAGTAGAGTAGAGCTGGATCAGAACTATGCTAAGGGCTCACTAATCCAGATTAGTGGTAGACCAGAGGCATATTCACAATACGGCCTCTAGTGCACAATTGGTGAACTCCTAGTGAAGAACATACGCATGTCGAGTAGACTGTTACAGCCTCCAAGCATGCCTGACCTCATTAGAAATGCACTAATCATTGATTAGGTGTGGAATATAAAATCATGATCCACATCTTAACCAACGTTACCAAAGAAGAAGAAGAAGAAGAAGAAGAAGAGTTGGCTTTTCCACCCTGCTTTTCTCACCCATTTAAGGGGACTCAAAGCGGCTGACAAAGCTTTTCTATTTTTCTCCCCACAACAGAACACCCTGTGAGGTAGGTGGGGCTGTGAGAGCTCAGAAGAGAGCTGTGACTAGCCCAAGGTCACCCAGCTGTCTTCATGGGTGAGGGCAGTATTGAACCCAGGGTTCCCATATAAGAGTCCAGATCCCTAACCACTGGACCAAACTGGCTCACTTACCGAAGCATTCAGGGGCATGACCATTCACTCTTGCTCCAGGGTCATTTGAGGTGCCACACAAGCATGCTGCTGACATGACTGCAACTGTGCATGCGCAGAGCATCTGCATCATTAAGGTGACGGATTCATTCATTCTGTTTATTTGTATACCGCTTTTCTAATAAATTACTCAAAGCGGTTTATGGAAACCATGAAAAATACAATACAAAGTTATACATCATATAGTAAATAAATAAAATAATACATTATAAGATCATATATAAACAAAATAATACACTATGCTATTGAATATGGTACGGATCTGATCCCAGGGGGGAGGGGACAGGAAAAATTGACTGGCACACAAATGCAAATGCTGTCCAATGCCATGTGAGCAGATGAATCCTGCTAGCCAGTGGATGGGAAGGGTAGTGTAAAAATGCCCCAGATAAATGTGCTCTACAACCGTACTAGCACTATTCAGGGCACATTTGCTCTTCCAAAACCCACTCAATGCCTCTGTCTCTGCTTGATCTGGATCTAGTTAATATGGAACTAGATTATACATATTAACTCTAGTAAGTGAAGAAAAGGCCAAGGGTACTTGCACATGATGCTACTGTGGATTGAGCAAGCCCTCCCGGCCAGAAGGAGCTACAATCGTCCCTCATAGGAATGCAACCTCATTTCCTTCTATTTAGGAGGAAATGAGGAGTAGTTTTTATCCACAAAATTCCCAGTGCTTTTCATTCTGTTTGCACAGAATTCTGTACAAAACATACCAGAAGGTGACAATATATATGGATTCACAAAACATAAACATACTTTCACAGCTGCTATGGCCAGCCACCTCTCATTGTGCGAGCTTTAAGCTTGCACTTTTGCATAACTGCAACTAAGTGTAAAACCTTCCTTTGCAATACACTATCTTAAAATAGCCACAAGGTTCATATCTTTGGGAGTATGATGCCTGAAAACAGCTATTTCCAAGAACAGGGTAAACAAGATTGAGAGCTTCAGTTTTATGGCTCCTTTGGTGTTTGCAAGATTTCATTTTCATGCCATTTTGGCAGGTTATAACCATTGCAAATAATAAGAGACTAGAACATCTTGTTATTTGAAAGAGTTGGGTTTCCAAAAAGACCTCATGAATTTCACATTTGAAATAATAATTTATAGGGAAAAGGGGGATTACAAGAAGCCACGCCTGAAAAACACTATAAAAGAAAATAGAAAAATACCCCTGAAAACCATAGGAGTTACTGCCAAATAAATGCAGCTGGTTGCCAAATATCTCCATCTTTCTCAGAAGTGCCAAAATTGGAACTGCCAGAACTCCCTGTGAACCAAAATTGACAGTGCAAGAACGTATAATTCACAGAACTTAGAAATGTGAAAATCTGCATTCTCATAACCCAAAGGTACCAGAAACACAGACCTGTAAAAAGTGCCAGGGCTCTAAATGATCAGAGATTCAAAGCCACCACCCACAATAGATACATTTTATTACAGATTTTCCAAAAAATGTGGGTTAAATAACTGCTGTCTGGATAAAGCAAAACTCTCTCATGCCAACCTGCAAATTGCAGGTATCCAAACTCTATACACATCTACAATTTTATGCACCCAAAATGCAACAGAAAATCAAACCATAATTAGTGAGGGATTATTATTCTGCAGAACTGTTGCAAAAATTAATTTATACCTCACATTCATTGGAACCATGTGCAGACAAACAGATACTAGAGATGTGTCTGAACTTAAAAAATAAAGGTCATCTGCTGGGATTTGAGAGCAGGAGAAGGTTTGTCTTAGTCTCTGCTTGAGATGCCCATGAGCACTTGGTGGGTCACTGTGTGTGACGGGACGCTGGACTAGATAGGCTGTGATCCAGCAGGGCTTCTCTTATGTTCTAACTAGAGCAAGTCCAAAGGAGGACTACCAAAATGGTTAGTGGTCTGGAAAGCATGTCCTACGAGGAACAGTTGAAGGATCTAGGAATATTTAGGCTACAGAAGAGAAGACTGAGAGGAGACATGATCACAGTCTTCAAGTATCTGAAGGGCTGTCACATTGTAGAGGCATTGCCCCTATTCTCACTTGCACAAGATGGGAGGACTAGAAACAATGGTATGAAACTTCAAGGGAGTCAATACAGATTAGATATTAGGAAAAACTGCCTGACAGTGAGGGCAATAAGTCAATGGAATGGGTTGCCACAGGAGATGGTTAGCTCTCCTTTACTGGAGGTCTTCAAGCAGAGTCTAGGCCTACATCTGTCTGGGATGGTTTAGGAAATCCTGCATTCAGCAGGGGGTTGGACTAGATGGCCCTTCCAACTCTATGATTCTATGCTTTATTCCAGAATATCCAACTATAACAGACTAAGCAGTCAACATCAGGATGCAGTTTGGTCAAAATGAACACTTCAAACCATTCTACATCGAACTGAATTTTCACAGTTCTAGCAGATGTGTGTTCCATTTCACGCATCTGAATGGATGCAAAAAGAATTCCACACAACTGGAGAAAAAATTGATTCCTGGTGAAGGGATGAACGTCAGATAGTGCTTTAATCTCTCTGCATGCACCTGACAAATCCCAGCTAGGATGAAATCAGTTAAGGACTGTCTTCTGGTGGAAGGTAAAATATATAAATACACAACAGGTAGAATCCAGAAAAAAAATGAGTCATGTATCCTCTAGTATATGAGGGCTTGCCCAAAAATGACACATCAGTCTAATAACTGAGAGCCGAATTCAGAATAAGGAAGGATAAAAATTGGAAAAATATTAAAAAGAAAAGAGAGATAAATCCTTGTTTTTATTAATTTTGCCCCTTTGTGCAATAGAAAAGAGTCAAGAAAAATAATGGCTCAAACTCTTTACTTCCTCCAGAATGTATCTGTCCCACAACAGTGCTCAGCAACCCATGGGCCTTCTCCTCCAATGGACTGCAGCAAAATTAAACCACAGAGGCCAGTACTTCCCCATTCTTTATTTTTAATTTTTTAATTAAATTATTCTGTTTTATAAACCACAACCACTCTGGGTAACATTAAAATACAGAATTATTATTACCTTGTCTTCCCATCTTCTCCAAGTTGCTCTTGCATATAAAAAAGGGTTTCCTCCTCCAGTCCATTTTCCCCCTTTTTCCCTCCCAGTCCACCTATAATACTTAACTTCCAAATCCTGTAATAAGTAATTTGGGCCTTTTCACACCTTCATGTCCCTGGGACACTGACCTGGGGAAGGGAGGAGGAGGAGGAGGAGGAGGAAGAAGAAGGGGGAGGAGGAGGAGGAGTTGGCTTTTCTACCCTGCTTTTCTCACCCATTTAAGGGGACTCAAAGCGGCTGACAAAGCTTTCTGTTCTTCTCCCCACAACAGAACACCCTGTGAAGTAGGTGGGGCTGTGAGAGCTCAGAAGAGAGCTGTGACTAGCCCAAGGTCACCCAGCTGGCTTTATGGGGAAGGGCAGAATCGAGCCTAGTATTCCCCAATAGGAGTCCGGCTCCCTAACCACTAGACCAAATTGGCTACATTGCTAAAATAGGATACAAGATTACAGAGCACTGGTTACTATTCTGCTCAGGATTGCCTTCCGGCCTAGTGATGTAAGCTCTGGTACTGTTGTTACATTTCACTGGGGGGAAATGTCCTGACAGGAATGTGCTGGTAACATCCTAGTCACTGCTAGTATAGCTGGGGAGCACATCTTAGTGCTCCAACACTATTTGGGCCAGGGGATAGTCCCGCATGCTCAGAGTTGTTTCCAGAACAGAAACAGCTCCACATGGTGTGGATGCTTTGAACAGAAGTGTCCTTAGACCTCCCCTTTCACCAAAGGACAACAAGGTCCTTTCTTTCCATTCTTTGTAGAAAATCAATAGAGGGTTGCCAGCTTTTCTACCCTGCTTTTCTCACCCATTTAAGGGGACTCAAAGCGGCTGACAAAGCTTTCTGTTCTTCTCCCCACAACAGAACACCCTGTGAGGTAGGTGGGGTTGCCAGCTCTTTAAAAAATTAAGAACAATGTATCTCTTAAAGTATTTCTGCTAGATCCATCACTTTTATAATCCAATCATTCCTAGTTGGAATTTCTGCCAGTTTCCACATCTGTGCATGTATCAGCTTAGCTGCAGTAACATTCATGTATGTCGTTTTTCTTAGCCAAGCAGGATTCATCTAGGTGGTCACTGTGGCCAGTCCCTCACATGCATTCAGGCAACAGAATCAGGAGTGGCATCTCACTCCTTCCAGTTACCAGAGCTGTTTCTCAAAACCTGGAATAGAGACTACAAGGGCCAGTGGCTGTCCCTTCTCTCTGTATAACCAGATGGAATGGAGGATCATGCACCTTCAGAAGGTGTTGTCTGCATGAATCCCCTCTTCAACTATTCAAGGTTCAAGGGCTCTGTCCACTTTCCCATCTGCTCCCTTACTGACCCAAGCAGAATCACTATGAGGTCATAATGGTCAACCTCACTTTCCTATAAGCAGTTGTGTTTGATAGGAGACCACACTATCTTTTCTCACGTTTCCTGGAGGTGACAGCATTTGTGTTATATGCATCACTAGCTTCCTTCTGTCCTCAGAGTAGTAGTTCAGAATCAGGAACAGGTGGGGACAATCTATCTCTTATGCAATGTGTTGGTAAAGTGGTCTCCTGCTGCCTGTCACTGAAATGAGCAAAAATGAGTGGGCTGAAAAGCCAAAAGCTCATAAGATTTTACAGGACTTGTGTTTTTTGCCTAAAATAACAGACTGTCTTCATCTTGTTCAAAAGTTGATTTGACTTTACTGTTACGGATGGATGGACGGGCAGGTGGGCAGGCAGGCAGGTGGGCAGATGGACAGGCGGACAAATAGATGGATAGACAGACACACACAGAGAGAGATGATAGATAGGTAGGTAGGTAGGTAGGTAGGTAGGTAGGTAGGTAGGTAGGTAGGTAGGTAGGTAGGTAGATAGATAGATAGATAGATAGATAGATAGATAGATAGATAGATAGATAGATAGATAGATAGATAGATAGATAGATAGATAGATAGATAGATAGATAGATAGATAGATAGATAGATAGATAGATGATATAGTGCATAAAAATACATTTTGCTGGCAGAGCATCCAAAGAACATTCTGCTTCACTGGAAGTGAAACTCTGGGGTCGGCAAGTTAGAATTTCCCCTTTAAGTGGGCTATTTAAAGAAAATTTCACACACCTCTCTGACACTATAGATTTGCCTCTGGATCAATGGCATTTCACCCAGCAAAGTGAGACTAGGCATGGCACTCCTCAGAGACAGGAGCAGCCCTCACCCTCCTCTTATGATTTAGCACATATTGTTACCATATTCATTTGATTCATTCATTCATTTTTTTTTTCATTCTGCCACATACTCAGACATAGGAACATATGAGGACCTCTGCTGAATCAGGCCACAGCCCATCTAGTCCTGCATCCTGTCTCACACAGTGGGCTCACCCATTGTTTATGGGCATCTCTAGGAGAAGATAAGGGCAAAACTTTCACTTGCTCTTGAATCCCAGCAAATGACCTTTAGAGGCCTCCTGCTTGTCTCCCCAGCCTAGAGAATGTACATAGGTATTCATTCTAGTAGCCATTGATGCACCTATCATGCATGGAATTTGTCTAAATCTTTATTAAAGCTATCCAAGCTGGTTGCTGTTACCACCTCTTCTGGCAGCCAACTTATAGACCAATGACCCTCTGGGTGAAGAAATACTTCCTCTTATCTAATCTGACTCTCCTGTCCTCCAGCTTCTAGGGTTCTACTGTTTAAGTGTTGTGTGATAAAGAAAATATTTTTCCTCTATCTACACCATGCATGATTTTTTTATACTTCAGTCGGGTCCCTCTTAAACACCGTCTTCCAAGGTTGAAAAGGCCTAGACATTGTGGTCTGATTTCGTAGGAGAGGTGTTCCACCCCATTAATCATTTTGGTTGCCCTTTTCTGTAACTTTTCCAGTTGCATAGTATAAGGGACAACCCAGGGAGGGATTAATGGCTCACACCTCCTTGCTTCTACCAGAATATATCTCTCTCATAACATCCCAATTAAAAATGAACTCATTAAAACCATTAACATTTCCTGAAAGGGGAAACATTGCCTTAAAAAGGGTGACTTGCGCATGACCACTGACAATAATATTATTGCTGTCATTGCTGTAATAGGGTCAATGTATCTGCTTCTAACATCCCCTGTGCTTTTCTGTCTGCAACAATTTTAAAAAAAACTGTTAAAATTAAATCCAACAAGCAAATATATTTTGGTTTTGATGAACATCTTTCAGTGGAATTCTGCTCATGTGAATTAAGAAGACTTTTTAGATGAAGGCAGCTCTTACCCACCCAGAAAAGGAAGTCCCCAAGTCATCACATTTTATGTGTTAACTGAATGTAGAATATTTTGGAAGAGGAGGAAGAAGAACCATTTGCATTTGCTCTTCCCCTCATTTTTTTCAGCTGAAAATCAGATGGAAGACAGGCAGGGTGATGCAGACTATTTGCCCTGCATTGTTGATTCCACCCAAGAAGGCATAATGGAAGGAAACCCTCTGAGAGGCAAAATATCTCCCAAACTACACACCATTTCCTCCTTTCTAGTATATATCCTGGGTGAGTACTCTGCCAATGTATAAGGGAATAGGTGGAAATTGCTTGTCATATCAGATGGAACTTCATCTTCTCACAAGGTGATACATTGAAACTCCATCTCCTACTCCTTCTGTGAGGTGATATCTACCTTCATAGGAGAGGCTGAGAGAAGGGAAAGGGGGGGCTGTCAAGGTCATCCCCAAAATGACACCAATGCCCTGTCTAGAAGACAGCTACCATTTGTCAATTCTGTTTGAAGTAGATAGGGGCCAAATAACACTTTGTCAAGACACTTCCCAGCTCACAAGTGGTTGTCCACTTAGCTACATTGCATTTGAAATTAATAGGCATATTGTAATCTGTCCCTGACAATTATCTGTTGTATGTATTTTATTTTCTAGCAAACCAGCAGCATAATAGTCTCAGATATATTTTTCAAGGGCATGGAATAATCTAATTTTCTTTTTAAAACAGAGTAGGAATGTGCACAAATATTCACAACAGTCATTATTCCGATAAAATTCGGACATTTGCAAACAAATTGATTGTTACAACATTCATATATCAATATTCATACAAATACGAATGTTTCAGAACATTCGTACAAATAGTTTGTATGTTCATTAAACTGGAGATACATATTGGATACATATCAATATGTACGTGTTGGTATAGGATATGTATCCGATATGAATACATCCATATCAGATATTTGTACAAATTTGTATGAATAAATTAGTATCGAATAGAACCCTACCACATTCAAAGGGGATCTATTCGAACGACTACACATTTTCTAACATTCGATTTGTTATGAATCAAATGCCCAAAACCATATTCGTGCACATCCCTAAAATAGAGTATTTTCTAGTATAGCTGTAATATAGAAACATACTTAAGGTCGAAAAAAATGAAGAACAAGTACCTTTGCAACACAGTACTGTGTGGCATTATCTGCTCAAAATCTGTGTGAAAATCTGTGAGGAAAATCTAAACAGCTGAAAAAAATGCTCAAAGAAATTGTCTGATCTAATTATTATGTACAGCAGATATCCTTTCCTCCACACCTTGCTCCGGCCCCCCAAAAAACCTTCTCACTAATCTTTAGTGCGGGTTGTGCTCAATACCTCTCAATGTTTCCTGACAGCTCTCTGAGATTTGTTATCAAGTTCAGTTATTTGGGGAGAGGAATGTGAGGAGTTGGGGGAGAGAGACTTGCAGCTATGATTTGACAGAATCCGACAGTATTTTTTTAAAAAAAAAAAATCAACTCTGTGCAGCTGGAAGCGACATCCTTTCTCGAATGGCAACCTGCTTTTATACACCAGTCAGGGATAAGGCTACCTTGAGGAAAGAAGAGATTGGAACATTTCAAGTCACTTAACTCAGTCACTCAGGTAATTTCCTTTATGACACCATGGCTGTTCCTTCCCCTCGTCTCCGTCTTTCCCACTTGTGGAGTGCTTTAAAAGGTATCCCATAGGGTCCTTCGGGCTAAGCGGGTGGATATGAGAAAGAATTATTCTCTTTGTGCATCTCTGCCTTTGATAAGGATGTCTTGTAACTTACCTACTATTAATAGGAAAATCTATTAAAAGTGCCTTCTCATATTATGGCTTAAAAAACAAAGGGGGGCAGAATCTCAATGTCTGTGGTAAATTCTTTAATTTTTTTTTTAACCCACATGGATTCTTAAGTTAAGATAGACTATAGGACAGAGAAAGTAGTAAGTGAGAACATGGTCTAGTTTGGACCCTCTTTTGTCCACGTGCTACAATGGACTAGAGAAGTCTCACCCTTCCATAAAATATTTCATTCTTATTGGACAAAGCTGTGGAACAGGCCAGGGCTCCAAAATGGTGCCCTATCCAATTTCTGTGGTAGACCTTTCTAAAGTTGATCCATGGGTGTTTTCCACTAGCATTAGAGTACCCATTAAACACCCATTAAGGACCCTAACCCTAACCCTTAATGGGTCCTTAATGGGTATTCTAGTGCTAAGTGAAAAAAACACCCCATAACTGGACCACTCTCTATGGGCCTGTACACACTTACTCTTCAGGAGCTCTTCTGGACATTTGTTCTCTGCAGCACCACCCCTGTCCTGTAGCTTACAGGAGTGCCTGACAGCAGCCTTGATCTTCCAAAACTGTGGAGAAGTAAAACCTCTGGACTCAGACTTCGCATTCTCTTCTGGGTGTGAATGCTGCTTGGTGCATCACTAGGCATCCTGTACACATCCATACTGCATCCCGTATTTATCCTGTGTGCATCCCGTTTTCATCCGATGCAGATCCGTACAAATGCGTATGGATGCGGGAAAGATGTGTAGGTTCAAGTACTCATTGTGTATGCACCCATACACATACAAATGTCCAAATAGATTCAAAAATCCCAAATTTGTTCAAATGTTTACATTTATAGACAATCGATTTGAATTTGAATGTCCAAATTTGAGCAAATTTGATCGAATGTTGAATGTTTTGAATATTATTGCACATCCCAAGTATGTAAGCTTAAATTCCAAGTAATTCCCAGGCGTATTACTGGGAGCAAGGAAGGAGCAAGGAAGTTGAACAGCTACTGTCTTAAGCCTCCCAGTAGCTGCCCCTGCTTCCCAGCACAGTAATCTGGTGTCAGGCAGGGAGGAGAAGCTGCAACCTGCTGTTTTCGTTATATGTTTTATATATATAAATGTTAAGTGTTTAACTGATTGTAATCTGCACTGCAATTTTAGAAAATAAATTAATACAATGTCTGCTTTGCCACAGCAGTATGCAAATTATAAAGTACTGCACAGGATAACAAAAAAAAAAAAAATGCTGCTATGAACTAAGTGGCAGAAAACAACGGCATGATTCCTGTGAAACTCCATCCTTTCCTCTACACAGCCCTGTCCTGTAATGTATATCATATTGAATTCTTTCTGTCTCGCTCTTTGGGTATTTCCGCACAGGCCGTTAAGACCCCATTAAGCACCCCATAAGGACTCATATGGCACACATCTGCAAGTTACCTTCCGCACAGCAGGACAGATTAGGGCCCCTTCAAGGATGGCACTTTCACATGGACTTGCGTAAGATCTGTCTCTGATGGGGTCTAGAGGCTGCCGAATCCAATTTTCAGGAAGACCTGAAAAATTAGGTCTTTAAACCATTCCTGCCTGCAAATTCTGGATCAAAAGACAATGCTTCCACACAGGGACAGGAGAGGGAACATATATGGGCAGGACTGGAAGTCGCCATGTTGATCGCAGCCAGGCAGCCACAGGATCTCAGGCACAATGCTGATTAGTGGGCAGTCTGTCCCTGACACGCCCACGCATGGTGGAAATGAGTGGTGACTGACAGCTGAGTGCTCCAATCATGCTACACCTTGGGTGGCAGGGCTGCAGAGACACCTGATCCTTCTGGATATCAGTGCTCTGGCATCCACACAGCAAACACATGATGCATTCTTTGCTATCCGTGCTTCCCAGACGAGTGTGGATGTGTTAGGCCTCATTTGGATCCATCCCTACTTCAGATGGAACTTCCCAGGGACGGATTTCAGAAATCTGGATTTCCTTAATTCGGAGTGCAAGCGGTAAGTGCAGAAACCCCCTTTCTCTCTTCCTTCCTTCCTCCCTCCCTCCCTTCCTTCCTCCCTCCCTCCTTCTATTTTTTTTAGAAATACATTTTACTGTATAGTATATCCATATGTGCATTATCTGTATAGTCTGATAGACATTGTTCTAAAGATGATTTATTTCAATGGTTCAATTTATACTGATCAAATATGCACAGGGATGGTGTAAACACGGTGCCACGTTCCTTCAGATTCCAATAAAGTTTGCCAAAAGTGAATACCCTGTCTGAATTGCCTCGCTTTTCACACAGACATGGTACAGGGTTATGTGCAATTATGCACATAATCTTAGAAAAACTATAGTATATCCTAGAGACAGTCCTTAATAGCACAAAAATGTGACATAGGCAATTGCATGGAATGGTTGTACAAAATTTGATCAATGTGAACAGTCTGACCAAATGTATTGTAGTTCATTAATCTGCTGTAGAGGTTAATCCAAACTTAGTCAAGTGAGCAAAGTCACCAGCCCATTAAATAATATTCTTCTGGCCTCAAATATGATGAATAAACACAGAAACAGAGTTGGATTTTACCAGTGCCAATTTGGCAAGTTTCCCCTAGGGATATTTTAGTGTAGTACAATATGCATTGCCAAATGCCCTGTTCCTATATTTGTCAGCCCCTCCTTCAGGACACCTTCAAACAGAACACTTTTTGTGAAGAACAAAAGATTTTGTTCTCCCAACCAGAAAACATGGGCCAATAAAAGATCTCATTTAATTTTCTCTTGGTTTTTTTGAATAACACTCCTGATCTTTTGAATAACACTCTACAATAAAAAGCAAAAATAAAATAAAATACACACCCTCTTTTTGACTACACTAGCACATATGCCATGTGTATAAAGAATGTATTCTAGTAAATCTTTTTTAAAAGGCTAAAGTTGTAACCTAGAATAATATTTACACATGTCGCAAACACATTCACACTCTTTCTTTAGACCCATGCAAAGAAGGAGCTTTAGTTTTTTTCAGCCTTCTCTCTTCTAACTTGTGAGAACAAATTATTATATTTAGTAGTATAAAAGGGCCTAGGGACAAACAGTCATCCAGTGGAACTCCACTGTTCTGAACAACTGGGACCACTGAACAATTCTGTTAGCACATTGATGGACTGGATGACCAGGATGAAACACCAAGATTTCTGTTTTCAGCTTCAGTTGATGGGACACACTTGACAAGCAATCCATCACGGAATTCCAGGCAGAGGGGTCCAATAATTTTAAACTCTGAAAAAGCTGAATGTCGTTAGCACAGATATGATGATGAAAACCCAATTCTGATATAAAAAGAAAATAACCAAGGGGAATATATAAAGGAAAAAAAGGAGAGGACCCAAACTGATCCTTGTGGAACCCTAGACTTTACAGGGAACAATTGTGATGTAGATCCCCAAGATCCAACATAAAAAGAACAAACAGACAGAGATTATTTAAAACAAGAGAGAGTTCCTCCCGTTACTCCCAGTGATACCAGCTGTGAAAGCAGAATCTGATGATCCAAAATGTCATTTATTACATCTAGAGATGTGCATGAATGGTTTTTTTGACATTTGATTAATTGAGTTTGAATTCTACCACATTTGAAGGGGTTCTATTCGAATGAATACGAATTTCCTCGCATTTGATTCTATTCAAATTGAACATGAAGAAAGCATTCATGCACACCCCTAAGTGGGGCTAGGACAGGTATAAGCACATGCTTGTTTCTCCTTCCCTCTTTTCGTTTTGTGCAATATTATATTTTCTACACTCTATTTTAAAATTTTGAATTGTGTGCAATTTTGCATTTTATATCTTGATTTGTTCTGCATTTATTTCTTGTGGTTTGTCCTCAGGATGAAGGGCGATATAAAATATGAACAAACAAGGAAGCCAGAGAACCATGTGATAGGAAGGAATACACACTCTATCATTACGGACAAATTTCATGAGTAGCCTCTACTCTGGAGTGGCTTGAGTGAAATCCAGAGGATTTAAGCATGCACATAATTGCAACGTTAGTTTCCAGAGCGGGCATGAAATGATGAGCTGCCAGACCCTCTTCAATCCTTTTATGAAATATTCAGTTGGGTTCAATGAGCTGTCAAACTACAAAAGCATTTTATTGGTGTTTACAGAATTAGAAGGTCCATTTTTGTTTGTTTTGAAGCCTCCAGCTGTGATACTGTCTTGAAAAGTGCTTCATTTGCTTGTCACTGGTTCAAAGCCATCAATAGAAGTTTCATGAACCCAGCACATTCTTTGGAACTCTTTTATTATTTGCATTCAATACAACATATAAATTACGATTCTCCTCTGAAGGCTTTGGAACATGCCTGGCATGCAGTCCATGCTATTGATGGGGGAGGGGGTGTAAAAATCTGTGCCTCTGAGATGTGTTGATGTCCGAATGTGTCTATGCCAGTGGTCAAGAAACTTCCAGAAGCACTGCCAGATGATGATGATGATGATGATGATTAGGGGTGTGCTCAAATGCATTTTTGACATTCAATTAGTAGCAAATCAAATGTTTGAAAATCTATATTCGTACGAATAGATAACATCCAAATGTGATAAAATTCTATTCGATATGAATCTATTTGTATGTATTCATACAAATATTCGATACATATTTGATATGAATACATATCTGATACAAATAAATATGTATCTGGTACAAACAAATGCATATTCAATACATATCTAGTAAGTAAGTATCCGTAACATATCCACGCTCTGAAAACTTCAAATCCAACTTGAATCCATGCTGTTGATCCATGTCAAATGCAATCTGGATCCATTGCGGATGTGACTGGTGCGCCATTTTCCCACACCCCCAATCTAACGAGTGTTCAAGCTATTCATACGAATGTCCGGAAATGAATGTTAGCTTACAACAGTGATGGCCAACCTATGACATGAGTGTCACAGGTGACACGCCAAGCCGTTTTGGGTGACACACACAGTCACCCTGGCACTTGGGCATGTAGTGCTTGCTTGTTCTTGAACTGTACAAAATACCAACTTTCAATTGAAGATTTAGCAAACACAATTCAGCAACAAAAGTCACTAATGTAAATAATTGTTTTCGCTTTTAATAAAATACATATATCAAAAATATAACTTTTTTTACTAGAGCTACAATATCATAGAATTAAGGCTATTTCTAGATGTGACACAGCACCCGAGTTAAGCTAGGGTTTCTTGCGAATTTTGACACACTGAGCTCAAAAGGTTCGCCATCACTGGCTTACAAATATCATAACATTTGATTCTGGTATGAATGTCCGAATTTGTCATAATTCATATGAATAATGAATGTTACAGATATTCGTGCACATCCCTAATGATGATAATAATAATAATAATAATAATATTTATTTGTATACCGCCCTATGGCAAACCAATCCGGGTGGTTAACAACAGTAAAATGTAAAATATAACAATTAAAAACACCTTATCCCTCCCCCCCTTAAGACAGTATTAAACAGTATAACATATTAAAACACAATATCAATGCATAAAACAATAATTTAAAAACTAAAAACCCTGATGTCCCTCTGTTGATCCTCAACTATCACTAAGATGGGGCCATGGGAGGAATCAGGGAATCTGGGCCGGGATGGTTAATCTGGAAAGGCCTGCCAGAAGAGATCTGTCTTGACCGCCTTTTTAAAGCTGTCTAATGATGTTATCTGACGGATCTCATCCGGCAGGTCGTTCCAGAGTTTGGGGGCGACAGCAGAGAACGCCCTCTGGGAGGTCGCCGCAAGCCTAGATTTTAGAGGCTGCAGTAAGTTCCTCCCAGAGGACCGGAGAGTGCGGGGAGGATTGTACGGGAGGAGGCGGTCCCTGAGATAGCTTGGACCCAAGCCATTTAGGGCTTTAAAGGTGATAACCAACACCTTGTACTGGGCCCGGAAGCTGACAATGATGACAATGATTGCAATGTTTACACGCATCCATAAATGCCCTTTCCCCACAAGCAAAAACAAACAATTATAGGCAAAGACAAGCACAAATGCAAATGCCTTCATCGATATTTTCATAAGATCAAAAAGCAAATAAAAGTTTTCCTTTTAGCATCATAACAGTAGATCATCTGAGCTCTTGATCCACCTGTCCTTTAAATGTGTAGGTTGGTTCCAGAAATACGTCTGAGAGGATGCTGCATTTTTCCTCCAGCCTGTGAGAGCGTTGAGTCAGACACTGTGCCCTCCAGTGCATCCTCAATGAAGTACTGTGTAGATTCAGCTTGATTCACAAAAGCTGAATTGAATTATAAAATTCTAGGAGTCTCACCTAATCAAATGAAGAACCCTCTGGCTCAGCATGTTTTAGAAAAAAAAATGGAGAAAAAGAGAGAATGGTCTCCCAGTAGATGCCTCTGGGGCATCCAAAAGAAAACTGAAAATTGAAAAATACAACAAGCCATACATAAGCACTTATAACAATATTCTATAAAAGCAAAATCCCAGGTACAATTCTCCACCAGTATCAATATTATTGTTATATGAAAATGAGATCCATCTCCAGAAAGCCAAGCAATAGCCCCATTTAGATGTCAGTTACTTATTCAACTGCATTTGGATATTCAAGAATATCCAAATTTAGCAGAATAAGTAACTGGTGTCTGGATGCAGCTGATATTGGTGTATTTGAATCACCTCCCTTTTCTTCTTTAGGCCACCTAAACAACTTCCTTTGACTGTGCTTCAGGCCTTAAGAATGTAATCTCTATCATCTATCTCAATTTATTTTAATTTAGCACATTTGTTCCTTGTTTGTAGTAATGTATCATCTGTTGCTTAGAGTTTCAACTCATTCTGGAATATGAATACAAATAACAACAGGAATACAAATGGATCACTCCAGTACCTAATTCATCAAAGAGAGAGAGGAAGCTGACCTCAACCAGCCACAGGCCTGGCTGCTCTGTTGTGCTTAATTATCCTGCTGACAAAAAAAATAAGGCTTCATTAGCTCTCCTGGAAGAAGAAGAAGAAGAAGACAGAGACAGATTTTATAGCTTTCTCTAAATACCCTGAGATTACTTGTCAATACTTGTGCTATTCCATTAGGGATGCCCACAAATACTTTTTTTGCATTCGAATCTGAGTTGAATTGAATGTTTAAAATCCGAATGCTAAAAAAATTTCGAATTGGTTACATTCTAATCCATTCGTTCAAATGTTAGATTCGTATTTAAAGATACGAATGTCGACAACATTCGTATGTGTTACACATATCTGTACAAATTTCATATGCATCCCATTTTATCCTGTATGCATCCAGTTTTCATCCTGTATTGTAAGCGCAAATGCATACAGATACGTATAATATTTGTACAGATAAGTATGTTTCTGAACATTCAAAATCCGTTTGAATGTTTAAATTCAAATGTGAAGACATTTAATTCAAGTTCAAATTCAACATTTGAACAAATTCAAGCAGATTTCAAATATTTCAAATATTCATGCACATCCCAGTTTTCCATTGCTTAATTCAACTGATTGTTGTTTCCATAACACTATAGGTTCCTGGATCTTTCAAATATTTTGGTAACTGAAACAAGGTATTAAATGACAAACAACTTACGTGTATCCATCTCCCCACCCAAGTACCTTAACTATATTTGTCTGAAGCAGAAGTTTCTCCCAAAAAATTTTGGAGACTTTTTTTTTTTTTGTATGTTTGTGCTCTCTCTTTCAGGCTTCTACCTGTTACAGCTCTGTGCTAAACCTGGAGGCTTTTGTGGGTTAAGATATTTACGTACAACACTATAAACCATCCAAAATTAATGCCGCTCATTTTCAACAAACATATGCTAATCTAAGTTAGTCCTCCATGACCAAGAGGAAATATCCCAAGATATTGGGTGACAAGGTTCAGGGGAATTGGGTGGTGGCAGTAATGGCAATTTTCTTGAATAAGTAGCAGGTATGAGTAACTGACAGAAAACAGTTTTGGAGAGTCAAGAGTCCCTGATAGGGATGTGCATGAATATTAGTAACAATCTAAATTTGGCCAAATTTGGCCAAATTCAGACATTCAAATTTGAATCGAGTGTCAAAGACTGACATTTGAATTTGAATAGAATGTTTTGAGATATTCGTATGAAGTTTCATATGGATTCGTATATAGGATCCAAATGCTATTTGTACGCATTTGTTTGGGATTCATATGAGATTGAACATCCATATCAAATAGAATCCTACCACATTCAAAGGGGATCTATTCAAACAAATATGAATTTTCTTGTGTTCAATTCGATACAAATCAAAGACAAAAAATATATATTCATGCACATCCCTTGTCCCCCATGAGCCAATGACTTCCAGGTCTGACTGCAAGCCCCTCCACAGATATTATTATAACCACAGTCCCCAGGAGTGTAGAACTTGCTACTTGAAATGTTCTTTTCAGAAATTTTGCAAGCCTCTAGTTTTTGTAATTGTAGAGATGCCCATGCTTAGACAAACATTTTAATAAAGGACTCTCATCTGCATGCAAGCATGTCTGTCACATGATTAGATAAATGCTAACATTGTTTCCTCTTTTTGTCAGTAAAGTAACCTGGGAAAGTAGTTTACTGCAATCTGCCAGGTGCATGAATTCCCCCCTCCCCATTTGCTTCACATAGAAGTGAATGGCATGGAACATCACATTTGTGCAAAGGGAGCCACTTCAAACATGCTAGGCTTCAAATTAGCTTCTGATGTTTGCCAAATGTCCATTAATCCTTGCCTCTACTAGTTGCACCTCTTTATCTGCTCCAAATTCGCTTTGAAACCACAAATTCACCTTTGCAAATGTAACGAAGCTTCAAACAAATGCACAAAATCATCTGCTTCGCATGTGAATGTCTGCCTTCGAATATAACCAATATTCTATTTGAATGTGAAGGTTCAAAGCATTGCAATTTGCATGAATTGGAAAGGTGATGAACATTTTTCACCCATTCCTATCCAGATGTGTCTAGCAACATCCAGGTTCCTCTACCTATCACAGATAAATACTGTAATGCCAACATTCTGCACAGCCTCACTATCGCTTCTGATCCCCTCCTTCCCCATCTCAGCCCATTCCTAAGGCTCATCCAGTCAGAGTAGAGTGTTTTCTTTTTAAGTAATAGAGAAAACTGTTGGTGATTACCATAGAAATCTCATCCTCTCATCCAGCTCTACATAATTACCTTGAGCATCAGTGCTCAACAGAGAGTTTGAAAACTTTCTAATTAGGAGAAGCAGCTCTTTCAATCCACACTGAGGAAAGGCCCTCAGTGTTTGTAGCAAGAAGGTGTCTCCAGGAGGAAGAAATGGAAGCAACATAATCACTCGTTCATGTGCAGGTTTCATGTGCAGGTGTCTGGCAGAGGATTTGCATCCAATCCTGTTTCTCAGTAGAATGGATGGATAAGATTTACCTCCACCTGAGGGAGCCAAGGCTGTTCTAAAGCTAGTGGAGTACCTAGCTATTTACTTCTTTTCTCATTTAAGCTGCTCCACAGCTTGAAGAGATAAGGGTGGTTCTCTATCTCTTTGGAAAGGAGTTGGCACTGTGAGGTTCATATGCTCTGTGCTAGAGTACTTCAGACCATCCTGATTGGCCAAGTGTGAACAGACCCAATATTTGTCTCTATTTCTATCTCTATCTCTGCCTATATGTCATTCCAACTCCTCAAAGAAAGGTCCCGCTCCTGCTAGCCAACACGAGGGAGGCGTGCCTCAGGGCCCAAATGTGGAAACTGCTTCTGTCCCCCCAAATGGGGATAGTCCAGACTCAGGCGATACAGGACGCCTTGAGCCAAGTTCTTTCAGGAGAGGACAACACCTACGCCGCTCGCCTCGCCTCCATGCAAATAGGGACAGGTCCTCAGAGGCCCCACATGGCCATGCACGTGCAGAAAAGATGGATTTGGCTGGCTGGATCCCCTGGGTGCTATGCGGAGTGCTTCAGTGTTACCACCTGCTGTGAACACAACACTATATCTATATTTGTTTATTTCATAGAATCAATCATAGAATCATATTGGGTTGCCTCTACTCATTTCATCAACTGAGTTGGCAGGAGCCATGAAATTACGGGTGCCTCTATGTTCTTTCATACATCTTCTACACAACTAAGGTTGTTTCTGCACATGCTGCCGAGAAACAGATTAAAGTAAATCAATTTCTTGGTGATCTGTCCTCACAAGAATCCGTCCCAAATAGGGACGGATCCTCAGAGGCCCCCATACTGCTGCACACATGCAGAAAAGACAGATTCAGCTGGCTGGATCCCCTAGGTGCTGTGCGGAGGCTGCAGCACCCATTCCAAAGGGGATCCGGCCTCCCGCACCACCAATGCCACTGACGCTGCCCCCAGAGTCACGGGACTGGAGCATGCAGCTGCCAGTCACCGCATGTTTCCAGCAGTGCATGGCATGCGGGGGAGGGCGGAAGGAGGCAAACTGGCCTGCTTCCCCCCCCCAAGATGGCGGCCTCTGGGACATCCGTCCCTTCACTTGTCCATGTGCGGAAGTGTCCTGCTTCCACACAGATCAAGGCGAATGGACAGATTGAAGACCTAATTTTTTAGGTCTTCATTTAGAACCGCTTTTCAGTGGTGAGACCCAATTTAGAGACGGGTCTTGCACACCGCTGTGCAGAAGCAGTCGCCTCAAAGGGTCCCTAATCTGGTCTGCAATGCAGAAGGTAAGTGCCCAAGGTTTTTAAATGTGCCTTAAATGTCTCTTTAAACCAGTTTCTGCGGCCAGTGCAGAAACACCCAAAGTTAATAATGTTGGTTCTTTATCATAGATGAAGAAAGACTAGTGATGTGACAGTTTGCTTTCTTATGGATAGAGCTACAGGAGTTTGTTAAGACAATAGGGAAATTACTTAGGGTGTTCTGTGTTCAAACACTTTGACAACCCTTGGCAGCCATCTCTGCCTAAAGTTAATATATTGCTCATAATCCAAAAACAAAACACAAAATACAAAACACAACTTAATACCATCACATCATACTATGGATTGGATCGACCTGAAAAGTTACTGCAGGACATAGAATAGTATGCTGTAGCAGACAGAACATTTTATTTAGACTGGATCTCACCTCCAAAAACCTTCTAGACTTGGCAGCAAGCAATCTTGCGAGCACTATCCACCCTCAGCACAGTTTTCAGAGAAGAAATTTTATTAACTCTCCTTTCCGGAGATCTTAAGGGGATAAATGAGATAAGTGCAAAATACATTACATCTCTAAATGTAATCTTTAAATTTGTGTAGCAATACTGCAGGAAGCAACCAGAAAAGCTGTTGGTCTTTTTCCAGGAAGAGGTGGGGGGGAAAGGTTAAACAAGCACTGGAGAAATATAGGCCCTTTTAACAAATTGTGTGATTCTGTCTTTATGGTGCTGATAAGAATTTTCCTCATATAGTAAAAAGGAAAGATAATGGGCTACGTAGGAGGGGAAACAGATGTTTGGTGCCTTGAGCCACACACATTTGTTCACTGTAGACACCATTACTGCCATCATTCTTCCAAGAGGAACCCAATAAAAAAACATATAAAATTTTATTGTGTTTGTGACACTGGGTATTATATCCAGTCAGAACAATTACCCAAAGGCAGGGCTTTTCCCATTCCTCAGTGCAGAGTAAATTGCTCGACTGTCACAGGGAAAGTGAAATAATGAAAGGAAACTTTCAATTCATTCTGGACCTTTTATAATATTACACAGTGATATAAAGTGTAAATGCAGCAGGGCACACATAGAGCAAACGTGGTAATAAAAAAGAACCACCACAAATGCCTGGGCAAAGCTAAATTAGAAGTTTCAAAGTTTCTACTTAAAAATAAAGAGGCAGGGGGAAACATTCAAATTAAATAGCGGCCCTGGTCACACCAGTAGTTTAGGACAGCCTCAGATCATCTTCAGGTTGTGTTACCCACATTATTTTAATTTAATTCATTTTCTGAGTCAGCCTACCCCCATTAGATCGTCTTAACCACAGTCCTCATTTTTACAGGAATGAGGAGGATTCAGCATGTCCTGGCATCTCAGGAATCTCTGCTTCCTCAAGTGTGAGTGGAGGGATGGACTAAAGGAGGCTGAACTGTGCTGTGGTGGGTGGGGTCCAGTCTTTCCTTAGGCCAATTGACACGCAAAGAGTTTGTGAGGCACCTTGCCTTCTCTGCTCAGTTTATGTTTATGATTCCTCTATCTAGCGTTTTTATCCAAATTATTTTTTAAAAATTATTTGCACAGAGAAGAAAAGTACATTAAAGAAGAAGAGGCATGGAGCTGGGGGAGCAGGCTTAAAAAATAACTCCAAACAAACCCTCGCCTCCCTTGAGTGAGAGAACAGCATCCAATAAGAAAGGAGGGAGATTTGACGCAGCAAAAGAGGTGGAGAGCCAAAAATATTGTGTATGAGGCTCAGGTTGATCTCAGAAAGATGTGAGCAACGCAGCTCATGGTAGGGATGGCCTGAGAACAATCTATGTGTGACCAGGACCAGAATACATAAAAAGTCCATTCAGAATTTGTCCATCTCCACTCTTCCTCCCCGACAAAAGACACTTCAGTTTGTGAGTGACTGGGTGAGTGCGTGAGTGCACATGCCTGTCTGCCTTCATGCATCCAAGCAGCCATGCACAGAATCATTAGCAACTATTGGGTGTATAATAAAAGTGGAATGTCAGAATGTGCTTGTTTATTCACTCCTTGTGAAGTTCTTCCTGGAGCCATTAATTAATATCCACTTTTGGAACAAAGTATTAAAAAATGTGGCCACAGTGCAGCTGCATTCTTGGAATAAACCCATTATCTACACACATTCTAATCTTGGTTCCATCTTAAATGGAGGAAAGAATCAGTTTTGGTCACACTGATAGAAAGACTTAGGAAACTCTAAGAAGACCATGACATCAAGGACTAACTTCATGTTACTTATCTTGTTCCAGAACAGCAGGCTATGTGAACAAGGCACATGCCCACCTCTTCCAGGCTGCAGAGAACCCATTTCAGTAGTGCAACAAAGTGTGCTGCTGAAATGGAGGCACTTGAAGTGCTGGCTTCAAAGCTAACATAGTTTTGGACCCAGCAACAGGAGCTGGCATAGGGCAAGCCATCTCACTGGAGACAGCCCTGTACCACACCACAGGCAACCCATCAGGGCTGGGATGTGGTAAGTGTGAAAAAGGGATATGAGTGGGTCTGTTTTGACAGTTTAACCACCCAGTTAAGACCCATTTTAGACCCTTATCTACTTACCTTCCACACTGAAGACCTCTTTTGGCACCCTTCCAGGTGGCCGCTTCTGCATTTCAGCGAGCAAGATCGGTTTCTAAAACAGGTCTCACCACCAAAAACTGGTTTAATTTGAAGACCTAAAAAATTAGGTCTTCAACCTGTCCCTTCACCTGGATCCAGGTGGAAGCAGGATGCTTCCACACATGGCCAGGCAAAGGGATGGATGTCCTGGTGGCCGCCATGTTGGGATGGGTGGAAGCAGGACAGCCTGTCTTGGAAGCCCCTCCCTCGTGTGCTGCATGCTGCCGGAAACACACGGTGACTGGCAGCTGCCTGGTCCAGTCTCGTGGCTCTGGGGGTGGTTTCAGTGGTGCAAGAATCAGGCAGACATTTTGAATGGGTGCTGTGCCTTCTTAGATCCGTTATTCAGTGGCAAATGCGGAAGCACCCTTGATATTCTTTCATAGGCCTGACAACATTCTAGCAAACACCTTTATCTATCTATCTATCTATCTATCTATCTATCTATCTATCTATCTATCTATCTATCTATCTATCTATCTATCTATCTATCTATCTATCTATCTATCTATCATTTTATTGAAAACCTTCACAAAAATATTCCTAAAGGATCTACAATTGGAGTAAAGAAAATGCGGGGGGGGGGGGGTCCACTAGCACTAAGTACCCATTAAGGACCCAATAGGCTCAGCGCAGGAAGATCCTGGGTGTTTCTGCACTAACTGCAGAAACCGTTTTAACCCCCCCCCAAAAAAAAAAACAGATTAAGAACACTTACCTGTATTATTAGACGATATAATGACACAGTCACAAAGCAACATGCATTTTGGGACCTGACAGGTCTTTCTCCAAGCCATTGGTCAGAGGAAGCCCCACCTGATCTCAGTTGCACATTATCACACAGTGACATTTTGCTCCACTCTTCAGGTTCCAGGAAGGCCCAACAAACTAAAGGGGAGCAGGTGTGACAGGTAAGGGCTTCACCTTACTCCTGAGGGACTGAAAAAGGCATGCTAGTGCACCTAAAGCATCGTCTTACAGCCAGTTGAAAAAAAAAAAGGTTAAGACATTTTAAACCATTCACTTAAGAAAGGGGCATTAGGTGGTGGTCAGAGAGAAGAGGAAGAAGAGAGAAACTAACTTGCTTGGCCTCACTTGTTTTGAACAATGCTGCTCAGTCTCCTCCCCAATTTTTATGAGTGGTTTAGAGAATTTTAAAACTAATCCAGTGGGCTTTCCCCCCTCACCTATCATCTAAGGCATTCGTGGGAGATTTTACCCCCAGAAGGTAACTTGATTTATTAGAATGGTTGCCTAGCAACCTGAGGATTGTCTTTCCTCTTCCCAGAGATGGACAAGCTGTAAACAAGGACAGAGAAGCAAGTAGGAGGTTACTCAGACTATAGCAGTGGTGACTGTGGTGACTGGTACCCATTGGGCCTGGTGGGAGGTCCATGAGAACCATTCCAAATATGTGCCTGGACCACAAGACTACATGGCCCCTGTCTGGTCTGCTCCTGGATGCAGATGCCATTCCCACGAGTGTGAGATTACTTTAAAGTGGTCTCCCACTTTAAATGGGTCCTTCAGGACCAATAATCTAGATTTCCTGTAGACCCCATTAAAGGGCTCTACAATCCGGTCTTTGGCCATGAAATCCAGATTATATGGTGTGCAGTGGCAGGGATAGCCCAGGACACATTCTAGAGCCTAGTGATGATCCTTTTATGTGGCTGTTCCTGAGGGCGCAGCAAATGCCCCTGACCTGCAACATCAAGGCCAGGGAACCTTTGTTCCCCAGCTTTAAAGCTGGGCCACTGCAGTGCAACTGCCATGTGGACCGCTGTCAGTATACACTGTACAATCTGGGACAGTTTTCCTGCACCAGGACTCTTCTCTACAGTGACCACTGATGGTGTTCACACAGAAGTTACCCAAAATGTGGCAGTTCTACATCAACTCCGTGAACGCTGACCCCACTATGCACACACCAATCAAATTTGAAATAAACAGATGAAGAAAATCAAGCTGACAACTCTGAGCTAGGGATGTGCAAGAATATTCAAAATATTTATTATTTGATCGATTTTGGCTGAATTTCAACATTCAGATTCAAATCGAATGTCCAGACATTTGTGTGTGTTTTAATATTTGAACGAATATGAATATTTTGAATAATTCGTACAAATAATTCAGACCTTCGTATGTGTACGGATATGTATGCATTACATATGTATCCATACACATCTTATTAGTATCTGTACACATCTGTACAGATACATATGGGATGAGAACCGGATGCATATGAGATAAAAACAGGATGTGTATGGATGCATACGGACACATACGAATGTTGTCGATATTCATATCATCAAATATGTACTGAATATTCGTATGGATAGATACGAATGTATCCAAATCAGTTCAAATTTTAATACTTTTGTTTTTTCTCTATTCATACGAACTTGGACATTTGAATATTCAATTCAAATCGAATCAAATGTCAAAATTTGCATTCTTGCACTCCCCTACTCTGAGCTGTTGAGTCTGTTGAGTTGGTGGCCACTTTACCCTAAGAGTAAACTGTACAGGCTGGTGATCACTAAAGTTATCTGGTGTACATTACAAAACAATAGCCTGGCAAGTGCATAATGAATCTGCAAAACATAGACAAATTTATTCCCATACCATTTCCCAGAAGGGAACACGAAGCAAGATAACACTCAGTTGAAGCTAGGTCACTGTACATGAAACGCAAAGCACAGTGACACATAAAGCAATCCGACAGCAAAAAGCCACAAATATTTTTTAAAAAACAGACCAAAGGAACTGTGTTATGAAAGGGAAACTAAAAACAGCTTTGCGCAAAAGGCTGAGAATACATGGCAAAGTTGGGGAAACTTATAGCACAGTAGATTAAAGGTGAAGAAATGCCCTTAGCAAATAAAAAAAGAGACATACAAACATTATGTATGCTGTTAAAAACAAAAACAAGCAGAAGTGAGAATGCAGGATGTGGGAAAAAGGAAAACAAAGAAAGCTTTGTGAACAGATGCATGTTAATTGAAGAGACACAAAAAGAGAAAATTAGAACAGTACAGTAAGAAGTTTCATGCAAAGACCATAAAGCATCATCTGGAAACTGTTGAGTTCAAAGGACTGAAAGGTCAAAAGGAAGAAACTGAAAAAAAACCCAAATAATTTAAAAATATATATATCCAAAGAAATGTAAGGGGGGGAGTGTATGTGCAGATTATTCATAACAAAATTCAGCTGCTTCCTAGAATACTTCCTCAAGATTCCGGTGCCAATTGCAACAGTCCAGTTAAGATTAATGAACCACACTTTCAACCATGAGCCACCCCCACAGGCCTCATTCACAAACTCTGGCACCATTATTCATAGATCATACGGCAAATGTTAGTCAAAATTTCACATACTGTTTTCAATCAGATCTGCCCTTGAGAAGCATTCAGAATTTTCAGATGGTGCAGAACGCAACTACCAGAGTTGTCTCTGGGACTCCCAGGTGGAGCATATTACTCCCATTCTCCAAGAACTGCATTGGCTTCCCATTTACTGGTTGTCAGCTTCAAAGCCTGGATCCTAAGTACTTGGTGGACCACCTTCTGGCTTGATCTGCTTACTCCACAAGATTGACACAAAGAGCCCTACTCCATGTACCATTACCAAAGGTACTGGTGAACACACATGATAGGGCCTTCTCAGCAGCTGCTCATTGGCTTTAGAATGTCCTTCACCATTAAAATCAGCCCCATCCTTTATGGGCTTTCAAGGAATTGGGAAACTTATGGCTTCTGGAAAGCCTTTCCTTACTCTCGCATGTGGCTGTTTTTAACTGGAGCTGTTACCAAAACTTAAATGTTTGTTTTGTTTTTTACATGCATTTTTAGGAAACCTTTTATTGCACCTGAGATGTACAGTGCCACGGACAAGAATGTATTCAGGTTCCTCCCTTCATATCACCTGTGCCCCTCTCTGATTTCCCTTTTGCTCCATGTAAACACAAACATTTATAAGCTTTTTACATTTTCCACCAGAAAAGTTTAATACTCATGCTCTGTAGGACAGATGGGATGAGAGTTGTTATGTAAATGGGGAAGTTGGAATAGAACGAGGGTAATGGAAAGGCTGGCAGAAAAGGTGTAAAAAAAAGATTAAGAATGATAGGAAACTTACTTTGCTCCTGTTATTTTTGCAATTTCAATTCAGATGAAACTTTCTATTAGAGATGTGCAAGAATATTCAAAATATTCATTATTCAATCAAATTCTGCCAAATTGGGACATTCGAATTTGAATCGAACATCCAGACATTGATTTTTCAATATTCAAATGAATACAAATATTTCAAATCATTTGTATGAATAATTTGAATATTCGTACATGTACAGATATGTATGCATCACATACGTATCCGTATGCATCTTATTTGTATCCATATACATCTGTACAGATACATATGGGATAAAAACAGGATGCATATGGATGCGAACGGATACGTACGAATGTTGTCGACATTCGTATAATCAAATAAATATTGAATATTCATATGAATAGATACAAATGTGATCTCTATTCGTACAAATTTGGACATTCAATTATTTTATTTGAAGCAGGTGTTGAAAATTGCATTCATGCACACCTCTACTTTCCGTACTTAGTCGACTAGCCTGGATACAACCTTTTGCCGCTCTCCTGAATTTTGCGGGGAGGGGATTGAGAGAGAGAAAGAATATTCAGAATTTTAATACTCTTCGACAGGCTACTTTTGCCTTTCATCTCAGCCTCAACCACACACATTGAAATGGCCCACCTAGGAGCAGTCAGAAAGTAGGGTGGACACAAAGCCGCCCACCAGATGCAGATACCTCCCACCCCTTCCCACAAATCACCTTTCTATCCTGAAATGGCCTTTGAATAGTCATGAGAACTTGTCATAATCTTGAGACCTTTCTGTATATGGGCTGTTTTGCACTTGGAAAATGGGTACAGCTGAGAATGTTCCAGCACAGGGCCTATGCAAGCCGCTTCTGTCTCGGAGCAGCTCTGAGCATGTATGGTCATCACCTGTGGTGCTCCTAGTAAACTAACTCATGAAGCCTTCACATTACTTCCATGAGAAGGCTGCACGGGGGTGAGGTGAGTGGCTGTGGCTGCACATTTGCACACTGCCTCACCCACTGCCATAGCAATGGCCTGGCATTCATTGGCATCCCTGCAGCGAAGCAAATAGTCCCAGACAGGATCATTCACACTTCACCCAGACCCACAAAAGTCTATGTGAAGTTTGGGATGGGGCAGAGCTCGCGGTGTGAATGCCGGCCACTCTCCCTGATCTTAACTGCTGTGGGATATTATTCCACAGTGGTTAGGTTTATCTTCTCCTCTCTTATCTCCCCCTGCTAAAGTCCCATCTCACTGTCCCTAAAGAAATGGTGTCTCTAAGATATACTATAATTTATTCACAGTGCCTGTGGGTCCATTTGCACAACTGTGAACCACGATGATATTTGATGCTTTTATTTAATTTATGTGTTCATTTTCTCTTATGCAACAGGCTTTTACTTGAATTTCCAGATATTGTTTAAAATGTGAGAGATGCAAATGAATGCCCTACATTCCTATAGCGATTTCTAAGTTTTATGAGTTTATTGATGCAATACAGTAATGTATCCACTTATCAGCAATTAACAGATAAAAAGTACGCTGCCATCTAAACATTATCTCTCTCACACACAAACAAACACATCTACCTCTAGAGGATGAGGATGTGGAGGCAATCTTAAGCTTGTGTTTTGAGAAGCAACTTCACACTCAGGGCTAGGCTGATCCTCTCCAAATTACATGCAGTGAAGAAGTATCTCTGAGGTAACTCAGAAAAAGCTTAGAGCTTCTTTCATGGTCCTGGCAAACTGCATGCTAAGTAGGGATGCACGTGAATATTCAAATGCATTCAAAATTTGATTGAATCAACTGAATTTCAACATTCACATTTGAATTGATTGTCCTTAAATTCAAATTTAAAGTTTTGATTTGAATTTCAAATTTCGGATCTATTTGTTTGAATTATTCGGACATTCATATGTATATGGGTTCATACACGTTGTGTACTTGGAGATCTGCACCTTTCTGGCATCCGTACGCATTTGTATGAATCCATACGGGATGAAAATGGGTTGCATATGGGATAACAACAGGATGCATACTGACATGTATGGATGCATATGGATGTGTACAGACTCAGGGAAGAGGCGTACAGGCATCTACGAATGTTGTCGACTTTCGTAAGTGCAAATTCAAATGAAAAAGTCAAACAAATAGATTCAAATATGCCTAATTCAAGTTAAATTTGGTTAAATTTGAACTTTAAACATTCAAATTGAATTGAATTTTTGAGTATTTGATTTGACTTGAATTCCAAAAACTGCATTCGTGCAGGCCCCTAGTGTTAACTGTAGTCCCATAGACTACAGATTCTATCACTGCTTTGACAGATCCACTCTGCTTACAGCATTCCCAATCTACACCTCTGATCCAAAGACACCATCTATTAATCCTAGGCAAAGGAGAAAGTTTATAGTTCAAGCTCGGAGATCAGAAGGTCTGAACATCTTGCTGCAAAGGAACAAAATGCAACTGTGCAAATACTGGATAGTATGTTTCAAATCTGGTAGTTAGAAAGTTAGTTAGAATAGGAGCAGATAAACAATATTAGAGGAGAAAATGTTGGGCAATTTTTTTAAAAGTTAGTAAAATAAAAAATAATAGGGTACAGGAAATGGCATTTATGATATTTTATAGATGGTATAGAACACCAGTACAATTATCATGTATGATTCCTGGATTGTCAACACAATGCTGGCACAGGTGTGGATATAGACGTACATATTTCCACCTTTGGTGGGAATGCGTTACTATCAAAGGTTTTTGGAGGATTACCCAAAATCAAATTAACATTTAATATATAAATGTGGGTCTAACACCTGAAATAGCATTATTTAATGTGGTAACAGGGAGAATAGGAGCAGATAAACAGTGTTTACTTGATCAAATGATACATGCTGTACAATCTACAGTTGTATTGGGATGGAAGGAAAAATAGTCATTGGAAAACTGGTATAAATATTTAATGAAATGATATAGATTTGAAAAAATACGGGAAATAAGACAATTTTTTGAAGACAATTGGAAAGACTTATTGTATTCCTCAACGAGACCCCAAGCACCAGAATTCTTGAGAGAAGAAATAACAAGACTATTTCTTTGGACCAACTAAAGTAGAAGAAAATAAGATTTAAAAGAGGTTGTCAACCAGTAGTGAAATGTATGGATGTATGTACAGTCACAGTTTTGTTTGTATTTTTATTGCTATTTTTGCATTATGTGTTTATAATAAAATATTTAAAATTGGGATGTGCACAAATATTTGAAATATTCAATATTCACGTGAATTCAAACATTCATATAAGAATTGAATGTCTGGATATTCAGATGTCTCAATTAGAACAAATACAAATATCATGAGTTATTCATATGAATTATTTGGATATTCATATCTGTATGGGTACATATGCATCTCATACATACCCATATTGTACGGGATGTATATAGGATGCATATGGGATGAGTAGGGGATGAGTAGGGGATGAGTACCGGTAAGTACAAGATGCGTATATACCCTTAGAGATACTAATGTCCAAATTATTTGTACAAATACATATGAATGTATTTGTATTGAATTGAACATCCGGACATTCATTTTTCCTTTTTTGTATAAATTCAGATTTTTGAATATTCAATTTCTTACGAATCAAATATTGAAAACTGCATTCATGCACACCCCTAATTTAAAAGTCTAAAATTTTTAAAAAAATTATCCATCACCTTGGTTTGTGCAAAAGGACCATCAGTCCAAAATGCATTTTAGCTGTTAGCTATTTTTAGCTGTTTGCTGCCCTTTTGTTTTGTTTTTATTTTAACAACAAAAAAATCAGTGTTATGGAAAACTGAAAGGTATGACATTTGCTTCAGTGACACATACTGGAGACTTGTAATGCCTTTGGAATCTTTAAACAACCCAAGGCCTCCAAACTGCTACTTTAAATTAGGAGCTCCGTTGTAATTCCATTAGCAAAGAGGAAGAGATTAATGAAGAAAACTATTTGTGAAGAACTCTAGCTGGGAGGCAATTTGTCAAAAAATGGACCTGGCAGTCTGAAGTCCAGTTCACACACTGGATGTGTGAGTGTCTTATAATTTATAGCACAGGAACAAGGAAGAGATTTTCCCCCCTCCCCTGATCACAACACTAAACCCCATTCTTGCTTTTCCCAGTCTCGTTGTAAGCCTTTTAGGCAGTACAATATTTAATTATTTTTTAAAAAATTGTTATAGTTACAAGGAAGGATTAGTGACAAAATTCACAACTTCAACGTTCTTCCCCATGTTTGTTATTAATCGGCTGGTTTCCTTTGTGTATCTAGATCTCATAATCTCCTCTTCCTCCTTCTGGTCAGGAACAACAACTATTTATTTATTATTTGTATTTCTATCCTGCCCTATACCCAAAGGTCCCAGGGCAAGTAACAACCTTTAAAACAGTGAATTACAAATGGATATGTATTAAAAGCAATAATATACATTAAATTCTACATAATTTAACCATGCAATTTTCCTGGCAGATGTTGAAGTGGTTCATCCATACCTCGGATATGCCAGAATATCAAAGTTGCAACCTTTTGTTTAGTGGTGATTGGGGTCTCCTCCTGACTAAGCTGTCTAAATTCAAGTTGGCTACATCTCTGTCTGCCTTTTGTCAAAAAGTGAAAACATTTTTATTCAGGAAGGCTTTTAACCAAACAACAGAATCTTAGCCGTTTTAGCGCAGTTCTTATGTTATGGTGTTTTAATACATCTTTATGGTGTTTTAATATGTTTTTAATATTTAACATTGCATTATTTGTTTATATATGTGACTAGTTTAATTTTGGGCAGATAGATAGATAGATAGATAGATAGATAGATAGATAGATAGATAGATAGATAGATAGATAGATAGATAGATAGATAGATAGATAGATAGATAGATAGATGTGGTAAATGTTTCCACCCACTGCAGACATTATTGTCTTATACTGTTTCTTATGTATGGCTCTGTTTTAACATGTCTGTTTTTAAATGCTGTTACCCGCCCTGAGACCCTAGGGTATAGGGCAGGATAGAAATGTAAATATAAATAAATAAATAAAATTCACAGCTAGATGAAAAATTGCAGTTTACTCACTGTGCAGGGGAAACTGATTGTCCCCACTTAAAACTCAGCTCTTTGACCCCATTCAGTACTGGCGGAAAGTGTCCACTGAATTGTGTCAATTCTCAGCCATGCCCATCCAATGTTCTCTGCTATGGCAAAAAAAATATATACAAAAACATAGATACATTTGCATCATCATCCACATTATGATGTATCCTTTGATTTATCTATCAGAAACACTTCTATGCCATTTCTTTATAGGAAAACCTCAAAATGGACTACAATAAAATTAAAAACAAGGTTAGGTGCCAAAGAATATGAAGGGACTAATAAAAACTGGGAGGATTTTTCTTCCTTTTATTGTAGATTTCCCTTTATCGCAGAAATTCCATTGCTTGTATATATTTGTGCAATTAGACAATATGTGGATGGTGGAGTTTTTGAACCACACTTGTTCTTAAGTTGCTGCAGCCATATTTAATATTGACCTGATTTCTGAGGTTTTTTCTTCCTATCCTTAAGGATCTCCTAAAATAGTTCCACATTATCATATTTTTTAACTGTGTTCAACAACTATATGTATCTACAGTTTCACTTGGCTAGGCCGAGGACAGCTTCCCCTAAAATTTCTGGAAAAGATTATGCAAACAAACTCATGCAGAATAAAATGTCAATGATCAGATATTCCATCAAGTAGCATTTTGCATTATCAATCAAGTTAATTTATGTGCTACTTTCTTATTATGAAGATTACAAGATGCCTGTGGGTTCTATTAAACCTCGCTGTATTATTTTCATCCAAAACAGCTAAAATGCATTCTGGACCCGGTTGCACTATACATTATTTCAGTTCATGATATCACTTGTAAACAAAAATAGATTTGCACCAAGTTTGCATAAAATATGTGCATACCATTAATCATAGGCAAATTGGTGCTGTCCTTTGTAGGTTCAGCTCAGATTCCACAGAATCAACAGCAAATCAGAAATAAATCCCTGCCAAAGAGAATATCAGCACAGGAGGTTTCCTATTACCATAGTCCCATGGTAGAAAAACCTAACCTGAGGCATTTCCGCACTGAATCGCGTTCGAAACGGAACGCGTTCAGGCGGAAAGCTTAAGCCAGCTTCGGGAGCTTTCCCCGTTCACACACAGACGCGCCAGAACGCGTGTAAACGCGTTCCGGAGCGTCTGGGTGCGAATGCTCAAAGCGCCCGAAGCTGCCTTAGCCGGCAAACGCCGGCAAGGGGCGCGATGACAGCCGCGGAGGCAGATCGACAATCAGCTGTTTGACAAACAGCTGATTGTCAAAGCCGCGCGGCGTCGGAGGCGCGCCGGCAGCCGTTCGGGAGACAGAAGAAGCGCGAACGCTTCTTCTCCCGAACGGCTGCGGGCGGCTCGTCCGCGTTGGAACGCGTGTAGAGCACTTCGAAGTGCTCTACATTTCGAACGCGGAAAAGACAGCTGCGGACACGTCGGAACGCAAGCCGCGCGCGGCCAATGCGGATGACGTGTCCTCAGCTGTCTTTTCCGCGTTCCGTTCAGCCCCGTGCGAAAACGTCTCTGGTAAATTTCTGCCTGTTGCACAAGAACCTTGCAATCTCCAATGAAAAACTAATTCATCCAAAGAACTCAACATTTCATTAGTTGCCAACAGCACAGCTGTAGCAGCCTGTCTGCATTCACCTGGGATCTGAGTTAGGAAAGATATCCAAACCTAATTTTTATAATTGCAGTGTGGTTAGGAGATGTGCTACAACTCAAACCTTACAAGTGCAGGCGCAAAATATGTTTCTGAGCCATTTTCACAGTGACAAGAATAAGGATTCAGACAAGACGAAAGCTGTGGATTCCCTTCGCAGCCTCTTCCTGTCTGACAGAGAAGATGATGGGAAATAGCAAAGGGAATTCACAGCCACTTCCTATCTGTCCCACAGGAAGCTTTGATCACCTGCAGTATTCCTGCAGCATCTCTGGAATTGCTGAATTCAAAAGCTGCTGTTTAATCAGGAGCTTTTAACTTCAGGGTGGGGAAGTTGTGGGGGATACTGCAGGCGATCGAAGCAGCAAAGGGAATTCGCAGCTTTGTTGAATGTCTGGAGGTACCCGCTGTGCCATTCTTCTCTGCAGACTTCCAACTAGTGATATGGTGGATCTGCTTCTGTCCAATGGATTATTTATTTGCTTACATAGATCCTGTCTTCTACTAAAGACTGACACTTTTAGGAATGCAATTTTCAACATTCAATTCAATTCGAATTGAATATTCGAATGTCCGAATTCATGTGACTAGAGAAATCCATTTATATCACTCATATGAATATTTGATATTTGATGATTTGATGATATGAATGTCAACAACATTTTTATGTATCCATACGGATCTGTATGCATCCCATTTTTATCCTGTACATATCCATATTGATGCGTACGGATACATATGTAATGCATACATATCAGTACATGCACGAATGTCCAAATTATTTGAACAAATGATTCAAAATATTTCTATTCATTCAAATATTAAAAGTCAAATGTCTGAACATTCAATTCGAATTCAAATGTCTGAATTCCGCCAAATTTGATTGAATAATGAATATTTTGAATATTATTGCACATCCCTAGTCACTATTACTGACCTGAGCAGCAAGGTAAATTTCTTTTTACTGAAAGTTACGCATCTGTATCTGAACTGTCCAGCTGCGTCTAAGTTATTCCCCACCTGGATATCCAAATATACTGTTAAGATTTGTGAAGCTGAATTAGCTTTGGATAAGTAGGATAGTGTTTCTACAGCATCTGACTGAACTGAAGTTTGGCATAAGTCTTCAGCAGACACCTAATATTACAAACCCCAATTCAAATCTGATACATTAGAATCTATTTGTTCAAATGTCAGATATGAATTTGAAGATACAAATGTCAGCATTCGTATGTGTTATATGTATCTGTACGCATTTTGTATGCATCCCGTTTTATCCCGTATGCACCCCGTTTTTGTTTCGTATTATAAGTGCAAATGCTTATATTCATAATACATACGTATCTGTACATTCAAATTATTCGAAAGATTCGAAATGCGTTTGAATGTCTAAATTCAAATGTGAAGACATTTGATTCAGATGCGAATGTCCACATTTGAACAAATTCAATCAGATTTCAAATGTTTAGAATATTTGTCAAAATCCCTACAGCTGACCTGTGGAGAAATGAACAATTCTAATTCTTTGGGCATCCTCATTTGAACCTTCAAATTAAGTATTTTATTGACCACTTCTGAAAATCCCTCTATAATCCTCTCTGTCTGTAGTTCCCTAAAGGAAACCCATCACTCCAAGGGCCTGTGTGCTTCTGTTGCTCTTCCCAAGTGCTGATCACTTCACTCTGAATTAAAAGGAAATGTTGGAATGAGAGCGCTTCCACATCAGAAGACAATCTGGTCTATTTTATTCTTGAGAGCAAGGTATCAAATTCAGAATGCCAGTCCAATCCCAGTCCAAACTTAGCCCTGGGAGCAAAATTTTGAGCATTCTATAAGGACGTTTTACAACAAAAGGGAGCCATGCAATCTATGCTAAGCTTCTTTCTTCCTCCTCCTCCTCCTCCTAACATCATCAGCCGGGAGGGTAACAACAGGCCTTTTCCCACTAGGGCTTAGAACCCTTCTAAGACCCCATTAGGAACCCGATTAGTACCTGATTGATACCTATTGGAAAGGCCCTGTCCTCACCTGGACCCCAGTGAAGGCCGGATCAGCAAGGCCCTGTCCCCGTGAGGACAGGAGAAACGTGTGATTTAATGGTTCCTTTAGGCACTTAAATCTCAATTTCGTGTGGACCTGATTAAAGGTGTCCACAATGGCGTCTTCAGGCATCTTCAAGGGGTGTTTTTCCACTGTCACTAGAAGTACCCATTAAGTACCCATTAAAGGGTACAAAAATGTCACTACGTACCCATTAATGGGTACTTAATGGGTACTTTTAGTGACAGTGGAAAAACACCCATGGTCTGGATCACTAGGACGACCACATCTCAAAGATCTGGGTCTTGAAGATCTGGATCCTTGACTGTGCATAGAAAAGGGGGAAACATTTAAAATCAAACTTTCTTAAAACGATAACAGTATGTATTAAAACAATAGGATCTGCAAGTGGGAAGAGAAAAGAGTTTCCTTACAATCAGTAGCTGCCCATTAAACACAAGGAATTATTGCCCCAGCTCTGTGTAAATGTTCTTGGGGTCATTTATGCACTTTTGGAAATTCTGAGACAAAAACTTTTGCAAGTAACCCAGTGGGAGCTCAGCCATTAATTGGAATGAATAATTAGAACTGCTAATAATCCTGGAACTCTTTAAACCAACACACTCACAGCTGCTGTTTTCACTCTAGAGAGCTGCAGAGCTGATGAGCAAATACTCTTCAAAACCTTTCACGTCAGTTGCAGAAGTTCCAATTTGCACCTTTTGTTTAGTCTTCCAAACAAAGCTTTGTATCACAGCAAGATCCTGTTTTCTGCAAAACCGCAAGCAGAGAAAAACATCATTTGTCAAGCATTTGCCTTTTAATAAACCTAGCCACTGATTTGGCATCTTGCCACGTTCCTTGTTTAGTTTATGGAGAAGGGACTTCAGAAAAAGCAAAGGCTTGCTGAAACCATTGCGTTGAAAGCAAGGCAAGCTGTGTGGTCTGCATTAGGGGTGTGCACAAACTTTTTTTGCATTTGCATTTGATCTGAATCGAATGTCAAAAAGTTCAGTTTGATTCGAATGTTTAGAATCCGAATGCAACAAAATCCAATTCGAATTGAATACATTTGTTAGATTCGAATCTGAAGATATGAATGACAACAACATTCGTATTTGAAGATACAGATGTAAACAACATTTGTTTGTGTCATATGTATCTGTACACATTTCGTACACAAATGCATACAGATATGTATGAGATGCACACAGATATGTATGTGTACATTTGAATCTGTACATTTGTATCTGTACAGGTGTATCTGTACAGGTGTATCTGTACATTCAAGTGTTTCAAATCATTTGAATGAATGAACGTTTTGGAACATTCAAAATTCATTTGAATGTTTAAATTAGAATGTTTAGATACTCTACTCAAGTTCCAATGTCTGCATTCAATTGAATTTGATCAAAATTTTGCGTTTAGAACATTCATGCACATCCCTAGTCGACATCAAACTCATTACAGCCTTGGGCAAATGTATGTGGGGGGAAAATAAATACCCTCCCATTCCACTCCTTCTATATTACTGCAGGTGTAATATGTGACAAGTGGAACCTATGACAAAATTCCAGGTCAGATTTGAGATCTCACATATTATTAACAGATTATTAAGACCATTTATCATTTTAACTCAAGCTGTACTCCATCACTGGCCTGGAAGTGAGCACAAAGTTATGCCACAAATATGGGGTGCGTTACCCCCAAATTCTATTTTTTTAAAAAAGAACAACTAACTGTCACATGTGATTCTGCCAGCTCTGGATTTAGGGACATATTACACATACTCCATAAGTACTTCTGAAAATCTATGGTTCTTTGAGCTGAAGAGTAAATGGAATGACAAAACTCAATGCTTTTCTATGCTGTTTCTTAGGGGTGAGCACAAATGCAATTTTCGGCATTTGATTTGATTCAAATAAAATATTCAAAGATTCGAATTGATTTGAATGTTTTAAATTTCAATGTATTCACATTTGATTTGATCGGAACACATTTGAATCTGTTCGCACAAATTTTCCATTCGTATTTGAAGATACAAAGGCCGACAACATTCGAATGAGTCCGTACGCATCTGTAGGCACCCATACGGATCCATACGCATCCTGTTTTTGTCCCATACATATCCATACAAATGTGTGTGGATATGTGTACATATCCATACATATACAAATGTCTGAATAATTCATACAAATGATTCAAAATTTGTTCGAATATTTAAATCCAAATGTATAGACATTCTATTCGAATTTGAATGTCCAAATTTGAACAAATTCAATCAAATTTTGAATGTTTTGAATATTTGTGCCATCCCTACTGCTTCTTAGTAGGTGTGGCCAATGAAAAGTACACAACGGGTACCTCCAGACCGCGACAAAAGCAGTGAAGCAAGTTTGGTGCTTCTGTTCTGCACAATAAGAGTGCAGTACTCCCATGACCCTGCAAAGTAAAAAGATGCTGGATAACCAGCATCTTTTTACTGTGCACTTACCTGCCTTTCCTGCACTCCTACTGCTGGCTACGCAGCTTCCCCTCTGGCCAATGGGAAGCAGTTGCACCAGAAATTCAAAGCTCTCAGTTCTCCAGTTTGGAGGACGAGTAACAGTTACACCTTAAATGAAAAGCTTTTGTTCCGCCATTTTGCAGGACCGGAGGGAGCTTTCCATTTAAGATGGAGCAAGGGGCGTGTTTGGAAGCACTCTATGTGCACAAACAGTACACATCATCATGTGACTGCATCATGCATTAACTCTACATTTTGCATCTGAAATGGAGTTTCCCCCCCTACAAAATGTATTGCCCATAAAACATCCTTGTTCACTTAGGCATTTAATTTCACTCTTTTATACCTCTTGTGATGATGGTGGATCTTAAGCTTCATCTGGACAGAATTTACTTAATCTGCATTATTTGGATAATCTAGAGAAAATTACATCCAGACGCATTTTATTTCTGATTATCCAAATAATGCGAATTAAGTACTGTCTGGATGAACTTTATTTATTTAAATGGATTTTATTCAGTTTTATTTGTTCTCCACCACCTCTGCAGTCCAAAATTGAACCACAGAGGTTGTCTGTGGCACTGTGTGTCAAGGCTAAAAGGCCAGTAGGAGGAAAATGCATAGATGTGAATTAGCAAAATAGTTCCACAAAGGAAGTAGGAAAGATAACCAGGAGTTAACTTAGTATTTAGTCAGGAGACTCCTTGAATTGCATCATAAGGTGATGTGTGCAAACAGTCACCAGTTCTTCTAGAAGAATGACAGCATCACAGGGATTGAGCAAGAGTTGTGTAAGACTGGGTAACAATTGCGAAATGCCAGGATATGACACACCAACTCAGATAATGGGAAGGTATAAAACCAGGCACTTTGGAGCTGCGTGCCTTGCCCTTGCTTAGCTGATGGAGACTGAGAGGAAAGCTAAAATGTAAGGACTACAACCTCTACGCGAATAAACCTCTTCGGAGAATTTACGGCGTCCCTGACTCCTTTGTTTACACTGGCGAGGGGGAGAAGGAGGGGCCAAGCCTCAGCAGAATCGGAGATCGGAGAAGCGAGGCCTTCAGCACCTTGGACAGCGACGCTGGAGCTGACAGGCTGATGCTGAGCAAAGGCACACAGAAAAGGATTGATTTCCAGCCAGCACGAACCAAGATGCGGCTCTGCAATGCAATGCTGATGGAGATTTATCACCACAGGGGGCTAGCTGACACCCCACTACCCCCTGACACTGTGAACAGGGTGTTTTCATTGCAGGGACTGGCCACAAACCCACTCCTCAACATAACAGAGACCTGCTGGTTTCAATCTGCTGAAGGTAGCAGTTGTTTACAATGAGAGCAATGAACGACAGAATATTCACAGCACAGCTTTTTTCTAAGGGCTTATCATAATCAGCATTGATCAGGGAGACTAAAAATCAGGAAAACATTTAAAAGAAAGGGAGAGGGAAAGAGAAAGAGAAAGGACAAACCTGCTATTGTTGGCAGGACTTGTCTCTCTTGCCTTGAAGTATTAAGCTACCTCTTCATTGAGCCTCCCTTGAACCAAAAGCTATTGTACATTAAAGGACTTGATATTAAATAAACTTTTGTTTATTTCAGGGAGCTGTAATGGCACATTGTAATAAAGGCTTTCTCAATACACCAAGATGACTGCCGATTATATCATTGTTTTTCCTGAAATGCTTGTTCTTCTCATATTTGCATATCCATCTTTTATCTGCATATCCTTACTTACGTTCGTACCTAGCACCACCTCCATTAAGTTGTGGATTGCAAATACCAGTGACACAAACCAGCTCTTGGCTTGTTCTTAAAGTGTTGTACACCAGTAATGATGGTATATTCTGTTAGCGCATTGCAAAAATGACATTAAATGCCTCAAATAATGAATTATTCATAACCAACTGCTCTCGCTCATCTTATAACAATGGAAATGTGGACTTCATTATTCACTCCACTCCCCTGGAGTCCTCTTGGCTGAATTGTATTTCCTAGAGTAGAAGCCAAGTTAACTCAAAATACCCTTTCCACTTCCATCCTCTTTCTTCCTATTCCATTTCCTCTAGAAGTGAATAAGTAATTGTGCATCATCACTGACCATATTATTCTGAAACCTCCATTTTCACATGGCTGCAGCTGTTTAGAGACAGGAGTATTTCTATGACATCTCCCTTCTTCTATACAGGTCTGTGCACAGAATTTTTTTAAAAAAAAAATCTTGCATCTTAGCCAACTGTTGAAGCAACAATCCACATAATGGGATCCTGGATCTGTGAAGGTGGTCAACGTTCCAGCAGAATTCTGACTTTGGTGCTTCTGAGCAACATTTTGATGTGTCATGGGTGCTGCTGAGTTGCTGTAAATATGTCTGAAAGAGGTCCAAAGAGAACTGTTGGACCCCAACGGTGTTGAGGCCAGCCCTGAAAATTCCTGCTCCTCATTCATCCATGCCTCCCTGTCCCACTGTAATCTTATTCTGCTGCAAACAGGTATTTTGAAAGCAATTTACATGCTGTGCAAAAAAGCCTACCTTCCCACATGAGAACTTTTAGCACTGTCTCCCTTTTAACCAACCCTAAGAAAAACATTGCTGAGTTTATCAATGCCCAAGGAAGTATGTCTTGGGGCATTTTCACACTTCCCTTCCCATCCCATGGATGGGAAAGGAGCACGATCACCTAACATTGACTAGCACTAACAGCTCACACCCCACATGATCGGTCACTCACTTGTGATTGATCCCAGGGCCAGTACTCATCAGGGCACCAGCATCTTGAGTGTGACACCCTCCGCGACTGTGCGTGCATCAGTGCCATTGCTATGATGATGCCGACACTCTGCGCAGTCCCATCAGGAAGTTAGCAGAGCTGCCAGCATGCTTGTGCGGCAGCTCCATTAACCTCCCCGTCTAGCTGGATGAGATCAGGTAAGTTGGAGTAATGGTTGGCAAGGTTGTGGGGCATGGTTTTGTGCTCCACACCTAGTAAAAAATTAGGCAACTTCTGAAAAGGTGCATGTAAATGCCTCCTGCAAGTGCCAAATGTCAGGTCAGTGTGGAGGCAGTCTGCCCTCACACGCACCTGCACACAGAGTTGCAGATCTCTCCAGCAGGCCGCATGACCGGACATTGAACCCAGAGGTCCAATGAGGTAAGTGGGTCGCATGGAGCTGGGGGGTGGGGGTGGCACCAGGGAAGTCCCTGCTGGCTGCTGCCAGCCCGATGAGGGTGGCGGCATCTGGGAAGACACCAGGACAGCCCCAGCCCGGTCTCAGCCCACCCAGAAAAGGGACTGCCAGCTAGCGGGCCAATAGCGGACCAATGGCGGTAGCCCGGGGTGGGACTCCAGAGCTGTCCATCAGGGAGAGTGCAAATGCTCTCCCTGCTGGACAGCTTTGGGACACTGGGGCTGGGTTGGGCCAGGTGCATGCTCCACACTCTGGCCACAATTAGGGCAGCCCTGGGACAGGCTGGGACAGTTTCAGATGGAACCGCCCAGCTCACAGAGCGAATAGGCCTCAGATCAAGTGATGAGGCTCCTGGCAGCCACATCCAGTGCCAACATCTTGGAGAAGATGAGCTGCAAGATGCTGAGGCCACATCAGAACACAGCTTAAGGATGTCATTTCATTTCCTCCATGTTACCAGGTTTTACCACCATCTAGTCATTAGTGATCCCTCATGATCATAAAATGAAAGGCGGGAGAGAGGAATCCTATCGCTAACCCATAATAAGATACCCATTTTTAAGAGGAGTTACAAAACTGGGAATGACAAGAAGCACTGAGTACATCCTCATAAAGTTTTTGCTACAGGAAAAGAAAAAACCTCCTGGTGACAGAGCACTGACTGACACCCGGCTGAGCTGTTATGCAAATAAAGCAGCCTCAATTTACTGTTACAGTGTTCGTAATCAACAAAGTGTTATGATGGCAATTACGTCTCAACTGACTTGCATCCCATTTTCTAGTCATTAATTGGAGGCATGTATGCAAACCACTAGTTAATAATAGAACAGTTATACTTGTATAATCATTTTCTTCTTGTTCATCCATTTGTTTGATTGCTTGTGTGGAAAACATTTCATCTTCCGTGTGTAATCTGTTGGAGATGATGTTCTGTAAGCAAATATTGTTTACCCGAGTCAACGCCACGTTAAAATTTTGCATTTTGTGTGTGACTAATGACACTTTATTTTAATTTCACAGAAGGGCTGGGTAGACTTTTCAGATGTGCCCCACAGTCTCCCAACTCTTTACTAACTTAATTGTACTGCCTTGTAAATTCACTCAGTGGCAGCTCATGAATCAAAAAGGTAAGAGGGGACAATAGGGAAGCCAAAAGTGTCTCTTTCCATTGCCTGAACCTAAAGTCCATCCGTTAAATAGACCCAAAACAAGCTATGGTCCAGAAGTTACAGCTAGTGCAAAAGGCAGCCGCTAGGGTGTTAACCGGGATAGCTAGCCGGATGCACATCACCCTGGTTCTAGAAGGGCTGCGTTGGCTGCCAATTTACTACTGAGCCCAATTTAAAGTGTTAACTCTGACTTATGAGGCCCTAAATGACTTGGGCCCCAAATATCTAAAGGAATGCCTTCTCCCATACTGACCTGCCCATGCCCTAAGATCTGCAGGAAAGGCCCTCCTGGTTGCCCCACCACCTTCAGTAGTGAGGCTGGTGGGCACTCGGGAGAGGGAGAGGTAAAAGCTGCGAAATAGCATAAGGCTCCTTCTCTCTTTATGTTCAGGAAGGCAGTGAAGACGCACCTCTTTGCTCAGGCCTTTGGCTAAATGTCAGTCATGTTTCCCCCACTGTAAACACCACTGTTTCAATTGATATTGTTTTGTTTTTAACATGTTGGTTTTTAGATGCTGTGATGGTTTTATTGTTTGATGTGGTAGATTTTAAGATTCTTACCCACCCTGAGACCTTCGGGTATAGGGCAGGATAGAAATATAAATAAGTAAATAAATAAATATGGACTGCCCAGCACAAAAGTTCCAAAATATGACCATGAATGGGGTCATTGCTGAACCTTCCATTTTATGCCATAAGCATTTAAAAACTACAGTGACAAACTTTAATGTGAAGATGGGAGGAAGAAACTGCTAGTAATGCCCTATAAGTTTTGAGATGCCTTGTAATAGTTTTACGCCTCTAAAGAAACAATGGAAAGGACAGGCAAAGCAGAAGACACCTGTTGGGTACAGGTGACCCAAACATCAACTCTAGTCAGATACATCCGACCCCTTAGCAAATGACTATAGAAACAGTGTCTGAAAGACCAAGAAATATCATCGGGAAGATGAACTTTATGGTCCATCTCCATCCATCCTGCACACTTTTTTAACTCCTTGAAAATAATGACGGCTTGCCTGTGCAGTAGATTGAATTAAGCTATAATGTACATGGGAAGATCAAACATTGCCTCTTTTCTTCCTGAATACTGTATTGCAATTCAATCAAAATACTCTGCCCATGGGCAGCATGCCCTTTCTATGAGTGATTATGACCCTTTTTATAACATATTCTTCAGAATACACTAAGTAGTCTGTGAGCATGGACCATGAACCTCTCTAAACCTTTCCACCAATCATGGGTGAAGTGGCAAAACTCAAATTTGGTGTTGCCATTTTTGAGGGAAATGCAGGGGGACAAATTTGTATTTAAGAGATCCATGAACTGAAAGAGCATTTCTCCCTTATGCCCAATAAAAGCTAAATTAGTAAACCTACCTATGTCTCCTTCCCAAGCATTTAGACAAACATGGAGTCTTAAACACATTTTTTTTAAAAAAAATCATGATTTCTCATTCTATACCATAAAGTCCCAGAACAATTACATAATTTCATAGTGATATAAAATGGGATTAAAATTCTAAACATGATGAATATATAGACCAAATCCAGGGAAATGAAGAAGAAGAAGAAGAAGAAGAAACATAACATTAAGTTAAAAAGAAATGTGCAATAAGACCAAGGTTCTAAAATCTTAATATTCAGACTGAATACTTACCAGATAAGTATTTTTTTTCCTGCAAAATCTGTATGCACAGATTGCTCAGTCTAGATGAACATGGAGCTATTTTTTCAAATTATTTCAAATTTGTTTGTCATTGAACAAATTTGCTTTAATAAACTGAAGGGAACCCAAGATAAATCGGGCAAGAATTTTATCACATACCTATATGTAGTCACATTGAATCAGATATATTTCTTTTCTTTTTTACCCATTGTGTGACAACAAAGAAAGTGATTGTCCTGATTGGTGGAAAAAGACAAAGTGCCTGAGGGACTGAGCAAGTCAGCCAGCCAATCACATGGCCCAGTCTCTATCAGCCAATCACACAGCTGGAGTTTACTATCCAGGAAATCACAATTTTCATGGTGGTAGCAAGGTAAACAGCATATTAGCCACATAGTGACACTGTGATGTTTTTTATTGTTTTATAATATATTGTTATGTTTGATATGGTAAATTTTAAGGTTGTTACCCACCCAGAGACCTTCGGGTATAGGGTAGGATAGAAATATAAATAATAAATAAAATAAATTTAAGGTGGTTTTACCATGAGAACGTGGATTGGGAAAAAGGGCATAAAAGGGAAATTTGTTTCTAAAGCAAAAGGTAACCTTAACCACCTATGTGTAAATGCGCCATCAGTCATCCTCCTGTGGTTACAATATTAAGTCCAGGGTGTTGGTGGTGTGATTTAGTGTGCTGAGCCATAAAGCGTTATGACAGACACAGGTCTATACTATGAAATTTGGTCAGGAAGAGCATATATATATATGGCATATATATGAATCATAAACAATATGATTCTCTGGGAGGAGGTACAAAAGCAACTGGATAGCACATTGGTTAACTATGCCATTAATCACATGGCTACCATACGGGACTTCAGTTCAAATCCCAGTCAGAACATTTTCCTGCAAGGGTCCTTAGGAAGACCCCTAATGCCTCACCCACCTAGACTATCTCAGTTATGAAAGACAGATAAATAGAGTCATGCCTGCTCAGACATCACCCAGATCAACAAAGTCCCCATTAGGTGTTGGGGAACCAGAATGAGAAGTGTGCTACTGGAGAAAGCCACTGTTGGATCTGTTGGAATGTTACTATAATAACAAGCCCAACGAGAGAAGTTATATGAAATAAGGAAACTAAGGTGCTTAAAAGACTGATAACAAACAATGAAAGGGCTGGAATGTCTTCCTTACAAAATCAGGCTAAAACATCTGGGTCTCTTCAGTCTCCAGGCAGAGTTTAAGAGGTGACCTCAATGATGCATATAAAATCATGTTATGGAAAAAGGGGATAGAGAAAAAATATTTTCTGTGTTGTACAACACTAGAACCAGGGAGCACTCTATAAAGTTGATAGCCAGGAGAGTTAGGACAGAAAAGGGAAGTACCTTTTCACCCAGAGGGTCACGGGTCTATAGAATTTACTACCAGAAGAGGTGGTGAGAGCAACCAGCCTGGATAGCCTTAAGAAAGGATTAGATAAATCCATGGAGAAAAGTTATATCAATGGCTAGAAGAATGGATGTTTAGGTACTGCCTTCAGGGCAGTATGTATCTGTATGTACATATGTATCTGTACATTCAAATGTTTCAAATCATTCAAACCAATGTTTTGGAAGACTTGAAATTCATTCAAATGTTTAAATTTGAATGTGTAGACATTCTATTCTAATTCGAACGACCACATTCAATTAAATTTTGAATGTTTAGAACATTCATACCCACCCCTATTTGTGACCCCTTCCTTATCTTTAAAGCCATACTGAGTTGTATAAGCTGAGATCCTTGCATATGTCAATTATTTTGGTTTCCAGTCTGAGCTCCAATGAGGATATTGTTTATTACCATCAACTGAGTCCTTGGTCTTGTAACCAAGCAACTACAGAATCAGTATTGCTGTTGCGTATACCAATTCCATTGAATCCAATTATGGGGATAGTTGGAATGGTTTGTATTTTTGCTCATATTTTGTTGGAAAGCAGTTTTGTGTTAGGCTTAGACAGTCCAACATGAGAGCTGACAGTAGCAAGCTTGTTCATCAATATTCTCATTCCCGCATCTCTGTCTGATAGGATGGGTAGTGGTGGTAATTACGGTATGTCTTTTCACTTTCTTCTGCAAGGATAGTGCTCAATGACTGCTTGCTTGCTTGCTCGCTCGCTCGCTCACCTGCCCACCCGCCCGCCTGCCCGCCCCCCGCCCGCTACCTACCTATCTACCTACCTACCTACCTACCTACCTAATCAGTGTAGGGCATATGCATATGAGATATATGATGGGGATATATAATATTACGCTACAACTTCACAGGAGGTAAGGGTTAGGGTGAAATGAAATTGATGGGTGTCAAGATGATGGTAAGTGGATGAATATGGAAAATAATTGAGAAATTACAATGTTGCACTGCCAAGAACAGAAATATAGTTGGAGCCTTCATTCAGTAGTGGTCTATCTACATTCCTGGAACGGAGAGGGACAGGCAGAGAGGGGCACAGCTATATCAAATTACACATAAATCAGACAATGATCAATAGTGCATTGTCGCCTTCTAAATCCAATCTGTTTTGTGCAGAAAATTGTTTGATTCTACCCAATCTCCCAGCTTTTGGAATAACATATGGGCATATAATTTACCAGGAACATCAAGGAGACATATTGGACAATGTGTGGGGTTATTGTTATCTCCTTTTTTTATGAATGGGGACAATTATTCCCATTTGCCTAACCTTAGGCAGTAGTTTTGCCTGGTTAATGTAAGTCTATAAGATCACTAATAATGGGGCCCACCAGGTGGCATCATTTCTATATACATCTGGAGGCATCATATTGTCATCAGGGGACTTACATGGAGCTAAAGCATCAATTAGTTTTTGAACTTGATTTGATGACACTTTGAGGGAATCCCCACAGCAAGCTTATTTCATTTTCCCTAAACCAAAATAATAGAACCGGATGCAAACGCGAATTTGCCTGTTCCCATTATTTTTAACTTAATCGTGTTCGATCCGGATTCTGAGGATCATACGTGGCGTACGTGACTCAACGGAGGGCCTCAAGTGGCTACTTTTTAAAAGCTGCTTTGCAGGGCTGCCCTGCCTTCTTCCTCCTGGCATGGACGTGCCACCCATAACAGACCCCTTCACAGAGCCTAGCTGGGTGGTTGGGTGGGTGGCTGCCGCTTGCCTGGGTGGATGAAAAACAGGCACCGGCAGCCAGCGATTCCTTCCCCTCCTCTCCCCATTTCCCAGGGCACACAGCAGCAGCAACTCAAACCCCCTTCACAGCCACAGCCTTTAAAACAGAACCTCCAGGGCTTTCCTTTCCTTTCCCTTTTTTAAAGATCAGAACTTTCAAAAAGCTAGAATTGCGCAAAACTGCAACATTGTTATTAAGGTGTGAAGAGGCTAGATTGCTACAGTGTAGCTTTAAGGACTGGATTTTTATAGTGGCTGTTTTGAGGGTGGATTTTTTTCAATGAAATCACTATCTTTGGAAGCAAGCTATTGCGGGAGGGAAACCCTAAACATGGATTCTCATCCCTTAACACGGTACGGTCCCCACAGTAAAAAATGTAACACGTTTCAAGCACACAAACCAGAGTGAGACCTGTTGAAATCAGGATTGAGATTCACCACGCTTTTGGGTGGTTTAACACGGAGAAAGTGTGTTAAGCCAAACTGCCGTGCGGACTCCGAGGATTGGAAACGTTTTGAATCCGAGATAAGCCTTTGTGGTGGTGGTCAAGAATTAAGTTTTAATCTTTGATCCACTTTCAGTATGAAAGAACACATCAGCAAATTGACAGTTCTCCTTTCATATTATCTAATCCAGGAAAGCCCCTTATGGGATAAATGATGGGGGAAGAAATTGCCCAGCCACTTTGCTGATGTATTTCTTTTCTTCCATTCTGCATGTGGATCAAAGAAGGATTAAAATGGAGGTGTAGTTGTGCCTTCTCTCCTACCATCTCTAGGGCTGAGCACCCAAGCTTGTCCACCATCACTTCAACTACACATTGATGGAGGTTATCCATTAAAACCCACATGCCCGTGGAAAACCATCTGCAGCACTCTATGGTTGTTTCCGCACTTGAAATCCGGGTTAAGGAAATCCAAATTAAGGAAATCCGAATTAAGGAAATCCATCCCTGGGAAAATCTGTCTGAAATAGAGATGGATCCAAATGAGGCCTAACGCATCCACACACGCATTGGGAGAACGGTTACTGAGGAACGCATCGCATGGCTGCTGTGTGGACGCCACAGCACCGATATCCAGAAGGATCAGATGTAACTTGGCGCATGTCCAATGTGAAGCAGCTGTGGGATGGACTACATAGCCAGAATGTGGTGCTGCCGCCTCGCACAACATGGCGACTTCTTGTCCCGCCCACATCCATTCCCTATCCTGTCCCTGTGTGGAAGCATCCCCCTTTGATCCAGAATTTGCAAGCAGGAACGGTTCGAAGACCTAATTTTTCAGGCCTTCCCAAAAACCAGATTGAGTGGCCTCTAGACCCCATTAGAAACAGATCTCGCATGAGGCTGTGCAGAAGCGGCATCCTTGAAGGGGCCCTATTCTGTCCCGCTGTGCGGAAGGCACCTTGCAGATGTGTGCCATATGGGTCCTTATCGGGTGCTTAATGGGGGCTGGGGGCTGTGTGGAAACACCCTATGATAGTTCTGTACTTTCAGCTGTTCACCATAACTGTGCTGATGCTCATGATGTAAGCATGAAAAAGGCAAGCATCCATTCAGCAAATCCACTATTGGAGCTCCCCAGTCTAGCTTCATCTATAGAATTGCTGAATTGTTAGCATTATTACTCAGCAGCTGCATTCTTATGGACAGTTATGTCCTCCTGGCAATATACAGGGAACAAAAAGGGAATTGACCAAACACAAAAAGAAGGATGAAAGCAGTGGCGAAAGATTGGCAAGAAGTCAGAAAGAAGCCGCAGGAGGGAAATGCAAGCGTATCAGTGGAGTGCTTGTTAAGGGCCATGCATTTCCATAGACAGGAACATACTATATGATGAATGGGCTAGCTGCTGTGCTATTTTTATCATGATATTGATTTTTACAATGGAAAAATACAACTCAGATTCCTGGGGAAGGAAAGTTAAAATCAGCTTTACAAGGTAAACTAAACTGTGGGGCCTTTCTGCACTTAGCTGATTAGGCTGCCGTGAACTAGGGCTGGTAAACTTCTGGTAAAGGTGGACCAGCTGCACCTGTCATGAGAAAAGCTTCCCCAACGTGTCCATTATTGGCCAGAAGTGTGAAGGTCCTCCTGTTTGCCAGCCTGTGCTGCTGCATCTGAAGCCGGACATCATTACAGAGGGGCATGTCTGAGCAGAGGAACATATTGCGGCCGATCACATCAGTGCCTGTGACTGAATGCCCCTCTTGAGACTCTACGACCAGATGCCACTCCCGGGGATCAGTGGTCTGGTCACATCAGAGGTCAGTGATCTATCATGGCCACCAATGCCACTGCGTCTGCGTAGACACTGCCTCCCCCACCCACCGACTACAGGGAACTGGAAGAAGAATGAAAGTTCGCACCACTGGATGCTTCAGGTAAGCTTTTGGTCAACGTTGGTAAATTTAGTGCTCCACACCTAATCAATACTGTAATTAGGGCATGCTTGGAGGCTGTAACAAGCTACTCAGAGTGTGAGTGCTCTTCACCAGAAGTTCACCAATTGTTGACTACCAGCCTAAGTGAAAATAGGCCTCCTGTTGCCAGCAAACCCTTGCTCATCCAGAAAAGGCAATGGGCAATAAGTAAACATAGCTGTTAAAGGCCAGAATAAATATTGATGCACTCATGTACTCCCTCCATTTTACATCCGTGTGTATATTAATGCTCTTTGTTCACTCCCATGAACTCCAACATCACATGATGTAATACCTTTTTTTCCCCTGTTAATGCATTTTGCAGGAAAGTATCAAACTGAAAATCAAGTTATAAGCCATTAAGTAAAACCAGGTGTGATTTAGCTTTGTTTCATTTGCTAAAGTGGCAATTATCTTTCCACCCTCACATTTAATCAGATAGAAATCTGGAAGTAGGGCCAGGAGAAAGAGATCTGAGGGTGACTAATTTCAACACGTAGCGGAAAGTAATCAGTTAAAAGGAGGAGGTAGAAAAAACTGGAAGCATCATGCTGAAAGCAGTGTAGACATTTTTTGGCAGACAAAAGAAAGTGCCATCAAGGAGGGTAACAACTTCAACCTGGCAGGAAGAGTCCTTACAAACTATAGCATGAAATCGGGAACAACTAAGCCTTTCTTCTATAAAGACAAGGGGGAAATGTGGCCAAATGTGGGGTGGGGGAATGGGACATAGGAGGAAGGGAAACCCAGAATAAATTTCTGAGTCCAAAATATGTATTAAAGGAAAACAAAAAATGGGATGAAGTTTTCATATTTTAGATTGGCATTTCTATTGTTCTTGTTCTATTGATTTTGTTCTATTATTATTTGTTAATTCACCCTGAATTTTTAATGAAAGATAGTATAAACCACTTTTAACGAATAGCTGAATATATTGACTCTTTTGTGAGAGAGTGTATGTGTTGCGTACACAGTGAGGCACTGCATTTATTTGAATTAAGAAAAGGTTATAAATTATTAACTATAAATAACTGGCCATGTGCACATACAAAACTTGTAATTTTAACGAAAGCAATTCTACTGTTGATGGACTCGTGCAGCCAGGCACCTGCTTTCTGAAGGACTATATGGTACAACTTGTCTTTGGAAGTGTTTTTGGGGAAAGTTTTTTTAGTTTAAAGACAAAGAGCTGTTGTGGTCTGGATCATGCAACCTGAATCAGCTCTGGGAGGCAGGGGTGCAACAGCTGGGAAACTGCTGTCTTTCGCCGGGTGTTACAATAGATATTATCCGGGGTCCCGATGGGCCCAGGTCCCAGGAGAACCACATGGCTGGTTGACCCAATTAGACGAGAAAAAATGGGGAAAGGGAAAATGAGAGGCTGGAGACAGAGATATAGGTGGAAAAAAGACCAAGAGTTTATTCTTGCGGCCCTTTAAATACAGCAATCCCAAGGGGTGTAGAGGAAATGACATAGATGCAACATCAAGGAAGGTGATTGGATGAAAGCTGGTGCTCTGTAGGTCAGAGGTCCTGGTGATATCACATCCTCTGGTCAGCAGGAAGAGAAGGGCTCTTTTTCTCTCCACATGGCTGAGAAACTCCATTATGGCCTAAGGGCAGCTGCATACAAAGCAGCCCAGATTACTCCTTCTGTCTGTCTGGATCACCTCCACTCACAGCTTCTCAGCAGCTCATTCAGCATGGATCAACAGATGGCCCGAGGTCATGCAGTTGTTACCAAATCTGCTCCAGTAATAAACTGGAAGCAACTATGGAGGGAGTAAAATTTGGATAATTTGGATTATTTTTGAAGCCCAAAGAACACCAAATTTAAACTTCCCAGGGGAATCAGTAGCAAGATCTTTCACAGGTTTTAATAACGAGGAATAACCAGTAAGCAGAGACAAAACCCATTTTAGACTCAGAAACCAGTGTTTCTTGTTAAATCAGAGCAAAGAATTTATTAGGAATACAGAAAAGAAGTTGAAATGAATTATCAGAAGCGTTTCTAGAACAGAAATAAGCATGCAACAACTGCAAAATGACTAAAGAAATGAACATTTCCCACTAAGGGATCTTTGTGAATTTAACTGAATTTATCCCTCTTTTATTAAAACAATTGATTTATAGTTATGCAGCAAAAGCTTCCTAAAAAAAACCCCAAAACAACTTGAAAAAAAAAAACCAATTGTAAACGGCAGCCAGAAAGGGAATGGAAAACTCCTAATACTAGAAAGATCCCTTAACCCAAAAGTTCTAAAGAAAAATAAGGGAAAGTGAATAGAGGATACCAATCTTCTGTCTCACCACCATGTTGTATTCTTCATGCCCAAGAAGTCCAAAGCTGAAGATATGTAGGGTTTCAGCAAACTATCTCCGCTTCCAGAACAAAAATATTTTCAAAATTGGTAAAATGTGCTTCAGTCTCAGTCAGACTGGTCTCCAAAATGGACAAAAATCCAAAAGAAATACATAGAAAATAATCTTTATAATTGCCTTTACAAAACCAGCCAAATTCAGAGTGCAAAAGTTTTAAACTGCAGTTCTTGCAGCAAAACTCTGCCCACGTTCTGTGTAGCAGAAAGAAGAAAAGGGGGGGGGAGGAAAATCTCTCCAGGTCTCTTTAGCCTCCCATGATGACCAGAAGAAGACCTCCCTCCTCCGATGACCAGAAGGAGAAGACCTTTCTCCTCTGATGACCAAAAGAAGACCTTAAAACAATCTCTTCTCTGCCATTTTTATAGCAGAAATTGGAACCAAAAAAACTGCTGATGTTCTTCCCTTGTTAATGAATAAAAATGTGTATGTGACTCCTGTCTTCTCAACATTTCCAGTCAGTGCATCTCCTGACCTCTCCTTGACACCCTCAGACAAAAAGTGTGAATGGCGAGTAAACTATTGTATCCCTGTTTGATTTGCAAAAGTTTACCTTAAATTAACATTTTAGCACCTCTACTGACTTACTTAATCCCTTCAGCTAGACCCAGTGTATGTAGATATCAGCAAGCTCTTACCCAGTTCCTTTAGGGTGTAAACAAAGGTGTAAACAGTGAGTCACCTCCAACATCCTGCATCCTAATACTGGTGAAATGGGCCATTTGCAATTTAGATAGTAATTCCAAATTCTGGTATACTTATTTTACCCAGATCTCTTCCAAAAATCCATTCCATTTTATCCTTTATTATTTTATTAAAATTAGCAAACCAATCTCTGTCCCAGATTCCATGGTTTTATTTCTCCTTCATTATTTAAAAATCTGTTACCCCAAAAAGAGAAAACAAAGACTTTTTAGGTGCTAGGACTCTGTCTTGACTCAATCAAGATTAAATCTCAGGCTGTGTTTCTTGCATACAGACTTTTATCTTTTGCAAACAGCCAGCTTGTGACTTGAGAAAACTATGTCCTTTTTTTTTTAAACTCCAGGCTTGTCTTTCTCCCAATATGGCTATTTTAAGGCCTTTCCACGTTTCATGGTCTGCCTTTAGCTTTTAATTGTGACATAAAGCCAAATTCATATGTCAAAACCTGGTATATTTCAAGTTCCGGTTTTGTAGTTAGCATTTCTTATGATATCTGCACATCCAGAGTTGATCTGGTAACACAGTGGCAGGAGGAAAATTCCTGGTGCTTTTTATTCCAAGTCTTGTAAAATGGAGGACTACAAAAAAAGGAAGCTAGGGAAAAAACTGTGCAGCCTATAGATTTTTTCAAGAACCTTAAGGAAGAGGAGCAGGCAGGACTTGTACTTGTCAATTCATAGCTAGCATCAAGGCAGCAGACTCATTGGTCAAAGTCTTCCTGCTCTGATGTACTGAAACGTAATTATTATGATATTAGATTATACAGATCTGTGCCCTGTGTTTAGGTGATATAAAATGAGTTCCTCAAGCCCAAACACATCTTATCAACTTACTGAAATTGGTCTTACTCAAAGGACCTCTGTCTTCAGCAGCAGCAGCAACATCACAGCTGTCTTAGCAGAAGTTTTTGGGGAGTCCCTTGGGCAACTCCATATCTATTACCAGAGCAGAATTGTCAAGGACCTAAGAACAGGATGGACAAGAATAGCTGCTGGTCAGCAGGGCTGCTCTTGTGAATCTAATGCTGATGTTAAGGATGTGCACAAATGCTTTTTTTTTTTGTATTTGATTCATATTGAATTAGATTTAAGAAAATTTGTATTCATTCAAATAGATCCCCTTCGAATGGATTCATGTTCAATACGAATATTCAATCCCATACAAATCCCATACGAATGCACACGAATAGCATACAAATACCATATCAAGCTTCATTCAGATTCAAATGCCAATCTTCAAATATGCCAACATTCAATTCTAATTCATAGGAATTTCAAATGTTATGAATATTCATGCACATCCCTAGCTGATGTAACTAAGCAAGTAGCCTGACACCATGAGATAAGTTTGCATGTTCAAGATAGACTGATTTGTCCTTCTTAATCCACAAAGCTTTGGGTCAGCTGCTCTAAGCATAGTGTCCTGGAAGAAGAAGGAGGAGAAGCAGGAAAAGGAGAAGAAGGAGTTGGCTTTTCTACCCCACTATTCTCACCCATTTAAGGGGACTCAAAGTGGCTGACAAAGCTTTCTGTTCTCCTCCCCACAACAGACACCCTGTGAGGTAGGTGAGGCCGTGAGAGGTCAGAAGAGAGCCGTGACTAGCCCAAGGCCACCTGGCTGACTTCACAGTGGAGGGCGGAATCAAACCCACTCTTCCCCAATAAGAGTCCAGCTCCCTAACCACTAGGCCAAACTGGCTAGGAAGTCTGGATCCAGGAAGCAATCTTCTTTTACTATCAGAGCTGTGAAGCCAAAATAAAGAATTTGGGGGCTATAGGACTACAATGACTTTGCTGCGATTAGAATACGCACAGTTAAGCAGCATGCAGGTGTAAGAACAAAACAGGCAGATAAGAAGGGAGCCAGATTAGAGAATTGAATTGTGAGTTGGTAAGCCGCCTGTTATTGACTTCCCCTGTTATCAAGTCCTGTGAGGCCACATTGTGGGTGAAGTGTGGGTAAAATCTGTACTGAATGGAATTAATTGGTCCTTAGTGATGTAACACCTTCTTTGCATTGTTCAAATAACATTGATTAACCATATATGAATAGGTAAACGTGTAAACACTCATTTTTCTTTGCCCAGTCATTTTTCACTACTCTGTGTAAGCTAGTTTAAAGAGTCACATGGCATGACACCTTTGCTTTGAGTAGCCCCATTGTACTGGATATAATAAAATTGCAGTTTGCTTTGATTCTCTTTGGTCTTGAAGAATACTTTGATGCTACTTAAATAGAATGCACAAAAGAAAAGAGAGTCTGATTTCTATAGATGAAATCTATGTCCTTAATATGGCATCTGGTCTCAGTCTTGTGCCATACATACTTATAATGTACATTTTAACACAGAAATTCCTTGGCATTGTTTAAAGACAGCAACATAGACAGACCGCCCAGAAATAATTAGTCATTCCAGCTGCAAAACCACATCTCACTTGAGAAAAACCTTAATTAGAGCAACTGATAGTTTTTTTCCTGAGTTTTGCACTATCCTTACCTCATTAAATCTTACTGAAGTGTGAAAGTGTGAACACTGACAAACCATAAGTTGTTAGATTTTCCTTTGTGCCTCCAGCAGAAACAACTGGAAATATGAATATGAAATTGCACGGTCTCTGGCTATTCAGACCCAATGGCACTTTGACTAGATGTTTTCTTCTCTGGACAATGTGATGATGACTGAAGGCAAAGAGACCCATGGCATCTGTGTGAAATATAAGGGGCTGCAGACTACAGCAAATGTTCTTTCTATTTCTTGATGTAAGGAAATGAGGAAGGCTGTGGCTGAAGTTAATAATAGCTCGTCAGTTTGCTGAAGTGATTTAAAGGTGGATTAAATCTTAAATTGTATCGGCTGCCAATTTACCACCAAGCCCAATTCAAGGTGTTAACTCTGACCTACAAGGCCCTAAATGACTTGGGCCCCAAATATCTAAAGGAATGCCTTCTCCCATACCGACCTGCCCATGCCTTAAGATCTGGAGCTGTTGCCCTCCTGGTTGTCCCACCGCCCTCAGTAGTGAAATAGGTGGGCACCTGGGAAAGGGTGTTCTCAGTAATGGCCCCCAGGTTATGGAATAGTCTCCCCCTTGAGGTGTGTCATGCCCTTTCTCTGTACATATTCAGGAAGGCCCTGGCCTCCCCCCCCCCCAGCAGATATTTTAGTATTTTAATATGCTGAATCTTTTAAATGTCTTTGTGTATATTATTGGTTTTATTATTGGCTTTAATTTGTTGTTTTAAAGGTTATTACCCACCCTGAGACCTTCAGGTATAGGGCAGGATAGAAATATAAATAATAAATAAATAAAATAAGTGTTGCCTTGGAAGAAATCTATTTGATATCTAAAATAAATATAAGAAACTGGATACCTTTTCCAAATGTTTTCCTCCATAAATAGCTACCAGATTGAAGGAGAATCGTCTGTATGTGGATGTGGGTTACTTATTCGACTATATTTGAATTTTCCAGAATAAAACATGGATATTCTGGAACAAGTAATCCACATCTGGATGCAGCCCAAAATCCTTCATTCTATACTCATTTCTCATTTCCATATCCGGTTTGCTTTTGTGCCCATTTAAATGGACTTAAATTTATTTTGCGTAATATATCCCAGTTCTATGATTAGCACCATAAGGAATAGTGAAAAAGACATTAAAGGCACAAAATGTGCACCATTTTAAATTAAGGCAGCTACTTCTGAAGCAGGTAAGGCAAAGAAAGTGATGGCTGGTACTCTCCAAGTGAAGGTTATTTGAAAGGCCAGGGAGAGTTCTTTTTTGGGAGACCATCCAGCTGGAAGTGCTACTTCCTTCCCATATATCTGAAAGAAACTGATACATGAGGGTTTTTATAATGAATTAAACTTTTAAGCGTGTGGACAGATGCAAATGGTGAAATCAGAATTAACTTTGTGAAGGAGCTATTACATTAATTTCACAAACAGGCATTGGAATAGAGATTAAGGGGGGAATCTATCTATCTATCTATCTATCTATCTATCTATCTATCTATCTATCTATCTATCTATCTATCTATCTATCTATCTATCTATCTATCTATCATTGCTGGGAATAATTAGGAAGGAAATAGAAAATAAGTCAGCAAGTGTCATTTCGCCCCTTTATAAATCTATGGTGAGACCACATTTGGAATATTCTGTACAATTCTGGTCACCACACCTCAAAAAGGATATTGTGGAACTAGAGAAGGTGCAGAAAAGGGCAACCAGAATGATTAAGGGACTAGAACACCTCCCTTACGAAACCAGGCTGCAATGTCTAGGCCTCTTCAGTCTGGAGAGACGGCGTTTAAGAGGGGACCTGATTGAAGTATATAAAATTATGCATCACACAATACTAGAACCAGGGGGCACTCTATGAAGCTGATGGGTAGGAGAGTCAGATCTGACAAAGGGAAGTATTTCTTCACCCAAAGGGTCATCGGCTTATGGAATGTGCTGCCGGAAGATGTGGTGACAGCTACCAGTCTAGATGGCTTTAAGGTAGGGTTAGACAAATTTATGGATGACAGATGTATCAATGGCTACTAGAACAAATGCCTAGGTGCATTTTTCAGGCTGTGGGCGGGGGGGGGGTGCTTCTAAGGCCATTTGCTGGGGTTCTAGAGCAGGAATATGTTTGTCCTTGTCTCTGCTTAGGATGCCCATGAGCAGTTGGCGGGCCACTGTGTGCGACAGGATGGTGGACTAGATGGGCTGTGGCCTGATCCAGCAGGGCTTCTCTTATGTTCTCCATGTAGTTCATATGCAGGGCAGTTCATGCATCCTAATAATAACAGGTGGGGAATTTTTCACAGACCATGTATGAATGTTATGTGACTTGTGGATGATTATTAACTGATGACTGATTAATTGCATTTTTATATCATATTTAGCTAGAGAAAATATTTCAAAGCATGCTCTGACATCCTCTAGTCTAGCGCATCCTGTTTTTTTTTAATGCTAGCATAATACATTGCAGCAACATTATTAACAATTAAACACAATTAGCACATTAAAATGATACAAACTGTGACATAATGTATAACACTATTTCAGAAATACAATAGAACACTCCATCTCACTCTTCAAAGTTACTGACCTCTTCATAGATATACTACTCCTTCTATCAAAGCCATCTGTCATTATGCCCAAATGATTATTTCTAGATGCTTTCAAATATTCTTCTCTATTTGCATTTCTATAAATTTAAAAATGAGCTTCGAAGGAAGTGCATACTTTTTGAAAGTGCCCAAACTTGCTCATGATGGTTTCCATATTGTGAAAAAGCTCTATATAGGCCCCGTCTACATGGAACTTTTTTGTTTCTCTATTGTCCCTCTATTGTCCCTCTGTTGCAGCAGACTTTAAAAATGCCATTCAATTCCGGAATAAGCATCCGCATGAGGCTCAGCAAAATGCTCGTTTAAAACGCACCTACCATCCCCACGGAAGCATGCTTTCTTTGTCTGCATATTTTTCTCCCCGCCCCCTCTCTGGTTGATAGGGTACTGGCGGGAACAGGGAGGGACTGTGCTCTGTGCGGCCACAACCAGGAAGACAACCCCGCCAAGTTCAAAAGAAAAATAGCCATCGGTATTCACTAGTTCTCTCCCCTGCCTGCAAAACCCACCAGAAACATTTATCACTTTGGGATCCAGAGCTTGCTTCCAAAGATAGTGATTTCACTGTAAAAATCCACCCCGTACAGCAGTGGTTACACTGTAACAATCCACCCACTTCACACCTGATAACAAAGTTGCAATTCTGGCTCTTTAAAAGTTCTGACCTTTAGAAAGGGAAAGGAAGGAAAGGTGCTGCAGTTCTGGGAGATGTGTGAATGTTTAAGGCTGTGTGTGCAGGTGGCAGCAGCGGCAGAGCCAGGGTGCTTTTTTTGGAGATCTTGTGAGTAACATAATGAATTGCTTCCACAAGATCTCCATCCACCTACTGTTTTCTTGCATTCAGTATAGATCTTGAGTACTAGCTGTGGATGAGAGGCAAAAAGAGAGAGAGATTATTTTATTTGAAGAGAAAACGAGGGAGAAGGCTGAAAAAAAAGAGGAAAGATGGGACCGCAGCCAGCAATCCCTGCCCCCAAATATCTCTTTTGCCCGGAGCGTCTCCATGTACAATGTCGCTAGGAATACCTGTGGCTTCCAAAAAGTACATTGGTAGTCTTGTTTAAAGGGGGCGGTCTTTCTTCTACGCATTTTTCTCCTTTGTGGTGCTGGAAGCCTGGAGAAAAGCAATGCATGGAGATGCTCCGTGGCAAAAGAAGCTTTTTAATAGGCTTTTTATTGCATGAAGATGGGGCCTTTGTCTTACATTTTGTATATTCTCTCCTTCAAGAATTCATTAGCCACTTTCTCCCACAATTTCTTGTACCGTTCAGCTAAATGTAGATCTCTGGCTGTCTTCCAGACTCCTATTATAGTTAATTGTGCCACTACAATCATGCATTTAATAAGTTCTTTATTATTTTTTATTTTCAGGCTTTCTGCATGAAAAGAGAGAAGTAAACACCGTCTTTCCATTCTGCTGCTTAACCAGGATCAGAACGGGGACTATAGGCCTCGCTTCTGCACATTAATGTAAAATACAGGAGGCCCCAACCACCACTGGTATGCTTCATCAGCTTATGACAGAGCATGATTTTCAGATCAAGGAGACTTGGGATTCAAGGTCTACCAGCAAACCAGCATGTCCTACTGGCAACCCAGAGGCATGCAGAAGGCAAATCTCCGTGTTCTCAACTACATGAGCACCCATCTCAGTGGTGCACCAACGCACACTGCCAAAATGGGCTCTCTATTGTCTCCAAGGCTAGGAGCTATCATTCCTAGCACTTCAGAACCCTTGAACACACCTGGCTGTAGCCTGAACCAGTGGGCCTTGCTGGTCTAGGCCCATTGGTTTGGTTCATGACCTTTCATTGTAGGAAGGACTCCAGTTGAGAATCAAGGCAAAGGTTTTTGTTTTTATTCCCCCTTTGATTATTTTCCAGAACCTCTTAACAAGTAGGCATTCCCACTGTAAATTATAAACTAAGCTCTGAATCCTCTCCGAGACCATGGGAAATAGTCTTATTGTAATAAGATACTTCAGTTCGGGTTCAGTATCACCCATTTTTTACTTTTTGTTTGTTTGTATTTCTATCCCACCCTATACCCGAAGGTCTCAGGGTGGGTTACAATATTATATTAATCTTAGACTGGTCCCTGCCCTCAGGCTTACAATCTAAGGTGACAAAGGTGTACAATTTTTCTCATATGTTACCTTCTTGTCCCTTTCTGCAATGGGCCTTATATCATTGACTAGGGACGTACTATCCTCAGGCTAGTCTAAAGACACACCTTCTCCCATACCTACCTGCCTGTGCCTTGAGATCTGGAGTCGAGGCCCTCAGTAGTGAGGTGAGCGGGCACCCGGAAAAGGGCCTTTTTGGTAATGGCCCCCAGGTTATGGAATAGACTCCCTCTCAAGGTGTGTCATGCCCCTTCTCTGTATATATTTAGGAGGGCAGAAAAGACACACCTTTTTGCCTTGGCCTTTGGCTAATGTGACCATTTTCCCCACACACTGTAGATATTGGTATTTTAATATTTAGTACATGTTCTTAAATATACTAGATTTTTAAAGGTATTTCTATGGATATCATTATTCTAATCTGTTGTTTTAAAACTTGTAACCCAACCTGAGACCTACATATTAGGGTATAGGGCAGGATATAAATGTAAATAATAAACAAAAATAAATAAATAGTGCAGACTATGGCAGAAGCTGCCCAGAGCCTGCTGTTGTCTGCAGTAACATGTGGATGTCAGGTCCCCATTTCAAGATATAATTCAGAATAAGGCCCAGTGCAGAAAGGGCCTAAGGCTAAGTTCAAGATCGTTTTATAAAATTATGAAACTGCAATCCTTGTGGAATGGATAAAAATAAAGATTCCAACCTTGTTCTTGGTCTAGTTACTAACTATATTGCTTATGAGCTATTTCACATTTTTAAGAAGGCTGCTATTTTTAACCAGTTGCTTGCTTGGTCTGTACCTTGACTAGTTTAGCCTTTTAAAAAACCAACCTCTTTGCTTAAGATTGCCCCATTGCCTTTGGCTCAATATATGCTGATTTCTGAAAAGAAATCTGGAAGAGTACATCATGGTTGACAGACTCACCAGGCCTCACAGAACTGTTTTGTGAGGTATAGAAAAGTTTCTTAAGCAGAGTCTTATATAAGATGGGGCTTGGCACTTGCCATATTTCTATGATGAAAGAGAGGAAGGAGCCTTTTTGGGTGTGTTCCCATACAAGATTAAATGCAAATTCAGTCCATTTTTAGGATCATCCGATCCCTTTTTTTTTAATTCCCAGACTTTATGAGGACTATCCTGCTAAATTCTGCACAAAAAAAGTCCCCAGAAAAGCTGTTGTCAGTGCCGTTTTGGAGCCCAGCCCACTTTTTATTGGGGGGGGGGGACCTTTGGGAATACTGGCAGACTATCCAAGGAGGGGATCAGCCTTTCAGACTGCCCTCCCCCAATATGCTTCTGGCCAAGGCCTGACAAGGATGGGTGGGATTTCACATCCGAGAAGGTGTGCCCCCTCACCTTGCCATGCCTGCTTTGAACACACTGCAATTACACAAGATGAAAGGAAACCTTTTAAGAAACAGAGAGATACATTTAGCAATAGTGGAGGAAAACTTTTAGGAGAGGTACATTTATCGATCATGGAGGAGGGAAAAGGAAATCTTTTAAGAAACAGTAGCCTCCGCCTAGGAGAGATACAATTAGCAATCATGAAGGAAAACTTTTAGAAGCCAGAGCCTCCATTTACAGAGCGGAGGGAAACTGAAAGGGATAGTGATTTTTTTTTTTCGTGATTGCCCCATGTCTATTCTTCCACTCAGCTGATTCTGAGTGGGCCAGGCTTACAGGGGTCAGACAAGGGACAGAGATGAAAAGATCCTGTTTTTGCTTGCTGGGGATTTGTGCAGTGAGTGGGAACTGCAGTATTCAAATTGAGCCCATGTTATCCTCAGGCAAATGGGGACACCCAGAATGTGCACTCAGTCCTGAATCCGGAGTTAAAATAGTCCAATCTGGATTTTAAAAGTCAAGTGGGAAGGCAGTGTTTGTGTCACTTATCCATCCAAATGCTGTCAAAGTAGACCTTCTTCAGAGGTCTTAGACACAGGGCTGGTTCATTAGCAAAACAAACATTTGCTTCAAAGTTGAGGGAAATGGCCTGAGCGATGCCCTCAGGACCCCCAAAGCTCTGTCTCAAATGCTGGTTCATTTATGATATGTGGTAAGATTGCTAATTAGAGTGGCAGATTCTCCTCCCTACTGCCACCTCACAGGCCTCAGCAGCTAATAAAACTGTCAATTTTCCTTTGCTTCATTGAAAGGTCACCTCCCCCCGACAAACAGCCATTCTGCCATCCAACAGCCAGCTCCCTGATTAATATTTAAAATGTACACAGTGATATTTCCAAAAGGTCAACATTTTAAAAGACATAAAATGTCAGCCCAAATTCCCTTCTACTTACAGTCTTCCCACCTGAGCCACCATGTTAATATTCCCTTTCCAATGCAACATTTAGTTCAAGTTATGTTTAAATCAGTGGAACATGAGGAATACAGAGCTGCTTCCTCCATTAGTAATTAAAGAACTTCACTCAGTACATTCAGCAATGGATTATTACACAGCTGAGACCCTCGTTCCAAGACCATCAAAGCCAAGGGAGCTTTGTAAAGATGAAGGGAGGGGAAAGAAGTCAGCTGAATGATTTACCATGGTATCTGAGAAAGGAGGACGAGGAGAGTTGGCTTTTATACTTCACATTTCTAACCCTTTAAAAGGACTCAAGGCAATGGAAAAAGCTTCCTGTTCTTCTCCCCACCACAGACACCTTGTGAGGTAGATGAGGCTGTGAGAGCTCAGAAACAGAGCTCTGACTAGCCCAAAGTCACCCAGGTAGCTTTGTGGAGGAGCGCAGAATCAAACCAGAGACGTTTTCGCACGGGGCTGAACGGAACGCGGAAAAGACAGCTGAGGACACGTCATCCGCATTGGCCGCGCGCGGCTTGCGTTCCGACGTGTCCGCAGCTGTCTTTTCCGCGTTCGAAATGTAGAGCACTTCGAAGTGCTCTACACGCGTTCCAACGCGGACGAGCCGCCCGCAGCCGTTCGGGAGAAGAAGCGTTCGCGCTTCTTCTGTCTCCCGAACGGCTGCCGGCGCGCCTCCGACGCCGCGCGGCTTTGACAATCAGCTGTTTGTCAAACAGCTGATTGTCGATCTGCCTCCGCGGCTGTCATCGCGCCCCTTGCCGGCGTTTGCCGGCTAAGCCAGCTTCGGGCGCTTTGAGCATTCGCACCCAGACACTCCGGAACGCGTTTACACGCGTTCTGGCGCGTCTGTGTGTGAACGGGGAAAGCGCCCGAAGCTGGCTTAAGCTTTCCGCCTGAACGCGTTCCGTTTCGAACGCGATTCAGTGCGGAAATGCCTCAGGAGACCTCCAGATAAGATTATGACACTCTGCACCACAAGACAAACATGGCTCACCTCCCCCTGAAACCAGCCATTTTGCCACCCAACAGACACCTCCCTGATTAATATTTAAAACATACACAGTGATATTTCCAGTGTAAGATTGATGTAAGATTGAAATGTGAAATATATTATGCTGATTTTTATGTAGTAGAGCAGCACAAACACCCAGAGGCACAAATAGGTTCACCCTTGATTAGAGACAAGAGGGAATTCTATGAATATTATGCATGTAAACCAAGGAAAACTTTACCTTCAAACAAATAAACAAATGAAAATGCAGGCATCACTGAAAATCCACTCTTTTCTTAACACTGCAGTATAGTTCCTTAGCCAAAACTATATTTCAAACTATGTCGTCTTAGGAAAAGGGATCTACAATCAAGTGTGGCTTAATGAAAAATAAATAAATACAAAAAAGTATGATTTTCAGGAAACTTTCTTGCAAAAATGTATGCATTAGATATACATTTACATTAGAGATGTGCATGAATGTTTTTTGACATCCTATTCAAATTGAATTGTATACCCGAAAATTCAATTCGATTCAAATCTTTTAAATTCGAATTTAAGAAGATGCGGTTCTTATTTTGAATCTATTTGTTTGAATTTTTTATTTGAGTCTGCACATACGAATGTCGACATTTGTATGTGCATGTATGCATCTTCCCCACGTCCATACACATCCGTATGCGTCCCGTAGTTATCTTGTATGCAAACCGTTTTCATTCCATATGGATCTGTATGGATGCGGGAAAGATGCAGATCTTCAAGTACGCATCATGTACAAACCCGTACACATACGAATGTCCAGATAGTTCAAATGAATGGACCTGAAATTTGACATTCAATTCAAATGTTTGCATTTGAATTTTGGGATGTTCTATTCAAGTTCAAATGTTGAAATTCAGCACATTTTATCAGATTTCAAATGCCTATGATTATTCGTGCACGTCTCTAATTGACATTAAAATATAAGAACGTTTTTGAGAAAAAAAAAGTCATAAACTGGTGCAGAAATTGGGTGAGCTGAACTTTAAATTATCTCAGCCAAATCTGTGCTCTATGGAACTTAGCCACAGGCTGCATCCAGATGTCGTTACTTATTCCAATATATTTGAACATTCTGGAGTAAAACATGGGTATTCTGGAATATCCATGGTTTATTCCAGAATATCCAAATACAGCAGAAGTCTGGATATATAAATGATGTCTGGATGTGGCCAAAGTCTCTCTGCACCAGAGTATGTGAAAATGGAAATCCTTAAGGAGACCTCAGGTGCTTCCACACCTGCCACTGGGAAACGGATTTAAGAAATCCATTTCTCAGCAATCTGGCCTCCCGAGGATCCGTCCGAAATAGAGGCAGATCCTTGGAGGCCTTCTGTGCTTCTGCACACATGCGGGGTGGCTGGATCAGGTGGCCGGATCCCCTGGGTGCTGTGCGGAGGCCGCAGCACCCATTCCAAAGGGCATCCGGCCTCCCATGCTGCCGACGCCACCCCCATAGCTGTGGGACTGGAGCATAGAGCTGCCAGTCACCACACATTTCTGGTGGCGCACGGCACGCTGGAGGTGAAAGAAGGCAGACTGGCCTACTTCCACTCTTCCCAAGATGGCGGCCACCAGCAAATCTGGCCCCTTGCCTCTCTGGGTGTGGAAGAGTCCTGCTTCTGACTGGATCAAGGTGAGGGGCTGGATGGAAGACCTAATTTTTGAGGTCTTCCTGGGGGCTGGATTCTTTGGTGGCAAGACCCGATTAGGGTCAGATCTTGCGTGCCAGAGTGCGGAAGCAGCCGCATGAAGAGTCCCGGATCCGGCCTCCTGCGTATGTGTCCTATATGTGTTTTTAAATGTGTTTTAAGGCCTGGTGCAGAAGCACCCCTCTATTCAGCTGTTAGGCCAGTTTGTGGTATGGATGGCAATGAGAATTCTAGCTCTACCCTTCCATCACTTTCTCACTCATATCCATGGTCTATTTTGGAATTTCTGATGCATAAAATTCTAAAATACATGGGCAGCTTGACTGAGAGAAAGAATTTTCTGCTTCAGGGTGTCAGTTTCAAGAAGTTGGGGAAGCAACAGAAATGATAATGGCAAGGTAGATGCTATCATGCTCTTCCGTGATATCCCACCTACTGCTGAAAAAGGCATCTCATTTCGCAGCACAGGTGGCACTGCCATGTATTAACAGCTTGATGCAGAAACCTAAAAGGAAGCAAGAATGACAATGAAAAGCAAGGAATGAATATCATCTTCTTTTTCATGAATCTGTAGGGATTGTAATGGGCAGCTCAGAGCATATGTAGCACAAGAGAATGAACAGATTTGGAGCAACCCATGCCCTGGAAGGAACTTTCCCTGCCCTCCTAAAGCAAGGCACAGGGGGGAAATTACGACCTGCACAGGGATGCCACCACTACCAGTGCCACTATAGAAGAAGAAGAAGAGTTGGCTTTTCTATCCTGCTTTTCTCACTCATTTAAGGGGACTCAAACCAGCTGACAAAGTTTCTGTTCCTCTCCCCACAAGAGAACACCCTGTGAGGTAGGTGGGGCTGTGAGAGCTCAGAAGAGAGCTGTGACTAGCCCAAGGTCACCCAGCTGGCTTCATGGGGAGGGCATAATTGAACCTGGTATTCCCAGATAAGAGTCCAGCTCCCTAACCACTAGGCTAAACTTGGCATCTGTGTTCCCATAAAGTTAGCATGTGTTTGACATAAGGATGGGCACAAATGTTTTTGGGGCATTCGAATTTGATTCAAATGTTTAGAATCCAAATGCAGCAAAATCCAATTCGAATCTATTTGTTCAAATGTTAGATTTGAATCTGAAGATACGATGTCGACAACATTCATATGTGTCCTACGTATCTGTACACATTTCGTACGCAAATGGATACAGATACGTATGAGATGCATACAGATACGTATGTGTACCTTCGTATCTATGCATACGTATCTGTACATCCAAAAACTTTAAATCATTTGAATGAATGTTTTGAAACATTCAAAATTCATTCAAATGTTTAAATTAGAATGTATAGACATTCTTTTCAAGTTCAAATGTCCGCATTCTATCGAGTTCAACTGAATTTTGAATGTTTATAACATTCATGCACATCCATAGTTTAGCAAACTGCAGCCTCCAGAGGATCCTGGCCTCTTCTAGCCAACAGTGAATGGAACACCAATATAATGACCCAAGGAAAACAAACTCAATCCATTCTCATTGGGCCAGGGTTTGGGCAGGGTGCCTCCTGAGACGTTTTCGCACGGGGCTGAACGGAACGCGGAAAAGACAGCTGTGGACACGTCATCCGCATTGCCCGCGCGCGGCTTGCGTTCCGACGTGTCCGCAGCTGTCTTTTCCGCGTTCGAAATGTAGAGCACTTTAAAGTGCTCTACACGCGTTCCAACGCGGACGAGCCGCCCACAGCCGTTCGGGAGGAGAAGCGTTCGCGCCTGCTTCTGTCTCCCGAACGGCTGCCGGCGCGCCTCCGACGCCGCGCGGCTTTGACAATCAGCTGTTTGTCAAACAGCTGATTGTCGATCTGCCTCCGCGGCTGTCTACGCGCCCCTTGCCGGCGTTTGCCGGCTAAGGCAGCTCCCGGCGCTTTGAGCCTTCGCACACAGACGCTCCGGAACGCGTTTACACGCGTTCTGGCGCGTCTGTGTGTGAAAGGGGAAAGCGCCCGGAGCTGTCTTAAGCTTTCCGCCTGAACGCGTTCCGTTTCGAACGCGATGCAGTGCGGAAATGCCTCTGATGGCAGGAGTCAATGGAGGGATCTTTAAATCCTGTGATTATCTCTCTCTGCTCTTTGAGAAGACAGGAAGCAACCCCTGAGTCTTACCTCTGTCTGCTGGCTGCTAGTCTCCTTGTTCCTGTTCCAAATGCCTGGATACTAGCAAAGCACCTACCCACTCCCCATTGTTTTGGTTGTTTTTCACATGCCTTTCTAGGATCCAGATATTTGGAACAGGAACACCAAGAGCTAGCAGATGGAGGTAAATCATCAATATTATGGGGAAACCATGCATCATTGCCTGATCTCCTATAGACCAATATATTAGATTCTAGATGTACTAACTCAGGACTATATTGGGAATGGGAATAGGAATAGGAATGAAGTCTTGGTGCTACCTTTGAAGGCTCTCTAGAGGCAGCAGTCAAGGCTGGAGCAAATGTGGACTACCCTATTTCACTCTAGCAACAACCTACACCAACATGGGACAAGTTGCTTTTTCCAGGACATGGTGTCCTGTCTGGTCTCAGAACAATGTAGATATGTGCATAAGGGCCCTATGAAGATCGGTTACCAAAAAAACTGTTTTATTAGTCTGATCTAGCAGGGATATTTGTATGTTTATGTAGTTCTACCACTAGTCTCTTAAACAGCTGGCAGATGTTTTTCTATGAGTTTGGTCTTGTGTGAGCCAGTTTGGTCTTGTGGTTAGAGTGCTGGATTCATGTCACAGAGTCACCTGGTTTGGTTCCGCACTCCTCCATGAAGCCAACTGGGTGACCTTGGGCAAGTCACAGCTCTCTTTCTGAGCTTTCACAGCCTCACCTACCTCACAGGGTGTCTGTTGTGGGGAGAAGAACAGGAAGCTTTGTCAGCCGCTTTGAATCCCCTTAAATGAGTGAGAAAAGCAGGGTAGAAAAGCCAACTCTTCTTCTTCTTCTTCCTGCACTTACCTGGTAGAGGAACTCCAGGAGAACTCTTACACGTGTCATCCCACACATACTGCAGAAGTTGCCCCAGAACATGAACATACAGAGTAGTTCTAACTGCTCTACATCTATACTTCCTGCTGCCCAGCATGGCTCCTTCCACAAAGGAGTCTGGGTAGAGCGTGGTACAGTCATTGTTGTCGTGGTTCCATGATCACCACTATAATGTCACTGGTGAGTTTAGGGAAAGATCCAGCATCCAAAATGTGAACATTAAAGCTACCCCCATCTTTGCTTTCTGGGGAGGTTCAGTCGGAGGAGCAAAAGTGTGAATTCACCCATGTCAAAGAAAGACTTGCTTTAAAGGTTTCTGCCTGATCAAATTAAAATAACATTCTCTATCCTCGAGAGAGAGAAAAGATCTCCCCCCTCCAAAAACACTGTGTTTGGCAGGGTTGCAAATGACCCCATGAAATAGGAGCTGTGCTTTTGACAAGAACCTATTTCTTGCCCTTTTGAAAAGGTGACCCAGATCTAAAGAGTGATGTAACCAAACTTTACAGCAGCAGCTAGTGTAATCTTCCACCTGCTTTACGGGGAATAGTATTTGCACTGCCATGGTTAATTCCCACAGGCCTGTAATGAATTATTGTGAACGACTTTGCTGACAGCTGTAACCTGGATAAACATAAAGCAAGATGAAACGTGCTGCCTCTCAGATTTATTGTATGTTTTCCCAAGTTTTGTCCTAGTTCTCTTTCTTCCACTGGAAGCTCAACTGAGAAATAAAACAATGCAAGAGTTAAGCACATCTGTCTTTCCAGCGCACCTAAGAGCAACTTGACCTCCAGCAGCTGTGTTCTCTTCTCAGCTTTCTGTAATGCTAAATAGCAGTCCTCGCCACGTGTCTTGAAAACGAATCTTACAATAACATATAGCAAAATTAGCCCAGGCAAATATAATGGCACAGGAAGGGAGCAAATATCCTTGCTTCATTTTCACTTCTTAATTTATTATTTTATTTCTCCACACCCCAGACAAACAGAAATCTGTTCTTACGATAGGTATTTGTTCCCAAGACAAGCCAAGAAAGCGCAAATCAGCTGAAGTGAAGGGGTGCCACATAGAAATGCCACTTATTATGAGAGTTGTATCATGAAGTTATTTTAAGCCATTGTTACATTTTTCCTCAGAATTCTAGAATTTACATATGAAAGGCATGTAATGATCTCAGTTTTTGCCTTTCACTTTTCATCTCTGGAAAGAATACACAACATCTGTTGGTATATTTCACTAACATAGCCTATATCAGTGATGGCGAACCTTTTGAGCTCGGTGTGTCAAAATTGGCAAGAAAGCCTAGCTAAACTTGGGTGCTGTGTCACATCTAGAAATATCCATAATTTTGTGATATTTGTAGCTCTAGTAAAAAAGTTATATTTTTGATATATGTATATTATTGAAAGCAAAAACAATTATTTACAGTAGTGACTTTTGTTGCTGAATTTCGTTTGCTAAATCTTCAGTTGAATGTTGGTATTTCATACACTTCAAGAACAAGCAAGCACTACATGCCCAGGTGCCAGGGTGACCATGTGTGTCACCCAAAAGGGTTTGGCGTGTCACCCATGACACGTGTCATAGGTTGGCCATCACTGGCCTATATATTGTAAGGAAATCAAGGAGGGGCTTTGGTAAATCCTTGAAAATATCCTGGGTACAAAAGATCTTATTCTTCTCCAGGTTTGGAAGCAGGTTTATCACACTGTGTTATTGCACGTGTTACTTGGCTGGGATATCCACATGGCAATGGATTGAACTGGGTTTAAACATGTTTGTTTGTTTGTATTTCTATCCTGCCCTATACCCAAAGGTCTCAGGGCGGGTTACAATATTATAATAATCTTAGACAGGTCCTCACGCTTACAATCTAAAGATTGGAGGGGAGTGCTCAGCTATAGTTACTCCTATGAAATTATAAGTATTATCTCCAAATTATTCACATTCTTGCCACATGTGTTTTGACCTAACTGTCCTTCTCAAGGTAATAACGATAATAAGAGTTGGCTTTTATACCACTCTTACCCATTTAAGGGGATTCAAAACTGTTGACAAAGCTTCTGTTCTTCACAGGCACACTATGAAGTAGATGGGGCTGTAAGAGCTCAGAAAGAGAGCTGTGATTAGCCCAAGGTAACCCAACTGGCTTCATGGAGGAATGCAGAATCACACCCCATGACAGCGACATATAAGTCTGGCACTCTAACCACAAACTGACCAAACTGGCTCAGTAGAAATAAATCATTGCAGTAAGTAGTTGTAATCCAGCTGAAAAACTTGGTGTGTCAGATAGTAGGATTGCAGCCCCTGAGTAAGACCGTTAAGTCAAAACCGGTGTGGCAAGCATGTGGATAATTTGGACACAACAACAGCCTGAATTATCTTCTGTCCAGAACACCCCAAACAGGCAGTGATCCCAGAAAATTTTAGGCTGCTTCCGCACAGGGGCAAATAAAACCTGATCTCCGGCACCCGGATTTATTAAAACCGGCTCCCAGGGGAACCAGTTTTAATAGCTCCAGGTGCCCGGTAGATCCGGTTTAACGGATGCGGATCTACCCCGCGCCCATGCCTCCGCACACGCGGCGAAGATCCAGATTGGAGGCGGGTGTTGTGCAGATGCACGGCACCCGTCTCCGATCCGGGACGGAGGGCCCTCCCCCGGCCCGCCACGATTGGCTCGCCGGAGCCAAGCCCCAGTTTTTTCAGGCTTTTCCATACTTTGCTTATTATTTTTGCTTTGTATAGATGCAGAGAAAGAAGTATACAAAAAGAGGAGCAGATGTCACGGTGTACATAGACTGGAACATAAATGGAAATCATGAAAAGACATGAGATAAGCCATGTGTCGTGCAGTACTCAGATGTTCTGCTCATAAAAACTGAAGAGTTTGGCCTGTTCCGAGTGTTGGCATCGTCATAAGGCTCCAGCCACTTTCTGTCATCAATGGTGGACCTGTGAAATGGTTCAACACTTTTGGCAAGGTGTCTGTAAGGAAACAGCAGAAGCACTGAAAATTTTAGTAAATTTAACAGGAATTATGCTTATTAAATTTGTTTACAGGTTATGATGCATATATTAAGAACAAAGTTATCAGCTAAATGGGTTATAGGTAGAAATAATTATGAAGACTTAATTATTAGGTATTGTTACTAGGGATGTGCACGAATATTCGTAACATTCATTATTCATATGAATTTGTACAAATTCGGACATTCGTAAACAAATCAAATGTTACAACATTTGTACATGAACATTTGTAGGAACAGTTCGGACATAACTGATGGGGCATTTTTCTGCCACTGTGTCTCCACTATTGGGCATGACTGCTGTCCAAGGTACTATTTTGGGGTCTGTGTGCAATTTTGCTATCTTCAACACAGACACTGAGATAGCTGCTGAAAATGATGCTTCTGCCCTCACAAATGGAGACATAGATGTGTCCTGTTCAGCAGAGATTCCAGCACCTCTCCCCATGCGCTAAGGAATAAGACACCTCCATTTTCACAGGGGGACTCAGTCACTGTTTTTACCGAAATATTTTTTATAAGGCATTGATTGAAACCACTATATGGTAGTTACAGCTATATTTGAACAAGGCATAAAGGAAAACAAATGTACGACAGAGCAATGGATCAAGGCCAGACAATTTCCTTACTCCAGTCAACATCTTCCAGACCTCTAGGCTGACATTCCAGCTCCATAGCAGGACCTTCATTTGTCATCTGTATTTCAATTCTAGCTATATTCATGCTTTGCCAGCTTTAGTGGTAGACTATTTAAAACATTTCCATTCTTCTTTCACAATCTTATGTTCTTTCCCCCCTTAAGTAGTTCAGGTGAAGTTCTGAAGTTTCTCCGGAGGACAGCATCATGGCCTGCCCCCAGATATTGCTTTAAAAACCCACATTTTGCTGATAGTCCAAGGTAAAGTTATTCCAAAGGACAACAGAGCCAGAGGGAAAACAGTGCAAATGGAAGGTGGAAAGTTCACAAATAAAATTGATAGAAATGAAAAGCTGTGTTGTGATCCAAAGGATTAAAGTTAAAGTGTGACCACAGCCATAGATCCAGTCAATACTTTGTATTTTAGCAAGATTCTTCCATTCACATTATCAGCCTATCTCAGCATGAAGTACATTCTTATAAATGCACACATTCTCAGATGAAGGTAAGTTCTTTTTAGTTCTCATGCAGTTCACCCAGACAGACAAAAAAAAACAAAACCACATAGTAACATGCTACTCTGCAGTGAGAATGCTAAAACCACTATTTTTTAAACTCAGGATACTGGGTGCATGTAATGCACAGTTACAGCATAAAATTGTTAACCGTATCTGTCAGATTAAACTCAATTTTTTAGTGCTGTCTGTACACACCCTTGCTCAAAGTGTGCATGTGCATTCACAAGCATGTACACACTAACACAAAAACCTCCAAAAAACAACCCAGCCAAAATAATTATGATTCTTCACACAAGTATAACAGTTTCATTCTGATGTATTTTGGACAGTGCCTGACAAGATTAAGATGTAGAAGAGGTCTAATGCTAAGTGTTTTCATTAGAGATATGTGCATTTATACACTCTAGGCTTTTTACTCAAATGCACTTGAAACCATCCTTTTGGGCTGATGTGAACAATAGAAAGACACAGCCCTGTTGACTTCCCCATTCTGCACGTTCCCCTCTTTACACTTCTAAATGAGTGTAAAGAGAAAACCTTCCTTTGAGGCAGAAACCAATAGCCTTGGAGCAAAAGAGTGGAATCTTTTGAGAAAAAGCAATTCTTTTCATTCTATTGTCTACAGGCTCTGCTATTACTCCTGGGCAGTATCTCCTGTACTACACAGAAAATGGTTTCCTTTTAACACCTCGGCTGCCCCAGGGGGGACAAAAATGCTTGTCTGCTAAGTGGCTTTTGGTGTTATCCAGCTCACCTACTGAGAACCTCTGGACTTTAAAAAAGGACTTTCTTTTGTCCTTCCTAACTTTTTATCGCCAGAGGCATATGATAGGAGAAGTGGAAAGCCTTGAAAGACAGCATTTAAGAGGTGACCTGACTGAAGTACATAGATTCATAAATGGTGTGGAAAAGGTGGATAAAGAAAAATCTATTTTCTCTGTTGTACAATGCTAGAACCAAGGGACACCTCTTTGAAGTTAGGACAGAAAAGGGAAAGTAGTTTTTCACCTGGAGGGTCATGGATTTGTGGGATTTATTACCAGAAGAAGTGGTGAGAGCAACCAGTCAAGATAGTTTAAGAAAGGGTTAAACAAATTCAATGGCTGCAAGAATGGGTACCTAGGTACTACCTTCAGGTTGGATAGTCAGGCAGGATGCCTCTCAAGACCATTTGCAGGGAATCAAGAGCAGATGAAGGTTTTGCCTCATCACTCCATCAGTCAGGACACTGCTCTTGATGGGTTATGGTCATCTGAAACTCACCTTGGAAAATATAGCAGCAAATAATGTGTGTGCGTGTTGATGCATGAAGGGAGTCAGGATGTTACATTGACTCCTTTCTCCTTGTGGAAGGAAGAACCACCAAGAGGACACTTCGCACTTAGGACGTGATGTTGAAGTATAGGCATATACTCCACTAACCTCCAGACTACTATAATGCCCTCTATATAGGGCTCCCTTGAAGATGATCCAGAAACTGGAATTGCTATGAAACAAAGAAGATCAGCTTCTGATAGGAATATCTGGTTGGACCCACATCATTTGAAGTGCTGACATTAACAGCATGAAGCCCTAAATGGTTTAGGCCCAAGCATCCTTAAGGAGACCTCTCATTCAGACCTGCCCAAGTCTAAAGATCATAAACTAAGGGTCTCCTTGCAATTCTGCTAACCTCAGAGGTGTAAGAGGTGTTGTGGCACACAAGAGGGCCATTATTGTGGTGGCCCAAAACTTTGGAACAGCCTCCAAGCAGAAACTCACCAGATATCAACTCTATATATGTGTTTTGGCACTTGGTTAAAACATATTCCTTCACCCAGGCCTTCAGTTGTTAGCTTCCTCGTAGCACTGTCAGTGGGAGGAAGGTTGCATTTTTTTATTGTATTTTAATTACATTTTAACCCTTAATACAGAGATACTGTACTGTTGTAACCTTCCCTGGGAATCTACCTTTAAGGGTAGCTAACCTTCAGGAACAGATGTAGACCCCTACAGCCTATTGACTTGTGGGAACATGTCACTAATGGCTTTGGATCAACTCAAAAGTCCCATGTTTTCCTCTTTTGGGTTCCTCACCTACTACAGACTGGAGATATTAGGCATTTTCGCATGAAGGCAAAGATGCCTCGGAACACTTCCCCCTGAACAGGTTGAGAACAGTTTCCCGTTCACAGTGGCAGGTAAGGGAACTGTTCTCAAAACATTCCTTACCTGCCCTTGTGTGAACGGGAAACTGTTCTCAACCCGTTCAGGGGGAAGACCCTCCCCCGGCCTCCCCCCATTGGCTGCCTTGCAGCCAGGGGTGGGGAGGACAGTTGGGTCCCTTCCCTGGGTTCCTGCTCATTCCTGAAGCCCAAATCGGGCTCTGGGGGCAGGCAGGACTGCCACGATCCCCAGAGTTCCAGAAAGTGCCTGCCCTCACTAGGAGTGGTTTGGCCCTGTTAGGACGCTGGGTTCGTGCAATGGCCAAGTGAATACTATAGTGTGGACACAAAACACTGGTAGCAAGCGTTTCAACAGTAAACAAAAACAAGTTTATTATTATACACAAGCAATACTAAAAAGATAATAAGGTTCAGGTAGTTGTTGGTTTAAATTTGCAAGTCTCTTAAAGCTAGGAGCTAACCCTTTCTCTAAAGGAAAATAGTTCCCCTTTTAAAAGACAAACCTCTCCACGTTCCTCTCCCTCTGACTTGCTTTGCCACTGCTCAAGCCAAGCCAGTGTACCAGAACGTGGCCCTAGATGATCACAAGGCCCAGTCCATCCTTGCTTCTCCGATCATCCAGCCTGGTCAGTTGCTAGCGAAGTCTCCTTCGGAGCCCCAATCTTCCTCGATTGTCCCCTTCAGAAATCGCTCAGCCAACAGCCCAATGGTCAGCTACTGGATCCAGCTCCCTCAGGATTCAGCTCTTTTCCTTTCAGCTCTTGTCCCAGCATGAAGACATCCTCTGCTGTACTCTGTGTTCCTTTATACTCATCCCCCTGACTCTGATTGGCTATTACCGCAATAAAATGCTGCTGGAGCCTCCTAACAGAGGTTGCTGTCCCTCCAGCCTGATTGGTGGGAACTCCTCTCTAGCCCCTCCAGCACTCAGATCCCCGGACAGCTTTTCCCTCCAAAACCTTACTCCAGCCAATCACTGCAACAGGGCCCGCACAGGATTTCCCGCTCTTTTTGCAGCCCAAATCCCAGGGTTAGCAACAAGCTGTTTGCAACACGGCTGCCTATTGCAGCTTACAAGAAGCCTGCAAAGCCAGAAAGCAAAGCAGTTTGCAGCCTGTACCCTGAAACCGTCACAAGGACCCCCAGCCAACAGCCCCCAACACACCCCGGGGTCGTGCATGTGCGTGAATGGCATTTACCTGCTGCTGCCAGCTCGATTCTGGCTGGAATAGGCCAGTGATGTTCTGGGCATGCTCAGGGGGCAGCTCCTCATTGGCCAGCCACCCACACCTGCTCAGATGGCAAGTTGAAGCCAGGTGGGTGGCTGGCTAATGAGGAGCCACCCCCTGAGCATGCTCAGAATGTCGTCGGCCTATTCCAGCCAGAATCGAGCCTGCAGCAGCAGGTAAATGCTATTCATGTGTGTGTGCGACCCCAGGGTGGGTTGGGGGCTGTTGTCTGGGGGTCCTGCCCACCTCCAGAGCCCAATCTGGGCTTCGGGAGTGAGCAGGAACCCAGGGAAAGAAGGTGCCCAGGCTGCCCATACTGGCTCCACAGGAGCCAACGGGAGCAGCCCCGGGGAGAGGCCCAGCTGTCACAGAGAGAGAAGGTGCGAATGCTTTCTCTCTGAGACAGCTCGGAATGCGCCGAACGCACAGAGACCGTTTCAGAGCACTTTTTAGTGCTGTGAAACTCAAGTGCATGGAGAGCGTGTTGGGACGCTTGGGGCAGCCTGGAACAGATCTGGCCACCTCACAAGAACGAATGCTGCATCCCAATGTGCTCTCCATGCATTCAAAAAACCCTCCTGCAAAGAGGCCTCTTCTTCTCCCAAGTCTTACTTCTTCATCTTCAAGGAGGAGGGGGAGAAGTCTGTTTCATGGGGAAATACCTAGGGCTTTTTTTCTATCAAAAGTTTAATTGGGACTTCTTAGTTTGTGATCATCACTGTTTTTCAAGCAGGGGACACTTTTCCTTTTAGGTCCAGCTATAGAAAAGCTGATACCATAATCCTGGTTGCCAAAGACGACAAGCATTTCCTAGCTTCTTGGCATTATTGGTGATACTGAGAAAGTCTCACAAACCAAAGATTGAAATTGTGCTCAGTGAAACAGAAAACAGTTCAAAGGATAAAGCATCATCAAAATGTGCAGTTAATAGTTCAGCTACACCTAGGCTTTAATGTACAGTCAATCAACAGCCAAGGTGAAATGATCACCTTAAGAAAAATGGTGAGCCATTTCCTATCTTGGATTTTCCGAGAAGTGTATAAATTGGAATTACAAGCATTCTTCTTCTCCTTCTTTGCCCTTAAAACAGGTTAAAGACTGGGTGTGTTGCTCAGACAGATTTTTGGAGGTTTGACCTTGTCTCGAATTTTCCCTCCAGCCTTTTCCTTTTTTCAAGGGGGAAGCTGCCCCCCTTCCATTCTCAGAGCCTCATGTTCCTTCTTTATTAAAAGCCTCTCTACGGATAGAGACAGAACAACCTTGCTTCTCTTACGAGCTTCCTGCAGTAAAAGCTGGCTTGCCTGCCTTCTTTTAAGTATCTCCTGTTTTATTTAAGTGTGTGTATATGTGTGTGTGAGAGAGAGAGACTGTAGAAGAAGAAGAAGCAAGTCAGCATATTGCCACTTAAAAGGTTATGCATATTAAGGTGAAGAGGCATGTAAGAAAAACAAAGAGGGAACCAATCACTCTGCAAGCTAAAAGTCATGCACATAAATATTCTCAAAGCACACCAACCCACTTTTTAAAAAACTTAACAATAGTGTGCAACTGCAGCCTTTAACATATCTCTTCAGTGTGCAGTATATAAGATTAGTATCATTATGCAATAATGTAATAACCCAATAATTATGTAACATTAGTGTGGATGAATGATACATATTGTATTTCAACTTTACTGAACACAATAAAATTGATTATATGTCAAAAAATGCATACAGATACACAAGTTTATATAAGACGGACAGACAGACAGACAGACAGACAGACAGACAGACAGACAGACAGACAGACAGATAGATAGATAGATAGATAGATAGATAGATAGATAGATAGATAGATAGATAGATAGATAGAGGATGGATGGATGGATGGATGGATGGATGGATGGATGGATGGATGGATGGATGGATGGATGGATGGATGGATGGATTTTATTTATTCATATAAATAGTGTGCAATATATAATTACATGCCAGGGTCAGTCTTCTGCCATGTACCGTGAGGCTCCAGGAGTTTAGATCCTAGAACTGGTTTGAATCTGAATTCTGTTACTAATTTCAAGGGCTTTAGGTTTGCTAAACTAATTAACCAGCAGCAGCGAGTGTTGGCGTGGAGGGAGGGATGTGGAACTGGTACACCTTTGCACCTCATTTTCACCTGCCCAAAATAGATTTAAAAGCCCAGCCTGACAGCTCCAGCCACTATTGCAAAGCAACCATCTGCAGATTTATGAGGCTTTCTTTTAAATTGACTCAGTTCGACTACCAAGTCTAGACAGCACTTGAAATATGAAATGAGCCAGCCTTTCTTCAAATTTGGATGACACTTTTCAAATTAGTGAAAGACTCCATCTGCTCATGTTTCAGTCTGGGTCTGCTGAGATTTGGAAGACCTCATGTGTTTCAATCAAGAAGCAAACTTTATTTACTTTCTAGAAACTGAAAATGTAATAAAATCCAGTGTTCAGACTAGTTTGAACCTTCTGTTTAAGTCAGCCTGTTAGAATGTTCAATTCTAAGGCCATTTCTGCACTTGCTTAAGGGAGCCTCCAGACAGGGACAGCAGCAGCAAAGCAAGTGCTTATGTGCCCTGCAGCAAGAATGCAGGGATGTGCACAAATGCATTTTTTGCATTCAAATTCAATTCAAATTGAATATTCAAATATTCAATTTGAATTGAAATTCAAAAATCTGGATTTTTGAAAATCCAATTTGAATCCAGATAATCCGGATCCGTATTTTTGAAAATCCAATTCGAATCAAATGATATGATATGAATGTCGAGAATATTTGTATCTAATTTTTGAATCTGTTTGCATCCTGTTTTTATTGTGTTTGTCTTCTGTTTGCATCCTGTATTATATGTGCAAATAGACCCGATATTCAGATGCGATATACGATGTTGAATTCAGTCAAATCATTCAAAAATCTGTATTGGATTTTCAAAAATCCGAATTCAATCCAAATTCAGATATTCAAATTTTCAAAAATCTGATTCAAATTCGAATATTGATATTCATCGAATTTGAATCAGATTTTTGAATTTTCCAATATCCATGCACATCCGTGTAGGAGTGTGATATTCCCCTCTCCAGCCTGCAAAGTAAAAAGATGCCAGTTAATGCAAAGCTTCCAGTTCTCCAGTTTGGGGGCCAGAAGGAGCTTTGCATTTAAAGTGGAGCAAGAGGCATGTCTGGAGACACCCCAAGTATCAGAGGAAAAGGGAGCCTGCGCTATCCTGGACCATGCAACCTGTCCTAGGATGGGATGGATTGCAGATGACGCAGGACAGGGTCATCAGAATTCTGTTGGTCTTGATTAAACAGATCCACTAGTGTACTAGGACCATGGGGCATTCATTTCAAAGATGTGTCTTGCTGCACCACCAAAATGGACTCTGAGGACAGGCACCAGGGGCAGGTCAGTGTGCAGACTGTTCCAGACTGGAGTCCTTTCTTCACTTACCTGATTAGGCTGCTGTGAACTAGGGCTGGAGGACCATTCACACTTGCTGGGAGGAAAGCTTACTGGCCAGAAGTGCGGATGTTCCTCCCATTTACCAGCCCGTGCCACCACCGCTGTAGCCAGAAGCCCAATCTCCTCACTGCCACAATTGGCTGCCGTCAGCTGAGGGTTCGAGCACAGGGACACATGGCGGCTGATCATACCAACACCGGTGATCAAACGTACAGTGCCCACTGCTTCATCACCAATGAAACACCTCTCTTGTGACCTTATGATCGATCACAGGATCCATCATGGCTGCCACTGCCATTGCACCTGCACGGACGTCGCCTTCCCTGCCCACTGTATGCAGGCAACTGGAAGAAGAGCGAATGGTCACACTGCCAGATGCTGCCGGTAAGCCTCTAGTTAACGTTGGTAAAGGTGTGGAGCATGATTTAGTGCTCCACACCCAATCAACCATTAGTGTACCTCTAGGGCAGGAGGGCATGCTTCTAGGCCAGGGGTAGGCAAACCATGGTTCGGGAGCCACATGCAGCTCTTTGGCCTCTTGAATGTGGCTCTTCCAGCTTAGGAATTAGACAAATTTATGGATGACAGATGTATCAATGGCTACTAGAACAAATGCCTAGATGCATCTTTCAGGCTGTGTGTGTGTGGGGGACTGGGGCGCTTCTAAGGCCATCTGCTGGGACTCGAGAGCAGGAGAAGGTTTGTCCTTGTCTCTGCTTGAGATGCCCATGAGCATTTGGTGGGCCACTGTGTGCGACAGGATGCTGGACTAGATGGGCTGTGGCCTGATCCAGCAAGGCTTCTCTTATGTTCTTATGTACGAGTACCCTAATTAAGTTAATAACAATGTACCTACCTATATAGTTTCAGTTTAAAAAAATTGGCTCTCAAAAGAAATGTCAATCGTTGTACTGTTGATATTTGGCTCTTCTGACTAATGAGTTTGCCGACCACTGTTCTAGGCTGTAGCAGCCTAGTGGACATGTGTAATCTCTTCACCTGAGGTGCACTAGAGGCCTAAGTGTGAATAGGCCTCAGATTGAAACCAGCACCTGCCTGATCCAGACCTGCAGTTCCAGATCAACACGGATCTGTGCAGAAACACCCAAAGTCCATTTCCCTCATGCTAAACCTTGCTTAAAATCACACAGAGAGAATTAAATAACAAACCAATGAAGTATACAAAGCCCATTGCGAAGGGAGACAGAGAAGTAGTTTAAACACCTCCTAGCCCAACAATGCAGTACTGTACTTATCTTCATCTCTCTGCAATCCTCCCTTGTGGATTTTTCAGGTGGATCCAAGCAATCTGTTGCTGCAAAGTGCAGTCCCAGTGCCCAAATAAAGCAAAACAAAACAAACTGGCATGGAAACAAACAAACAAAAACGCCTTACATATTTTGCCTTTTTTAACCTACCCGTGACAGCTGGGGTGTTGAGCATTGGAGCTACGAGTACCCATGAGAGCCTCCCTTCTGAAGGAGAGGTTTTCTGAAGCAAGCAGTAATGAACTGAAAGAGATCTCTGTGGAGATTTAATAGGCCCTGAACAACTTAAAAGACAGTGGGAAACAAACAAAAAAAATGAGGGGGTAATACTGGAGTTTTATTTTACATTACTGTATGTGTATGCTGTAGGGATGTGCACAAATATTCTAAACATTCGAAATCTGACCGAATTTGTTCAAATGTGGACATCTGAATTCGAATCTAACGTCTTCACGTTTGAATTTAGACATTCGAATGAATTCCAAATGTTCCGAAATATCATACGTATCGAAATATCATACATATTGCCCTTATAATACAGAACGAAAATGGGATGCATACAGTATAAAATGGGATGCATACAAAATGTGTACAGATACGTATAACACATACAAACGTTGTCAACCTTCGTATATTAAATACGAAGGTTGTCGACATTCATATCTTCAAATTCGTATCTAACATTCGAACGAATAGATTCAAATGTAACGAATTCAAAACGGTTTTTGTTGCATTCGTATTTTAAACATTCAAATCGAATGTTTTGACATTCGATTTCACTCGAATTCGAATGCAAAAAAAATTAGTGCAAACCCCTAGTATGCTGTTCTTCTAATCTATCACGTGGCCTGCTTCTATAACAGTTTCAGACCCTTCCTGTAATCTGGTGCTGTACATGGTATAGGTGAGCTTTGCAGCTCCCCCTGACCCCCCACAGATAGGAATGACCATTCCTGGCTGCAAAGCATGCGTGGTGTGTATGTGCACATGCGCTGTGCTGAAAATCGCTTCCAAGAATTCTGGATCACAGATGTGTGTAGTCTGCATGCTTCCATAATCCAGATTTGAACCATTAGGCTGGATTTTAGATCCTATTAATAGGGTCTAGAGAGGATCTAGAGAGTGCACATGCACTCTCCACGTGCAGGACCAGCTAGACAGGCAGAGCTCAGGAGCCTCAATGCGTGGATGAGGCAGTGGTGTCGGGAGGAGGGATTTAGATTTGTAAGGAACTGGGGAACTTTTTGGGACAAGCCAAACCTGTACAAGAGGGACGGGTTACACTTGAACCAAGAGGGAACCAGATTGCTGGCGATTAACATTAAAAAGGTTGCAGAGCAGCTTTTAAACTGATTCCTGGGGGAAAGCTGACAGGAGCTGGGCAGCATCCGGTTCGGGAGAGCGCACCCTCAAGTGAGGAGGGCTGGAAATATGCAGAAAATGCTGAGCTAAGTGCGGGATTAGTTTCACATGTTCCTCGACGGCAGAATTTGGACAAGAAGAGTGAATATAAATGTATATATGCAAACACCAGGAGCCTTCGAGCCAAAATAGGGGAGCTAGAAAGCTTAGTTACGGAAAATAGGATTGATATTATTGGCATAACTGAAACCTGTGGACCAGTGAAAACCAATGGGATACAGTCATCCCAGGTTACAAACTGTACAGGAAAGACAGGGAAGGGCGACATGGAGGTGGTGTAGCCTTGTATATTAAAGAAGAGATAGAATCTTATGAACTGGAATGTCCAGGTGAGTCTGACTCTTCCACAGAAGCAGTATGGGTAAAAATACCAAGCCAAAAAGGATGTCTAACAATAGGGACATGTTACCGTCCTCCCAACCATGCGCCCGAAGGAGATGAACAATTGGAGAAGGAGGTAAAGGAGGTATCCCATAAAGATAGGGTGGTTATAATGGGGGACTTCAATTATCCTCACATAGACTGGGTGAACTCCTGTTCAACTCAGGATAGAGAGAGAAAATTCCTAGACCTACTTAATGACTGTTCCATGGAACAAATGGCCATGGAACCAACCAGGGGAAATGCAGTCCTGGACTTGATCCTAAGTGTGACGGTTTCTGGGAACAGGCTGCAGACTGCTTTGCTTTCTGGCATTGCAGGCTTCTTGCAAGCTGCAAAAGCCAGCTTGTTGCAGACCTAGGCAGAGGCTGCAAAAAGAGCGGGAAATCCTGTGCGGGCCCTGTTGCAGTGATTGGCTGGAGTAAGGTTTTGGAGGGAAAAGCTGTCTGGGGATCTGAGTGCTGGAGGGGCTAGAGAAGGAGTTCCCACCAATCAGGCTGGAGGGACAGCAACCTCTGTTAGGAGTCTCCAGCAGCATTTTATTGTGGCTAGAGCCAATCAGGGTCAGGGGTGTGTGTATAAATGAACACAGAGTACAGCAGAAAGAGTCTTCATGCTGGGGCAAACATCCTTGCAGACAGGAATTGCACTTTTAAAACAAGAAAGCTTGGACAAGCAGCTCACTCAACCCAGGAGTGGACCAGCTGGGTCAGGGGAAGTGACCAAAGCAGGGGGTCAGGAACTTTCAAAGGGTACGAGTGAACTGGACAATGCAAGTGGTGTCTCCCTAGTAAAGGAGGTGCCAAGGGAAGCTGAGACCAAACAGCTTCAGCGAGGCAGCCAGATAAAAAGACTGGGAATGCTGTTAGCTGGACTTGCTTGTGTAGCAAAAGGAATCCTGAGGAGCCTAGGACTCCAGATGCTTCTGTGGATGAGCCATACAAGTGCTGAATTGCTGACATCGCTGGAAGGGATCCAGGGAGCTGAGGTCGTGCCGGATGGGTCAAGGACCGCAGCATCCAGCACCAGGACCGGGGAGACCAACAGGACGGCGTCTCCAGGCAACAAGGTCAGCCAGAAGCCGGATCCCACAGCAGGACAACCACCAGATGGGACCAGCATCACGAGGGACCACAGGAGGAAGACCAGCAAAGAGCCAGACTGTGATTTTGGACTCAGTGCACTATTTGAGTGACTTTGGGACACTGTGTTTAGTTGTATATAGTTAGTTAAGGAAAATCTTTGATAGAGACTTTGGACTTTTATAGTGTGTTTATTAGATAGTATGTTAAGTCACACTCCTCTTTGGGAGACAAATGTCCATGGGACAGTTGTGCCCCAGGTACATTTGTCTTTTTTGGGGAAGGGAGGGGTTGTGACAGTTTCTGGGAACAGGCTGCAGACTGCTTTGCTTTCTGGCATTGCAGGCTTCTTGCAAGCTGCAAAAGCCAGCTTGTTGCAGACCTAGGCAGAGGCTGCAAAAAGAGCGGGAAATCCTGTGCGGGCCCTGTTGCAGTGATTGGCTGGAGTAAGGTTTTGGAGGGAAAAGCTGTCCGGGGATCTGAGTGCTGGAGGGGCTAGAGAAGGAGTTCCCACCAATCAGGCTGGAGGGACAGCAACCTCTGTTAGGAGTCTCCAGCAGCATTTTATTGCGGCTAGAGCCAATCAGGGTCAGGGGTGTGTGTATAAATGAACACAGAGTACAGCAGAAAGAGTCTTCATGCTTGGACAAGAGCTGAAAGGAAAAGAGCTGAATCCTGAGGGAGCTGGAACCAGTAGCTGACCATTGGGCTGTTGGCTGAGCGATTTCTGAAGGGGACAATCAAGGAAGATTGGGGCTCTGAGGGAGACTTCGCTAGCAACTGACCAGGCTGGATGATCGGAGAAGCAAGGACGGACTGGGCCTTGTGATCATCTAGGGCCACGTTCTGGTACACTGGCTTGGCTTGAGCTGTGGCCAAGCAAGTCAGAGGGGGAGAGGAACGTGGAGAGGTTTGTCTTTTAAAAGGGGAACTATTTTCCTTTAGAGAAAGGGTTAGTTCCTAGCCTTAAGAGACTTGCAAATTTAAACCAACAACTACCTGAACCTTATTATCTTTTTAGTATTGCTTGTGTATAATAATAAACTTGTTTTTGTTTACTGTTGAAACGCTTGCTACCAGTGTTTTGTGTCCACACTGTAGTATTCACTTGGCCGTTGCACGAACCCAGCATCCTAACGGGGCCAAGCTACTCCCAGAGAGGGCAGGCACTAACTGGATCGCTGGGCATCGTGGCACTAAGTAATGCTCAGGACCTGGTAAAGGACGTCACTGTAGCTGATCCAGTTGGGAACAGTGACCACAATGCAATAACCTTCAACTTAAATACAGAGAGTAAGTTCTTAACAAAGTCTAACACAGAGACCTTAAACTTTCATAAGGGAAACTTCCCCAAAATCAGGAAATTAGTGAAAAGGAAATTGAAAGGGAAAGTCAAAAGAGTTAAATCACTTCAAAATGCATGGAGACTACTTAAAAACACAATAATGGAAGTACAACTAGAATGCATTCCTAAAAGAAGAAAGGGGACTTCTAGGTCCAAGAAGAAACCAATGTGGCTCACAAATGCAGTAGATGAAGTCATTAAAAACAAGAAGAGTTCATTTAGGAAATGGAAGGCTTGTCCAAATGAGGAGAACAGGAGGGAACATAGATACTGGCAACACAAATGTAAGACGGCCATTAGGAAAGCTAAGAAAGATTTTGAGGAGCACATTGCTAAAAACATCAAAAGAAATAACAAGAACTTCTATAAGTATATCAGAAGTAGGAATCCAACCAGGAGAGCAGTTGGACCACTAGATGGTAAAGGACAGAAAGGGGTAATTAAAGAAGAAACGGAGACTGCAGAGAGACTAAATGAATTTTTTGCTTCCGTATTCACGGAGGAAGACAGAAGACACATGCCAGTAGCTGAGCCTGTATTTTCTGAAGAGTTATACTGTACAGAAATAACCAAGGAAGAGGTCCTGGCATGTCTTAATAAACTAAATGTGAACAAGTCACCGGGACCAGATGGCATTCATCCAAGAGTCCTTAAGGAACTCAAATGCGAAATTGCCGAACTTCTAGCAAAAATATATAATCTTTCCCTAACATCAGGCTCTGTACCTGAGGACTGGAGGGTAGCAAATGTAACACCAATCTTCAAAAAATGATCCAGGGGTGATCCAGGCAACTACAGACCAGTTAGCTTAACGTCAGTTCCATGTAAGGTGATGGAAACCATTATTAAAGACAAAATTAGTGTGCACATGGAGGAGCAAGCATTGCTGAACAAAAGCCAGCATGGCTTCTGCAAAGGTAAATCATGCCTCACAAATTTATTGGAATTCTTTAAGAGTGTCAATAAACACGTGGATAAAGGTGAACCAGTAGACATTGTCTATCTGGACTTTCAGAAGGCTTTTGACAAAGTCCCACATCAAAGGCTACTGAGTAAACTCATCAGCCATGGAATAAAAGGACAAGTTCTGTCCTGGATTTGTGACTGGCTTAAGGGCAGAAAGCAGAGAGTAGTAATAAACGGCAAATTCTCAGGGTGGAAAGAAGTAAAAAGTGGGGTCCCTCAAGGCTCAGTACTGGGACCAATGCTTTTTAATTTATTCATCAATGATCTAGAAGAAGGGGTACATAGTAAAATAGCAAAGTTTGCTGATGATACTAAATTATTTAGGGTAGTAAAATCCGAAAGAGATTGCCAAGAGCTCCAGAGGGATCTCTTAGCATTGGGTGAGTGGGCAACCAAGTGGCAAATGTGCTTTAATCTTAAGAAGTGCAAAGTAATGCACATCAGAGCCAAGAATCCAAATTATGTTTATAAACTGATGGGGTCTGAGCTTTCTGCAACACACCAGGAAAGGGATCTCGGGGTTCTGGTGGACAGTTCAATGAAGGTGTCAACCTAGTGCGCGGCAGCAGCGAAAAAAGCAAATTCAATGCTGGGAATAATTAGGAAGGGAATAGAAAATAAGACAGCAAGTGTCATTTTGCCCCTTTATAAATCTATGGTGAGGCCACATTTGGAGTATTGTGTACAATTCTGGTCACTACACCTCAAAAAGGATATTATGGAACTAGAGAAGGTGCAGAGAAGGGCAACCAGAATGATTAAGGGTCTGGAACACCTCCCTTACGAAACCAGGCTGCAACGTCTAGGCCTCTTCAGTCTGGAGAGACGGCGTTTGAGAGGGGACCTGATTGAAGTATATAAAATTATGCACGGTATAGAAAGGGTGGATAGATAAAATTTCTTTTCTCTTTCTCACAACACTAGAACCAGGGGGCACTCTATGAAGCTGATGGGTAGGAGAATAAGGTCTGACAGGGGGAAGTATTTCTTCACCCAGAGGGTCATCGGCTTATGGAATGTGCTGCCGGAAGAGGTGGTGACAGCTACCAGTCTGGATGGCTTTAAGGTAGGGTTAGACAATTTATGGATGACAGATGTATCAATGGCTACTAGAACGAATGCCTAGGTGCATCCTTCAGGCTGGGGGGGGGAGGAACTGGGGCGCTTCTAAGGTCATCTGCTGGGACTCGAGAGCAGGAGAAGGTTTGTCCTTGTCTCTGCTTGAGATGCCCGTGAGCATTTGGTGGGCCACTGTGTGCGACAGGATGCTGGACTAGATGGGCTGTGGCCTGATCCAGCAGGGCTCCTCTTATGTTCTTATGTTCTTAGGGTATCTCAATCCAAATCTAGCTCAATCCCATGCGGACGGATCCAGACTAACAGGGGGCAAGGCCTCAGTCATCCAGATTAATGAGCAGATGCAGAGGTCCTGAAACCAAAGCAGAGGCCCTCAAGTTCAGTTCAACGCCCTCATGCAGAAAGGCCCTCAGTGTACAGCACTTTGCATGTCAATTTCTGAGCCAGGATTTATTCTCATGTTTTGTTTTGTTTTTAATAAAGCCTCTTGGCCTTTCTGCACTTACCGCACATTAACATCAAGAAGTAGATCTGCTTTTCCGGTCGGGGCTCACGGCATGCAAGGAGTAGTTTCGTGCTGCACATTGCCTGTGACAAAAACAAGAGAAAACAATGCAGAATGACACTGGGGAGTTTGTGGATCTTTATGTTCCATGGCAATGCTCTGCTAGCAACTGGATAATTGGTGCCATGGACCATGCTTCCATCCAGATAAATATTTCGGAGGTTGATAAAGTCACAGGGAGAGTGAAAGGCCAGTTCAAAATCTGTGGAGCAATTTGGAGGATGGGAGAATCTGATGACTTTGTTCTATGCCTGGCAAAGACTGATGGTATTGTCTCCAAGAATTTCTACATGAAGTAGATCTCGACCCCCAATCCAGACATTAGTATGGAATATGTCCCGCCCAGCCCACTGCTGATATACTTCCCACCCACACAGGACCAGCTGTATACATGAAAATATAATAATGTTTGGATAATTTTCATTTTTATAGATGCAATTCCTAATTTTTATCAAATTTAACATATATTTCCAAATGAATTTGATAAATGGGATAAAATTTATATTTACTATTCTATTGACATTATTTGGAATTTTGTCACAAATATTTTATACATTTATTGTTGTTTTAATGCAGAAAGAGTGATGAATTTTTAGTTAATCATTTGGAAGAATACTTTTCCACAAAGTTTCTGACTTATTTAGTTAAGTTTTAGGCCAGAAGCATCTTGAAAATATTTTAATTCTTCTTTTACTGCAGTGGTACTTTGTGTGGGTTCTACTAGAAACAGAGTTATATCATCAGGGTACAATTCACTTTTAAAGTAATGTTATCTATTTTATAACCATATATATTCATATTAATATTAATAGCTAGAGGTTCCATTTTAAGAGCAAATACTGAAGATAATGGACTTGCTTGCTTCATACCTTTATATAGTGTGGCCGTCTCAGATAGCATTTTATTAATACCTAAGCTGTTGCAGCACTATAAATACCTGTTCATACTGATAAAAATGTATTTCCTATATTTTTTTCCAACAAAGATAATTAAAATATGTGTTTACAGAATCAAATACTTTCTCAAACATGCTAATACCCTTCTGATGACTTGGAGTTTTCTCAGCTATTTCTAAATTATAAGTTCTCTAGAACAGGGATCATTTTTTTTCATTATTGTAACATGCCAGTGAAGTTCATTGATAAAAACTAATAAATCACTGTCACCTACTCTAGTCTACCTTGATAAGTATTCCAGTAAGATTTTGGATTGTGCATAATTATTGTGGATCATTTTGGCAATGCAATGGACTTTCCATCAAAAACCTGACTGCTTTGGTTCTAATTCTTCAGAAGCTGTTGAGTCAAGAAAAAACAGTCCCTTCCATATGGGTAGAGTTTTTCTGGATGGTGTGGAGGGCGGAAGAGTCCAACAAGTACCAAACAGTATTGTAGTCCTCTCCCATTTTATTTCTAGAGCAGTCCTTAAGATGAGATTAGTTTGAGAAGCAATGAATGACCCAAGGTCAGCCAAGGTCTCATTGCTAAGTGGGGTATTCAAACCCAGAAGAACTCTAGTTCGATTCTATCACTCCAGACTGCCAAAACATCATGTCTGCAGATTATACAAGTACAGATCAGGCCACAGGCCATTTAGTCCAGTATCCTGTCTCACACTGTGATGCACCCACTGCTTATGGGCATCCCAAGCAAAAGGCAAGGCTCTCAAATCCCTGCAAATGGCCTTGAGAGGTATCCAAGGCAGAGTCAGTACCTAGGCATCCATTCTAGTAGCCATTGATACACCTATCATCCATGAGTTTGTTTAACCCTTTCTTAAAGCTATCCAGGCTGGTTGCTGTTATCGCCTCTTCTGGCAGCAAATTCCATAGACTGATGGCCCTCTGGGTGAAAATATATTTACCCTTGTCTTTCCTAACTCTGCTGAGCATCCTCTGGTTCTAGTGTTGTGTAACAGAGAAAATAATTTTTCTCTACCCACCTTTTCTAACCAGGTTCTGTAACATCATTTGCCTCATCTTTATGACATCATTTGCTCTGCCTGCATTGTAATTCAGCTAGCACCCCACAGCCTTCACAACCCATCAGCCACCACTGCTAAATATCCTTGGGACTTCTTTAGGTGAATGTAGATATGATCCCAGCCTGTATAACAGAGAAGTTTTCCTTGGTGACAGATGCCTCAGTACCATTTTTTAAACACATGTGGGATTCTCATTAATTTCACAGGAGAAGTCAAAGATATCTGGCTGGAATGCTTAAATGTTTCTCAGGTAATTTTTTCCCACCTATTCTGTTGATTCTATATGTTTTTTGCTGGTTTTGAAAAATTGTTTTGGAAACATTATGGGAATTTGAAAGGAATAGAGCATAGACACATACTAGATAAATAAAATAATTAGAAGACCCACACTGACCATTTTGGAATAGCCATTGGAACATTATACTGGTTGTGAGCTGTAAATACATTTTCACTCTTTCATTTAGGGGTGAGCACATTTTTTTTATTCGAATTCAAGTTGAATTGAATGTCAAAACATTTGATTCAATTCGAATGTTTAAAATCCAAATGCTAAAAAGAAAAATGTTTCAGATCCATAACATTTGAATCTATTCGTTCAAATGTTAGGTTCATATTTAAAGATATGAATGTCGACAACATTTGTATGTGTTATATGTATCTGTTTGCATTTTGTATGCATCTCGTTTTATCCTGTATGCATCCCATTTTCATCCTGTATTATAAGCGCAAATGCATACAGATACATATAATATTTGTACAGATACGTATGGAAGGCCTGTATTTACCCCTTGGAACCCTTTTGTGGTTCCAGTGGGCCCTGGAAACAGCCTGCATCACCACTGGAGCTCACTGCACCCTAGGACCCACTTACCTGGGTGGGGGCAAGCTCCAGTGGCATTGTGGGCCTCTTCTGGGCCCTAGTGAAACAGTGGAAGGGTTTGGAGGGCTAAATACATGCCTTCTGGTACTGGAAGGCTTGTATTTAGTCCTTGGAACCCTTTTGCAGTTCCAGAGGGCCCCCGGAAACAGCCTGTGCTGCCCCCGGAGCTAACTTGCCCACCTCCCCGGGGCCCACTTACCTGGGGGGGGGGGCGAATTCCGGTGGTGGCGTTGGTCTCTTCTGGTCCCTGCTGGAACCACGAAAGGTAAAACCGGAAAGCCTGTATTTAGCCCTCGGAACCCTTTCATGGTTCCAGCGGGACCCGGAGCAGCAGTAGTGTGGAGAAGGAGGCATGGAGGTAAGGTAAGTGGGGAGGGGGTTGGAAAGGAGGGGTGGGGGGATGTGTTCTGGGCACAGATCCAAATACCCACAAATCTGTCAGGGGTGGTATTCGGCCAGAGCCTAATTTTTCCACATTCTATTCACCTCGAATAGAATGTGGGAAAATGGCTTTGTGCACACCCCTAATTCGAATCAGATATTCGAATTTTCAGATATCCATGCAGATCCCTACTTTCATTCATACTCATCATCATGTTGCTTGGTCTGCAGATAAAGCTCTGACATTCCCTGTTTTCTTTCAGAAACTGCATTATAAATTGCTTAAATTTTGTAGCTCAGGATGGGAGGAATTTCATACACTTGCACCAAGCGTGTTCCAGCTGGATGCTAAAAAGTGCAAAGAAATAAAAAGTTCCACAGCTACCTTCACTTATATGAGAAAGATGCCAACAAGTATTTCACAAGGCAGCTAAAGTAAATGGCATCAACGTCTCATTGCAACTTCTGACAATCTCATTAATTTGTTCCCAGAGGCAGTTTGTTGCAAACATCACAAGGAAAACAGGCCACACGCCTCTGTTGCTATATCAGGGATAAGCAATGCGACTATATGAAGAAAATTAAATTCCTTCACCTGAGCTAGCCCTTCTAGTTAAAGGGGAGATAGGAAGGAGGGAGGGAACCTATGAGAGGACAACTCTTCCTTAAATCTTCCTCCACATGCACTTTATAGCTAAATTTTAGCTGACCCAATATCACAATTGTTAAAGGAGTATGACTATGCAGTCTATGAACTGTGTAATAAACTATCCCCTGTTCCTGCCTGATTTTAATTTGTTTTGCAACTTACCAGTGAAGCAGAGATAATCAAGAGATTTGGCCTTTCCTTTTCTCAGCAAAGATGCTGTTTTTACAAGCTGATCCTTCAGGGCAAATTATCAACAAGGTGCAAAGGGATTTGTAGTGTGAAGTTCCTTACTAAGCTAAACAGGATCTCTGAAATGCTCCCTTAAACAGCTTAATGGAAACACTCATTTTCAGCAGCAACACTGAAATTCTGTGCTTATGGACCATTCAACATGAATGCAGTCTTTGCAATGGCTCTTTGTTTTGTCTTTACTGAAACAACAACAACCTGTGCTAGATGAGAGGAGGAGGACGAGAAGGAAGATGAGGAGGAGGAGAAGAAGAGTTGGCTTTTCTACCCTGCTTTTCTCACACATTTAAGGGGACTCAAAGGCTGCATCCCCATGCTGGCCATTTTTGGGCGCTGGTTGAGCATGCATGGGCTGGGAATGGGAAGGCATTTCGGCCATCCCCATGAGATTCCCGGCAACACAAGACAAGTATGGGCTGGGCGAGGATGGTGGCATCCCCATGAGAACCATGCCAAACCCTGGTACAACGGAGCGGCGCCACCTCCTCTCCACCCCCTCTCTCCTCATTGGCAGCCGGATTGTCATCAGCCTACCCCTGTGCTGCACCTCCCCCTCAATGTCAAGGACAGCCAGGACTGGGGTGGGAGGCACGGAAACAGGTTAAAATAAAGCTTTATTCATAAAAATAGCTTTTAAAAAAAATTTAAACCGCCGAAAGCCGCTACAAGGTTTAGCGGCAGTAGGCGCTAGAGCAGTTGTGCGTACCTCTGCTTCACCAGGGACTGCAAGAACGGCCGTAAACTGAAAATCAAGCCTTTATTTATGATTGCCTTGCAGATCAGGGAAACGGAGATTGCAAATGGAACAGAAATCAAGCCATTATGCAGCCTGCCTTGGCATCCTTGAAACGGGGTTGTAATTACCTCTGTGGAAATGGCAGAAAATTTAAAAAGCAAGCGGTTCTCCAGCCTGCCTTTGCGATCGGCATTTTAAAAAGTCAGCGGCTGCAGTCTTCAATGGACAGGGCAGGGACAGCAAACACACCCCACCTCCCAATGATGTGATCGCAAATCTCTTTCCCATTAGCCCGCTAGTGTCCCCATGTGCATTCCCGGCACACTGAGCAATGCATACCGGTCCCCCAAAGCGTGCTGAGACTTGTTTTTTCAGGTATCAACTTTGGCACAGTTTGGGAGGGTTTGGTGTGCTTTTCGCGGACCAAATAAAAAACCCATGGGGATGGACCATGCTGATCCCGCACTCGGAACCATACCAAAGAGCTATGGGGACAGGGCTGACAAAGCTTTCTATTCTTCTCCCCATAACAGAACACTGTGTGAGGTGGGTGGGGCTGTGAGAGCTCAGAAGAGAGCTGTGACTTGCCCAAGGTCACCCAGCTGGCTTCGCAGAGGACTGCAAAATTGAGCCCAGTATTCCCAGATAAGAGTCCAGTTCCCTAACCACTAGACCAAACTGGCTCATATTGAGAATAGACTCGTTGTTCCTAGTTACTAATGAGAATAATATTTTAAAAAGCCAAAAGGGGGGGGGAAGGAGAGTATTTTGTGTGATTGATCATCATCTAGCACAAAACAGAACTGAAAAGCCTCAAAATGAGGCATGGAGCTTTCCTTACAATAGCACCCATTATTCTAGCACCATGCAGGATTTGAAATGTTATATATTTTTAGCAGTGATTACTCTGGAGGAGGAATCATAGTTTTTAAAAACAAAACAAAACATAGGTTTCCAGATAATATGTACAAAAATTGCATGGCCACAGACTCATATAAGTCATTGGATTAAATTTTAGTACTTCCAGAAGGGCCTCTGTGAATAGAAAACTATAGATTAGCACAACCGGAAGTGCTTTTCTGGCCTCTGGAAGGCCTATTTTGGCCTCTGGAGAGCACTGGAATGGGCATGTGATGCCACCGAATGCCTCACACCCACCTACCACATGCACCTTACATTTTGGGATGGGCTCTGCTGGCATCGCAAGGCTGTTCCAATGCTCCATGGAGGCCAAAATAGGCCAATTGGAAGCCACAATAGACCTTCTGGTTCTCAGTGCTTTCCCCTTATGGTGCCTGTGGGGGGGGGGATGATCTGGTAACTGTGGTTGACTGAAATCATGGTTACTGAATCAGTGGATACAGGGGTCTGACTGTCTCCACTGAGTGGCCTGTTTCCTGCTACAAACTATGTGAGTTTGATTCTGCACTCCTCCACAAAGCCAGCTGGGTGACCTTGGGCTAGTCACAGCTCTCTTCTGGGATCTCACAGCCCCACCTACCTCGCAGGGTGTTCTGTTGTGGGGAGAAGAATAGAAAGCTTTGTCAGCTGCCTTGAGTCCCCTTAAATGGGTGAGAAAAGTGGAGTAGAAAAGCCAACTCTTCTTCTTCTTCTTGAGAACATAACCTGTTTTCCTTTTAGTACTTCATAGTTTTAACAGAATACTGAAAAACAGTCTTTCTGAGAGTAAGCAGAAGCTTTGAACCAGTATCACAGGGTTTAAGGTTTGGACACCTTTGAGCTTCTTCCATCCTTATAACTTCATTCAGGTGGGAGGGAGCAAAAGGTCATATGACCTGTCCTTTATGTTTCAGGCATCTGCCACAGCAACTGCTACTCAGAGAGCCTACTAATTCAGGCTGCTGGGAAACATCCATGTCCTAGGTATATAACATGACATGTCCTTCTTTACTGATCTGTCAGTCAAGAAAACTGTAACTTTCAGAATGTATTCCTCTTCTCTGGGAGGCAAAACCTGCCACAGAGTAGAGGTGAAATTATAAGTCCTCATTGAACAAAAAGCACTTCCTTGCCTTGTTTTTAAAATCTTAATTTTCTGTGATAATTAAAGATCTGCAGTCTATGCAACAGATCCTCTGAGACGTGACAGGCACATTCAGTGTATAAATTTAGGCAGCTTCCGGGGTAACATCATATTCATTTGATAAGGTGGACACCAGCAATACTCTGGCAGCACTGATCCTTTAGCTTGGAGTATTCCCTGACCGGAAAATCAGATATGCCAGGGAACTCTCCAGTGGGAGACCACTTTAAAGTGATTTCCCAACTGCTCCTGGGCTGTGAGCTTTTCTGGCCATCCACCATGAGGACAGTTGGAGAAGCTCAAATGGTTTGTGAAACCCAAGTCTGGAAATGACCCCAGCAGTAGTCCATTTGAGGTGCGCCTACAGCAGTGATGGCTAACCTATGACACGCGTGTCAGCACTGACACACATAGCCATTTTTGATGACATGTGGCTGCATACAGAGAAGTATGAGGCCAGAGGCAAAGCGTGGCTGATCCAGCCCTCCTGGAAATATACAGTCTCAGCTCCTCCTCCCTCAAACTTTAACAGGAGCTTGGCCAGCCACTTGGCTGTGAAGGAAGAAGGTAGGCTCCCCTTCCCCCACTGCTGCTAGGAAGGCCCTGCACCCCTCAGTCCTAAAGCCTATGCCGGCATCCCCCTCGCCTGTCCCCCTCTCCCCCACCCACATCTCCATGTCCCCCCACATCTCCATTCCCCTGCCTGCCTCCCTTAACCCCTCTCACTGGTGCTGCTGCTAACAAGGCCATGTGCAGTCATCTCCCCCCCCCCCCCGCATCCATAAGGCCAGCTAAGCCTCCCTCTCCACCTTCCTCTCCTTCGTGCCTTCCCCCCCACCTCCTCAACCCTCACTGTTTTCCCTTCCTCACCTCCTCCTTCCCCCCCCCCGGTTCCCCACAGGGTGCCACCCATCCGCCTTTCACCATGCTTCCAGATCATGGAAGCTGCATGTGCTTTTTCCCTGCTACTTCCCTTCCTGCTCAAATGGTGACCTCTGGGGCCAAATATCATGAAATTGTGGTTTTTTTCTCAAAGTGACACACCACCCGAGTTTTGATCTGTTTTTTGGCGAATTTTGACACACCAAGCTTAAAAGGTTGCCCATCACTGGCCTACAGCTTCAGAGGCTGGAAAACTTTGGTTTTATTGTAACCTGGGCTGTTTCTGCACTTGCTTTCCCATCCTTTGGATGGAAAAAGTGCATTAGAAATTAACGTGTACTAGCATTTGCACAACAGAAACCCTGTGAGATAGGTGGGGCTGTGAGAACTCAGAAAGAGAGGTATAATTGGCTCAAGCTCACCCAGCTGGCTTTTTGTGAAGAAGTGCAGATAAGACGACAACACTCTAACCGCAAGACCAAACTGGGGGATGAAATACTAAAAGCTTCTGAGTCTCTCCCTCTCAGGACAAAATAATTCTGCTCTGTGCCACTTCAGAGGGAAGGAAAGAACTTGTAGAAAAGACTAAAGTTTCATCAGCAGCCTCACATAGTCTACACTGAATTACAGTTATTGTTTAGGGGAGTCAGAAGAGCATGAATCAACTATTGCCACGTGCCTGTTTTCAAAGGCTTAGACTGGAAATTAGGAGGGCCTGTTCCTTACCATAGTTGCAAGCTTTAATTCCTATGGAACAGTCTCTCCCTCGAGGTGCGTCATGCCCCTTCCTTATATATATTTAGAAAGGCAGTAAAGACACCCCTCTTTGCCCTGGCCTTTGGCTGAGGTGATTATATCCTCCCCCCCCCCCCCCGCACTTACAGTTACTATTAATGCAATATGGAAGGGACTGTTTTAAATTTGTTGCATTTTTAAAGTGTTTTTAATCTGTATCTTGTTTTAATGTGTATCTTGTTTTTAATCTGTTGGTTAATCTGTTGCTACCCCTCCAGAGAACTTTGGGTATGGGGCAGGATACAAATGTAAACAAACAAACAAACAAACATTTATCTGTGTACAGAAGCCAGAGTGTACATAATCAACAAGCACTTCTTCCTGTTTCTAGCTCTGTCTTTTTGCTATTTTTCAGTAAATTTTAGCTCAGAGGTATTTTTGCATTCAAATTCGATTCCAATCAAATGTCAAAACATTCTATTCAAATGTTTAGAATCCGAATGCAATGTTAGATTCAAATCTGAAGATACGAATGTCAACAGATATGAGATCTGTACATTCTTATCTGTACATTCAAACGGTTCAAATCATTCAAATGAATGTTTCAGAACATTCAAAATTCATTTGAATGTGTGGAAATTCTATTCGAGTTTGAATGTCCACATTTGATTGAATTCGATCATATTTCGAATGTTTAGAAAATTCATGCACATCACTAGTTCAGAGGGTTTCCTCTTATTTGAGTTTTGTCTTCAGAATCTCTAATCCGCATTTTGCTACCTTTCAGTGCAGCCACAGACATGTTCATGGGTGGGATTGTTCACAGGCCACAAGTGTTATCACACGTCCTTTTTAAAATATGAATTTCAATATGCACATCTTGGCACATGAAACACTGGCATAATATGATACATTGGAGGTACTGGTTTGACCAGAGATAGCCTGGAATACCAGTATTGATCAGAACTTCTTTGGAAGTAATAGTGGAAAAGAGGTTTCATTTTAAGGAAAGTCTTGTTTTTAAATTTTTATAAAGTTATTATTATGAATTAACCTTTATTTTTAACTTGTTTCTGTGTCCCCCACCCCAGTCCTGGCTTTCACTGCCACTAAAGGAGGGGGGGGATGCGGCACAGGGGTCAATCCAGCTTCCAATGAGGAGAGAGGGGGCAGAGAGGAGGTGACGCTGCTCCCCCGTACCAGGGTTCAGCACGGTTCTCATGGGGACGCCTCCATCCATGCCCAACCCGTACCTGTCTCATGTTGCCGGGAATGACATGGGGATGCCCGAGATCCGTTCTTGGTCCTGCACGCAGCCCATGCGTGCCCAAAGAGCACCCAAAGAGCACCAAACGGCTTGCATGGGGACACGGCCTTGCTTGCCTTTTTCTCTCATAAAGGCTGACAGTTCATCAGGGAACGAGTCATCAATTAAAGTCTGTGTCCTGACAACTGTCTTCTGGGCACCTACTCCGTTCAACAAAAAGAGGATATATAATCTCATCCAAAATTTAGTGGAGTCTACAAAAGGATTCTTACAAAGATCAACAGTCAAACTAAACTTCTTTTTCTACAGTTTCACATAAGATTCTCGCCAATTTGATTAGACAAACTATAGATGTCCAGCAAATATTGACATTAGTTCTTCATCTTTTCTCGTCATGTTGTACCAGTAAAGCCTTTCCTTTGCTGACTCAGGTTATTTAAATATTGGCTCTTGCTTTGGAGAGGAAGGACTGTATCGGCTACAAAATAGCATTCCTTAATCAATGCTGTTCAGATACAAACAAGGCATAAACAAGCCTTTTTGCTACCAGAGATTTATGCAATGAAAAAGGTTAAGGATCTTTTTGCACTTACATTTGTTACTCTTCAAGGCCTCATCGGTCCACATGCTAGTGTGGATCATGAGGCCCAACCACCTCTGGTACCACCTCTGTCTAGGGCTGAGCTCCCATGCACATTTGGTCCAGGACCAAAATCGGGTTGGGCAAGGGCCGTTCCTATGCATTTTAGATTTGGCCCGATTTCTGCAGACCAAATCATCCAAACCCAGACCAAGTTTGGTACCCAGAAAAACAAGTCTGGGCATGGTTTGGGCAATTTGGTCCGAGCTGAGCCTGCACATGGGGTTGATCCCAGACTTCACGATCTTGGCTGACAGGAAAGAGGCTTGAGTTTTAAAGCCAAGCCTCTTTCCTTTCAGCTGAGATTGTGAACTGGGGGTGCAGAAACTTGCGCGTTCTCCCTTTTTCAGAGGGGCAACCTCATTGCCCCCCGGAAAAGGGAGAAATCTCAAGCCTCTGCACCCCAATACTCCCTTTCCTTGGGAAAGGGAGTAAGCTTTACTCTCCTTTTGAGGCAAGCAAGCTGCTTGCTTGGAGAGGGAGTAAAATAACAATCCTGGCATGGTTTGCATGGGAATGGCTGAATCTGCCCCCAGCCCGCATTACCAGGAAAGCATGGGGATGCCCAAGATTCGATCTCAGTCCTGCACCTGGTCCCATGCGAGCCCAATTCGCAGCCAATCCCACCAAATGGCTTGCATGGGGATGCAGCCTATAATGAAGCAGGTTCCAGATCATGTTCTTGAGTAGACCCAGTACCAAGGTCTCCTGATATACTAGCAGGCCCTGGTCTGGTACACAGAGACATGCACAAGGCACGCCTCCATTTTCCAGACTTCTGGATAATACATTTCTGTGACGCACCAAAGTGTGCCACCAAAATGGATTTCCCAGGGTCTCTGAGGCTAGGAGTTTTCATTCCTAATCTTTTGGAGCCCTTGAAAGGCAATCCAGAAGCTTTAGGGATGGTCTGGAGGATGGTCTGGACCAGTTCCATCATACAGATGATGCTGTTTCAGACCATGGGGCATTTCTGCACTTAGCTTTCAGTTAGGGTTACTTTGAGATGGGTTAACATCTGGGAGGCAGGTGGCATTTCTAGGCTGTAAATACCTCCTGCCAGTGCAGCTTCACCCACCCAGATGTTAACCTATCCTAAACTACAAGACCAAGTGTGAATTGGCTCCATTGTCACATCATGGTCCAAACCAGCAGGCCTTGCTAGTTCAGACCCACTGGTTTGGATCATGGCAATGCCTAAGTTGGGATTTATGTTCTCCTACCTTTAAACGTATTATTAAGGAAAACTTGAAAATGTTTCTTCATTTAACTTCTAGTCTAGTAACTATTTTAAAACAAAGTGTATACTTAAAGAAGAAAATAATTATAGCACTCTTGAAATAGATGCCTCATTATTTTGCTGCCAGCAAGGCGGTGATTAGCCATTCTGGTGATATGGGAAATGTGACTTTAGAAACAGGAAACAGCAGTACGCCTACCTGCACGAGAGACATTGGTATAATAGACTCTTTTCTCCAAGGAAATGTCCCCAGGCAAGATGCCACTGGACTGCTGCCTCATATCTCAGGCAAAGTGTGGTCATATAGTGCCTTCAGCCTGGTTCTCCTTTGTATGCTCAGTACAACTCCTAATGCTATGGCTGTAGCAGCCAGTGGCTGCTATTACAATACCCATAGGCCTTTGCTATTTCAGCAACTGGAAAAAAAAACCACCCTAGCGGTTCCCTCAATGCTCTGCCCCACTGACAGGTGGTAGTAGGACAGGAAGTCATCTAGTGTATCAGTGGGCATAACTGGCAAACAAAGAAGCAACAGATACCAGGCAAGGCTTAAAGAAGACGAAGAAGAAGAGTTGGCTTTTCTACCCCACTTTTCTTACCCTTAAGAGGACTCAAAGTGGCTGACAAAGATTTCTGTTCTTCTCCTCACAACAAACACCCAATGAGGTAGGTGGGGCTGTGAGAGCTCAGCAGAGAGCTGTGACTAGCCCAAGGTCACCCAGCTGGCTTCATGAAGCAGTTCAGAATCAAACTCTCTGAGTACAAGATATGAGCCTGGCACTCTAACTACATGACCAAAGTGGCTCACCCACATATGCCTCTTCAACTTGGCAGCACCTTTAAGGGCAGCTACTATCTTTGGGTGTTTCCGCAATTACCTCCTGAAAGCCAGATTAAGAAACTTTGTTTTTCTGAAATCCGTCTCTGGGAAGATTCGTCTGAAATACGGACGGATCCAAATGAGGCCCCAAGCTTCCGCATTTGTGTGGAAAGCACGGATACTGAGGCACACATCATGTGTTCAGTGTGCGGATGCTGCAGGACCGATTTCCAGAAGCATCTGGCCTCCCTGAGGCCCCGCTGCCCCAGGAGCCATGTGACTGGAGCATTCAGCCGTCAGTCACCATTTGATTCCCCCCATGCGTAGGCATGTCAGGGACAGACTACCCACCAATCAGCAGCATACCTGAGATCCCATGGCTGCCGTGGTGCTGCTGCCTCACTCAGCATGGCGACTTCCTGTCCCAACCATATCCGTTCCCTCTCCTGTCTGTGTGTGGAAGCATTCTCCTTTGATGTGGAATTTCCATGCAGGAACAGACTGAAGACCTAATTTTTCAGGTCTTCCTGGAAACCAGATTTAGTGGTGCCTAGACCCCATTAGCGACAGATCTCGCTCAAGGCTATGTGGAAGCGGCGTCCTCGAAGGGGCCCTAATCTGTACCTTGTACATGTGTCCCATATCTGTCCTTGTTGTGCTTAATGGGGTTTTAGCGGCCAGTGCGGAAACACCCTTTATTACCTCAGAATACCCCTGAACTTTCAGCATGCGCCACTCTGGGCTTGGTGGCATTTTTCATTAACCAAGACAGCAATGGCTATAGCTGCTTCATTCAATGCTTTTCTGTAGATTATAGATGGTGAGATGCTGAAGAGGCAATGGTGTCAGATACGACAGGCTTTTCAAGATGCATAGGTTTTGGCATTTATCCCTCCATTATGTCTGCTAACACTGAGACTGCCTTTCCCTCTTGTCAAGACTGCATCAGCTTTGACAATGGCTCAGATATGATACCATTAAAAAGGTATATCATAGTTCATTTCTCACAGACAGGGGTGAACAGTTTGGAAAGCTCTTAGAGGATCTCAGCTACTCTGGGAAGAAAAGTAATGTTGTCTACCCCTCTCCCTCTCCTGATTTTTTTAAAAGAAAAAAGAAAGAAACTGAGTCCTCTTAATGAAATTGCTAGAACCATCCACCCTCCCTGCCATACTTACCATTCAAGTCTGCACGCTTCCCTGTTGCCAAGTAATGAGCCATTGACCAGTGATCACCTTTTTCTACACTTTGTTTTTCAGCTTGATTTGACTGCAATTATTCATTAAAGCCGTTACATTATTTACAGCTCATTCATTGACTGTCAGCTCCCCACCGTGAGATAAAAATAATATAATTTCCTACAGTGCCTAAGAAGGCAGAAGACTTTAAAAATGCATAAAGTCCATTGAAATTACCCACAGGGACTAGGTTAAAAAATAAATAAATCTCTGCAGAATTTATAAAATTGCATCCTCTGACTTTGATCAGCGTACATCAGAATTCCCCTGTTGCTGCTACACAGGCATATGGAACCTACACCATCAGCAATTCTAGACAGTCAAAACTGGGGACACAAATCTACAATAATTCCCTCGAAGCTGGTATAGTTGAAGCTTTACTGATGCATCATCTCCTCCAACAATATTGCACTCTCCTGTCCTATCTTCATTTGCCGGTTTTCCTCCTTCCGCACACCTGCTCCCCTTTTCAAGTCAATATCAAAGGCTTCATGCTGTGTGATGTGCTAATGTCAGAAGTATCTGCTTTACAAATCTCATTGTGTTTTTTTCCCCCATAATAATGAGCCAAGCTCTGCAATATATGTACTAAAACTGCATTTTCCTGCAATGGAGAAGGACACATCTTTCTTGAGGGTGGGGGTTGTCCCTTGACACAAATGCTGTTTCAGAGGCAGTTGGGGCAATTCACTTTGTCTGTGGCTTTTGTTGCTATTAATAACCGATTGCTCAGTATATTTCATGATCGTTCTGCAAGGTTCTTGGATTTACTTGGAGGTAGGGATGTGCAGAAATATATATTATTATTATTTTGCATTCAAATTCGAGTTGAATCGAATATCAAAACATTTGATTCAATTTGAATGTTTAAAATCCAAATGCAACAAAACCCGATTCGAATCTGATACATTCGAATTCATTCTAATGTTGGATAGGAATTTGAAGAAACGAATGTTGACAACATTCATATGTGTTATATGTATCTGTCCGCATTTCGTATGCATCCTGTTTTAACCCGTATGCATCCTGTTTTCATTCTGTATTATCAGTGCAAATGTGTACAGATTTATTTACTTATTTATTTGTATTTCTGTCCCGCCCTATACCCAAAGGTCTCAGGGCAGGTTACAATATTATATTAATCTTAGACAGGTCCCTGCCTTCAGGCTTTTAGTCTAAAGAGACAAGATACAAAAGGAAAATGGTGTGGGAGGGAACAGGGACACTCTGGCAGCAACAGTGTCCTTGCAATGGTAAAATACTTTTATTTTCTTTTTCTCCTCCATTCCCCACAGGCAAGATGGTTCCTTCATGTCCTGTGTGGTGACAGTTGGGAGGGAGGGGTCAGTGCTGGGACCTTGATGGAAGGTGCTCACCCAGTTTCCTTCTCACTTCCTCTCCCCACAGACAAGATGGTTCCCTCATAGCCTGCGTGGTGACACTTGGGAGGGAGGGGTCAGTGCTGGGACCTTGACGGAAGGTGCTCACGCAGTTTCCTTCTCTCTTCCTCTCCCCACAGACAAGATGGTTCCCTCATAGCCTGCGTGGTGACACTTGGGAGGGAGGGCTCAATGCTGGGAGCTTGATGGAAGGTGCTCGCCCTGTTCCCTTCTCTCTTCCTCTCCCATTAGGCAATCTTGCAACCTACTTGTACAGATATGTATGATATCTATACATTCGAATCATTTGAATGAATGTTTTGCAACATTCAAAATTCGTTCAAATGTGAAGACATTCTATTCGAACGTTCACATAATTGATTGAATTCAATCGAATTTTGAATGTTTAGAACATCTGTGAATATCCCTACTTGGAGGCATCATTAACGATGTGTACAACAACCCTAATGAGACCTTTTTTAAAAAAAAAAGCAATTCAAAAGCAACTTATAGTTGTAGCATGGGACATCTGCATTTCCACATGACCTCTAATCCAAATAAAGTGTCAGAAAAATGCATTTTGGAAGTCTATATTCTGGGTTCTTAGCATGCTGATGTTGCCACCTCTAAGCTGCTTTTGAACCGTTCCTTTTTTACCATATGGAGATGCAGTCTAACTTGTAGGATAGGAAGATGCATGAAGCCAATTTCCTACATTCAGTTCGATGCAAATAGAATGTGGAAATATTCGACTTTGGTTGAACTCCCCCCACCCACAGATGGTGTGTGTGTGTTTGGCTTCATGCACAAATATTTGTATTAATATTCATGCATGAAATGAATCAAACCCTCCACTCACCCCTTCCCGCCCCCCCCACCACTAACCTGCTGATGCTGCCATCACTGCTGCGCACCACTGTGCACCATTCAGAGTCTGCATGAGATCTGCACGTGCAACTCCCCATCCGGGGATCGTGATCCCTGGATGGAGAGCTGCACACACAAACCCAGAAGTACTGTTTTGGCTTCCAAAGAGTGTCAAAATGATGGCAGATAACAATTCCATTCTGGCATGCTCCCTTACCTTACAGATGCCGCAGTGGCATCTCTGGTCCCAATTCGGTGCTATGCAGAAGCTGACACATCAATTCCAGCTCTGCGTGTGCAGCTCTCCATCTGGTTCAAAATTTCATTGAATGGTTCTACTCAGGAAACAATGTTGCTAGAAGACCTCTTCGCACATGGAGACCGTTCAAATGCCACAGAAAAAGGTCAGTTCCAGGCTAGCAGGTTCCCTCCCATTCCCTCTCAGACAAAATCAAACTCAAAGCAATTAAATTATGCAGCTACCTCACTGCAACAAGACCTCCTGGCTCATGGATAACTTTAAGACACCATAGATAAAAAAAGTCCTTTCCAGACCAGCAGGCTCTGTCCCACTCCTCAAGCAGACACCATTGGGTGCTTGGGATCATAGATGAAACATGCTGATGCTTTCCTCAGCATGGTGGACCAGTCCAGCACAAAGACTGTCAACACTGCTGGCACTTGGGGTAATGGCTGCTCGCCCTGCATGGTATAAAGCCCAGGGGTGGACCAGAAAGCATCCATGCTAGCCCCTGTTGGCGTGCGCCTTCTGCTATCCTGCCATGCAAGGCATAAAGTTGAGCAGAGGAGCAAGGAACACCACTGCCAGCCTGCAGCTGCCTGGGTATGTTGCTGCTCTGCCTTGATTTCATTCTACATGTAGTCTGAATGTGTTACAACCCTATTATGGTTCAAGAACTGGCAAGATGGAGTGAAGAGTCAGCACATTAACAACTCCAGAAGTACTCAGCTTGGAGAGGGGAAGGGAGGAGGAAGTGGCATGGTTGCCTCTTTTTTCCCCTCCCCCAGTGTTTTGTGTAATTTCATAGAGTATTATTTTGTTTACATATCATTTTATAATGTATTATTTATTTAAAATATGATTGTATTTTTCATGGTTGCTGTAAACTGCTTTGAGTAACATATTAGAAAAATGATATACAAATAAACTGAATGAAACCGAATGAATGGCTGAAATGTGCCTACGCTTTCCTCCAAATGATGGGCTGCTCTGATCCAGATATGAAGACCACCAGCTCTGTCATGTGCCTGGGGTTGTAGCTGAAATGTGTCCACATTAGCTGCCTCAAAGAGTGATGAACAGTTTCTCCCACCTTCCATCAGCTTGCCAAAGGAACCACTGGATTCAGTGTTGCTCATACTCATGCCTACGTATACCTAGTCTGTAGTTGGAGCTGTATATACAGTTGCCTGGCTCCAACAGGCATTCTCATTTCAACATTTGCTGGTGAATTAAAAGAGGCCTATATTTGTAGGCCACCATTCATCCACAGATAGAATGGATCCAGCCTTTGTTGAAGCTTCATTCAAGCTCTGATAAAGCCTGGATCTGCCCACCCTCAGCCTCCTGGCCTGCCCCAACCACGCCCACTTACCATTAAATACAGCCATGACTGGAGCCTCTGTCACTTCCAGCACTATTGCACATTCTTCTGAGGCCCAACTAGGCCTTCCAGAACTCCGCATGCACCTCTCCCATCTGAGAATCACAGGGAATTTCCCATGATTCTTGGATGAGAAAGATGTGCACGTACCTCCAGAAGGCCCAGTTAGGCCTCAGAGGAGTGTGCAATGGTAGCGGATGAGTTTGGGGGGGTGGGGGGGTAGGTGGGATGGGAAGGGAAGGAAAGGGAAGTGTGAGGGGTTCCCTTCACACACAAACTCTCAACGGATGTTCATGGACGAAGCCAATGTCCCCACAATTCACACACAAACAATCAGCAGATGTTCGTGCATGAAGCTAATGTCCCAACTTCCACATGAAACTGAATATTCCCCCTTCAATTCACATGTCCAGTGACCAACAAATCCCAAATTCATAAACATCACTCTCACAGTGACTGCAAGCTGACATAAGTACATCTCTCGGTGCTCTGATCCTTTCATGAATAAGAAAGGAATCCTGATGTTCCTTTTCCTTATCAGTTATTAACCTCAAGAAGTGCACAAGTGCCTTCCAACTTGACAAATCAGACTCAAGTGTTCATTGACTTGCACAAATATTTACTAGAAGGCAGAAACATGTGGGAAACTACTCCAAGTGAGGAGGAGCTTCACCCCAAGGGCAAGAAGCACACTTCTCCTGAACGCCAGTCATTTGTGTCATGCCAAGCGACAGCTGCCTGCCGCCTCCTTTTTATCCCTCACCATCTGTTACTTTCTATTCTAGTGGGGTGGAAGACCTTTTGCAGCCTCCACACACCTGCAGGGAGAGATGTCAAGCCTTTCATAACATCTGCAGATGTTTGACATTTCCCATTCCCCTGCCAGAACAATACCCAAAGGGAAGCCAGAGGAAGAGGAGCCAGGGGGTTCCCCAAACATTCAAAGATGATGAAAACAGGAAACCTCGGCAAGTGCCCATTTGTGACACATATTAAGAAGCCTGGCTGATGCTAGTCCTGAAAAACCACCCTTTATGTGCTTGATTTGGCTACAAATGGTGCAGCTAGTGGCAGAAGGCTGCTTTAGTATTTTTACAAAAAGCAAAAAAAAAAAAAATCAAAATCCTGGGAAGAAATCTGGCTGGGATAATCCAGCAAGAGACACCTAGGTTTTGGCAGCCACATGCCTTTGTTTACTGTGGAATATGGTCCCTAGGAATAGGCAGCTGGAGACTGAAGGGCTCAATCTCTCATCATCTCATCAAAGTAAGATGCGTGTCACTGGGAGATCACGGGCCAATTGCTCTCCTGGAGAATAGGCACATGGTAGGGATGGGCACAAATATTCATAGGCAGTCGAAATCTGATCAAATGTGCCGAATTTTGACATTCAAATTTGAATAGAATGCCCCAAAATCTGAATTTAACTATTTGAATCAAATTTCAAATTTTGGGACTATTCGGTCAAATTATCTGGACATTTGTATGTCTGTGGGTTAGTACACGATGCGTACTTGAAGATCCGCACCTTTCCCACATCTGCACGCATTTGTATGGATTCATATGGGATGAAAATGAGCTGCATGTGGGATTACGGAATGCATACGCACATGTACGGAAGCGTGTGAATGTGTACGGTTGTCAGGAAGATGCACCTTGTTGACCTTCGTAAGTGCAAACTCGAATAAAAATTTCGAACAAATAGATTCGAATTTGCTTAATTTGAATTGAATTTTGTTAAATTCAAATTTAAATAGTTCAAATCGAATTGAATTTTCAATGATTCAAATTGACTCAAATAGAATGTCAAAAAGACATTCTTGCACAGCCCTAGCTCACGGCCTCACTCTAAGTTGTCTTCATCACTGTCATCCAGACTGATCACAGGGTTGGTGAGGCTGTCCATCAGAGAGGTGGGGCTGTAGCCCAAAGAGTTTGGGGAATATGTAGAGCCTTTTGGAGAGGTTGGGGAATAGGTGGGAGAGGCTGAGCTGTACTTGGGCAAGGTTGGAGAGTAAATGGGACTTGTAGGGCTGTACTTTGGTGAGGCTGGTATGTAGACAAGGGAGGTTGGGGAGCAGAAGGGCTCAATATGATATCCTGAGAGTTTTTATCAGGATAATGCTTTATCCCAGTGGATTCGAATCTGGATCATTCTATTCCCTTACTTCAGGAATAGAAGAGACCTAGGATATCTTTTAGCCACTTTCCCTTGTATCAGCCACTACACAGCAACATAACCAAAGAGATATTTTCTTATTCCAGACTCAGAAGAAGAGAAATAGAAAGGAAGAGGTGGGTTTTGGAACTGCAAGTGATCTGCATCTCCCCACTGTCACGATGTGCCTGTCAGGATTCAGACTGTGGAGAATATTCATGCCATTCAAAATCTGAATGAATTTATACAAAATTAGACGTTCACTTTGTTGAATGCTGGACCAGATATTGCCCCTCCCCCTGAGCCATACCCCTTACCCACAAATGCAGCCATGGCCGCATCCTCTAGCGCCATTTTTGCACTTGTCCACCTCCAAAGTAGGCCTTCTAGAGCTGCGTGTTTACCTCTCCATCCAGAAATTGCTGTTTTCTGGGCGTGGAGCTGTGTGCACAGATCCATAGGGCCTTCATCGGTGGCGAACAAGCACAAAAATGGTGGCAGAGGCTACCTTCATCTTCTGATCCGTGCCCCCTTAACTCCCATTGTGGCCACATCATCTGCTGCCATTTTCATGCTCATCTGCTGCCAAAGTAGGTGATTTCTGGATGGGGAGCTGTGCGTCCAGCTCTGGAAGGCCGAGTTTGGTGGTGGACAAGTGCAAAAATGGTGGTTGCTGCAATGACAAGTGAGTTGGGGGCGAGGGTGGACAGAAGCCCCCCACACTTGAGGGAGGGGGATCCAACTGAAGCCAAATATGCCCCCACTTGATTCACATTAAATGGGGGGAAATGGCTTCATGACCTTCCCTACTCCAAAGAAACATATGGCCACTAACTTTGCAGAACCTAGTTCTAGTTAAAGCCTAGATGGGTAACAGGAATGTAGGAAATTGCTCTATACAAAACAAAGCCATTACTGTCCAAATCTATCTGGAAACACTGGAGATTGAACCTGGGAGTTTCTGCATTCAGAGCTCAGCCAAAGAACAAAAATTAACCCCTAGGAACTTGTGCGCCACCTTAAATTCTGTGGCCAAAGAAAGAAGGAAGAAAAATGTAGGAAAGGAAATATACAGTTGTGGCCTGTAAGAGTCCTTAGAACTATTTTCCACACTCCTCGCCGTATGTTGACTATTAGGTTTGGCTTGAAGCACATTTACTCAGCCCTCATTCATACACTTAGAAGCATGTTTTTTCACTTTTTCCTAAAGTCCATTTTTGGTTTTATTTCTCCTTTGGTTTTTATGGAAGGGTCATCTTCTCAGTGGATTTAAGGTCCCATCCAGACAGGGAAAATAAACACCATTATAGCACATGTATCTGTGGCAACCCCACCATAGTGCCACTATATCCCCCCTAAAAAGTGCTAAATCCTATTGCCGGAAAACCTTGGGGACAGAGTGGCCAGCATAGGGACAGAGTGGCCAGCATAGATCCATCCATCTTGCATGTATGGAGGCTGAAACAAATGGGTTAGAAGAAGAAGGAGGAGGAGGAGGAGGAGGAGGAGGGTTGGTTTTTCTACCCCACTTTTCTCACCCATTTAAGGGGACTCAAAGCGGCTGACAAAGCTTTCTATTCTTCTCCCCACAACAGAACACCCTGTGAGGTAGGTAGGGCTGTGAGAGCTCAGAAGAGATCTGTAACTAGCCCGAGGTCACCCAGCTGGCTTTATGGGGGAGGGCAGAATCGAGTCTAGTATTCCCAGATAGGAGCCCGGCTCCCTAACCACTAGACCACTAGAGTGCCCTTCTGGGTACTCAGCATCAGATGAATACCTGGGTGTTGCAGCACAACAATGTACAAAGACAGTGCTATAGCTGGCACCATCTTGGTAGGAAGTGAAAATGTCAGGGAGGAAGTACCCCCACATTATCACTTCCTAGCAAAATATTGGCCACTGTCTGGAGGTAGCCTAAATCACTCAAAAGCTCACAAATTACAGCCTTTCCCTTGAATATTTATTTTATTTTAGCTACGATAAGGTTTTATCCATAGATGATCAATGTTTTTTATCATAGGAAATATCAGATGGATTTAAGTTCAGTTTCCAAATACGCCCATATAGGGTAAGCTTTCTACTTCTCAGTAGCCAGTCGGTTACTTATGTTAGTTGTATAAGGTTCAGATACTTGTCCTGCCTTTAGAGATAACAAAGGACAGATTTAATAGAAGTATTTATTTTGACCATGCAGGAACTACAATGAAACAATCAGTCATGTCCTTCTTCATTGCTCTGTTTACATTTAGGATATATCACCCTATTACTAACACACTCTTCAATAATTCTGATGACTTTTATCTATCTGCTTGCTGATTGGTATGATAATGCATCCTGTCAAATTGCTACCTTCGAAATTTGATTGAATTGAGCCAAGTGTGGACATTCAAATTTGAATAAAATGTCTACACATTCAAATGTAAACGTTCAAACAAATTTCGAATGTTCTAAAAGATTCGTTCAAATGATTCAAAACATTTTAATACATATGTAATCATACCTCTATGAAGCTCATACGTATCTGTATGCATTTGCGCTGATAGTACAGGACAAAAACAGGATGCGTATGAAATGCGTACAGATACATATAACATACGAATATTGTCGACATTCATATCTTCAGATTCTAATATAACATCCAAATGAATAGATTCAAATGCTTTTGATTCGAATCAGATTCTAACCATTAGAGTAAAACTGAATTTTCGTTATTTCATTCAATTTGAATTCGAATGCAAAAAAAATTATGTAGTCCTTACTGCCAATTAAGATTCACTCCCAATGTATTACATGCAGATGACTTTGTTTTCTGTGTATTTTAAAGTTTTATATATTTTTATTTTACCATTTATATTATTTTACTAATCTAAGAAGGCAATAAATTGATGGTTACGATGAATAGCTTGTGAATCTATAAGCCAACTAGGAAAAGACAAACCATAAGCCTACAGTAATCTCCTTCCAAATGAGAACCACAAGTGAGGAGGAGAAAACATCCCAAAATAACATGCACCTGGTAATTGAATAGAAGGTATTTCTTACTTATAGGTTTTAATAAGGAGCACATACTAGAATATCTCCTGCCTTTCTTCTATTAGATAATCGCCGCAAGTCAAACAGGAACTCTTCTCAACAGATGGCATGTAATTTTTGTATTCAACCTTTATCCAACTCTTTGAACAAATTGTTTTGGAAGTTGCCTGGGACAGACTTTTCTGTAACTTTGATCAACATCGGCCTCTGGGGTAAGATCTTGTTCGCTTTATGACAGCACTAGTGTATGAACTGGTGCATACCTAATCTTCACATTTTTGTAACAGGTCTTTTCCATGTGTTTTCTCATCTGACATTTCTCAGAAATGTCTCTTTTACTAATCTTGCTGCGCTTGAGTGCTCTTACACAATGAACAAACCTCAGAGCGCTCATGTTTCTGCGCACTGAGCAAGCTACAAATAGAAACACCTTGTTAGATTCAACAGTATTCTAAAAACAATATTTGTATCTAATGCTGCGTCCAGATGGCGAAAGGAAAAGACAGGATCTTGTTTGCATCTTCCTATCCCTGCCATTGCCTTTTGCTATGCCTGCCAGATGGCAGCAGGGCCACCTCAAAGAGATTTCATGTAATTCAGGTATTTTGATGACTCAGAAGTGTGCGATCACAAATGTCCAGCTGCCATTTTCTGGCTGAATTTGGCCACACATATGTGTGTGGGCCATTTCCAAGGTCATCCCAAAAAGGGTCCAAATTTGGACATTCATACACAAATCAAATGTTATGACATTCGGACATTCATATGAATGTTTCAGACATTCCTACGAATAGTTCAGACATTTGTTAAACTGGGGAGGTGGGAAAGCGGCAGCACCACACATCTACAACACATTCAGATTGCATTTGACATGGATCGAGAGTGGATTAAAAGTGGATTGAGGTTGGATTTGACACTTTTAGAGCACAACTTTGTTACGGGATATGTATCGGATAAATATTTGTTTGTATCAGATACGTATTTGTATTCGATATGTATCGGATATTCGTACAAATTTGCATGAATACATTTGTACTGAATAGAATCCTACCACATTCAAAGGGGATCTATATGGATTTTCTGACATTCAATTTGTTATGAATGAATGTAAAAAAAAACCATCCATGCACATCCATAGTCCAGACAGATAGGTCTTTCCACTGTGGAAATAAAGAAAGCAAGTGACTAACTGCCCTTTATAAAAATGATCAAATTGACAGATAGTTAATTCATCTGCATGTTATTAAACATTCAGTGGAATGCAACGACGTTGCATGATTTTTTTTCCTATTCACTTCTCATCAAAGAGAATGGGAGAGAAATTCACATTTGTGTGAATGGAGCCACTTCAAATGTGGTAGGATTAAAATTCATATCGAATGCTCTTCAAATTCTCTTTGAGTCCCTGCTAGCAGTCGCACCTCCGAATACCCTCCGAATCCACTCCAGAGATGACTGGACAACCACTCCCTCACCGATGCAAATGTAATGAAGCTTCAAGCAAACAAAGAAAAGATTTCACTTCATGGGTGTTTTTCCATGATCACTTAGTACCCATTTTAGCACCCATTAAGGACCCATTTGGGTGAGAGCCGGATGACTCCATTTCCACCACGGCACCCATTAGGGACACATTTGTTTCCACTGCGCCTCAGGAAATCTGGATCATATGGGTACTTTTTGGCCTTTAATCCGGGGTCTACAATGGGGTCTTCAGCCAGAAAATCCAGATTAAAGGGAGTCTGTTTCCACGTTAGTTTGGCAATGGGGTCTGGAAGAGGCTAGGGGGAGGGGGCACCCTTGGGGAGGGAGCCCCAAAATCTAAGCTTCGAAGTCCTTTCCAAGTCCTTTCCAAGTCGCTTTGAATAGCTCCGGAGCGTCTTTGAAGTCTGTGCTGATCTTTGGAGTGAACTTTGAAGTGACCATGTCAACATGGAGATCAGGAACCAGAGAGATAAACTGATGACAAGTAGAGCTGATGGAAGAAGACAGAACCACGGCAGCAATGGGAAAGAACTGTAGGTGACAGAAGGGAAAACCATACCATACAGCTCCAAAGATCCCATTTTTTATACACTTTCAATGAGGAATCATAGATCATAGAATCATAAAGGTGGAAGGGACCTCTAGGGTCATCAAGTCCAACCCCCTGCTGAATGAAGGAATTCCTAAACCATCCCAGAAGGATGTAGATTCAGCCTCTGCTTGAAGACCTCCAGTGAAGGAGAGCTCACTAACTTCCATGGCAACCTATTCCACTGACTGGTTGCCCTCACTGTCAGGAAGTTTTTCCTAATATCTAAGCTGTATCGATTCCCTTGAAGATTCATACCGTTGTTTCTAGTCCTCCCATCTTGTGCAAGTGAGAATAGGGACAATCCCTCTGCATTGTGAAAGCCCTTCAGATACTTGAAGACCATGTTCATGTCTCCTCTCAGTCTTCTCTTCTGTAGGCTTAACATTCCTAGATCCTTCATCCGCTCCTAGTAGGACTTCTAACCATTTCGGTAGACCTCCTTTGGACTTGCTCTTCTTGGTCAATGTCTTTTTTAAACTGGGGTGCCCAGAATTGAACAAAGTATTTGAGATGAGGTCTGACCAAGGTAGAGAGGAATAATTACTAAAGCTTCCAACCCAGAGGGCAGGGGTCAGATTCTTGATAAGGAAAAACAGCAGAAAAAAGGAACAAAGAGAGGAGGAGTGTATGTGACTCTGGGTATCCAGTATACTAGGACACAGAAGATTCTGATTATGACATCAGGCTTGATGACTTGACATCCACTGCAGACAGTAACCCAAGTAAGCTATGAACAATGGACCTAATCTGAAACAATTCTATACAGCATCCCTGGTAAAGATTTCTCACACATTTGCTGTAAATAAAGGCTGGTCTGGGTTGCCAAATAGCTCTTATACAGTGCTTTGCCTTCCTGCATAATTCTCACCAGCAGCAATCCTAGAGTTGAGTTGATTATTTCCTGGTTGGCCAGCTTCTTCGTAGAGGCAGGTTTTTTCCAAGCCTCTGCTCTTAACTAAAACAACTATTTGCAATCCTTCTCCTTGCTTTTTGCTACAGTAGAGGTTTGTATTTTAAAATAGCATGTTTTGGATCTTGGTACTGGTTTAATACACAGATTTTTAGGTTTACTGATTATTCCTCTGTACTTGCAACCTATGGATGACAAATGTATCAATGGCTACTAGAATGAATGCCTAGGTGCATCTTTCAGGCTGGGTGGGTGGGGGGAACTAGGGCGCTTCTAAGGCCATTTGCTGGGATTCTAGAGCAGGAATAGATTCTGCTTGAGATGCTCATGAGCATTTGGTGGGCCACTGTGTGCGACAGGATGCTGGACTAGATGGGCTGTGGCCTGATCCAGCAGGGCTTCTCTTATGTTCTTATGTTCTTAATCAAACCAAATGTCAAATAAAAAGCCCAATAAAACAGTCTAGAGGTTCTGTACCTCGGCAAACCTCTGCCTTCACTTGTACAGCACTCTCAAAGCTGAGGATTCTGGGAAATACATGGCCACATGGAATTTGCTGCCTGAATAGCTTTAGAAAAGGATTAGATAAATTCATTGAGGACAGGTATGCCAGTGGCTACCAGAATGGCTGCCTAGGTATTTCCTCCCATTTGGAGAGACAGGTAGGATGCCTCTCAATGCCATTTGCTGTGATCTGAGAGTAAATGGAGATTTTGCTTTTGTCTTCTGCTTGAGATGCTCAGAAATGGTGGGCCACAGTGTATGACAGGATGCTGCACTAAATGGGCTGTCGCCTGATCTAGCAGGGTTCCTCTTATGGTCTTATGTTCACACACCTGCAACCAGTCCCCAAGAAAGCCAAAATTTGAGCAAGATATTGATTTCAGTGTAAACAGCAAAGGTCGACATTTGATATGTGTTTCCATTGAACATGAAAACAGGGAAAGTAAGATGGAGAACAGATTATCTCACTTTTTTAAAAGAAGGCTAATCTAATCAACCTGTGCATAAGTGCACCCTAAGTGGACTCTTCAACATCACTTGAACCATTCAAACCCGAAAGACTCTCCTCATGTGATCAGCATAGATTTCCCTCATACTTTTTTTTTAAATGGTGCCCATAATTCATTGCACAAATGCTGCCTGACCAAAAGTTGCCTGCCCACTCCCTCCACCTCTCTCTTTCTTAAAAAGCTGGAAAGTGCAAAGTGTCAGAAGAATAGATGCAAAGTTGTGATGTATGATGGCATTTGGGAGCAGTTGAATTTCGATGACACTCTGCCAAATGTCTCATTAATTTTACACATGTCAGAGGAGATTTGCTCCTTCATTTAGGTGATGCCTTTTTTGAGTTCAAGGACATTGGTTATACAACCTTTAATTTATTGTGGGAAAAGAGTCATATTCTGCCTGAGACTCAAAAAGGATCCATCCTTCAAGTTATGAATCAGTTTCTTCCCCGTACCTTGAGTGCCAAGTTCATCAGATGAAGAAGGAGGAGAAGAAGAGTTGGCTTTTCTACCCTGTTTTTCTCACCCACTTAAGGGGACTCAAAGCGGCTGACAAAGCTTTCTGTTCTTCTCCCCACAACAGAACACCCTGTGAGGTAGGTGGGGCTGAGAGAGCTCAGAAGAGAGCTATGACTAGCCCAAGGTCAACCATCTGGCTTTGTGGGAGAGGGTAGAATCAAACCCAGTATTCCCAGATAAGAGTCTGGCTCCCTAAGCACTAGACCAAACTGGCTAAGTTTTGTTTCCTAAGGAAGTTTCGTTTCTTAAGTACCTATCTATGGTCTTTTTTCTCTCTCAGGTGGCAAGTTCTGTTTCTGACACTCCACAAAAAGTTAGTTTCTTTTCAACTGACTGTATTTTCTATTCTACCCTTAACTTTGTTATCTGTCACATTGTTAGTACAGAGGAGTACAAGAGAAGCCCTGCTGAATAAGGCCACAGCCCATCTAGTCCAGCATTCTGTTGCACAGTGTCCCACCAATTGCTTCTGAGCATTCTTAAGCAGAAGACAAAGACAATTGTTGATCCACACCATTGTCTCTTTAGAGCAATGATAAGCTGGTTTGCCCCACTTCCTTTGTTCAGCTTCATTACACCTCAGCATCTTAGCTCCCAACAGCTTTGATTTCCTCTGTCCTGTCTTTGCTCTCATAACTTGCTGAATAGTATACTTCTCCTGCAGTGAGCAAAATGGTCATATAAACATTCATGCACCACTCTCAGCCTGACAAATGTTAGCAGACATTCATGTGTGAGTTTAGACTGCCCAAAACAGCTCTCATGAAAATGATTACATCTCAGTTAAAGAAACTGCAAGAAACTGCAGCTTCATTCAGATTCTTTTCTGGAGAGACATTGAAATATTGCAGTCACTTTAGGAAAACTGCATTAAAATATTAAATTCCTAGCGGAATCATGGTTTAGAAAATCCTGCATGATGACCCTAGAGGTCCCTTCCAACTCTATGATTCTATGAAATGCAGCTTCTAAGAAGGAGAACACATTAAGGCTATGGGAAAGTGTTACAGCAGGATATAGCTTTATGACTGAGTATGAATGAATGAACTTTATTAGTCATTTGACCATATCAAGTTTTGTAATCAAAGTACAACACAATGTGCATTTCTCAGCCTCCATCAAAAATCCAATTTTCTTTTTTCTCCTCATCCCTTAAATGCAGTTCCCTTCATTCCCCACCATCATTGCAATGTCCCTGGAAAAGCATTAAATTCAGGATATTGTGGATGCGGACGATATGCAGCCAATTCCTCACAATCGAGGAGTTATCTGGTTCAATTCATTGTATGCTGCAAGCCAAATAAAGAAAAGGATTCAGAACCATTTTTGCCTCATGTTTCTTCGAGTCTAAAGTCAGGACAAGTGAAAGGCACTGTGAGTATAAGTAATAACTCTAGAAAACAAAGGATAGGAGTAAATAGACATTTCACACAATGGAGAAAAGTTGTAACAAATGGAGTCCCTCAAGGCTCTATCCTGGGAGTGGTGCTTTTTAACATATAAATCACCTGGAGTTGAACTTGACCAGTAGAATAACCAAGTCTGCTAAAAACAACAAATTATTCAGAGCAGTCAAAATAGAAAGGGATTTGAAGAGTTCCAGAAAGACTTCTACATGTTGGGAAACTGGGCAACAAAACAGTAGATGCTATGCAGTATGAGGAAGCAGATTGGAACAAAACATCCCACTACAGATGCACACAAATATTCATAGGCATTCAAAATCCGATCGAATGTGCCAAATTCTGACATTCGAACTTAAATAGAATGTCCCGAAATTTGAATGTAAACATTCAAATTGAATTTCAAACTTTGGATCTATTCGTTCAAATTATCTGGACATCCGTACAGTGGGGCAAATGTACGTATGCATCCCGTAGTTATCCCATATGTAACCTGGTTTTGTCCCATATGAATCTGTACAAATGCGTATGGGTGCAGGAAAGATGCAAAGCATGCGGGGAGGCCAGATCGGGCGGCTGGATTGCCTGGGGCTGCACAGAAGCTGCAGCACCCATTCCAAAGGGCATCCAGCCTCCCGCTCTGCCGACAATGCCCCCGGAGCCACGAGACTGGAGCAGGCAGCTGCCAGTTAACGTATGTTTCTGGCGGCATGCAGCACGCGAGGAAGGGGCTTCTGAGGCAAGCCATCCTGCTTCCGCCCCTCCCAACATGGCGGCCACCAGGACATCCATCCCTTTTGCCTGGCCATGTGCAGAAGTGTCCTGCTTCCACACGGATCCAGGCGAAGGGATGGATTGAAGACATAATTTTTTAGGTCTTCATTTTAATCCAGTTTTCAGCGGTGAGACCCATTTTGGAAATGCAGAAGCGGCCACCAGAAAGGGTCACTAAAGAGGTATCCAGTGCAGAAGGTAAGCACCTAAGTGTCTTATATGTGTCTTAAATATCTGTTTAAACTGGTTTCCACAGTCAATGTGGAAACACCCTCTGAGTCATGAGTTACTGACTCATTGTGACTCTTCAGTTCCTGAATAACAATTAGAATTCAAGACTGTTTTGACACTCCTGCCTATCTCTCCAACCTGAAGACAATAGCTAAGCATACATTCTAGTAATTAATACACCTGACTTCCATGAATTTGTCGAACTCTTTTTTAGCATAATTTGGGCCAGTGGCCATCACCACCATCTCAGGTAATAAATTGCCTAGACCAATAACTCATTAGGTGAAAGAAATACTTCCCCATATCAGTCCTAACATTCCTGTGCAACAGGAACCCCCAGTTCTAGTGTTGTGTGATACAGAAAAGAATTTGGCTATCCACCTTTTCCAAACCTTGCATGATTTTATAAACTTCAGTCAGGTCCCCTCTTCAATGACATTTTTTTCAAGACTGAATAGGCCTAGATGCTGGGCCTAGATGGACCATCTGTAAGGCAGACACACTTGGTGCAGGATCTTGACCACCCATCCTGTTACCAAAGACCAGACCAGGCCGATGGTCTACAGTATGTGCAGATTCTGCCAAAGAAACTGTTGATGTCGCCTTTGATAGCAATGAGTGTCTGATCTACAAACTTATGGCATTCAACTGCTCCGTCTCCCATTATAAGTGAAAATCTTGGCTCTGCAGCTGAGAATTTGCACCAGTCAGCAGATAAAATATTTTTTGTATGAGCTGCTGGTGGGCGACGAATGGCTCTTGCTGGAAAGAAAGCAGAAAAATTCCACAGTTCTCTCTGACCCATCCTCTGTTGAAGGTACACTTTGATTCTGTCTTCGCCATTCAAGCTGGAAAGTTTAAATGGCTCTTTTCCATGGATTGAAGGCTGGTGGGAGGGGTTCGGATCAGAACTCTTCAGACCACAGGCTGATGGAATACAGACATTTTTGCAGTTTTAATGACCCCTAAATCTCTTTGCAGATTTATACTGGTTTTACTTCTTCTTCATCTGCTGATCTTTGCTCTTTCCACAAGAACTAAGTCAGTATATTTTCTGCCTTCATATAACTGACATTCTACATGTGTTGCATGCATACATGTACATAAAGTCACAGAAATTTGTATCCAGATCTTAGCATAGCATATATTACAGCAAAAAGTGCATAGCTCTAGCGGCCAGCACTGTATATACGATTCCATATTCCAGCGCTCACTGACTTTATAGGCATTCTATTATTTTTATGTACCATTTGTCAAATCTATTACTTCTAAAATGCATTTCAAATAGTGTGCCTTTATAGTCTCTATTTGTGGGAGTCTGCTTATAGGGCTATAAAAACATTTTTGGCCAAAACAAAGCACTTTATGCCAGAGGCACAGAATCTAGTCTGCAGAACTTTTGAAATAAAACAATGAATATGTTAAAAAGCTCTGTAACTATAGCAGCAGCACAGATAATACTGTTTTACAATATGCCACTACAGATTGCTCATATGTCACTTTTTTCCCTTTTAATTCCGTGTCAAATATATTCATAACTAAATAAATCAATGGCAGGGCTTATAAAATAGCCAGTGAAAAACTCTACAACATTTTTAAATATAATCAGGCCCAGCATTCACAACCAGAGCCATTACTCTCTGCGGCATATAGATTGGTTCCCATTGCTTTCATGACAAAGCTTTGTCTGAGGTGTAACAGTACTTCCAGATTTTCTACAGGAAAAGGGATTAGACCCACTTTTTCCACACGCAAGCAAAGATCCAGATCTTCAAGATCTGGATCTTTGAGATGGGGTCCTCCTGGAGATCTGGATCTTAATCATGCCTGAAGACCCCATTGTGGATACCTTTAATCAGGTCCACACAAAATCCGGATTTAAGGGGCTGAAGGACCTTGCAGATGGGGCCTTCAATGAAGTCCAGGGTAGGACAGGGCCTTCCCGATTGGTACCAATCAGCTACCAATCAGGTTCCTAATGGGGTTTTAGAAGGGTTCTAAGCCCTAATGAAAAAAGACCCAGAAATTACTTGGAACTTAAACCACATTTTGGCTCTTTCTGCACTTAACTAGTGATCCAGATTAATTGGCCCTTTAATCTAGATCATGAGCTTCCGGATGCTCACGTTAATGCAAACCAAGGAGGCCCCATTCCTGCTAGTCTGGCTTCATCTGCACTAAACAGAAACAGATTCAGGAAGCCCTTGATATGGATCTGTTGTAGACCCTTTTAATCGGGTCTACAACCAAACCAAGGGCCTTGTTTCAGATCAGGGCAGTCATGCTGACAGTATATATCCTTGATCAATAACTACCAGCGGTGCTTTTGGGTAGTACGCCATAGCATGCTGCTGGAAAGACACAAACACCCAGAGTCCAAGACCATGAACAGTCATTCCAAGACTATCAACAGTGGACAAAATGGCGCCTCTCACAACTAACCTTCCACAGGTATAATATGATTAGACTGGCCACTGTTATTTCACCAGTCTGGTTTAGAGAGTGAAGATAGGACTGCATTGCAGCACATACAATTTTGTTCTCTGATAAAGCTGAACAGTTAGGATCATCAGCTACAACAGTGGCTGCTTGACCCCTTGTCAAACATGTTTCCGCTGCCTCAGGTGGCTTCCTTAGTCTTCTTACTTCCCATATTCAGCTTTGTTCCTTCTGCTACTCTTTATTCAAGTGTTTCCCTTGTTTTGTTTCACACCTCAGTCATATCACCCTTTTTCTTCCTTCCACCCTCCATTTCTTATGTGTTAACTTTCCCTGGAGCACAAATATTTGTATTTTGTTGCTTCTGTTTGTCTTTCTTTTCTTTTCTTTCTCCCTAGATTATGACTAAAGGAAAAGACTGAAGATAAACAAAGGCAAAATTTCTACCTTTTCTCATTTATTCGGTCTGACAATGTTCAACTTTTTCATATCCCCAGAGCCCCCACGTATAATGCTGCCCAACTACAGGACCCCCCCCCAAAAAAAAATTTTTTAGTCTGACTAAACTCAACTTGCATTCCTCCCTTTCCCCTTATTGCTTCCTTCCTTGTCTTCTTCAGTGACATGTTTTACAGTTGGGTTGTGTATTTGCGGACATGTCTTCCTCGACAGCACTTGGAAAACGCAAATATAATAATGAAATTTTGATAGGCATACTCAATTTTATTTGGAAGATGAAACCCAGTTTGGGATTTTATATTGACTCCTGGAAACACACTCCTTTTTTCTTGATAATTGTCACCAGTTGAATGACAATTGCAATATTTCCCCCATTATCTGGGTTGTCTCATTTTCCTTCAAGGGGATCAAGCCTGAAATTTTGCTTATTTAATTAAATTCAGCATCTGTACTTTCAGATTGATTGCATATGCAACTCAGAGATTTTCACGCCATTAATGTTATAGGGTTTCACTCTTGTCTTCTTTTTGAGAACGCCCAGATGCAGTTGGTGGGCCACTGTTTGAGATGCGATGATGGTCTAGATGGGCTGTGGCCTGATCCAGCAGGGTTCCTCTAATGTTCTTATGTCCTTCTATTCATAGAACAGGAAAAAATATGACATATAACAGGATGCTAAGGATTATTATGTTTTATATTTAAACCTTTTGTTTGGGAGTTGCATCTCTGTATTGTCCTTTGGTGGAAAGAGCATAAGAATTATACATTGTTATTATCAACAACAACAACAACCAATCTCCCTATGGCAAGGAATGACAAGATATGTCATTTGTCCACATTCAATGCCCATTTACTGACATGAAGGAAGGTTTCTCGGATTCTTTAGGCAGGAGTCTCCAACCCCAATTCCCACACACATATATTGTTATATCCTGCCTTGACCACAACAGAAAACTGCTTTGTAGATGAACAAAAGAAAGGTTCTGTTTAGGCTCAGTGAGCTAAGATCAGCTGCTGGCAAGCTTCCCACCCATTTCCCACAGAAAAGTTTGAATTGGTTAGGCTTTCCTTACCTCAGGCTCTACACTAGGCCTGCCCTGTCTGACACATATACTTGAGCACATACAAGGAAGAAGAAGAGTTGGCTTTTCTACCCCACTTCTCTCACCCGTTTTAAGGGGACTCAAAGCAGCTGACAAAGCTTTCTATTCTTCTCCCCACAACAGACACCCTGTGAGAGTGGGCCTGTGAGAGCTCAGAAGAGAGCTGTGACTAGCCCAAGGTCACCCAACTGGCCTCATGGGGGAGAGCAGAATTGAACCCAGTATTCCCAGATAGGAGTCCAGCTCCCTAACCACTAGACCAAAGTATCTCACATAACATTGAAGGCTTCACTTAGGTTCAATAATTACTAAGTGATTCTATGTATTTTCAATATTTATATTTATATACCAACTGCTTCAGCAAAGGCGTAATATTTCGTTTGTGTTATTTCACTAAATATTCCTCATCTTCTTCAGGCTTACCTAACATCACCAGCTAGATCTTGCATTGCTACCAAAAACATGATTAGACCTGGATTTTGCTTAGCCATAAGAGAACTTTTATTTTATTTTCATTTTTATCCCACCCTATACCCAAAGGTCTCAGGGTAGATCCATACTTGGAAATTGTTAGCTAAAATGTCATTCTTCATACTCTGTCTAAACATAAGGTGCAGATCACGACTAGTCAAAAGAGTAGTCAACAAAAGACCATATTGCTTTGCCTATTATTTGCATGTAGGATTTACAAATGGGACTATATATAAGTACAATTACTAGAATTTTTAAAAGAAATGCAATTCCCCATAGCACAGAACATTCTGATCCAATTAGCAGTTATGTCCACTGTCTCTGTGCTAATTATCACACTGTGTTCTCTCTTGACGTTCTTCTTTAATCTCATTCTTGCTTTGTTTCTCTTTCTTGGTTAGCTTTGCTAAGTAATGGGACATAAAAAGGCATTTGTCATCCACAGTTTCATGCCAATTAAACTATAAGAGCATTTTCTCAGTTTTCTTATCTCCAGTAGGAACTTGGATAAAATACAGTTCTATATTTTCCACTCTATGGGAAAGCCTACTTGTTACGTGATTTACAGGAATAAATGTGAGCCAGCTCCATGAGGATGCTTTTAAACTGCAATGGGAAAGCAGGATTATTGGAACAAAACCCAAGTATTTACCCTGCTCTTTCAAACTCAATATTAACACCATCACTCCAAACAATTGGGAGACACAATACTGCAGCTTCTCTTACTCACTTTTCCCCTCTTTGACTTTATTTGTCTTTCTCTATTACCTGCTGAGAGCAGCATTCCTGGAATCGTTTTTATTATGCAAATAGGTAAGCAGGTAGCAGAATACTAGGAGGGAGAAGAGAGAAAGAAAAGATCAGGAGATAGTTCTGCTGCTGAGTTTCCTGCTAAATTGATATCCATAAGGTTGCAAAGCAAGACTCCAGCTGCTCAGTATTACATGTGGCTTCTGGACCTTTATCACTGACAGTACTAACTACAACAGATTACCAGTGCACCAAAGACAGTAGCAGGGTTCTTGTTATGAAGAAGGCTTACTAATTTATAAAATGTCTGGTGAAATAGCTATCATAGAATCATAGAGTTGGAAGGGTCCTCTAGGGTCCTCAAGTCCAATGCCCTGCTCAATGCAGGATTTCCTAAAGCATCCCAGACAGATGTAGGTTCAGCCTCTGCTTGAAGACCTCCAGCGAAGAAGAACTCACTACCTCCTGTGGCAACCTATTCCACTGACCGATTGCCCTCACTGTCAGGAAGTTTTTCCTAATATCTAATCTACACTGACTCCCTTGAAGTTTCATCCCATTGTTTTTAGTCCTCCCATCTTGCACAAGTGAAAATAGGGACAATCCCTCTGCACTGTGACAGCCCTTCAGATACTTGAAGACTGTGATCATGTCTCCTCTGTCATCTCTTCTTCCAGCTAAACATTCCTAGATTCTTCAGTCTTTAAAACAGTAAACAATAAACAGAAGCAACAACAAACCAATTTCCCCTTCCGCTTAAGAGTTCTGACCTGTTATGGATGAAAAGATCATTGAGATCATATTGGGAACAAAGGGTCTGGAAGTCAGTTGCCATAATCTCTAGCATGAGAATCTTCTTGTGACCAGGAACCAGCTATTAAACCCATTTCACTGCTGGGTAAGTTTAACCAGCATTTCCCACCACTTCTGTTTCAGCCTTCACACATGGACACTGGATAGAAAAATCATGGCAACCCCATCCAAAAGGTAAGTAAATACACTATTGTTGAAAAAAACCAGCACTGGACTTCCAGTTGAGGCATGGCAGACTGAGAGGCTTTGAGCGAGAGCTCAAGCAGATGCTCCAGCTATTTTGGTCCTGGGGGGGAGAACTGGGGTACCCCCTCCAGTTGATGATAGTATGGACACTATTAGATTGGCTTATGGTGTTCTGTTATTTTGTTTTAGTTTATTAATGGAAAAAAACTTTTAATAAAAAAATATTTTTAAAAAAGAAAAAACCCAGCATTACCGTATTTTTCTGTGTGTGTGTGTGTGTTGGGGGAGGGGGGAATTGGTGCTACAGTGGGGTTACCTCAGATATGTGACGCAATGCCACCTTAGTAGTATTGTAATGGCACTGTCTGGGTGGGGTCTCAGTTGTTGGCTACCATATGTCATGCCCTGTTCAGCCTCCTCAGAGGAGGGAAGCCTGCCTGCAATGCCACCACAGGCTGAGGAGCAGCCACAGCATGGCATTGCAGACATTGGAGGGTTAAGGCCAGTTCCAGGTGAGCAGCCAGACAGCTCTGATCTGGGCCTAATCAAAGGCTCTCTCATCGCATGCTGAGGCAGAGAAGCAGGTGAGGTGCAGATCAGAGCGATTAGCTCAGCTGCACTGTGGGCATGACACTGACTCCTCTATTTAAGAACAAGCTCACCTTGCCTTAAGTTGCTGCAGACGTCTTTGCAGTCTTGTGTTACCTGAGCTTGAAATCCTGGGCTCCTTGTGACCTGCTGACGCTTTGGACTGCTTAACCCTTGCTGACTTTCTGGACTCCTAGACTCCGGACCAGAACTGACCTCAAGAACGCCTAGAACGCTTGGGACTGTGTAAGCTGCGCAAGTGTTTGCCTGTTGCCTGACCCATCTGCGACCTTACACCATAAGCAGATTAATGAAAAAGTAAGACAAACTAGAGGTGTGCACGAATGCAATTTTTGGGATTAGATTCAAATTGAATATCCAAAAATTTGAATCACTCCATTAAAATCAAATACATTCAAATCTATCTGTGCAAATTTTTGATTCAAATTTGCAAATATGAATGTCAGCAACATTCATATGCGCCCATATGCATCTGTATGCATCTCAGACATATCCTTATACATCTGTACACATCTGTATGCATCCCGTATGCACCCCAGTTTCATCCCGTATGGATGTGGGAAAGATGAGCATGTGCAAGTACACATCGTGTACGTATCTGTCCACATACGGCTGTCTGAATAATTTACACAAGTAGATTCAAAAATTCAAAATTTGTCCGTATGTTTAAATTTGAATTTACAGACATTTGATTCGAATTCAAATGTCCAAATTTGAACAAATTTGATCGAATTTTGAATGTTTCGAATATTCATGCACATCCCTAAAACAAACATTTAATGAAACTATAACTGACAAAGTAATCTCTGCTTGATCTGGGTTCAAGCTGATGTTATTCACCTTCCCCCAGTCTTTAACTGTATCATGGAGTTAACTTGGAACTTCTACTGCCACTCCTGGTTCACATGAAACAAACAAAAAGATCAGATAGTGTACCATCTGGCCTTTGATAAATTTCCACCTCACAGTATCATACAGTTTTACTCAGCAAAGGCCATAAATAGTATGAACATTCTTTTCTCCAATTATTTCCCCCCCTTTTTTTTCTTAAAAGATACTGCAAAGAATATAGGAGGAGTTGGCTTTTCTACCCTGCTTTTCTCACCTTTAAGGGCACTCAAAGCAGCTGAGAAACCTTCTGTTCTTCTCTTCCCCTTCCTCCGCTTGTCCATCTCATGCTATAAGAAAAGATGGAAATAACTCATTATTAATGTAGTTGTTTCTTAAAATCTTGCTCTTCCTTCTTTCCTTTTTTCCCCCCTGTGTGTCCAATTAACCTTCCTGTCATCTTGCATTACACACTGTTGCAAGATCCATCAAGGTTGAGCTAAACAGCCCACGTCCTTTCATGACAAGCTAAGTCTGTCTCTCCTATTATCCTTGTTCAGTTCCCTAAAGTGTTCAAACAGAATGCTCCCTTCCCTTCACTGCAGGTTGTACATTCTCACCATCCTTAGGTCCTGGAGCACAACCATAGATTTGTTTAAGTGATAACAGCAATTGAAAACACCACCTATGATTTAGCACAAAGAAGATGGTGATGATACTAGCAGCAGTTTTAAAAATTAGCCTGGGTTTCAGGTTACTTCATAAAAGACTGGAGATGGGTTTAATGAAATACTTGTACGGGGAAGATTCTCAACCTCTTTTCATTCTTCTTGGGAGAAAAATTATCTACCTTCCCCATTCAGTACTGAAACAATTACCTGTAATATCTGACCAGGGACTGTAACAGATGTCTGAATTAGAAAAAAATTAAAAACAGCTTAAATTACTTAATATAATTTCTTCATTCAGGTAACTAGAGTCAACATTCAGATATCAGGGTACACATCAGACACAAAACACTTTGAAAATTTAATAGTAGAGTAACAAAGGTTTTGCCTTCTTCTTTTGGAGGTTTTGCCTTGTCTTCTGCTTAAGAATGTCCAGAAGCAATTGGTAGACCACTGTGTGAAACAGGATGTTGGATTAGATGGGCTGTGCCCCAATTCTGCAGGGCTCCTCTTATGTTCTTAAACTAAGGTTCCTATTATACGCCATTCAGAGGAAAGGTGCTTATTCTAGATATGTAACTTGGGCTGTATCTGCACTGGGTCATTGGATCTGACCAGGATCCCTTGTGGAATGCCTCATCTACGTCGTCATAGCCCACTCCAACAGGAAACTGCCTGAAAGCAATCTCAAAAGCATTCCATTATGGTGGACCAGACCAGCTGTTCACGTGTGGATGGCACTGAGTGGCTGATCTGTTTGACAGGCACAAGAAGTCCAATGCCACTGGAAATGGACTATTTCTCAACATCCAGCTAAGATAGCCCCAAACTTCAGCAACTGATGTTGGCCCAAGATGGACCATCCTGGGGCCATCCTTTAGTTTTGGTCTAGATCACTCAATCTAGACCAAGACCAGAGGCCTTTTCACACTAGGGTTTTTGAGCGCACAGAAAACACGCGGGGATGCCGCATATGCAGTGACAGGATGGCTAAGCCGTCCCAGCCCATCCCCAAGTGCTCTCCACGCGTTCGAGTACTCTACATCCGTCTCTGCGCGTTCCAAGCATCCCTGGCCATCCAGGGAGGGAAGCATTTGCACACGCTTCCCTCCCTGACAGCCACGGGCACACACCCCACCACCACCAGTGGCCGAAAATCAGCCAAACAGGTGGCGGGAGCCATGCTAATCACTCACCTTGCCGGGCCGGGGTTCCCATTGCGCAGGCGCACTGACTCTGGTAGATGGGACCCACAGGCCATTGTCGACAGAGCATTCTAGCAGGTGGCATGTCTTCCCTTATACCACAACAGCATGCAGAAGGGAGGCCTCTGAAACCCTTTGTGGACTGTTACAGTGGCAAGTGTGTAAAGGCCCCTAAATGTTGAAAAATCCAGCCCTTCTGGCCCTTGTGATATGACAGAAGTTCTTCTGGTAGACCACCTCAGTCATTCTGAATCTTGCAAGTGAATCTTAATAAACTCAACAGCAGCTTGATGCCTTTGGGACAGCAGTTCTGATATTAGGTGCTTTAAACACTAAAAAGGCACACAAAAGATGCCTTTTTAAAAAAATCCATGGCCTATCCTTTTTTATTTTCTGAACAAACTGAGAAAGTTAGCAGTTTAAAGCTTTAAAAACCCAAGAAAAAAAGAAGACGGGAATGAGGTGGTGATGTTCTCTTTAAAATAACAGTGCAGTGGCAAAGAGATGAGGTATTCCATCATGTTCTAGAAAGTTAGTGTTTCCCTTTTTAGCACCAGCTCTGAAGGATATTTAATGAGAAAGAGCTCTAAACAAGATTTATTGAACCAACAACTTGCCTTCATTGTAAAGGCAGGTCAACCTTTGCTAGATTGGCTGATTAATAGGTAACAATTCCATTCAGAACGAGTACTCAGAGTACTTATGTCAAGATTTTGCTTTGTAAAAATATATTTAATTAATGAGTGTGTTCATTAAAAACAAGAAAAATATGCATTAATGTTCCTTGGAGAGCTTTACAATTAGATTGATTATCTTTTATTTAATTTGATTTTCAGTTGCCATTAATTTGTCTTTAATAGATAAGTAATGCGGTACTATTTAGTTTCATCTTTTTTCCATACTTTAAAAAAATAGCAAAAACATTATCTATTTGGAACTTCCCTAAAGCAATCCTGATTCACCCCTCCCCCAACCTTCAAATGCCTCACATGATATATTCACATTTAATTTTGTCAAGCAAAGTCAGGCAAGGAAAAATATTAATCAGATTCAAGATAAAATTGCATTTTGAGAATCACAAATGTTGTAAAGGGCTGCATAGGTAATTTACATATAGGCAGGGTTCTCTGCATCAGAACTATCCCTGAAAGATCTTCCCTGAGAATATTACCTTATAATTCCTTGGATTATTAACTCTACTGTCCCATTGCTCTTCAGACTGGAAATATTTTTGACAGTCAGGGTTTTTTTTAGTTTTTGCAATTTAAGCACATTGTACTGGTCTTTCTACAAATAGCCCTTATAACCAGTTCTTCCTCTGTTCCAAGAAACATTTTATGTATCTTTTCTCTATGAAAGTCTCTTTGTAACCTTCCTTAAATTAGACCTGAACAGGCCTCCATTCTTTGATAGAAAGGCAATTTATGTGTGGGTACTCCAAACACCTCCAGAATAAAATGTGAACATGTAGGTTCAACTTAAAGCTACATGTACCCATTCAAAGTTATCCTTCCTTCAGTTAGACCTAAGATGGGTCTGTACCTGGAAGTCACCCTGAGGGGAATGGGAAGAGCTTCCAGGGTGGGTTGTCTACCACCTTCCCAGGTGCCCAGACACCAGAAACATAATTGATTATACACTACTGCCACATCTGAAAGCAATGTGAGCCACAGGGAAAAACTTCTCCCTTACCAACCTGCCCATGCCTTAAGATCTGGAGGAGAGGTCCTCTTGGTTGTCCCATCACCTTCAGTAGTGAAAGAGGTGGGCAACCAGGAGAGGACCTTCTCAGTGATGGCCCCCAGGCTATGAAATAGTCTTTCCCTTGAGGTACATCAGCCCCTTCACTGTATATGTTTAGGACTACAGTGAAGATGCACCTCTTTGCCCTGGCCTTTGGTTAAATGGGAATATACCGTCTCTTCCTACTTTACAGACACTATTACTGTTTTAACACATGCTTTTGTTGTTTTAATATATGCCTGATTTTAAATGCTGTTACCTTCCCTGAGATCTTTGGGTATAGGGTGGGATAGAAATACAAATAATAAATAAAAATAAATTAATTAATATTGCTAGCCATGAAGGTTCTGTCTGGGACAAATGCCTCAGTCAGCTTCCCCACTTTAGATCAGGTCAGGATTCCCACCCATTGGCTCCAGATAGCACCACACCACTAACTGCAGACCTTACTCTATAGCCATTTCATAAGTTGTTTCAGACTGTGTCTGTGTGTCGTGTCTCCAGCCTGTGAGGAGAACACACACACACACTCACACAGAGGAGTTGCAGGGCAAAAGTCAGCAATAACAGTCAGCAAAGTCAAAGTACCTGGTGGCTTGAGAGTTAAGCACGTAGTCAAAAGAGTTCCAGAGTCAATGTTATCAGAGGGTCAGAAGGTCGGTAATGAATCAAGAAGCAAGGTCACAGATCTGGGGGTTACAGTTTTTTTCAAGTGTTTGTCTGTTTATCAGAATATTCTGTCTTAAATAGTCAAGTCAAGGTCACACCTCCTTTGCCGCAGGTGACAGATTCTTTCCAATTTGCACAGCTATTCACGCTCACGCCTCAAACCGGTCGGTGAAGGGCGTTGCCCAGCATCTTCCAATCCTTGTGTCAGGCATTCCTCATTTTGTCCAGCCGAGTAACCTACCTGAGCTGGGCTGGGCATCGCAACTGCCCCTTCATCTTTGGAGGAAGAGGTGCTGACAACAAGGGGCATGACTCTGTGCCTCACACAATCGCTTTGAGAAGAGGGTTAAATGCATTATGTGCATTAGTATATAGCTGTTTTTCTTCTTTTTCAACCCATGCTTCACTTCTGGAGAAAAGAACAGAGATTTAGATTGTTTAGTAGATGGCCATTGGCTTGGCCTTGGCCTTAGACTCACAGAAAGAGTGATCCTTCCATTTGTAAACTGTCTTGCCTATAAGTAACAAACAGAATATTTAGCTTAAAGGGAGACTCTCAAGGACAAAGGAAAGGAAAGCCTCAAAGCTGAAGGCATCCATTGCTGTTCTAAAGCTTCCGTTCGCTTTGACAGGCAAACTCCTCTACGCTAAAGCTGCCCTTGAAATGTCTATCATCTCCTTGAATCAATGGCAATGCATAGTATCCCTGCCCAGTGAATAAACTTCCTTTGTCAGCATGTCTTCGGTACCAGCAAAATTGGCACCTCCATAAAGAGAGAGGCAGAGATAAACAGTAATCTCTTCCCAGAGGTGACTTCTAGCCCTGCAAATCTTTTCTTCATGTCTCTTGCTATTACAGCACACAGAATTAGGACTGGGATGGTTCAGGCTTCCTAAGTCGTCGTGGAATGTTAGAGATGCACAGTGCTGACATGCTCAATGCTACAGGTGAGCTGGCAAAGAAGTAAGGATATACATGATTTACCACCACCACCACCACCAATTTGCTTCGTATCGAAGTGAATGTGACGGAAATTCACTTTTGTGCAAATAGAAATACCTTGATTTGTTTTGAATGCATGTTCATTGTTCCCTGCCACTACAAGCTGCACCTCCAAATCTTCTAAGAGTGATTGTATTGAAGGTTTGAACAAATGCACAAACCATGAGATGGTCCACTTTTGAATATAGCCAATATTCAGTTCTTCTCTCCTGATCATTCTTGTGGGGGGATGTCAGCACTTAGGAATAGATGCTCATCACACCGGTCTTAAAAGAGTTGCTACTTTCTAAAAGCCACTTTTCGGGGCCACCTTGCCCTCTTCCTCCTGGCCTGAATGCACCACCCATAATGGACCCCTTCACGGAGCCTAGCTGGGTGGCTGCCGCTTGCCTGGATGGAGGAAAAACAGCACCGAGCAACCAGCGATTCTTTCCCCTCCTCTCCCCATTGCCCAGGGCACACAGCAGCAGCGGCAACTCAAGCCCCCTTCGCCCGCTCACTGCCACAGCCTTAAAAACATTCACACACCTCCCAGAACCTGCAGCTGCTTTCCTTTCTTTTCCCTTTCTAAAGGTCAGAACTTTCAGAATTGCGCAAAATTGCAACATTATTATCAGGTGTGACCGGGGTAGATTGCTACAGTGTAGCGGCTGCTGCAAGGGGGGGATTTTTACAATGAAATCACTATCTTTGGAAGCAAGCTATTGTGGGAGGAAAACCCTAAGCATGCATTCTCATCCCACTAAAACTGTACCATTCCCACAGTAAGAAATGTAAAATGTTTCAAATGCACAAAGTGGAGCGAGACCTGTTGAAATGAGTGTTAACATTTACAACGCTTTGGGGCAATTTAACATGCAGAAAGCATGTTAAGCCAACCTGACGTGGGGACTGCAAGGATCGAAACCGCTTCGAAACCGTTTTAAGCTTGTAATGGGAATTCACCCAAAGCCAACTCTCTCTCTCTTCTACCTGTGAGACAGAAATAAAGGGAGGGCTTGCTTTAACTAAAGGTATGTCAGCACTTCCTTTCTGAATCCAATGACAATAAGATGGTGTGCATCCTCAAATTTCACCTTGAGCATCGGAATGGAAGACACAGTCTTGACCCATTAGCAGCTCCCACACCTGTTTCAGATATATTCAGAAAAAGTATTTTATTCTCCTTTTTTTGCTTTTCTTTTTAGCCCCATGCTTGTTATGAAACTATGCATATAAATAGTCTAACTTTTCAGCTGAATCAGTCAGAAATGGCTAACAATGTAAGAATAATGTTACTGCTACTTGTTGTGGGTGGTGAATATTTTCATCCACAGTATAACGGTGTTAGTTAAGGCAGAATATTTATTTGAAATTGGTGTGTGTGACCAGCTCATAATCTCTCATGGTTTCCAGCATGGAACTGCAGTGGCTGCAGAATAGCATAAGATGTTACAGAATTCAACCGAGAATATTTTGCTGGTGCCAAGTGAGCAACCATATCTGTTCTTTGGTATTGAGTGGCAGCTTCTGCCTTAAGATCTGGAGGGGAGGCCCTCCTCGTTGTCCCACCAGCCTCAAAAGTAAGACCAGTGGGCACTCGAGAAAAGTCTTCTCAGTAATGGCCCCCAGGCTGTGGAATAGTCTCCCCCTAGAGGTGTGTCAGGCTCCTTCACTGAATACGTTCAGGAAGGCAGTGAAGATGCACCTTTTTGCTCTGGCCTTTGGCTAAATGTGGTATAGTTTCTCCACCACCACAGACATTGTTTTATACATATGCCTTTATTTTAACATGTCTGTTTTTAAATGCTATTACCCTGAGACCTTGGGGTATAGGGCAGGATAGAAATGTAGTTTTCTATATATATATATAAAATTTCGCTGTAAAATAAGATTTAACAGTAGTCTAGAACTAGGTTTTGGCATGTGTACACACTGAAATCAATAGAATTTAAGCTAAAAATTGGTAACAATTTTTGTGATCTTCAGACTGAAAGAGAAAATATGTTTCCATACCTTCAAAGAGAAACTCATTCAGAAAGCAGGGCTGCAGTTATAAAGGGATAGTGATAAATGGCCATGAGAAGAAAAAAACTTTTTAAAGTATCATCATAATCAGAAGGAGGAGGAGGAGGAGGAGGAGTTCGCTTTTCTACCCCGCTTTTCTCACCCACTTAAGGGGACTCAAAGCGGCTGACAAAGCTTTCTGTTCTTCTTCCCACAACAGAACACCCTGTGCAGTAGGTGGGGCTGCGAGAGCTCAGCAGAGAGCTGTGACTAGCCCAAGATCACCCAGCTGGCTTCATGGAGGAAGAAGAGGAGGAAGGAGGAGGAGGAGGAGGAGGAGAAGCAGACACCCTTTGAGGTAGGTGGGGCTGTGAGAGCTCAGAAGAGAGCTGTGACTAGCCCTCTTTCCCCATCTCATGGCCTGTGACTCTCTCATCTGAAGCCCTTCACTACTGAAGTTTAGCCAAGACTGAAGAATCCAAAGCTTCTGTGATGATACTCTATGGTCATTGAGTTCTAGAATTCATCTCTCCCATGGAATCACAATGATTAGCATGCCTGTAAAGAACCAGCCAAGGGGAAATACCAGGAGAGGCTGTTCTTGGGCTTATATCCTCTTATGGGCTTCCTGAAGACACCCTGTTGGTCACTGTAAGACCAGGAAATAGACAAGATGGATCAATGATCTGATTCAAGAAGATTCTATGTTCTTCTGAGCACCAGTAAGAAGACTGCTACAAGTGTGGACAAGATGGATCAATGATCTGATTCAAGAAGATTCTATGTTCTTCTGAGCACCAGTAAGAAGACTGCTACAAGTGTGGACAAGATGGATCAATGATCTGGTTCAAGAAGATTCTATGTTCTTCTGAGCACCAGTAAGAAGACTGCTACAAGTGTGGACAAGATGGATCAATGATCTGATTCAAGAATATTCTATGTTCTTCTGAGCACCAGTAAGAAGACTGCTACAAGTGTGGACAAGATGGATCAATGATCTGGTTCAAGAAGATTCTATGTTCTTCTGAGCACCAGGAAGAAGACTGCTACAAGTGTGGACAAGATGGATCAATGATCTGGTTCAAGAATATTCTATGTTCTTCTGAGCACCAGGAAGAAGACTGCTACAAGTGTGGACAAGATGGATCAATGATCTGGTTCAAGAAGATTCTATGTTCTTCTGAGCACCAGTAAGAAGACTGCTACAAGTGTGGACAAGATGGATCAATGATCTGGTTCAAGAAGATTCTATGTTCTTCTGAGCACCAGTAAGAAGACTGCTACAAGTGTGGACAAGATGGATCAATGATCTGGTTCAAGAAGTTTCTATGTTCTTCTGAGCACCAGTAAGAAGACTGTAACAAGTGTGGACAAGATGGATCAATGATCTGGTTCAAGAAGATTCTATGTTCTTCTGAGCACCAGTAAGAAGACTGCAACAAGTGTGTGTACAAGTCTGTCAAGCACATGATCAGCTATCTTCCATTGAAATCGGTAAGCTTTACTGTGTTTCTGTCTGGCTTGTTTGTACCTTTTATTTTCCTGGACAATTTGAGCCTCCATTCATTGCAGTTAAGCAACAAGAAACATCAGCAAAGGAAATGAAACTACAAGATGAGATATAGCCCAAGCACTCTAATGTCCTATTTCAATAAATGACATCCTGACTGTAATGATTGTGTGAAAACTCTGTGCTTGTTTTTGTGACATTTTCTTTAGAAAGGGGCTGGAGATCAGTTGTATTTCAATGAGGGAAGCAATACAGCTCTGAGGGGAAAAATGCAAGAGCGCCATCTCGTGGCAAAGACAATTAAGAATCCTTAAGTCACCAACGCTGAAATCTTTAAACCGCTTACCTGAAAGAAAATCTCCAATTACTACAGGAATTGCACAAGGCAGGGGCACAGGGCACCAACAGGGGCTGTTTCCAGGATGTCATGGGGTTCCCTCTAGTCTGCAACTTTGAAGCAGGCTAAGTTTCATTCCCCCACTTTGGGGGTTTGTTTGCTTTTGTCATTCTTTGCCGGAATAACTAGAACCAAACTGGAAATCATGTAATCCAGTTACTGGTTATCGAGCTATTTGCCAGGTGCTAGAATTTGATCTAAAAAGCTCATGGTTTGAAAGATGAAATGTCTTTAGCTGGTTTTCGCTTAACACCTTCCTGAAGCAGGTTGGCCAGTATTCATCAGCTGTATGTTTTTCCTGTGTGCGATGGGACGCTGGACTAGATGGGCTGTGGCCTGATCCTGATCCGGCAGGGCTTCTCTTATGTTCTTATGTTTTTCCTGACAGTAAATGATAGGTTGGGCAAAGCTGTTTAAAACTGTGAATTTTTTAAGAATTAAAATCCCGATGCCTTACTTTAAAAAATGTTGACGTTAGGCCTTACGTAAATCTGTCCACGTAATCCAAATGGCGGAAGGCCAATAGCAGAACCTGACTAAGGGATCCTACTCTTTGTTTTGGGATGCTATCCTAGAATACAGTTAAGGGTGCTTCTGCACAGGCCCTTTAACAATGTGCGCCTCCGCACACAGGTCGCTAATTAGGACAGTTCTGGTGAAGGGTGTCTGCACAGCGAGCCCATTTTTAATGCGGATTTCGGCGGCAAAACCGGTTTGCTACCGTAGCGTCCGCATTAGCAGGGCCAAAAAAGCACACTTCCACACCTATCCAGACTTAATGTGTGCTTAGATGCAGATCTACCCCGTTAAACCGGATCTACCAGGCACCTGGAGTTATTAAAACCGGTTCCCCTGGGAGCCGGTTTTAATAAATCCAGGTGCAAGGGATCCGTTTTGCTTTGCCCCTGTGCGGAAGCAGCCTAAGAGTTGAATATGAAACTCAATGGCAGTTGTTGTTTATAAACTTACCAGTTGCTTCTGCCATGGAACAATATAAGCAATAGTAGCATGTGGCCCTCATGTTGTCGTTCCACTTCTAATCCAGCATAGGCCGTTTCTGCATGGGCCCTGGAGACCCCATTAGGAACCCAAGAAAACCCTGTTACAAATGGAACCGCCACTTACCTTCCGCACGGAAGACCCCATGAGGAGCCCATTAGGACCACACAAATGCCTCCAGATTTGGTTCGTAATGGGGTCTTCAGGCTCTTAGATCTGGATTACAGGAGGACCCTTTAATGGTTTCTTCAATCCGGTCTTCCCCCATGAAGACCGGATCACAGAGTACACTTCTGCACACCTGCCAACTGGATGGGATCCAGAGGTGGGCCTAGTGGAAGCGACCCCTGAGTGACACATATGTGGGCCAATTGCGTCACATCACCAGGGCCAAACCTCCTCCTAGGGCCCAATTGGGGCCTCAGGACACATGCTGCAGCATCCACGTGGAAGCCCTGTTTAGCACCTATTACCATCGGGTGCTAAGCACCCCATGTGCCCACATGGGGTTTCCGTGGTGATCCAGAATCCTGTGGACCAATTCAGTGAGGACCGGATCCTGAAATTCCAGATCACCTTAATCCAGATTTAAGGAGGTAAGTGTGAAAATGGCCATAGAATGTTCAAGGGGCATCTCAGCTCAGAACTTTCTCTAAGCCAGGGATGCTTTAAAAAAAAAAAACTGCATTATAATACAAAGAAATATTCCAGTGCTGAGGTTTGCACACCTACTGCATACTGATCTGCTGGTATAACCCATTTAAATGAACTTATGGGATGAAAATGGGATGCATACAGATGCGTAAAGATGTGTACATATGCATATGAGATTTGCATTATCAAATAAACAAATAGATATGAATGTATTCACATCGGTTCGAATGTCCAGACATTAGTTTTTTTCTTTAAACTAAGCCAGTTTGGTCTAGTGGTTAGGGAGTCGGACTCTTATCTGGGAATACCATGATTGATTCCGCACTCCTCCACAAAGCCAGCTGGGTGACCTTGGCCTAGTCCGGTGATGGCCAACCTATGACACGCGTGTCACAGGTGACACGCCAAGCCCTTTTAGGTGACACACCTGGTCACCCTGGCACCTGGGCATGTAGTGCTTGCTTGTTCTTGAAGTGTACGAAATACCAACTTTCAATTGAAGATTTAGCAAATGTAAAGAATTATTCATTTTTGCTTTTAATAAAATACATATATCAAAAATATAACTTTCTTACTAGAGCTACAAATATCACAAAATTATGGATATTTCTGGAAGTGACACAGCACCCGAGTTAAGCTAGGTTTTCTTGTGAATTTTTACACACCAAGCTCAAAAGGTTAGCCATCACTGGGCTAGTCATAGCTCTCTTCTGAGCTCTCACAGCCCCAGCTGCCTCACAGGGTGTTCTGTTGTGGGAGGAAGAATAGAAGCTTTGTCAGCCGCCTTGAGTCCCCTTCAATGGGTGAGAAAAGCGGAGCAGAAAAGCCAACTCTTCTTCTTTATTGAACGAATTCAGATATTCAAATATTCAATTTGAACTGAATTCAAAAATTGCATTTGTGCACACCCCTATTATAAATGTAAACAAAAATAAGTGTTGTCTTACTATTGAGGATGGTGGGACTAACGAGGAGGGCCTTCCTTCCAGATCTGCCACTCAATACTAAATATAAATAAAATAAATTTAGATGTCCTCATAGAAATGTCCTTCTGTCACCTTCAGGGTAGAGGATTTAAACACCTCACTGCCTTGTAATGGCATCTCCCTCGTTCAGGGACGAGACACATAGATCTCAGAGCAGGATTGCCTCTCTGACAGTGCTCTGTCTGGTTCACTTGGCTCACAGCTGCCAAGATGATCGCAGCCAAAGGTATGGAGGGCCCCTGCCTATACCTGCGCCATGTGGTGCGGTTAGGTGAAGTAAAGGATGAAAAACTGACTTCCACATGCAGACCACTAGAATCAGGGTTCTACATCTTTAAAATTTGCATAGACCAGCCAAAACAGAAAACAGTACACAAAGTTTTGAATCAAAGGAGGAAGTAAAGTTAGCTGATGCTGATGACACCTTGGGCCTTCTCAAACTTGCCTGGTACTCCAGAACAAGCAGTTCCCTGGCCCACTTCATTTGCACAGAACCTGTGACACTGTAATCCAGAACCATCCTAACATCTCTCTGTCCCATTTTAGCAGTGAACCGGTTTGAAAGGCGTACTAGCATACTAATGCTGTCGGTCCTGGTCCAGGCATTGGTACTTCCGCACCTGATCCATAAGAAGGAAAATGCTGCAGCTTCATCTTTTAAGCTTGCATAAGATTCAGAGATAAACTCAAAAGCTTGCAAAAGCTTTGAAGCTAAGCTCCAACGTTTGCATAGGTTTCAAAATGGGCCTGTGGCATTTTCCATGGGTCCTTATGCAAGCTTCAAAAAGAAAAAAAATCACATTTCAAAACTCCAACATGGAGGTGGTTCACTTGTGCCCCAGATGTGATGATGGAGGATTAAGGTCATGGGCCAAGCAGAGGGGAGAATAAGTGGTACTTGCAGAAGACATCTGCTTCATGTGGTGAAGACCAGGGAAGGCAGACTGGTATTACTGCTGGGTGTTAGCTCAGAATAGACAGCACTCTCAACTTTAACTTGTTACGCTTGGTCCAGAACAGACTGCAGTGGATGAGTTAATCTGATCCAAGCGAGGTAAGTGCAGAAGAAGAAAGAAGAATTGACTTTTCTGCCCTGCTTTTCTCATCCATTTAAGGGGACTCAAAGTGGCTGACAAAGTTTTCTATTCTTCTCCCCACCTCAGAGCACGCTGTGTGGTAGGTGGGACTGTGAGAGCTCAGAAGAGAGCTGTGACTAGCCCAAGGTCACCCTGTGGGGTGTGTGGAGGAAGAAGAGTTGGCTTTCTTACCCTGCTTTTCTCACCCATTTAAGGGGACTCAAAGCAGCACAGACACTTTGTGAGGTGGGTGGGGCTGTGAGAGCTCAGAAGGGAGCTGTGACTAGCCCAGGTCTCTCAGCTGAATCCATGGGGGAGTGAGAAATCAAACCCAGTATTCTCAGATAAGAGTCCAGCTCCCTAACCACTAGACCAGAAGGGGATTAATCACAATCTCAAACTGTAAGATTGGAGGAAATAGCAGGCTTATTCTTTTGACTTGATTTAATAACTTGTCCTTCTTTCAAAAAGGCCAGGGCAAGTGCATGGCCAGTATTTCATAAGAATAAATAAAACAGAATAGGCCAGTGATGGTGAACCTTTTGAGCTCAGTGTGTCAAAATTTGCTAGAAAACCTAGCTTAACTCGGGTGCTGTGTCACATCTAGAAATATCCATAATTTTGTGATATTTGTAGCTCTAGTAAAAAAGTTAAATTTTTGATTTATGCATTTTTTAAAAGCAAAAACAAACAATTCTTTACATTAGTGACTTTTGTTGCTGAATTTCGTTTGCTAAATCTTCAATTGAAAGTTGGTATTTCACACACTTCAAGAACAAGCAAGCACTACACAACCAGGTGCCAGGGGGACCAGGTGTGTCACCCAAAAGGGCTTGGTGTGTCACCTGTGACACGCGTGTCATAGGTTGGCCATCACCGGCATAGGCGGATACCAAGACATCCCAGAGACCTCCCTAAATAGTTTATTCCACTAAGCTAATTTTGAAAACCAGAGAGACGATGAAGGCAAAACGTCTTAAGAACATAAGAGAGGCCGCGTCCACAAGCAACTTATTTGCCTCTCTACTGTCCCCCTATTCCAGCGGACTTTAAAAGTGCCGTTCAATTCCAGAATAAGCGTCCCCATGAGGTTCGGTGAAACACGCATTTTAAACGCACCTACAGTCCCCAAGGAAGTGTGTTTTGTTTGCCCGCATCTTTTTCTCCCCGCCCCCTCTCTGGTTGATAGGGTGCCGGGGAGACAACCCCTGACAAGTCTAGAAGAAAAATAGCCATATTTACAAGTTCTCTGTTCGTCTCCCCTGCCTGCAAAACCCACCAGAGCCATTTATCACTTTGGAATCCAGAGCGTGCTTCCAAAGATAGTGATTTCACTGTAAAAATCCACCCCGTACAGCAGCCTTTACACTGTAGCAATCTACCCACTTCACACCTGATAACAATGTTGCAATTCTCCACAATTCTGGCTCTTTAAAAGTTCTGACCTTTAGAAAGGAAAAGGAAGGAAAGGTGCTGCTGTTCTGGGAGATGTGTGAATGTTTAAGGCTGTGTGTGCAGGCAGCGGCAGAGCCAGGGTGCTTTTTTCTGAGATCTTGGCCACCAATCCCTGCCCCTTTTGCCATGGAGCGTCTCCATGCACAATGTTGCTAGGAATACCCATGGTTTCCAAAAAGTGCGCTGGAAGTCTTGTTTAAAGGGCACTTTTTTCTGCGCATTTTCCTCCTTTTGTGCCGCTGGAAGCTCAGAGAAAAGCCGTGCATGGAGATGCTCCATGGCAAAAGAAGCTTTTTAAATGAAACCTGGTAACAGAGTGAATCATTTTTTAGTCTCCCACATTTGATCACATGTTTAAACTATTAATTCATATGTACATATATTTGTGTTTTTAAACAATTTACCTACTTTGTAAATACTTGTATTTTTAGCATTTGATATATCTGATCTGTAGACCGTACAAATAAACTTTTAACAAATTTTTTATTGCTTGGGGACGCAGCCAGAGGCCTTCCGGATCAGGCCACAGCCCATCTAGTGGAGTGTCCCGTCGCACACGGTGGCCCACTATATGCTCATGGGCATCTCAAGCAGAGACAAGAGCAAACCTTTGCCTGCTCTCAAATCCCAGCAAATGGCCTTAGAAGCATCCTGCCTGTCCCCCCCCCCCCAGCTTGAGAGATGTACCTAGGCATTCATTCTAGTAGCCTTTTGATACATCTGTCATCCATAAATTTAACTCTACCTTAAAGCCATCTAGACTGGGAGGCTGTTACCACCTCTTCCGGCAGCAAATCCCATAAATCGATGACCCTCTGGGTGAAGAAATACTTCCCCTTGTCAGATCCGACTCTCTCAGCATCTTGAAATGCTTTGCATATCTTTCACAGGAATTCAAGTTGCTGAGAGAAATAAATACATAATACGAAATTCACAAAACCCATTTTTCTTTTGAATCTAAAATCTAGCTGTTACCCAGTTTGATTTCCTTAAGCAAAATTAGACCTTCACATTTACCACACGAGGTCAGTGCAGGTTCAGTAACATTCTTACAACAGCTGTTCTGTCAGATTTCATTGGCTCCATTTTCATCTCCAGAAACCAGTGCTGCACTTTCACCAGGTCACCCATTTTATGCAGAAGAGAAAGCACACCTTGTTTTTTATACAGTACTTAAATAGCTTCTTGCATATAAAAATATTCAAGGTTATGGGAAACAGAAATCCTGTAGTTCATTGCATCCACACCCACAGGGCTGAAGATACGTTTTCTGGCAGTGTTTGAAAACAGTCATGCAGGTAGAATAAACTTCCAGATTGCCTAGCATTTCATTAAAAGTTCTCCATGTGGTTTATAACTCTTAGCCTCGTTCTTAGCCTAAATGGAGAGAAAGTTCATATATAAGGAGACACCATGCTGAGCCTCCTCCAGCTGGACACTGCCACATGGAGGGATCTATACTCCACACTTCTCCACCACTATCATTGCTACATGCTAGGCACAGTTATGTATTTCTGCTCACATTTAGGGTCTTTTTGTGCTTTCTTCCCATCCACTGGATGGGAGAGGAGAGCAATTAACCAAAATTGGCTCGCACTTGGAGTACTAGTCAAATTTGGCCGTTCCCTACCCCCATGATCAAATATTTACCTTATTCAAGCCAGGGCCTGCTTCTCCTCTGGGTGCTGCCATTTTGGCTGCGTTGCCCTTTGCAACTCCACATGTGTCAGTGCCATTGCCCTAACAATGCTGATGGCCTGCACACACACAGTCGTGTCTATGGTTGTTTGAGGTGCCACCATGCTTGCGTGGCACCTCAGACAGCCCCGGAGCACTGGAAGAGGTGCAGATGGTCACACTGCTGGATGCTTAAGTTAGGTTCTGGGAAACACTGGTTAACGTGTGGAGCACTATTTCTTGCTCCACACCTAATGAAGTAGTGAACTTCCGGTGAGGGTGGGCATGCTTCAAAGGTGTAACGGCCTACTCCAGGTGCGGATGCTCTTCATCAGAGGTTCACTACTTCTTCACAAGGTGCCATAGTGTGAATAGGCCTTTAGTTAGACTTAGTGTGAAGGGCTTGACATCTGTGCTGTGACTGTCATCCATCCAGCTTTATGGCGCGCAAATAACTGAAAAAAGCAGGAAGCTGAAGATGCTCCTGAAGTGGGGAGTGAACCGTCAGGAGGAATTAAGCTGATGGCCCTCCCCATCTCCCTCTTTCATAATACAGTTATATGCTTCCAAGCAGTATTAACCAAGCCAACTAGAAAATCTTTCAGAGATCTCGCAAACACTTTAATTATATTAATTTGCAGAAGCAGAAGTTTCAGCAGGCTGTCTCCCACTCTTACCTGGGAGAGTAAGAGTGCAGTGGGCCTTTCCACAATTGGCCCAGTAGTTAAGCCAAGGAATACTCCCAGATCGAGCACCTGCACTGGAAAAAGTTGTTTCTGCACCAGAAATAGGTCCTTCCATGCGGGAGCATCACCCAGATTAACTACATGTGGTACACATTTACTTACCTTCCCTAGTGCCAGAGCCACTAAGGTTCTGAACACATCATTCACACTTCTTCCGGGTACTGGAAGGTCACCTGAAATGCTCTGCAAGTGCCTCGATCCATCATGTGATGTGCTGCGCATGCCACATGCACAATATGTCATGGTTGCCCTGATGATGGTGCTGGGGCACACATGCTGTTGCTGCCAACACCAATGAAGAAGATGGCAGGGTCTGGACACCCATTCACTCTTCAGGTACATTCCTGATGCATGGGGGGAGGGATTGCATGGGCAAGTTCATGCTTTGCTTCCCATGGAATGGAATCAAAGTGCAAACTTCCCAAGTGAGACACAGTTGCACCTTTGCCCCTCTTCTGTTGCCTTTCAGTTCTACTGTCCCAGACCCTGGTGACAAGGAACCAATTTCAACTTGGCCAGGTACAGAGCTTGTAGTGTGAATGATCTTTACCACATTCCGACCTTACTAGCCTGGTATGGTATTTATGGTAAGGTTGGAATGCGGTAAAGATCATTCACACTACAAGTCCTGTACCTGGCCAAATCAGCCCAGATCACCAAAGCAACATTCAAACCATCATCCAGTGTGTGGTTGGATATTCCATACCAGTTTGGCAGCTGCACACAGCTGGATTGCTCCAGGGAGGTTTGTGTGTACCTCTGGAAACCCTTGTTCAGCCTCAGAGAGGAGGTTGCAGTGTAGTGATGTGCACAAATGTTCTAAACATTCAAAATTTGGTCAAATTTGATCGAATGTGGACATTCAAATTTGAATAGAATGTCTTCACATTCAAATTTAAACATTCGAACAAATTTCAAATGTTCCAGAACATTCGTTCAAATGATTCAAAAGTACAGATATGTATGGATTACATATGCATCCGTACGAAACTCATATGTATCTGTACACATTTGCACTTATGGGGCAAAAACGGGATGCTTACAGGATAAAATGGGGTGCATACAAAATGCGTACAGATACGTATAATACATACTATTATTACAATATATAGAAGTCAGAGGGACCCTGAATCAGCTGATTCATACAGGCCTATTACTCTGTCTAACCAGGATTATAAATTTTTTATGAGAATATTATCAAAGAATGAAAGAAACTTTGCCGGTAATTGGAATGGATCAGTATGGCTTTATAACAAGTAGATATATTGGAGATCCAATAAGAAATATAATAAATGTAATGTACAATGCAAGGAAGATGAAGAGAAAGCTAGGTTTACTTAAGTTGGATGTTTATAAAGCCTTTGATACCATTAATCACAAATACTTACAGGACGTAATTAAGCAGCTTGACCTGGGTGAAAGTTTTAGTAAAACTATAGAAGAAGTTTATTGTGATTCACGAGCAAGAATATTTGATAATGGAGTATTATCAGATGAATTTTACATAAAACAAGGAACCAAACAAGGCTGTCCATTATCCCCAGCATTATTTATATTAGCAATAGAACCATTCACAATTGAAATTTGTAAAGATGTAAGATGGGAGGGATATAAGATTAAAAATGAGGAGTTAAAATTGGATCTCTTTGCAGATGATGCTATAGTGGTCTCTGAACAACCAGAATTAATGAAGAATATTATGGGAAAAAAATAGGCATTTTGAAAGAATTTCAGGGTTAAAAATAAATATAGAGAAATCAGACATAATGTTAATGAATACGCCTTTGGATGAACAAAGAAGAATTTGACAATCAACAGGATTAAAAATGGGAGTTAAAAAAATGAAATATCTGGGAGTATATTTAGCAAAAAATTTGAATAGATTGGGACTAGCTAATTATAATTTAGTATGGAAAAAAGTAGTGTATCAAATTAAAGATTGGGGGGGAAAAGACCTATTTAAGCATTTTACAGAAGATTAGAGCTTTAAAGACAATGATTCTAAGTAAATTTTTGTACCTATTTCAGGTGATACCAGAAATGATAAATGAAAAGAAATTGAAGAAATGGGATACATTATTGATAAATTGGGTATTTAACAAGAAATCTCATATTAAGAGAAATATTTGCGAATAAAGAGGAAGGTGGAGGGTCAGTACCCTCCTTACTGAACTATTATGAGGCATTTCAAATATCTAGAATCTTAGATCATGAATATAATGACAACTTGAAATGGGCAAAGTTAGAAAGGTCAATGAATGAATTCGAGTATAAATCAATAATGTTCAATCAGTGGACAAAAGGAAAAATTATGGAAATTATTGGACCAATGAAAACAACTATTAGTGTTTGGCATAAATGGAAAAGAAAATTAATAGGAGATATCTCTAGATATACCTCTGTTAAACATATAAATGAAAAAGATTTATTGTTACATGGTCAACTATTGGAAGGACTGAGACAAAAACGAGTGACAGTTTTGGAAGATTTCTTTTTACCTAACAAGGAACTGTTAACTGACCAACAACTTACAGATTTATTGGGAAGAGAAAACTGGCTAAAGGTCATTATGATAAAATCTTTTATGGGTAAAGTTAAGATGCAGCAACAAATGAGACAGCCCTTGAAAGACATGGAAGAAATCATTAAAGAATGGAAAAAAGATAGGAAGGGTATTAGTAAGAAAATATACAAATTGATAACAGAAAGCGGGAATAAAATAATAGATTCAATAACAGGTACATGGATGTTGGATGTTGGATATTAATGTAACAAAAGATGATGTAAAGAAAATAAAGGACATAACACAATTGAAACATTTGAGATTAAGGGAATTAATGATGAAATTAATATCAAAATGGCACAGTTATCCTACATGATTCCAAATTTTTCATCAAGATGCCAGAGAGGATGTGGAATAAAAGGAACGACCTTTCATATGTGGTGGTTATGTCCAAAAATTTTACCTTTCTTGGATATGATATTTAAAGAAATAAAGAATATAATGTGTTTAGAGGTAAAAAAAATATCCAGAGGCTGCATTATTACAGCTGTACAAAGGTCAAAGCATACATGAAAGTAAGAGGCATATGTTAGATCAATTGTTTATGGCGGCATTATCAACTATAGCTGCATCTTGGAAAAATATTGATAAGTGTACAATCGATACATGGTATTATTACATAACTGACCAGTTTAAATATGATATGATCAGACAAAGAAGAATGAGAATGTTGGCAGGGAATGTTAATACCTTAGTTGAAGATACTTGGAAAGACTTAACATAAGAACATAAGAGAAGCCCTGCTGGATCAGGCCACAGCCCATCTAGTCCAGCATCCTGTCATATGCAGTGGCCCATCCAAATGCTCATGGGCATCTCAAGCAGAGACAAGGACAAACCTTCTCCTCATCTCAAGACCCAGCAGAGACACCCCCCCCCAGCCTGAAAGATGCACCTAGGCATTTGTTCTAGTAGCCATTGATACATCTGTCGTCCATAAATTTGTCTAACCCTACCTTAAAGCCATCTAGACTGGTAGCTGTCACCACCTCTTCTGGCAGCAAATTCCATAAACCGATGGCCCTCTGGGTGAAGAAATACTTCCCCTTGTCGGAACCGACTCTCCTACCCATCAGCTTCATAGAGTGCCCCCTGGTTCTAGTATTGTGTGATAGAGAAAAGAAATTTTCTCTATCCACCTTTTCTATACCATGCATGATTTTATCTACTTCAATCAGGTCCCCTCTTAAACGCCGTCTCTCCAGACTGAAGAGGCCTAGATGTTGCAGCCTGGTTTCGTAAGGGAGGTGTTCCAGACCCTTAATCATTCTGGTTGCCCTTCTCTGCACCTTCTCTAGTTCCACAATATCCTTTTTGAGGTGTGGTGACCAGAATTGTACACAATATTCCAAATGTGGCCTCACCATAGATTTACAAAGGGGCAAAATGACACTTGCTGGCTTATTTTCTATTCCCTTCCTAATTATTCCCAGCATTGAATTTGCTTTTTTCGCTGCTGCCGCGCACTGGGTTGACACCTTCATTGAACTGTCCACCAAATCCCCAAGATCCCTTTCCTGGTGTGTTGCAGAAAGCTCAGACCCCATCAGTTTATAGACATAATTTGGATTCTTGCCCCCGATGTGCATTACTTTGCACTTGTTAAGATTAAAGCACATTTGCCACTTGGTTGCCCACTCACCCAATGCTAAGAGATCCTGCTGGAGCTCTTGGCAATCTCTTTCGGATTTTACTACCCTAAATAATTTAGTATCATCAGCAAACTTTGCTATTTTACTATGTGTGACTTATATAGCTATATTGGCAAACTGGAAGTAAATAACAACTTGAAGGAAATAATAAATAAGTTCCTTATAAGTCTGAGGTAAATGAGACTTGATGCATATAGTGTAAGGGGTTTTTGTTTTGTTTTAGTATTGGTTGTCATATTTTGTTTGTATTCTGTATTGTTTTGAATGTTTGTATTTGTATATGTACATTTGGAAAATAATAAGAAATTATTTTAAAAAGATACGTATAATGCATACGAATGTTGTCAACATTCATATCTTCAGATTCAAATCTAACATTCAAACAAATAGATTCAAATGTATTCTGTTCGAACCGGATTTTGTTTCATTTGGATTCTAAACATTTGAATGGAATCAAATGTTTTGACGTTCAATTCAACTCAAATTCAAATGCAAAACAAAAACAAAAACATTCATGCACATCCCTAGCCACTGTAGTGCAGTGTCAACAGCAGCAATGCCAACAACAATGAAAGGTGAATAGTGGGGCAAAGTGGGTTTGGCGGGGAAGGGATGTGGGGTTTTCCTTCATGCACAAACACATGATGGATGTTTACGCACAAAGCTGAAGTCCCCTACATTTGCAGCGGGAAAGTTCTCATCAAGCCAAATATTCCCCCCTTCAATTTATATTGAATTGAAAGGGGGAAATGGGCTTTGTGCACACCCCTATTCAGCACACTTGTAAAATCTGACAATTTGTATATTCAATATTGAAAATATTTTAATTTATTAATATATCAATTTTAATTTGCTGATTTTAATTATACATATCAACCACACCATAGATACTATGATTTGTATTGCTGGTCTATGACTATAATAAATTTATTCCTTCATGGAAGAACCTCCTCCCTAGTTGTCCCTATTCAGTTTCATTCTTCTGTCTCCCTTTCTGAAAAGATTCACTCAGCTCCATGGATATGCCCTTTGTTTTCCTCAGTAAAAATAGAGGCAAATAACTCATTTAGCCTCTCTGCAATCTCTGTGTCTCCTCTTTAATTATCCCCTTCTGTCTATTATCATTTAATAGTCCAAATGCTTTTCTGGTTTGATTCCTACTTCTGGGCCATGGTCACACCTATATGAGACAGGACATCCTGTTCGTAATTTGGGTTTGAGTGTTTCTTGAGTAGGACTGGAAGAGACATGCCCCGGTGGCATAGCTTCTTGGGGTGGAGACGTGCTGAACATCTCAGGTGTTGTCATTCTCACATCAGAGTGCTATGCTTGGGGCACTGGCCAGCATTTGATTCCAGCCCATCCCCATCTTGGGAGACCGAACCAGTGTCCACATTTGGCTGCTGAGACATGTCTCCCTCACTTGGCAGGCAGGGCAAAGTTGCTTTGTCTTGGCTGGCATGGGCAACAGCCTCATCTGAGGAGGAAGTGCTGACAGCATGAGGCATGACAATGTCATTGGAACCAACATGTACCACTCAGCACTATTTACCAGTCTATCTAGATACTACATGATGTCTGCAACCTTTGCACCCAGTAGGCAAGACAACATGTGGTCAACAAGCCTATCACAAGCCTGCTTGCATATATTTCTAATTCCCTACTACAGGAAACCCCTCTTCCTGCTACCCATGGGGGAGTACAGGCACATCCTCTAAAAAGAGGGTCACAACTAAGGAAACATGTCCCTCTTCCTCAGCCTTATGTCCTCCCCCCCCGCCCCTGCAAGACCTCCATTCTCCAAGGCAGCTGGAGGGCTACAAACCAAGAAGTAGAATACTCCTATTGCATCCCTGAAGGCCTCATAATTGTCTCACTCTTTCTGCTTCTCCAGGGGCCTATTTGTACTTAGGCCTCTGTCATGGAAGTAGCACAGATCTAGGACAGGCCATTCGCTCTTGCGGGAGGCTGGGCCAAGCCCTTCCCAGAGCACAAAATGGTGCTCCACAACCATCCCTACCTTAACCCTGGCCACCCCAGAGCTGTCCGGGAGAGCATTCGCACTCTCCCTGCTGGACAGCCCAGGAGGCCCACCCCAGGCTGCTGCCATTGGGGTGTATTGGCCCACAGGCTGGCAGCCCCTTTCAGGAGTGGGGCAAGACCAGGCTGGGGCTGTCTTGGAGTTCCACAGGCTGCCACCACCCCAAGTGGGCTCTCAGCCCACCCCCACCCAGAAGTACATGCCAACCCCCAGCTCCCCACAACCCACTTACCTTATCAGACCTCTGGTTCGATCTGGTTAGGTCCCTGGGCTTCCCAGGATTGATCTGCTGCATTCTGCACAGGCATGCACAATGGCAGACCACCCCCACACTGACCTCAGAAGTTCTCAGCTGTGAGGCAATAATACACAGCAGAAGGCATTTCTTCAGATAACTGGAAAAGACAGGGCTAGGTGACATCAGCACACCAAAGGCACTACACGCTCAGACTCCTGGTGATTCTTCCTGGCAGCTTCATTTAGAAACTGAAGAGCAAACGGGACAAGATTGAGTGAGGGTTCAAGGTGATAAAACCAATTGTTTGAACCTTTTTGAAAATAATTGGAATGGAACTACTGGCTGCAAAGCAACACACTCAGTCCTTGAAATTCTGAACCTCTTCAATAAGATACCATGGTCGATGTGATCCAAATATAAGTCTAGTTCAATTTATCTTCTTGCTGGCTTAATCCAGTTTGGTTGGGTCCAGCATGCTGAGTGAGGGAGATAGTAGAAAGAAGGGGTGTTTCCGCATTTACCACTTGAAATCTGGATTAAGGAAATCCGGATTTCTGAAATCCATCCCTGGGAAGATCCGTCTGAAATAGGGATGGATCCAAATGAGGTCTAATACATCTGCACTTGCCGGGGAAGCATGGATAGCGAGGAACACATTATGTGTTTGCTGTGTGGACACTGAAGCACTGATATCCAGAAGGATCAGGCTTCTCTGAAGCCCTGGAGCCCAAGGTGCTGCGTGATTGGAGCACTCAGCCATCCATCACCACTCGTTTCCACTGTGCGTGGGCATGTCAGGGACAGACTGGCCACCAATCAGCAGCATGCCTGAGATCCTGTGGCTGCCCAACTGCGCTCAACATAGCGACTTCGGGTCCCACCCACATGCATTCCCTCTCCTGTACCTGTGTGGAAGCGTCGTCCTTTGATCCGGAATTTGCAGGCAGGAACTGTTTGAAGACCTAGTTTTTCAGGTCTTCCCCAAAACCAGTTTTGGCGGCCTCTAGACCCCATTAGAGACAGATCTTGTGCAAGCCTGTGTGGAAGTGCTGTCCTTGAAGTGGCTCTAATCTGTCCCGCTGTGTGGAAGGTAACTTGCAGATGTGCGCCATATGTGTTCCTTATTGGGTGCTTAATGGGGTCTTAACGGCCTGCGCGGAAACACCCAAAGGCAAAATCTGTTCCCCAATTCACATTAAGCCATTCTGAATTGGCAACAGCACCTTAGTGAGAAGCAGGTGTAGATTTTACCTCATAACCTCCTAAACCATCCCTCCTTGACTACACGCTAATCCTAATTTTGCAGATGAACAAAAAATATGAACATTGCCTGTGAATGCCCTTCAAGTCCATTTTATACCTGAATGAGCAGGGAACTGAATAAAGAAATGGCATCCCAAGCAAGTCTACTTTTACAGTCTCCATCCCAATGAAGAAATCCACCATCCTCTGAGCTAGCGAAATGTACAGTTTAGTCAACCATCCAATCCAACCTTGACCCAATATTTTATCTTTTGTCTCTCCCTTCAGGCATCAGGTGTTGTGGGTGTGATTTAGTGGCATCACCAGTGAGACTTAACCAACCAGCTTTACAAGCTGAAACAAACACTCAGGTTGCTCTCTCAAGTTACATTGCTTCATTCTTTGATGTAGAGGACTGTAGAAACCAATTCACATATTTGCACAAATAAAAGTGATTGGTTGGTTGACTGATTGGTTGACTGACTGACTGACTGACTGACTGAACTACCGCGGTTGCCTCCAGATGTTAATAGCTTAATCTGCTATATAGCAATATTTTGAAGTAGAAGCAATTACCTTGGAAGAAGCTACCTCTCATGAAGGTGCAACATGAAATATCCTGAAGTGCATAACTTAGCGATGTGCATGAATATTCGTAGGCATTCGAAATTTGATTGCCTGTGCTGAATTTTGACATTCAAACTCAGATAGAATTTTGGATCTATTTGTTCGGATTATCCAGACATTTGTATGTGTACAGTTTCATACACAATGCGTAACTGAAGAACCGCATCTTTCCTGCATCCGTACGCATTTGTATGGATCTGTAGGGATGAAAACGGGTTGCATATGGGATAACTACAGGATGGATACAGATGTGGGGAAGATGGATACGTGCATATGAATGTCATCGACATTCGTATGTGGAGAGTCAAATAAAAAATTCAAATGAATAGATTCAAATTTGGTAAATTCAAATTGAATCTTGTTAAATTTGAATTTGGATTTTCGGATATTTGATTTGATCCAGATAGAATGTCCAAAAAAAAAATAATAATTATGCACTTCTCTAGCCCAACTGTCACCCTGCATACCTGTATGGCCATCATTTTCTATTGGGTTTCACCCCACGCATGCGCAATGGCCGTTCCTAAGATAGTGGATCAAATGAGCAAATGTCCAAACAAGGCTAGTGCTCTCACTTTTTAGGTAAAACTTTGTTTGGGAATTGATCTTCCCACAATAATAGCATTGCAGAGTATCACCTCATCATCTGGAGCTATGATGGAATTGCCACAGACACATGTTGCAATCCTAACATAGCCCTGGGAAAATTCTGGGTTTTACACCTTATCTAGAGGCAGCCGGACTGAAGCACGATCAGTTATCTAGATAATGGGTGTTTTTCCACTGTCACTAGAAGTACCTATTAAGTACCCATTAATGGGTACAAAAATGCCGTTACATACCCATTAATGGGTACAAAAATGCCGTTACATACCTATTAATGGGTACAAAAATGCCATTACATACCCATTAATGGGTACTTAATGGATACTTTTAGTGACAGTGGAAAAACACCCAATAAATTTCAGATTAAATGAATGGACTAGAATGAAACATGACCAATTGTTTCTACACTGCTCTCTATGCAACATTTGATTTTGTTGTCTTTTTTTTTGTGAGTTTAATTTTATCCAAGAATATAAATGCCAATGTATCTTAGAGAATAAACAACAACAAAAATGAGATTATATTAATCAATAAGATATCCATATGTAGAAAATATCTATAAATTATAAATCTGTCATATGAATGTACATAAATATCAATTAATCTACTAATTAGGGATGTGCATGAATATTCATAACATTAAAATTTGTATGAATTCATGCAAATTCAGACATTTGAATCTGAATCAATTGTTAGCATTCAAATCAAATGTTTGAATCGCATGAAGCTTCATATGGGATTCGTATGCATTTGTATGCACCTGTGTGCATTTGTATGGGATTCAGTATTCATATCGAATACGAATCCTACCACATTTGAAGGGGATTTATTCAAACAAAACAAATGCAAAAATATATTTTTTGTACATCTCTACTACTAGTATTGCAGAAGAGGGTGACTTCCTACTGAAGGAATAAATGCTTGGTCCAAAATGAGAATAACACTAATAATGGGTTTATATATTTCTGAAAGTAACATTTTTGGTAACATGAAGGCTTCCAGAGCCAGTTTTCATCTAACTTATTGATGTTCTGGGGGTTTTATGTCAAGTTCCATAGTTCTGCTTTGAACCCAAGCTTTTGGATGTGGCTTTGATATCCATCTTCAAAGGATACAGCTACTAGAAGAGTCATATTTGACCCTTTCTCCCTGCATGTGGAAGCTTGAAATGGATTTAAAAAGCAAAACAAAACTTCCCAATGGTAAGGAGAGAAGTAAGGAAAATTGTACAGGGTTAAAACTGTGAATATGCAAAGACACCACTTTTTAAATCTTGTACACATTTTCCTACTCACAAATATGTGAAACTTGCAAATTAAAAAATGTGATGATTTGGAGAAATTGTTGCAGAAGCAAAGATGAGTTCTACTTGAGGACTTTGCTTGCGACAATACAGAAAAGTCTTGTCAATGCCTCCTTCCAGGATGCTTTCAATATCTCAGCCTGTGGCGACTCAGCCCAGCCCCTCCCTCCTCGTCCTCTGCAGAGCAGCACAGGAAGTGAGAGAGCTGCTGAGTACCCAGGTTACCTACCAGCTCTGGTGGGGCAGTGTGCCAACCAGTTTCCCCCTCCACTGGCTTTATATGTCTGTGCATCAGACTCCCTTAAAGCAGCAAACTGACTCAGTTGTAAACCAAACTTATAGTTTATTGTTACAAAAGGAAAATAAAGAAGCAGGTTTAACGTTCGACTTAAATGTTCTTCAGTTGTTTGAAAAGAAAGATATTTTAATTAATAAACTGTCCCACTACCTTCACTAAGCTCCACTGTAAGCCAACAGTCCTTGGTAAGCTATAAGTTCCCAAAATAAAAAGATAGCCCTGCAGCAGTCTCTGCCTTGGCACTTCACTCTCAGGACTGTGGGATTCTGGGAAGCCCTTGGTTACAGTGTCACCAGCATATTGATGGCACCTCACTCCAGAGACTTCATAGAGATGTTTAAAAGCATGGGAAAGAAGATTCAGTCTCTGAGGAACCCCACAAGTAAATTCCTTAGGTATTCTCTGAACCACAGCAAGCAGCTTGTCTTATCCTCCAGGCCCAATAACTGAAACTAATTCAAGATAACTGGACCAAATGGTTCTCTGGACACTTTCACTGGACTATTTGTGACATCAAATCTCCTACAGATCCGAGTGACTTTGGCCTCAAAGTGCCCTGGAAGCTTATCACAGCAGATGCATGGTGGCAACCACCCTTGCCTCCTTCAGCTACATCTCAAAAGAATACTCACCACCCAGAAAAGCTCTGCCAGATGGCAAACTGAGGACACAAAGGCAGCCGAGAAATAATATTTTTTTCGCTGCCACAGCCACCACCTGGTAGGCAAGTTAATGTGCTCTAACCTATGTTTCGCCAGATTCGCAGTGGGATTTTCTGTGCTCTAACTGTTGGCCGTCTTGCTTCATCACCTGTAGCTCCATGGAACACCAAGGTGCTTTACAGGCTCCACAACTGTCTTGAGGGTGCTTGGATCCAATCAAGTCAATGGCTTTGCTCACCTCACAATTCCACAGCAAAACAAGAGCCTCAGCAGAATATCATCCATATCAACGGGGAAATACTCCACAGCATTCAGGAATCACTCAGATTCCATGAGTCTCCAGGGGCAGACTATCTCAGTAGGTCCCCTACCTACTCACGAGGAGCAGCACTCCAAAGCCCACATGGATGATCCAAGCTTTCTCTTTGTCCGGATAGAAACACACACCCAACAGCTGGAGACTCCTTCCCCACCCCTGCTGGTGCTACTGAAGCTTTCCCATGAAGTCTGCATAGGACCTCAGTCCACCGCACCACATCATCTAGAAGTCCCCAGACATGAGTTTGACACGCAGAAGAAACTTACCACCCCTCCACATCAGCATCAACTATCTCGTCCTTGACAGTATCAAGATGCTTATTGGGGCACGGGAGGGGGGGGAGTGTAATGCCCATAGAGATAGGCCACACTCTTCATAATGAATATGCAATGGCAGGCAGCATTGTACAGACACTGTGCCCCCATCATTCATTCAAGGTGCCATAAAGGTACTGCGTGGATCCTGCCTATGTATTTAGACCAAAGTTCATATTCATTGTTTATGGCTTCATATGTCTTGGGCCACTGTGGGAGTTGCTGTCAGAGTGACTGAGGGGTTGCAACCAGATGGGAGATCTATACATTCACCTGGCTTGATCAACCACAAAGCTCATTCTCCAGTCCAGGAAACGAAATGAGGCACCCTAATGGACTCTGGGCATCCTGTTGCTTTTATTTAGATGCCATTTGGCAGCCACAGGATGTGTGATCTGAACCAAGCTGAGCTGTGTACAACTACACAGTTCACCTAACAATTGCATATGGCCACAAAATGAACCATAACATACCAGTAGCGGCCCCAAAGCCAACCTGGAGAGTGCCAATACAAACAGCTCCCTGGGAGGGCTGACCTACTCTTTGGTCAGCTCCCTCCTTTAACTTACTCTGAAGAGGCTCACATAAATTCAGCCTGAATTTATACATATGGTCTATGAATAACAGTAATTTTAAAAACCCTTTAAAACAAGGGGGGAAAATTTGTGAGGTTCAGGAAGTTATGGATGAATACAGCTAGAATGGAAAACACTTGCCTAGGGCAGTATATTTTTATAATTCAACTCAAATTTCTTTCTAAAAGGCCAGAACCGTTTCCACGTTTCTTCTCCTAGAATTGAGGACATCAACAATAAAATCTCAGGTACCACAAAAAGATCAAGAAAAAAAGGTTGAGAAGGAAAGGGAGGTTTCTGCGTAGGCGTGACAGTGAGTCAGCAAGCAAACAGTCCTACAGTTCCAACAGCATTCCTTTGATTACAAAACTTACATTACACATTTCTTCACTCTGTATCTAGGATGGTCCTTTTGGATGAAGACGTAGGGCCTTTCCATATTTGCTGCTGGAAAACAGATCTATAAGATCCGTTTTCTGGCGAACCATTTTCTCCAATACTCTGTCCCAAACAGGGACAGATTCTTGGAGGCCCTGCACGTCCACACACGCACGGGGTGGCAGCAACAGGGCCGGATTGGAGAGGGTGCTGGTGCGTACACACCAGCACCCATCCCAATCCGGCCTCCGAAGGCCCTGCCCTGTCAAAAAGGGAGAGCGCCTGCTCTCCCTGTTTGACAGCTGGGCCCACCCACCGGCCTCCACCATTGGTTCCATCACAGCCAGCATGGTGAGGCCAGCAGCTAGCTTCGCCAGGTTCCCCTTTGCCCAGGAAGGCATGATGGCGCCTTCTTGAGTGAGAGGGAAGCCACAGCCCCCAACCCCCACCCAGCCCAGGGTCGCACGCTTGTGATCCGCGTCTTACCTCGTCACTTCCGGGCCGCTTCTGGCAGCGGGAGGCCCAGCATCTATTGTGCGTGCTGGCTCTTTGACAGCTGGGCATGCGCTGGCAATCCAGCTCTTTACCCGGCCGAAACAGTTTCAGGGGGAAAACCAGATGTAAAAAATTAGGTCTTACGTCTGGGTAGGATTTCGGCGGCAAAACCGGTTTAAGAAACCAGTCTTGTGCACCAAAATGTGGATACAGCATCCTGAAAGGGGCTCCAATGTGGCCTCCAATGCAGAAGCCACATCTTAATCCCTCCCCATACAGAAAGGGCTGTAGCTAACTCTCCAAGATACCCATTTAGACTGGCAACATGCTGGTGGAATTCAAGGGATTAAGGATTTGCACGAATATTCATAACATTTTGTTATTCGTAGGAATTCAGATGAATTTGGAAATTTGTAAACAAATCAAATGTTACGACATTCATACATGAACATTCTTGCAAATATGAATTTTTCAAAGCATTCATACAGATAGTTTGTACATTTGTTAAACTATAGATATGTATTGGATACGTATTGATACACATGCATTCGTATAGGATACGTATCCGATAAATATGCATTGGTATAGGATATGTATCCAATATGTATGCATTTGTATAGGATCCATATGCAGGATCCGTATACAGGATCCATATGAATTCTTATCAGATATTTGTACAAATTCCTACAAATACTATATATAACCTTCTGAATCTTTTTCTAAGTGACGGATGGGTGAGGCAAGACAAAAAGAGGGTGGTAGAAAGCAGACTAGGATAATCATTGGCACTGCAGCTTTGTATTCAACAGAGTCCACATAAATTAGGGGGAAAAGAAGGATCCAAGAGCATCTACAGCACATTGCTTTCAGATGACTGGAATGTCATGCCTTGCAGTGTAGGATATAAACCCAGCCCTCTGGTTCATAATCAATTAGGTGATACATGCACAGCTTTCTATTTACATACCTCACATACCAATTTCCCCAACTTGTTTGTTGATTTGCATGTTTACCCTGCCCTGTGATCTCAGGGTGGGGTACAACATTAAAAAATATATAAATAAACATGCTAAAACAATATGATGCCTGAAAGTGGAGAGGGAAAGTTATTTCCTTATTTAGCCAAAGGCCAGAGCAAAGAGGTACATCTTCACTGCTTTCCCGAACATGTGAAGTGAAGGTTCCTGATGCACCTCAAGGGGGAAACTATTCCATAATCTGAGAGCCATCACTGAGAAGGACCTATCCTGGGCGCCCACCCCTTTTGCTGAGGGTCGTGGTACAACCAGGAGGGCCACCCCCACAGATCTCGAGGCATAGGCAGGTTGATACAGAAGAAGGCAATCCTTTCAACATTTGGTGCCAAAGTCATTAAGGGGTGTTTTTCCACTGTCACTAGAAGTACCCATTAAGTACTTCTAGTGACAGTGGAAAAACACCCAAGGATAGCACCTTGAATTGGGCTCAGTACAGAATCAGCAGCCAGTGCAGTTCTTTTAAGCCCAGCATGATGTCCATCCAACCAGCTGCTTGGGTCAGCAGTCTAGCAGTTACTATCTGCACTGGCTGTAATTCCAGACCTGTCTTCATGGACAGCCCCATGTACAGTGCATTACAATAGTCCAGTCTGGAAATTACCAGAGCATGGATAACCACAGCCAGAAGGGACCTTAGCTGTTGAACCAGCCATATTTAGAAAGTTCCCATCCCTAAGAAGACTGGAGAAGTTTGCTAATTGACCAGGCCTCCCACCACTGGCCTGCCATACATCTATGTGAATTGTATGGGGTGTGAGAGTCCTTCCAAATCCACTCCCAGTCCGGTTGCTTTTGTATTAACCCCACCACATTCACTTAGCCCTCCTCTTTTACATTCCCAGTCTGGTCCTGAATAGTAAATGGTGGGGGCACAGTCACTCATAGACAGTTCTTTGTGCCTGACCTGTTCTTCCTGCCCTGCAGCACTATTTAGGACAGGTTTATTCCCTTCCTCACCAGTTCATGGTTCACAACCCCACTGAGCACTGTAGGCATGAAGCACCCACATGCCCTTCCCAGCCACATTTCTAGGAAAAGCCCCAGCTTTCCCCCAGTTTTCTCAATTAGCTGTTCCACATCCAAAAAACATTTTGATCTTGGAACGTGATTTAGTGACTCTCTGCAACTGGGTTTTAGGGAGAAATAAGACACTTCTCTGCAGTAAAGACGTAACCTTTATTCAGGCAAACACACACAGCGAGAAACTGATAATTACAGAAAGGGAGTCTTGTTCTGTGGTTCCCAAAGTGGTATACATGTTTCTTATCATTAAGCATAACAAAAATACAAGCAGCTGCCTGCCCTTGAGATGTGTGCCATTTGGCTAATCCAGGATGTCACAAGCAGTTTCACAGCATTATTTAGCATTCTCCTTTCTATTTTGTTATACAACTACTAAAGTTAAGAGTACAGTACAGTGCAATACATAATAGTAGTAAAAAAAAAATACATGGCAGAGACATCCACAGTTGACTTTTTGTCCCCCTAAACCAAATCCTTCTCTCTCCTCTCAAATATATATACACCAGGCCAAGCTTGGTAGGGCATTTCAAATAGTAATGTAATCAATTTAGGCTTGAATATTGACCGCATCTACCCATTTCTGATCAGATGGACGGAAATGCTTCCAATGGTCGTAATACTGAGGCTTGCACAAAACCATGTGTGAGTCTAGGATGTCCAAAAGAGGCGGCTAATCATAAGTCATGATGGGAAGGGGTGACACAGGTATCTGTTTGCCACTGCAATGACCAGCGCTGTCTTACAGGAAGCAATAATGCCTCACATTATTGCTTTCTATCGCTATATCCAGCTGCCTTCTAAAGGTAGGCTATATATCAGTTATCATCTCTTGCATACTGACAGTCTCTTCCGTTACAACATCTATTAATCTCACAATTTGGACCGGCTGCTTTTGGGGTTTCTGAAACTCTGCAATTATTAGATCCACTTATAGATCTGAATTATCAAAGAAGCTGATAGTTACAGTACACAGAATCTGGCTGCACTCCCATAAAAGAAAAACTCTGTATCCAGTCCATTTTGGGGATCTCCCATTCCCATTTAAATTCTTATTCCCAGACTTTACAAGAACTAAATCACTAAACTCCACAGAAAAAAAGGTCCTCAGAAAAACAGGTCTCGGTCCTGCTTTGGTGGCTAGCCCACTTTATTTTTTTTCCAATGAGAATGGTACTGGACTATTCAGGGGGAGATCATGCCTTTCGGGCTTCTCCCCCCCCCCCGATATTCCTCTGTCAATGCCTGCCGCCACTGTTGGTGCAGCATTAGATGGGTGGGATTTCACATCCGGGAAGGTCTGCCCCATGTCCTTGCTGACCTATTTTCTGTATGGAGATCAAAAGTGCTGAGCATTTTTGTGAATGTTAAATAAAGGATGATAAAACATGAGATCAAATGGCCTGTAGGTCCACTCTGGTGTTACTGATTAACTATTATGCCATCCCCACCACCGATTGCCAAGCACGATCTTGACTTGGTTTCAGGGTTGTTTTGCACATGAGCGCTGCACCGTTTTATTGAGCTCTTCGCTGATAGCGAAGTGTGGTTCTGCACAAAAATCCCTCCAAAGCCAACAGCCACCCACAGTCAGGGGTCAGAAAAATTTGGCTTCTCCAGCCACAGCCACTCCACCATCCCCAGGATGGGGAATTCCAAGTGGAAAAAAACCCTCTGCTGGCTTTTTTTTTCTGCCATTGCAAATGCAGGTGGCAGAGGGGTGGGTGTGCGTGATCCAAGGGTGGGTGTGCGTGATCCAAGGGTGGGGCCACATCAGGTTTGTTCCCTATCAGGAAGAGGAGTGGGAGGGTCAAAGGACAAGGGCTGGAGATGAAAAGATCCTGTTTCTCCATCCTGGCGATTTGGGCTGTTCGAGTGGGAACTGCAGTATTCAAACTGAGCCCGTGTTATTGCCAAGCAAATGGGAACAGCCAGAATGTGCACTCCATTCTAATCTGGATTAAAATAGTCCAGTGGGAACACAGCCTTTGAGAAATAAATGGAATAAAGATTTGAACTACCCCATTTTGCTTAACACTGGGAAGTTGTTGTTTCTTCTGTACCTATGTTTCTTTTTCATTTTAGACTTTGCCCTATTCAGCAAAAACTATTTTCCAGAGTTCTTGGAAAGCTAACAAAATCAATATCCTTTTTTACGCATATTTTTTGGCAGTGTCTTATGTCACTTCCTTCTAGGAGGCAGTTATTAGGCATATGAATTACATGCTGGGGTAATCTTCTATATTTTCTTATTTTCCTGAATTATATTTCTGCATCTTGGAAACATAATGGACAGCATAAGTGGCTACTCTGCATCCTCACCATTGCCAAAATACCCTACTTTAGCATTGCAGTATGAGTACAATGGAATAAAGATCTAGTTACACTTTCAGTCTTTAAACATATAATTTACTAATCAGAATTTGAAATGAAAAAGACAGTCACTGTATCTCACATTATATGCACAGCTTGTATCTGTCAGCATTCTATTTTAATATTAATTATACTTCTTTTTCTCCCTTTTTTCCCCCTTCTCCCTTTTAATCTTTCAAAATAGTGCCATTCTGGAACATCCCATCTTGTTTGCCTGCTTTTTTTGGATACACCCCCAGGGATGCTATTTACAGGTTGCTTTTGGAACACATAAGAAAACTCGTATGTGAGATCCCATCATTCTCCTTATGCAAAATCCCCAGTAGCCTATACATTTCTAAAACCTGTTGTTCCCAAGCTGACAGTAAATTTAGCAATGGGTTGTGCTACAAGCATGGAAATGATATCACCAGGTGAGCCTGAAACTTACCTGTCAAAAAGTTTGCAAGGCAGCCCGTGGCTAGAGTCTTGCCACATCTTAGACCAGCCAAGAGGTTGTTACATAAATATATGTTTAATATATGTTTGATTTTAAATATTGTCAACCGCCCTGGGACCTTTAAGTATAGGGTAGGATAGAAGTATGATCGATCGATTGATCGATCAATTAATCAATTATACATAAGCGCACAGAGAATTTATTTTCCTCAAGATATGTCAAACTGGATCTATCCCTGAGAATGCTGCTACCACAACCTTTTCATATCACTTTTATAAGACAGTGTAAGCATTTTTAAGCTATAAAAGGGTAGAATAGGATATACAGTGGAAGATTCACCCAATATCCAACTGCGGGCCTTTTCACACCTTTGTAATGTGCCAACAAGGTGCTGATTTGGGATGGATCAGGTGTTTACATTCACCCCATGTACACTGGCCAGTGCCATGGCAACTGCACAACTGCGGCTGTGTTGCCCTACCCATGCACCCTTCAACCAGAAGAGGTGCGGAGTGTGCCAGCATGTGCCAGCCACATCCTAGCCATGGTTAGTATAGCTGTGAAGCACTTTTTAGTGTTCTACCACTAGGGGACAGTCTGGCATGCTAGGAAACACTTCCAGAATGGGACCATCCTGACCTCCCCTTTAGGCAAAGTGTGAAAAGGCCCTGAGTATATGCACATTATGACCTACAGGAATGTATATATTTCAAATATTATTCAGTGAAGCACTCCAGTAGTTGCTTTAGAAGACACTGGGGTGCATCCACATGGGCTGGCAAAAGACTTCTGGCCCTTAAGTAACTTCAGCTCCCCCAAAACACACCCTTTCCCCGATCTACTTACAACTAGGAGTATGCACGAATGCAATTTTCAGGATTCAACTTTATTTGAACTGAATATCCGAAAATTCAAATCGATTTGAATGTTTAAATTTTCAATGTATTCACATTTGATTCGAATACATTCAAATCTATTTGTGTGAATTTTTGATCCGTATTTGCAAATATGAATGTCGACAACATTCGTATGCGCCCGTACGCACCTGTACGCATCCCACTTTCATCCCATATGGATCCGTACAAATGCGTATGGATGTGGGAAAGATGTGTACAGGCAAGTACATATCGTGTACATATCCGTACACATACAAATGTCCGAATAATTCATACAAAATTGAAAATGTGTTTGAATGTTTAAATTAGAATTTATAGACATACTATTCGAATTTGAATGTCCAAATTAGAACAAATTCAATCTAATTTCGAAAGTTTTGAATATCTGTGCACATCTCTACTTACAAATACACCAAGGATACATAACTGGGTAGAAGTAGCCTCTCCTCCATGTGGATGCTTCTAGGGGCAGGGAGGTGATTCGATGACTGAACTATCAGGTCAGATCATGCACGGGAACCTGAAGCTGTGGCATACTTATGGCACATTGTTCTAGCACAGTTTCCCTCGTCATGGCAGGGCCACAGCCATGTGGTTCCGTGTGGGTTGTCCTTGCACATCTGTGCCTCCTGTCTCAAGCCAGGGGGCAGTATAGATGTTGCCTGCTTGTCATCTAAGGAATCCCTTTACATTTCTTCACGTAAAAATATGCGTACCTATTTTTATCAAATTGTTTATCAAAAGCACGCGAACATGTAATTGCACAAAGAACTTTGTCATCCAGCATTTAGCCTGACACTCCTTTTTGGAAACGATGACCTTTGCAGTTTATATATTGCTGCACTCCTCACTCATCAGATTGGTTTTGCATACTGTGCTCTAAGTATAGCACTAATCACCACTGAGAAAATTGCTTGATGACTTTTGTCTAATCATTCATTCACCCAGAAGGCCAGAAAGGCAACCCGTAGAGCGGCACTGGCGAGAGCTGGTACAGACTTTTGGCACATAGGTCAGAGGAAATGCTGTCGTAACAGAAGTCACAGGCAGGCACTCTGCCTTCCTTTAGATCTAACAGGTTCCTGGGAACATAATGGGGCATTTTAAAAGCTGATGTATTTGCAAATCAGCTAATAAAAACAAAGGCTGGGGAAGAAATTAAATTATTCCATAGTTGCTTCAATGAGTTAACCTTTAAATTACTGCAGTACATTGCTTCATTTGGTAACTAAACCTGCAATTTTAAACATGCTTATCAGGGAGTAACTTTCAGCAAATATGTACAGGACTGGGCTGTTAAGCTACAATCCTATGTGCAATACCCTTATCTGCGAACATGCTTCACTCAATATAGTGGTATTTACTTGCAATGGTGTTAAATCTTGAGAACATCTAGCTGGATCCCACATCTTCCACCTGGTGGAATAGAACTTCCTCAAATAGAGAATATAGTGATAAATCAGAAAAACAGCCCCTAATTTTTCATTCTTTCTCTTGATCAGCAGTGTCTGCATTTCATACTGCTTCTCCCCTGGGACATAAAGACCACAGAGACATTTTGTCCTTAGTGCCTCCATGGTCCCATATACCACTCCCAGTATACATCAGCAGACCTTTAAAAAACACCCCTACTAGTAGACCAGACCAAGACACCATTTTGGACACCCTAGCCTAGTCTATGCTCTGTGTGGGTGGATCACACTTGGAGCAGGTGGGGGCAGTTTTGTCTAGTGGTTAGGGAGCCAGACTCTTATCTGGGAATACCGGATTCGATTCTGCCCTCCCCCACAAAGCCAACTGGGTGACCTTGGGCGAGTCACAGCTCTCTTCTGGGCTCTCACAGCCCCACCTACCTCACAGGGTGTCTGTTGTGGGGAGAAGAACAGAAAGCATTGTCAGCCGCTTTGAGTCCCCTTAAATGGGTGAGAAAAGTGGGGTAGAAAAACCAACTCTCCTCCTCCTCCTCCTCCTCCTCCTCCTCCTCCTCCTCCTCCTCCTCCTCTCTGGTGAACCCAAAGTATGGAGGTCCAGAGATTTCTGTAGCAGGTCTCTACCACCCAGTGTGGAAGGGCCCTAAGTTCTCTTTAGAGCCAGGGGGACCAGCTGAAAACTACAATGCAGACAGTGACTGATTAATAATGCAGTACTATTGAAACTCGGGAAGGGAGTGTTACCATTCAAGCCTCAGCTTGCTAACATACATTGTTTCCCAACAACTGCCCTCAAACCATTCAACAATAACAACCTTACATACACACGCATAAATGTTTAATGGTACCACTGTGGCATTTTCTAATTCTAATTCATCCAAAGTGAAAGCATTCCTGAGAAATCAAGTCCACAGCCTGCTTGGAAAATAATATGCATGATTTCCTTTCCTGTAGCAGGTCTCTCTCGTCTAGTATCTCCCTTTGCCATGCTTAGTGTAACAAACACCCTGACACACCTTTATGGATGTGACCAAGAACAGGCTTTGAGAGTCCTACAACTCTGATAGCAATCAGTTTCTCTTCCTAGGTCTTTCCTGCTGGCTACAAAGCTAAGTAAGTCCTTTTCTCCACTGCATCCTGTGTAAGACTACACATGTCTTCTCTTTCCCAGAGGCAAGCTAGGAATAGGAAAATGTGACTCCGGAATAACGCATATTATTGGCAATACCCTAAAATTAAAAGGCATATTATTTATTTATTTATTTATTTATTTATTTATTTATTTATTTATTTATTTATTTATTTATTTATTTATTTATTTATTTACTTGTTTACATTTCTATCCCGCCCCATACCTGAAGGTCTCTGGCCAGGTAACAGCAGATTAACCAGCAGATTAAAAACAAGATACACATTAAAAACAAAATACAGATTAAAAACACTTTAAAACTTCAACAAATTTAAAACAGTATGCTCCATATTGTGTTCATAGTGACTGTAACTGAGGGGGGCGGGGGGAGAATATAATCAGCTCAGCCAAAGGCCAGGGCAAAGAGGTACGTCTTTACCTCATTCCTAAATATATATAAGGAAGGGGCATGACCCCCCCTCAAGGGGGAGACTATTCCATAAGCTGGGGGCCACCTCGAGGGGGAGACTATTTCATAATCTGGGGGGCATCCCGGGTACCCACCAGCCTCACTAGTGCAGGTGGTGGGGTAACCAGGAGGGCCTCACAACTTGATCTTAAGGCACGGGCAGTTCAGTATGGGAGAAGGTGTTCCTTTAGATATTTGGGCCCCAAGTCATTTAGGGCCTTATAAGTCAGAGTTAACACCTTGAATTGGGTTAGGTAGTAAATTGGCAGCCAGTGTAACTCTTTTAAGTCCAGCGTGATGTGCATCCGGCTAGTTGTTCTGGTCAGCACTCTGGCAGCTGCATTTTGCACTAGCTGCAACTTCCGAACCATTTTCAAGGGAAGCCCCATGTAGAGCACGTTACAATAGTCCAATGTAGAGGTTACCAGAGCATGGACAGCTGTGGCCAAGTCATCTCTATCCAGAAAAGGCTTCAGTTGACGCACCAGCCGTAGTTGGGAGTAGGCATTCCTGGCCACGGCCTCCACCTGAGCTTCAAGCATTAGCGCAGAGTCCAGGAGTACCCCCAGATTACAACTCCATCAAGGAAAAAGTACCTCACAACTTTGAGTCCCCATAAATGGGTGAGAAGAGCAGGGTAGAAAAGTCAACTCTTCTCCTCCTTCTCCTTCTCTTCCTTCAAATGCATCTTAGAAAACCATGTCCAGAAACAGAAGACTGAAAAACACTGCAAAGTCACCTCTTCTTGGCTTCCTTTTCCTATGGCCCAACCCACTCACGAGGAATCCTGTCCAAAGAGTTGGGATGGTGGGCCCTCGAGTCAAATTCAGGCTGGACCAAATGGCCAATGGAAACACGGCCTAATAGTCTGCTTCTCCACTGTGTCTTGTTTCTTTTATTATCCCACAAAACCTGCAACTAGCAAATCATTTTCTAGCCAACTTAAGCAATCCATAAAAAGTTACCAATTTTTGATAGATTTTTCCACTGAATAGACTCTTAACAGATTAGCTACTTTGTCCGTTTCAGCAAATTCTATCTTCTCGGTTACTCGATCTTCTATTGAAGGGATATCATCTATTTTCCATTTTTTAGCATTTATGATTCTGGCAGCAGTCATCATATATTGCATTAACACTATCCATTCATCTACAGTGGTACCTTGACATACGAGTTTAATTTGTTCCGTAACCTTGCTCTTATGTCAAATCACTCGTATCTCAAAGCAATTTTCCCATTAATCCATTCCAGCTCCCAAAACACCACCTCAGTTGTTTTTGTTATGTACTGTACTGTATTTACATACTCTTATCTCAAATCTTGCTCTCATCTCAAAGCAAAATATCACTCGCTCGGCGGCTTGTATCTCAAAACACTTGTATGTCAGGGCACTTGTATGTCGAGGTACCACTGTAAATATTTATCAAGTCTCCTTCTTGAGGTGCGTCTATCACCTTCATTGTTTACATTTAGGAAACCAGTAAAGACGCACCGCTTTGCCCTGACCTTCGGTTAAATGGGGATATACTTTTCTCTTCCTACTGGCAGATGCTGTTATTGTTCTGATGTTTTAATAACGTTAAATGATGTTTGATTTTAGATGTTGTTACCCTCCTGGAGACCTTCGGGTATAGGGCAGGATAAATAAATAAATAAATAAAAGAAGCATTTCAGGTTAAGACTACCTGCATTTCTTTATGTATTTAGAATTCTTTTCCTGTTGAACACATCCACCACATGATACATTGTTCCTGTAACATTTTTACATTTCCAACAACTTATCAGAGTCATCTACATAGTTTTTTGACAACTTCAAATCATGTTGCCACATTTTGTCTCATTGTTCCAGATCTATGTTATATCCAAAATATCTAGCCCAAGTGACCATGCATTCTTTAACTTTTCTAAGTCCATTTTTAACAATGATTTGTATATCACTTTGACATTGATGCTTTCCTTTTTTCCAGTTCTGATCCCCAAGCTTTGTCATTTGAATTTATGGGCCTTTCTGAACATGCCGCTGAAAAACGGATCTATAAAGATCTGTTTTCTGGCAAACCATTTTTTCTGAGGATCTGACCCAAATAGGGACAGACCCTCGGAAGCCCCGTGCGTCCGCCCATGCGCAGGGCGGCGGCAGCAAGGACAGATTGGAGATTGGAGGCCCTCCCCCCAGCCTCCTGGATTGGCTCACTTGGAGCCAGGCATCGGGAGGCCGTGGGGTGCCTTCCCTGGGGGCCCTCTCACCCGAGAAGCAGCAATCCTGGGGAAGGCACCCCATAGCCTCCCGATGCTTGGCTCCAAACGAGCCAATCTGGGAGGCCGTGGGAGGGCCCAGCTGTCAAAGAGGGGAAGCCTGGCTTTCCCTCTCTGACAGCTGGGAATGCGCCACCGCCACCACCTCCAGGGACAGGGGAAATCTAGCAGCGGCAGAGGTGACTCTGCCGTCGCGCGATCCCCTGCCCCTGGAGGCGCCCGTGGTGGTGGCGGCGGCAGTGGGGGACAGAGGCAGCTGCCATCTGCCTCCCCTCCTCTCCAGCAACGAGGATCCCTGCCAGGCGAAGGCAGAAGTTTGCCTTCGCCTGGCATGGATGCCCATCACTTTGACGCCAGGCATTGCGATGTCATCATTGCCTGACATCAAGCAATGATGGTGCACTGGGGGGGGGAGGGGGGCAGAAGCAGGCAAACTAGCCTGCTTCCGCCCTTCCCAAGATGGCAGGCGTCGGGAATCCGGCTCTTCCCCAGCCATTTGCAGAAGTGATTGCTTCTGCAACGGTTTGAGGGCAAAATCCAGATGTAAGACCTAATTTTTAAGGTACTACATCAGGGCCGGATTCTCAATGCGGACACAGCGTTCTCAAAGGGGATCTAATCTGGCCTCTAATGCAGAAGCTGCTTAAGGTAAGGTCCTTAATCCTACCTTAATGCGGCTCTAAATCCGTTTTAGAGGCCAGTGCAGAAACACCCTATAATTCCTTATGTCAAGTCTAAATCTCTCAACATGAAGTGACCACTGTACATTGAAGGCCTTCTACATTAGTTTGCCCACTGGATTTCATTTCATATCCATTTGTTTCATCATACCAGTTCAAGAAATTCTCACATGCCATCCATCTCCCCTTTTTCCCAGTTCTGTGTACAGCACTTCATGAAGGGAAACCCAGGTTGGCACTTCCTTATAAAGTTTGTTTTTATATTTACTCCATACTATGTGTGTCTTACAAAGTGGTTTCAAAAAGCTACACTGACTTTGACTTTATCATGCCACAATTATCCATGCCAAACAAATCTAAAATTGTGACCTCCAAGTAGCAGTAATCTCTCATTATTTAACCAAAATCAATCTTTTAACACCCTAAGGTTTCCCATAGTAGTAATCACTTACTCCTGTCTGCCAGCACTATTTATTATACTTCCTCTTACATATACCTCTCACAAATGTCAGTGAAGCATGCAAACAAACAAAGGGTATTTGTAAGAGGAATTATACTGAAAGGAGCCAACAGGCATAGGTCAAAGCCCATGATTGCCTCTTGTTGTCTAGAGGCACCCAGAGTAATAAAGAAGTCGAAGCTTTTACTAAACATTTAGCTTTTTAACCAACTACTTGGCTTTTGGCTTCCTCCAGACTTGTGAAATAAATCCTCAGTTAAAGTAAAAAATGCAGATCACCTGCTGCGAAGTGACAGTTGGAAGTTCCACCTTGAAAGGAAACTCTGTAGCTTCCATGAGAAGCTGTAAGAGCTGAGTCAGGGCACACAGTCATGTGGGCTGAGGCAGCCAATCAGATTTGAGCTGCCCTCTTGCCTCTCATTCATCTCTTCTTGCCGTTCTGCCCAGACTGGTGGGAAAATCCAAATCTTCTTTATACTGCACAGTGAGTGTTGTTAAATTAGAATAAAAGTGAGTGCACAGTAGTTATCGGATAATGCAATGCCACAAGAAGGCATGGATCATCACGTGTGCCGTCCTGATAGGGACTGCACATTCTGCTATGCAGTATAAATGTCTGGATGCGGCCTTTAAAGCATGTATTCCTAAACATCCCCCCTCCATTTTCTTATGCTGCTCTTACTGTTATTTTAATAATTAGGTTAATTTAGATATTTTAAGAAGAATTGGCTTTTCTACCCCACTTTTCTCACCCATTTAAGGGGACTCAAAGCAGCTGACAAAGCTCTCTGTTCTTCTCCCCACAAAAAGAACACCCTGTGAGGTGGGTGGGGCTGTGAGAGCTCAGAAAGCTGTGAGTAGACCAAGGTCGCCCAGCTGGTTTCATGTAGGAGTATGAAATCGAACCAGAAAACTACCAGATAATAATCTGACACTCTTACCACAAGACCAAACTGGCTCACCTAGTTAAATGGTTTTATTTCAGCATGTAACACAAGGAAAGAGACAGTGTCACAGATCTATCAATACTTTTTATGTACTTTTTATACATGGGAGGGACTCTTTTCAGCAGAAATCCAGGTGCTGAAAAAGGTTTTTGTGGGGCAGAAAAAATTCTAAATCCCTGTCCATGTGGTGTGTGCACCCAACATAAGGCACTAGTAAGCTATAATAGACAGACACTGTCACAAAGATAGTATCTGAGGTAATGCGGTTTTGAGAAGCTGCTCCCTCAGTTCCTGGAGCTGTGAATAGAAGCAATTGGGTCATTTTAGACCCTGAATTTAATTCTCCTTGTAGGGTGCAGTTTTTCAATCTAACACCCAATCATCATTACATGATTTACTGCTGGCTCTATGGGTGCGTCTCCATGCCAAAAATACTCCAATGTTAAGCTTGTTTTGCCTCAGAGAGTCCCCATGCAAGGCTTTACTCCAGGCTACATCAGGCGCAAAGGAGGAAAATCTGTGGCAGAAAAAAAGCCCTTTCAAACAGTACTCCATCCGACTCGGGGCAACTGCGGATTATCCTGGGAGCATGGGGACACTTACAAGCATAACTAAAAGCAGTTCACTCCCTGATAGCAAAAGTTACAAAATCATCCCAGTCTATTTAGCCCACTTTCTAAGCAGCCCCTTTGCCCCTCTTCTTCCCACACACTCTCAGAGCTGTGCCCCCCAATCCCTCCTCCTGTCCAGATCTATTAAGCTCTCGGCACCAGACACCACTCTCACTGTCTGCTTTCTTTCAGCTCCTCCTCCTTGTTTTCCCAGGGAGGAGTTGCTACAGCTACTGACAGGAGCTAACCCACTACTGTCAGTGTGGATGCCTTCCTCTCCTCCTTGCTCTCGCCACGTGGAGCTTGGAAAGGATGGCAGTAAGCAGCTACCAGCCCCTCTCGCTTCCAGTTTCTGTCCCACCATTGCTGTTTGACAGAGTGGCTCCTCTTTTTATAGGGGATTCCCCACCACCACTTTCACTGGCTGGAAGAGTCAGCACTCTTCAGCCAGGTGGGAACTCCTCCCCCACACTTTCCCCCTCCTAATAATGCAGCCTCCAATGTCAAAGAAAGGGAGAGATAATCGCTGGTATGCTTTTGCGCTAAAACAGCTGCCGTTACATAGATGGAGGGAGCTGAGTCTGACAGCTGAAGGGAGGTGAAGGTGCAATTGAGTAAGCCTGTCATCGCTCCATGTCACGATGCCCAGCGTTCCAGTAAGTGCCTGCCCTCTCTGAGGAGTAGCTTGGCCCTGTTAGGATGCTGGGTTCGTGCAACGGCCAAGTGAATACTACAGCGTGGACACAAAACACTGGTAGCAAGCGTTTCAACAGTGAACTAAAACAAGTTTATTATTATACACAAGCAATACTAGAAAATACTAAGGTTCAGGTAGTTGTTAGTTTAAATTTGCAAGTCTCTTAAGGCTAGGAGCTACCCCTTTCTCTAAAGGAAAATAGTTCCCCTTTTAAAAGACAAACCTCTCCACGTTCCTCTCCCTCTGGCTTGCTTCTGCCACAGCTCAAGCCAAGCCAGTGTACCCGAACGTAGCCCTAGATGATCACAAGGCACGGCCTGTCCTTGCTTGACCGATCATCCAGCCTGGTCAGTTGCTAGCGAAGTCTCCCTCGGAGCCCCAATCTTCCTCGATTGTCCCCTTCAGAAATCACTCAGCCAACAGCCCAATGGTCAGCTACTGGTTCCAGCTCCCTCAGGATTCAGCTCTTTTCCTTTCAGCTCTTGTCCCAGCTTGAAGACCTCATCTGCTGTCTTCTGTGTTCCTTTATACTCATCCCCCTGACCCTGATTGGCTGTAACCTCCTGGGGAAAACTGCTGCCATAAAATGCTGCTGGAAACTCCTGATTGGTAGGAACTCCTGTTCTAGCCCCTCCAGCACTCAGATCCCCGGACAGCTTTTCCCTCCAAAACCTTACTCCAGCCAATCACTGCAACGGGGCCCGCACAGGATTTCCCGCTCTTTTTGCAGCCCAAATCCCAGGGTTTGCAACAAACTGTTTGCAACAAGGCTGGCTATTGCAGCTTGCAAGAAGCCTGCAAGGCCAGAAAGCAAAGCAGTTTGCAGCCTGTACCCTGAAACCGTCACACTCCAGAAGGCCGGGGGGGGGGGGGATGCGGGCTCACAAAAAGCAGCTTCCATGGGGACAGGAAAGTACGATTCTAATCCATGTTGCCCCAAACCACATGAGGAAACATTGTTGCAAGTTACAATGCAGATTTTATTAATCGCATCACTAGCGAAGCAACTGGCTCCCATGGGGTTGCGCCCTATATTCTTCTCAAGAGTATTTTCTAAAGACTGATATTCATGTGTCCATAACCAGCAGTCAAAGATCATAAGAGTTTTAGAGTACAAACAGAGACTCCCATCATCCTTTGCCAAAGGGCCTTTCTGCACAGGCTCTAAAAATGGACTTAGAGCCTATTCGAGGTGGGATTAAGACGTGGCTTCCACATTGGAGGCCACATTGGAGCCCCTTTGAAGACGCCGTGTCCGCATTTCGGCGAACAAGACTGGTTTCTTAAACCAGTTTTGCCGCCGAAATCCTACTCAGATGTAAGACCTAAAAAATTAGGTCTTACTTCTGGCTTTCCCCCTGAAACCATTTCCAAAGCAAATGCTTCCGCAACAGCAGGGGGAAAGCCGGATTGCTGGCACATGCTCTCCCTGTTTGACAGCTTGGCCCACCCACCGGCCTCCGCCATTGGCTCCATTGGAGCCAGCATGGCGAGGCCGGCAGCCGGCTTTGCCAGGTTGCCCTTTGCCTAAGAAGGCGTGATGGCACCTTCTCAAGCGAGAGGGAAGCTGCAGCCCCCACCCCGCCCAGGGTCACGCGCTCATGATCGGCAACTTACCTCCTCGCAGTGGAAGGCCCGGCGTTCACTGTGTGTTCATGCGCCGCAGCCTCCCATTGGCCAGCTGCCCTCACGAGGATGGAGCCAATGGTGATGGTCGGTGGACTGGCCCAGCTGTCAAACAGGGATAGCATGCGCTCTCCCTCTTTGACAGGGCAGGCCCTTTGGAGGCCGGATTGGGGTGGGTGCTGGTGTGTCCGCACAGCACCCATCCCAATCCGTTTCCCCATCCAGCCCTGCCACCGCTGCCCCACACGTGTGCGGACATGAGGGGCCTCTAAGAATCTGTCCCTATTTGGGACAGATTCTTTGAAAAAAACGTTTCACTGGAAAATGGATATTTTAGATCCGTTTTCCCATGTATGGAAAGGCCCAAAGTGTCAAATGACTGCTTTTTATCCATAAGCATAAATTTCATACCATTCTCAAATTCCCATTTGTGATTACGTTAAAAACAACAATGCCTATAAATTCTTTTTTTTAAAAGATGTTGTAAGCATATAGTTGTGCATTTTTACAAACTAAGGCTGTGATAACCTGTCTTAGGATGGATTGGGAATTCAAACAGATTTCAGCCTGTTCACATCTGGCTGGGGGTGGGTGGGGAATGGTTGGCTAGGGGGATTTTTCCACTAGGGCTTAGAACCCTTCTAAGACCCCATTAGGAACCCAGTTAGTACCTGATTGGTACCAATTAGGAAGGCCCGGTACTCACCTGGACCCCATTGAAGACCCCATCTGCAAGGCCCTGTACCCACAAGGGCAGGGGAAAACTGGATTTAATGGGTCCATCAGACCCTTAAATCTGGATTTCATGTGGATCTGATTAAAGTTGTCCACAATTGGGTCTTCAGACATCTTCAAGATCTGGATCTCCAGGAGGACCCCATCTCAAAGATCTGGATCCTGAAGATCTGGATCTTTGATTGGCAGCAGCATCCAGAAGGAAAGTGGTGGCGTCCAGACATGCATCTGCACCAAGGTAAGTGTCCAGAAGCATGGGGGCAGGGGGGGAGGTTGGCAAGTACTAGCGTTCATGAACCCAAGTGCTAGTACATATGTGGGCAAGTTCACCTTTCCCATCCCCCAGATGGAACAGGAAGTGTAAATTTACCCCTGGTGAACCAAGTACGGACCATGATAGTCCATTCGCTGATGCAAGGCTCATTGGCTGCAAGCCCCATCTGCTACTGCTCCCTAGATAGCCATCAAAGTCAGGAGTGCTGCTTCAATTGGGTAAGACCCACTTTTGCCCAAAATGTGGTAACTAAAGGGATTCCAGGACGCATTACAACAGGTCAGCTGCTTCCAGTTTGGATAGCTACCAAGGATGATATTCATTCATTGCACTCTTGGCAATCCTAGTCTCAGTATTCACTGCATTGGGATCCATACCTTATTTTATCAGAATCATATTCCACCCTAGTTATGCCCCTGATCAGGCAATGCCCTGTGATTAACTCGTTGTCTGGAGGTAGTCTAAGTCTATACAAAGGAGCATGTGTGCACATGTGTGCCTCTACAGTTTCTCAACTGTAATATATGTTACTGCTGATCCCTGACTACCTTCTGCTCGAGCATTCCACAGAGCTCTTAAGCTATGGATATATGTGCCTTGAAGAAGACAGAACTCACCCTTCTCCCTTTCTTTTTCCCTTCTCCCTCCCCATGGAGGAACAAGTGACAAAGATATGAAAAAGAATCATTCTTCTGTTGCAATGCTTTTCCTTCTATACTGATCTCTCTCTCTCTGCGCGCGCACGCCTTCCTGTGCAAATCAGCACAGTAAGCATGGAACAGAATGTTAAAAGCTCAAAAATTACACCAAAAAGCTTTCTTTCTTCTTTTTGCTGAACCTGTGCTGATCCCACCTTCCATCATTCTCTGCCTGTTTCTCTCCCCACACACATAGAAAGTAAGGGCAAGAATGGAGGGGAGAGAGAAACATTGGGCAAGTTCCCATTACCACTTTAAAATGGTTTCAAAATTGTAGTAATGATTTGAGGCTCACACGCAGGATGGTTGCCAGGTGAAAAGTGTCTGTTCTTTACTGAAGATTTACAGGCTTTTTATGCCCAGTTACAGAATACATTTCTCAATGGAAATTTCCCCCCGGGGTGCCCATATTTGGTTACAAGAAGAGAACTGGACTGAACCAGTAAATACAAGGATATGGTGTAGGGCCAACAGAAGCCTGTCTCTGTGCATGTGGATATCTCGTGTCAGCATCCTTGGATGCTGCATATTATTTACATGTAACGTGGAAATGATAACAGATGTTTAGACTCCTTGTGAGAGATATTAGGAAAGCTACAGTGACCCAGGAATGTATCCTTTGTCCTAGTTGCTTTCTTAGCAAGAGTTGCTTTAGCTGAGATGGGCAAATTGCACCCCCACATCCCCACATATCCCCTCTTTCTTTTTGTTTATAAAAAAAGGGGGGTCAATTTGAGGAAGCTCATGTGGCCAGGGAGGAGGGAGAACTGATGCTATTCAGTCTAGAGCAAAAAGTCTCCATGAATCAATTTTACAAGCAGCCAAATTGATGAGTCTACTCCTTAACTGTGATGCATGTTTAAATTTAAGGAAAACCAGGGTTCAAAGGGCACGCACAAAAACTTCTCCGCTCGGGGTATTCCTCGCCAAGGGTCAGAAGAAAATCTGCATGCTCAAATTCCCCTGTCCTTTCCCTTAATAAAATGTGAGCCTAAAAATATGTGAACCCCAATTTGTCACTAACCCCATCTAATCAATTTTCGGGTCTAATTATGATGTATGATTTTCTTTTTTCTTAATTCCAATACCCCTACATATGTTCATGGAAGACACCAAGCCTCAGCTTTATAACACCCAGTGTCTGTTCCTTTTACTGGCCAAAAATACTTTGCTTCCTTGATAGACCAAATTTATGAATAACATGAATGAAAACTTGTTTGCAACAACAAATTTTTTGTTGTGACTCTGGAAACTCTTGTGTTCCCTTTTGGGAAACTTTTGAAATGGCCAAATTAATGAGGCAAAATCAAACTGTGTGTATATGACTTTGTGACATGTGAATAAGCTCTCAGGCTCCTTATGGCAAGCATAGACACTTATGGACATTGTCTTTGCTTACTTATGCAAGATTTCAAAGTTCAGAAGCCATTGAGGATCTTTCTTGATACTTAAAATTAACAGCAATCAGCTTTTTGCTTGGAAAATGGCAGCATGTTCAACAGTCCAGCCCTTAGTTTCTTAATAAGGAATGATATGCTGTTGTCTATAAAGAACTGGTGTTCTAACATGTGTTTTAAGCCTAAATGAATGTGTGATGCCACAATTGACATGTTAAGATGGAACATGGGATAGATGTGTGTGCTTCAATGGCATGAATTTGCTAAAGCCCATATTTTTGAGGACTTATGGTGTTTGCAATGACTTATCAAGATGGGACCAATATGTGAAGCATACAAACATTTTGAATGAAAAATATGACACCCAAAACCCAATTACAATATAAAACCACATTGGCAATATCACACTTATGCAGAAAAGAACCATACAACAGTTGTTAAACAGCAATTAGCATTAATAAAAATGGCACAAGCAATGCTTGCTAAGAATTAAATTTCCAAAGTCTTTTTCAGTGACCAAATGATGGATTTTTTAGTCACAGGCTCAAAGCTTAAAAGTTCATGTGACCAGAAGCTGGATCTTGGCACAGGTACAGTTCTTAAATCTTGGCCTTCACGATGACTTTGGCCAGGCGCTGGAATCTTGTCACAGGTCTTCTTTTCAGGAAGAAGCCAGAGGCATTTCCGCACTGGATCGCGTTCGAAACCGAACGCGTTCAGGCGGAAAGCTTAAGCCAGCTTCGGGCGCTTTCCCCGTTCACACACAGACGCGCCAGAACGCGTGTAAACGCGTTCCGGAGCGTCTGGGTGCGAAAGGGGAAAGCGCCCGAAGCTGGCTTAGCCGGCAAACGCCGGCCAGGGGCGCGCCGGCAGCCGCGGAGGCAGATCGACAATCAGCTGTTTGAGAAACAGCTGATTGTCAAAGCCGCGCGGCGTCGGAGGCGCGCCGGCAGCCGTTCGGGAGACAGAAGAAGCGCGAACGCTTCTTCTCCCGAACGGCTGCGGACGGCTCGTCCGCGTTGGAACGCGTGTAGAGCACTTCGAAGTGCTCTACATTTCGAACGCGGAAAAGCCAGCTGCGGACACGTCGGGACGCAAGCCGCGCGCGGCCAATGCGGATGACGTGTCCACAGCTGGCTTTTTCGCGTTCCGTTTTCCCCCGTGCGAAAACGTCTCAGGTTAAAGTCTTAGCACAAATGCAAAAGTCCTTTGATCTCCAAAAAGATGAAGCAACACTGCTGCTTCCATGCTGACTGTGGCCTCGTGCAGAATCTTGACACAGGCAAAGGTGAATCCTTGTGTGACTGGTATCCCAGGTACAATTCTTAGGTCTTGGATCTTTTCTTCCACAATGGCTGTCACACCTCGTCCAGGTATTTCAGGCACATCTGTGACTTTGCTCAGGAAAAAAGGAGAACTGGCAAAATATAACTAAAACAGATTAGTTATCAACCTTTGGAAGATTCCAGAACAGGACCAATTTGGAGATTTCATTAATGGCTTTTGATTACAAAGCAAGCTGATTTGATTTGAACTTGCACAGGAAGGCTAAGCAGCCCCATTTAAGAATGCTGCTTAAGGAAATGTTCTTTGTTGTCTCATGAGGTGCATGTCAGATTGATAACTGTCATACAATATAACTTTCTCACTGCTTGGGTGTAATAAGAATGTTCAATTGATAAATCTGCAATGAGTTTGCTCCAAAAACACCTGGTTCAGATTTTTAAAGAACCATCTTATTGATAATGGAATATGAGCATAATTAATGCACTTTAAATTCATGGAATGAAATCATGACATAAGCAATGAGCTATTAGCAAAATGTCAATATTGATGTATGTCCAGATCTTTTCGAATTTCTCTGGAATTCTGTAGGGTTTTTATAACTTGTTTTTCAGACAAACCAACAAAGAGATTCCCACAAAAGCCTTTTTCAACATGCAAAAACTCTTTCTCTTATCTACTTGCTCAAACCTTCTTATCCACTTGCTATTGCTTTATGATAAATTCCTTCCTCCTGGAAGTAGGCGATTTTGCATCACTTTTTTCCAGTTTGCCATCTATTCCACACATTCTTACACATTCTTAAACCCATCATCCATATTTCCTAAATCTTTTCTTCTCCCTTGCATACCTGCCACACACCATTCAATAACAAATCATGAGCTAACAATCCTGTCTCTCTGCTAATTTTACTGTATGACAAAAAAACAAAGAATCAACTCCAATTTATCTTTAAAAAGAACTCAAGGCTTAGTTCCTTCCTAGAACTGGGATATCAATTCACTTTAGGTCTTATTAGGACCAAAATTATGACATGAACAATTAACTATAAAATTTTTTCCATCGTGGGCTCATGATTCACCCCATTTCCAGACTGTCTCTGACCTGCATGACAGCTGAATTTAAGGCACAACAATCCTGCTTAGAGGGAACAAACGGAGGGAGAGGAAAAAAGAAATTCTAAGCATGATTTAAATGAGAAGGGAAAGAAAAATCAACTCACAAACGTTTTTGCTGACTCTGAGACACTTAGTCTTTTAGCCCTTAACTTTCCAGAACATAAATGGTTAAAACCTTCGAGTTTCACCAAGTCAGGGAGAGAGAGGCTAAAGTGCACAAACTAATGCTGAATCTAAGAGAGGCAAAAAAATGAAAAGTCTTAGCCTGCTTTCTGAGCGAGATTCAGAAAGGATTTTGCATTTTTTCAACTGATGGCTTAGACGAAAGTTTGATCAGGCTCCTGTCCCAAGACAGAAGAAAAGGAAGGAGAAATTGCAAGCATCTTTTCAAGGTACAGTTAGTAGGAAAGGGGGGGAGAGATACTCAAGCTGAGAATTCTTTGAAAGAGAAAGGAGGCGGCATCAAGTTACTGACACACAGACACAGTTTGCAGAAAAAGAGAGCAGAAATTCCATGTCATTAGTCTAATCAGAAGTCCCTTTGCAAATGTCCCTTGAGGGAAGGGAGGCGACCACCCATTTTTTTGCTTCTTTCCAATTAGGAAGTAGGGAATCCCGCACCTGTTCAGAGCAAGAGGTTGCATATACTCACACACCCCAGGCTCGGAAATCTGACGCGCGTCTTTTGACCCTCTCCGGGCGAGTGCGGTTCCTGATCCCTGCGGTCTGCTCCTGAGTAGGCCCATTTCATAGATTCTTCTTTTTCTTCTTGCAAGGAGTTCAACTCCCTGTTCGGGCGCCATTTGTAGTAATGATTTGAGGCTCACACGCAGGATGGTTGCCAGGTGAAAAGTGTCTGTTCTTTACTGAAGATTTACAGGCTTTTTATGCCCAGTTACAGAATACATTTCTCAATGGAAATTTCCCCCCGGGGTGCCCATATTTGGTTACAAGAAGAGAACTGGACTGAACCAGTAAATGCAAGGATATGGTGTAGGGCCAACAGAAGCCTGTCTCTGTGCATGTGGATATCTCGTGTCAGCATCCTTGGATGCTGCATATTATTTACATGTAACGTGGAAATGATAACAGATGTTTAGACTCCTTGTGAGAGATATTAGGAAAGCTACAGTGACCCAGGAATGTATCCTTTGTCCTAGTTGCTTTCTTAGCAAGAGTTGCTTTAGCTGAGATGGGCAAATTGCACCCCCACATCCCCACACAAAATGGTTTGGATCCTCATCATCCCCATTCCCACTCAGTTTCAGGGGTATTTTGAGGACTATTTGGCTTAAAAACAGAATAAATAAACACCAGATTTTTCCAGTTTTTTTTCCACTTTTGCTTTTAAAACTTTTCTTCCTTAGTGCTGTGGGAATGCTAGAGTATTCCCCTATACAGACTGTTTCATTGTAACAATTCAGCCACTTCACACCTGATAACAATGTTTCCTTACCCACCCACACAAGCCTAAAGATTGAAAGAGGCAATCCTGCGCAATTCTGGCTGTTTCCCTCCTTCCTTGATCTTTAAGAAGGGAAAGGGGTGAAGCTGCTGCAGGAACTGGGAGATGTGTGTATTTTTAAGTGTGTGCGTGCAGGCGGCAGCAGCAGCACAGTGAGCCAGCCAGCCAGCAAGGGTGCTTTTTTCAGGTTGAAGCTGCTGCAGGAACTGGGAGATGTGTGTATGTGTGTGTAGATGGTGGTGGTGGCGGAGGCGGAGCAAGCCAGCTAGTCAGGGTGCTTTTTTTGGAGTTAACCCCAGCTGGGGATGGTGGCTGTGGAGGTGGAGCGGGTGAATGGAGCTTGAGTTGCCGCTGCTGCCATGCCCCGTGGGCAATGGGGAGAGAGGGGTGGGGAAATGCTGAGGAGGGGAACAAATCGCTTTCCCCAATCCGTTTTTGGAAGCGTTTTAAGCGTTTAAGAGTGGGGACCCAAAATCGGGGTTGAATCTGATTGGCAGATGCTCCTTTGCTTCCTTTTAATGCACTTGTATATAAATTGCCTTGTACATAGTTCTTTATTCCTTGAATGGGAACTCGCCCATTATGTCTTAGCATTTAAACAGCTTGGCTATCTGTGCATTACGTCAACATAACTGAAGTGTTTCCTGAGTCAGGGAACTGAATAGGCTTTTCTCACAAGTAGGTGAGGTACCGTAGAGAATGGTGACTAAGCAATGGTAATATGGGAAAATCTATGCTGTTAACTGTTACCAATGCTCGCAGTGTTGAGCACAGTTAACAGGATGGTCTCACAGTACTCCGAAGCAGCTTCTTCAGACACACACCACTTCAAAGTACTTTTAAAAAGTCTTAAAAGCTTTGGAACTCTGGCCATTTCTAGGCATATGAACTGCTACATTATTCTGCTCCTTGGTTGTGGGCTATCTGGAGACTAAAGAGGTTTCGTGTAGGAGTGATCTACCCTCAAATCACATCAATCCACTTTTTCTCCACTTCAGGGTGTTTGGATACTATTGACAGTTTGAATAGTTGACACACGAATGGATCACTAAATCTGGGAGACAGTGGCTTGGTATGATTTATGGATAGACCACACTAAGCTTTCCCTTTGCTCTCCAGCTCAGTACATGCATGGGGTTCAAAATAACAGGGTGGATGTGGGGAATACGGATGTGTACGAATATTCAAACGCATTTGAAATTCAATCAAATTGACCAAATTTTGACATTCGAATTTGAATTGAACATCCTTAAATTCAAATTTAAAGATCTGATTCAAATTTCAAATTTCAGATCTATTTGTTTGAATTATTTGGACATCTGTGTGTGTATGTGTTCGTTCACAATGCGTACCTGAAGATTCGCATCTTTCCCACATCCGTACACATTTGTATGGATCCCTACGGGATAAAAACCGGTTGCGTATGGGATACCTACGGGATGCATATGGATGTGTACAGATGCGTATGGATGTGTACGGACAAAGGGGAGATGCGTAAGGACATCTATGAATGTTGTCGACATTCATAAGTGCAAATTTGAATGAAAAATTCAAACAAATAGATTCGAATTGAATTTGGTTAAATTCAAATTTTAAACATTTGAATTGAATCAAATTTGGGGGGATTCAATTCGAATCGAATCTCAAAAATTGCATTTGTGTACACCCCTAGTGGGGACGAATCAAAGCACCTTCCCTAGCCATGTCATCTTTTAAGTTACATGAAAATGTATAAATGAAGAAGGCCCCAAATTCTCCTTTTCTTTCCCACAGATGTGACCTCAGTTATCACATTCCTACTACGCTACTATGAGGAATGCCACAATGTTTTGTGTAAATTAAGGTATTAAAGGGGCGTGTCCCAGATAAAGGCACTTCTAGGTCAAGACATTAGAGTGACTGTGCACAAAACTATGGAGATTCATTTTCTAAAGTGTATTGCTTTTGTCCTCCACGTTCTTAAATATAAGGTGTCATCATGAAGCAATGTCCCTTGAAATCAATGTCTCAAATTACGTAACTCACGCTTTCTAAATATCTTTATCTTCAGCATCTAAATATCTTCAGCAGGACATGTGAGAGGATCTCGTCAGTAGCAACCACTTGGTTGTGGGATGGCCGCCCTTCTGAGGTGTGTCTAGCCCTATCGCTTCACAACGTTAGATGCATCTCTTTTCCTAGACTTTGGTTAAGAAGCCCATCCTCTTTCAGGCACTTTTATCAATTTTCAATGAATTGAATTTTGCATTTTTTTATTGTACCGATTTTATTATCCTATGCCTATTATAGGGTGTTTTTCCACTTTGCTCCTTTAATCCATATTTATTTACTAACCATGACATAAAATACATCATATAATTTTATTTCTTTACAAATTAAAGGATGCACTGAAAAAAGTGGATAAAGGTTTATGATCTTATGTTTGATATGTTTGATTTTAGAGGTTGTTAGCCGCCCAGAGACCCTTGGGTACAGGGTCGGATATAAATATAAATAAAGTAAATTAAAAAAAATAAAATGTAGGTGCTGTACACAATTTGGCAAGTCTGTGGTTTTAACTGGTAACAAGCTATTGTGAAATGATTTATGCCAGTGGTGGGCAAACCACGGCTCAAGAGCCACAAGCGGCTCTTTGGCCCCTTGAGTGTGGCTCTTCCAGCTTAGGGGTAACCTAATTAAGTTAATAACAATGTACCTACCTATACAGTTTAAGTTTTAAAAATTTGGCTCTCAAAAAATTTCAATCATTGTACTCTTGATATTTGGCTCTGTTGACTAACGCATTTGCCGACCACTGATTTATGCTATTTAAGTGTACTGCATTTTGTATCTGATTAAGAGAGACTTTCGCCTCTCTTCAGTATTATAATACTTTTTGAAAGAGCTATTGAAAGGAGGAACTTACCCTCCTTCCCTGAATGCATGTTATTGATGCATCTTTAATAAACCGAGATTTGCTGTTAGCAGAACAGCGGTCAGAATATTCTTTGACATTGTTATATTTGCAAACACAGGGAGGTGGCAAAGCAGCTGCCCAGTCACATCTGCAGCGGATTCAGAACTGATTCAAAGCAAACTCAGGACAGATTTGGAACAGATCCGGAGGAGATTCAGAGGCACGACTGGCCAGAGGGATTCGAACAGCATTCAAAGAAAGATACACAGTAGATTCGAATCCCACCACATTCAAAGTGCTCTATTTGCATGAATGCAAATTTCCTTTGCAGTTGCTTCAACACAAAACAAACACAAAAATGTGTGCACATCCCTACTCTGGACAACGGTTGTGCACGAATGCAATTTTGGGGATTTGACTCAAATTGAATATCCAAAAATTGATTCGTTTTGAATCTTTAAAATTTGAATTTATCCAAATTCGATTCAGATTAAGCTAATTTGAATCTATTCGTTTGAATTTTTCTCAACTCTGTTCATGTTATAACATTTTTGCTGTGAAGAAGAGGCGTGTGATCTCTGCTGAGTCAAACTCAGTTTTGAGAACTGCAAAAGTAAACCAAGCATCTAATATAGGCAGAGAAACTGCCCAATAATCTTACCAAAACCTCTGGAAGAACATGACATTGTGAATGGATTAATTACCATAAAAATTAAACACATACAGCCTTATTCTACATAATTAAAAATTCTTTATTTCATGATGGAATAACCTTTGGATGGTAATATAGTTTCCTCAAAAAGCATTTTATTTTAAAAAATCTGATTTAAATAAAAAAAATCCAATTTAAATAAAATCCAATTTTAAAAAAAAATCTTTGATTTTTATCCATCCTGCTCACAGCCCAACCTATCTCACAGGGTGATCTGTTGTGGGGAGAAGAATAGAAAGCACTGCCAGCCGCTTTGAGTCCCCTTAAATGGGTGAGAAAAGCAGGGTAGAAAAGCCAACTCTTCTTCTTCTTCCAGGACGTCAGACAGAGGTATGCTCAGCCGGTCCCATGGCATGACCTCAAATGAGTGCAGGGCAGCCCAGGTTTTTGCTCCTCACTAGATGGGATGCAAGAAGGTGTCGCAAAAGCAGTGACAGTGGCAAAGCTACCACATTAGCACAGCCCTGTAACCAGCAGAACAATGGTGAGTTTGCAGCCAGCTCACCGCACATTCAGGAGCTCCCTCTTTCCTTCAGTCTCCCTTTCAAAGAAAATGAAGCCTTATAGGCATGAAGAAGAACACAATGATGAGTGATCTCTTGGAGTCAAAAAGACCAAACAGAACTGGGGCAACTACCTATACTGCTGGGTCACCTTTTGGTTGTTAGGTTTGTTGGCAGTATAGCATGACCTTATGTCCTTCTGAGGGCACCATCTGAGAAGAAGAGTTGGCTTTTCTACCCTGCTTTTCTCACCCATTTAAGGGGACCCAAAGCGGCTGACAAAGCTTTTCTATTCTTCTCCCCACAAAGAACACCCTGTGAGGTAAGTGGGGCTGTGAGTGCTCAGAAGAGAGCTGTGACTAACCCAAGGTCACCCAGCTGGCTTCATGGGGGAGGGCAGAATCGAACCCGGTATTCCCAGATAAGAGTCCACCTCCCTAACCACTAGATCAAACTGGCTACAAAAAGAGCAATCCTTTAATAACCCAATGCATTTCAGATTTCAGCCATAAAGCCTTCATTAAGGAGTAACAAATTCCACAGTTCAGTATATAAATCCCAGTAATGAGCTCAACCTGACTTTGTCTCTGTCCAGGCTGACTGCCATTGCTCCATTTTGGAGTATTAAATCCCACAATTTTTAACTACACCTTGTGTAAATAAGTCTTCAGTTTTGTACGTTCCAACATGCAAGGTGTATTAGGTGAACATATGTTCCAAGGTGCAACAACCAGAACAGAACACAGCATTCCAACTGCAGTTACATCATGAATTCGTATTGCAAGAGTATGCCATCCAGAGCTGTCTTTTCAGCCTCTAAAGAGCTTTACTGAGGAATTCACCTTTTCCATATCCTACTACAGTACACATCACACCAACAACATCCTGATGGGGCCAATATTCTTTTTCACACAGAGAAGAGTACAATTTTATTATCAAAGTATCAAGAGGTCATTATATAGATTATATATCCAGTACCCCAGGTCCAGTATGCAGATAACCACATGTCAGTGCTATACATCTCTCTAGACCTGCTGTTTTAATCACACAGCCTTACCTAAGAACATAAGAGGGCCGCTGTTGGATAAGCCACAACCCATGTAGCCCAACATCACTTTGCTAGCTCACTACTACTTCTAGATCAGTGATTCCCAAAGTGGTCCAGGGGTGTTTTTCCACTGCAGCCCTTAGATCCGGATCTAAGAAGATCCAGATCTAAGGAATGCGTAGATCCGGATTAAGGGAAGGACCCAGTGTGCTTCCACAGGAGGTGTAGCACCCATTAGCAATGGGTGCTAACACCCCTGCTGTGGAAACAGCTTTGCACCCATGTGGGGAATCTGGATCGACCCCCAAGGGGTCAGTCCGTTACCCCAGGTGTTTCGGGGGGCAGGGGGGTGCAGTCTTCGAAACCAAATTGACTTTGAAGTCATTTCGAAGTCTGTGCAAAATAGCTCCGGAGTGCCTTTGAAGTCTGTGCTGATCTTCGGAGTGAACTTCGAAATGACTTTGGAGTCACTTAAGAGCCACTTCGGAGTCACTCCGAAGTTCACTCCGAAGATCAGCACAGACTTCAAAGGCACTCCGGAGCTATTTTGCACAGACTTCGAAATGACTTTGAAATGACTTCGAAGTCAATTCGAAGCGCCTTCAAAATGACTTTGAAATGACTTCAAAGTGGCTTCAGAGCCTCAGTTTAGGGGGACCCCAATGGGTGCATCCCTCCTCCTAGCCTCCTTTGGACCCCATTGCCTGTTTCCAGTGGAAACAAGCTCCCATTAATCCGGATCTTCTGGCAGAAGACCCCATTGTAGACCCCATTAATTGGGTCTACAGAAAATCCGAATTAAAGGCCAAAATGTACCCATTAGATCCGGATTTCCCCCACGGCAGTGGAAACAATCGGGTCCCAAATGGGTGCCGTGGTGGAAATGGGATCATCCGGCTCACACCCAAATGGGTCCTAAATGGATGCAAAAATGGGTACTTTTTGACAGTGGAAAAAAAAAACCCAGGTGGACCCCCAAGAGTCCACGGGAGACTCAGTGGGGGTCTATGTTGGCGTGAAAAAAAAGGGGGGTTCACAAGTTGTAAGTGGGGGTCCACGAAAATTTATCTGGTTTCGATAGTAAAGAACAAAAATGTTGGCTTGGCTTTACCTATCAATGTAGGCAGATAATATTTTAAGAAGGTCAGCAACTGTTACTTGTAAAAACTTGCATATTCAGTGTTTAATTTTAATTCTATTAAGTCTGTAATATTATTTTAATAAATAGAACACAAGAAAATATACTATTTTTATTTTTACCACTCCGGATTTAGGGTTGGAACTCAGCTGCGATGCAAATTTCCATCATTAGATCTAATCTTCACATTTTTTGACGAGTTTTGGGAATATGGTAGAAATGTAGCAGCAGGGGGTCCACCAAAATCAGTAAAATTAGATCATATGTGAATAAATAAAGAAATAATGGGTCATAATACTGAACCTTTGGAGATCCCACTTCTCATATTTTTCCAGTCTCATAAGTGGTCATTTGTTACTACTCTCTGTTTTCTTTGCTTTAGCAGTTACCAATCCAGGCCACGACCTGAGCTCTTATTGCGATTATCACAATACGATACATTGGATATTTGGATATTCTGAAATAACATTCGGATATACTGAAATAATAAGATGTGGATATTCTGGAATATACATGCTTTATTTGGGGATATCCAAACATAGCGGAATAAGTAACTGATGTCTGGATGTGGCCTAAGTTATAAAGTAATTGCCACCTACGAGAAACAGGGAGATGTACCAAGATAAAGTTTAATAGCTAAGTCAGTTGCACCATAAAGGCCCAATCACATTATTGCAAATTTGCAGGATGACACGAAACAAGGAAAGTCATACTTCACTATAATATGAGAGCAAAACAACACTATAAACCTTAGGGTGTTTTTCCACTGTCACTAGAAATACCCATTAAGTACCCATTAATGGGTACAAAAATGCCATTAAGTACCTATTAATCGGTACTTAATGGGTACTTTTAGTGACAGTGGAAAAACACCCCAAGAAAGAAGTCTATTTTCTATATGAAGAAAACTATTCTTTTCACTTATACTTTCTAATCAACCTCTCTTCTCTTTTTCTTGCTTTCCATATAATTTTGTACATCCCACACCTAATGTTTCATTCCATCCTGCTTATTGTGCTTCCAAAATATTGTGCCAGTTTGGCCTAGTGGTGAAGGAGACGGACTCTTATCTGGGAATACTGGGTTCGATCCCGCCCTCCTCCATGAAGCCAGCTGTGTGACCTTGGGCTAGTCACAGCTCTCTTCTGAGCTCTCACAGCCCCACCTACTTCACAGGGTGTTCTGTTGTGGGGAGAAGAAAAGAAGCTTTGTCAGCCGCTTTGAGTCCCCTTAAATGGGTGAGAAAAGTGGGGTAGAAAAGCCAACTCTTCAACTTCTTCTTCTAGAATGTGTTACCTATGAGTGTTGCAAAATAAACAGGAAACAAATTCTAGAATATACATATATTCATGCATACATGTATTTATCCTTAAACCAGAGGACCAGAGGCCTGCAAGATGAGCATTGCCCAAGCCTCAAAGCAAGCAACACTCTCTCCTTGTTTTGCCAGGGCTCTTTGGTTCCCACCGAAATCCCAGCTAATCCTGTTGTTAAGCAATAGTCTTGTACAACCCGAAACTGAACTGAGTCCAGTCTTCAAAAAAAAAAAAAAAAAAAAAAAAAAACAGCCAAAAACTTAGTGGAAGTTTTCCTGCAAAAGGGCCGAGGTGTTTACTTAAGGATTTTGCCCACAGAGTTATCCAAATGTAGTTTGTTTGTTTCCCCTCATAGGGAAAAAATACGCACCAACAAAAAGAAAGAAGAAGCCGACTGGGGACCCCAAAAAGCCGACCTGTGTGCTGATCTTTAAAAGGATGGTTTTATCAATGTGCAATCGTCTTGATGCTGAACTGTTGAAAACCGCCTTGCGCAAATTTTAGGTTTGGAAAGGCGGTATATAAATAAAAAATGGAAATGGAATTAAACAGCCCTGGGGGAGGTAGAACTGGTTTGTTTTCCCCTCATAGGAAAAAAAACGCAACAAAAAAGAAGAATCAGATTTGGGACCCCAAAAAGCAGAGGTGTGTAGTGATCTTTAAAAGGATGATTTTATCAATGTGTAATCGTCTGAATGCTGAATTAAACAGCCCTAGGGGAGGTATAACTGGCTTGTTTGTTTTCCCCTAATGGAAAAAATACGCACCAAAAAAAATAAGCAGAAGCAGATTGGGGACCCCCAAAAGCAGACTTGTGTGCTGATCCTTAAAAGGATGGTTTTATCAATGTGCAATAGTTTAAAGGGATGATTTGATCAATGTGCAATGCTGAATTAAACAGCCCTGGCGAGGTACAACTGGTTTGTTTTCCCCTCATAGGGAAAAAATACGCACCAAGAAAAAGTAAGAAGTAGATTGGGGACCCCCAAAAGCCGACCTGTGTGCTGATCTTTAAAAAAGACGGTTTTATCAATGTGCAGTCGTCTTGATGCTGAATTGTTGAAAACCGCCTTGAGCAAATTTCACCTTTGGAAAGGCGGTATTCAAATAAAAAATGGAAATGGAATTAAGCAGCCCCAGGGGAGGTGTAAGTGGTTTGTTTTCCCCTCATAGGGAAAAAAATACGCACCCAAAAAAAGAGTCGGCAGCAGATCGGGGACCCCACAAAGCAGACGCGCGTGCTGATCTTTGAAAGGATGGTTTCATCCACGTGCGATCGTCGGAATGCGGCACTGATCAGCCCCAGGGGAGGCATCCCTCCCTCCCTTCCTCCCTCGACGCAGGACTGCCGTCCGAGCCAGAGCCAAGTGTGCGGCGCACCACTCAGGGCCCGGCCGGGTTCCCGCCTTCGACTCGGTCTCGTCCTCCGCCCTCTTTTCCCAACCGGCTTTTGCTTCTGCTCCGCTTTCCCTCCCTGCCCAAGGTAGGTGCGGTTGAGGCAGCGGGATCGTGCCTCCGTCCGTCCGTGCGTGCCCAGCATGGGCTGCCCGCTCGGCGCGCCTCGCCTGGAAAGCTCCGACCACCGCCCTCGCGGCGCGCCCCGGCTACGCTCGCACTGAGGCCCGAGGGAGACGCGCCAGCCGAGCCGAGCGCCCCCCGCGTGTGCGCCTTTCTCCGCGGCTCGCCCGGCGAGGAGGCGATAGCATCGCCTGGAAAAGCCAGCCCGACCAGTTGGATGCCTTGCCTTTCCTCGGGTCCCTCTGCAGGAAACTTCCCTCCGCTCACCGTCCCGCGCGGGCAGCTCGCTGAAGGCTCCTGAAACGCTCCGAGAGGCGCCGCCGCCGCCGCCGGGAACCCGCTTTTTGGAAAGCCCATGGCGAACCCCAAAGCCGCCTCCAATGGACACTTACCTTGCCGCCGGGCGAAGCGCGAGATCCACAAGAAGAACGGAGTCGTTAAGGAAATCAAGGTAAGCTCGGCGGCTCACAAGGCAGCCCCCCCACTCCAACTTCCCGTTTTATAAAAGAAATGGTCTTTCCAGCCTTGTTCTTCCTCCTTCTCACCCCCGCTTTAAAAAGTGATCTGGAAGCGCAGATGCCCCGAGGCGATCCATCCCCCGACCAGTCAAGGTGGCTCGATTCTAGAGTCCCTCAAGCGGTGACTTGGGCTGCGTCCACACCTGAGTTTTAATCCAGCTTCAGTCCGCTTTCAGAGAGCGGGAACGCGTTTGTCAAGTAGCAGGCCGGTTTCTTTCAGCATTCTCTCTTAACGCAAAAAATAAAAAAAATCAAAAAAAAATCTGCCTTTGGGTTACCGGTAGATAAGGGGTGTTTTTCCACTTAGCACTAAAGGACCCATTAAGGGTCCCGAATGGATCCTTAATGGGTACTGTAGTGCTAGTGGGAAAATCCCCTAAAGGACCCATTGAGGGTCCTGTATGGGCCCTTAATGGGCACTCTAGTGCTAAGTGGGAAAACACCCAATGTGGAAGGAAAATGACAGCTTACTTTGCTGATCTGTTCTCTGAAAGTGTGCTGAAGCTGGATTAAAACCTAGGTGTGGATGCAGCCTTTATTGGTTGCTATCTTGCCAGTCTTAAAAGAGTTGCAGCGGCTGCCAATTCACTACAAAGCCTAATTCAAGGCATTAACGCTGACTTTTAAGGGCCTACATGCCTTGGGTCCCAAATATCTGAAGGAACACCTGCTCCCAAATCGACCCACCTGTGCCCTATGATCTGGAGGGGAGGCCCTCCTGGTTGTCCCACCACCCTCAGCGGCAAGAGGGGTGGGCACCCAGGAGAGGGTCTTCTCAGTGGTGGCCCCTAGGCTATGGAATAGTCTCCCCCTTGAGGTGTGTTTAGTATCACCTCCGTTGTACGTATTTAGGAAGGCAGCAAAGGCACACCTCTTTCCCCTGGCCTTATGTTAAAATGAGGATACTCTTTCCCTTCTCCACTTGCAGATGTTACTCTTTTAATACATACTGTTATTGTTTTAATAATGTTTGATATAGATGTTGTTACCCACCTGGAGACCTTCAGGTATAGGGTGGGATAAAAATGTAAATAAATAAATAATAAATAAATAATTACCTCAGTTTCCTCCCTTTTTCTAGTTAGTCTCTGGCATTTCACACTTTACTAGGCTATAAATCTTTCCAATACAGATTAGCAGCCAAGAAGAGTTCGCAACACGTGTTGTACTTTAAGTTCATTCCTAACGTTACCTGCTTGGAAGAAAGCCCCTTTATATTCTGTCTTGCTTACTCCCCCCCCCCCCCTCCATAAAGTAAGAGTAAGGTTATACTGTATGTAGATTTGTACCACTCTTTTTGTTTGTTTCTAACACTGAAAGCAAACTTCTCCTTCCCAGCTCTTGTGCTGTTACTGTTCTGACTACAACTTACAAACTAGATCCGAGCTGGGTACCCATTTTTGTATCATTTCATTTCGGTTCAGATTTCTTTTTAAGCTGCGCCGAGTAAAAAAGGAGGATATTATCCTCCTTCATCTGATGTCACATTAACTTGCTTCACAATCTCTCTCTCAATTACGTTGCTCATTGGCCAATTACACCTCTCAGATGTCCCCGCGTTTGTTATCAGCTGCTATCTTGTAATACAGGTTTTGGCTCACTTTTGAGAAATGAGGGGAGAGCTGTTCAGAAAATGATTGTCTGCTTCAGGAAGGTATAATTAGATGCAAAGGAAGGTAAAACATAGAAAGCTTTCTCCATGCTAAGTGGTTAGACATCTCACCCTTGCTTGCCTCAACTGCAGCTCTTCAGCTTGAAGGTCAGATACCCCAGTGGGTCCCAGCATAATCTGGTCGGCAAAATCACAGGAATATGTCCCACCCCTGCCTGGAGATGCCCTAGTATGTGAATTTAGGAGCTTTGCGTGCTTCCACACCTGCTGCCAAAAAACATCTCAAAAGATCTGTTTTTAGGCCATCTGTTCTGTTTTAGGATCTGTCCCAAATAGGGACAGATCCTCAGAGGCCCCACACATCCGCACACGCGTGGGGCGGCCACAGCGAGGCCGGATCGGGGGCCCGGATCACCCAGGTGCTGCGTGGAAGCCGCAGCACCCAGGGCCAGAGGCAGCCGGTTTCCCGTGGTGGTGACGCCACCCCCAGAACCGCGGGACTGGAGCATGCAGCTGCCAGTCACCGAATGTTTTTGGCGGCACGTGGCACAATGAGAAGGGCAGAAGGAGGCAAACCAGCCTGCTTCTGTCCTCCTCAAGATAGTGGCCACCGGGACATCCCGCTTTCGCCTCTCCGTGTGTAGAAGCGTCCTGCTTCTGAAACAGATTGAGACGAAACGCCGGATGAAGTTCCCAGAGGCCGAATCTTTCGGCGGCAAGACCCGATTAAGAACGGGTCTTGCCTGCTGATGTGCGGAAGTGCCGCCGAAAAGGGTCCTGCACGGAAGGTAAGTTTACATGTTGTCTGTATGTGTGTCTAATGTGTCCTTATATGTGGTTTAAGGGCCTGTGCGTAAACACCCTTTGTCTCTACGCAAAGCGTGATGACCTGCAACTTTTTGCTTCTAAGGTGGAAAGTTTAGATTCTTCTCTTGCAAACTGAAACTGCCAGGTGGGTTGGAATTGTGGATTTTGTTACGTGTTGTTTCTTTGGATAAGCGTTCGTTGGGAAGCTGGGATGTCTTGTCAAACAGTATTTTGTTTCTGGTTTTCCCATGAGGGTTAAAATACTATCATCTGACAAGCAGCTGTTGATTGGTTTGGGTTGTCAGGCTTGGAAAATTTCCAGAGCAGAACTTCCTACCTAGTGCAGCTTCCTATCATGAATTGTGTTCATAGCTATGCGCATTAAGTAGATCCACCCATTTACCTGCCCAAGGTGTGCCTCTTGCGTGTTTGGCATAAAACCTTAGTGTGCAAATAGGAGGAAAGAGGTCTTGTGCAATATATGGAAATGGGTATAATTGGTAACTCTTGGCTCAACTCACAGGTGACATAGTTCCTTAAAGAAAACTATTTGTGTGGATAGGTCTCTATGCAGTAAAAGAAATAACCAAATACATTAGTAGATTCAAATGATCCACCTTAAGATTTAATTTCATTGACTGTATTTCCTTATCAGTGATGAAATTTAATTAAAAGTCATTTGAATCAATTTCAAAGCAAGTGGAGATGCAAGTTTTACTTTACTGAGGGCCCTTTTAATACAGTACTCTTCTTGAAAATAATGGATGTTTTCTAACATCACGTAAACTTCTAAATCTGTCCTACTAACGCATGTAAAATAGGGGAAATTAGATGGTTGTAGTTCTATAGGTGTAATGTTTCTTTTGATGAAGGTTTTCTAAAATATCTCTCAAGTTTTGTTTTAATATATCTGCCTCATAAATCCATGAAACATACCATTTTTCATAATTAAATGGTGTTTTCAGAGTCTATTAAGGGAAATAATTTATTCTTTATGTAATCTGCTTTTACGTAGCCCCTGAAATAATGAAGAATCTGGAATCCCCTGGAACACCCTGCTAGGTCAGATTAATAGCTTGCTTGTCTGTCACATGACTTGCATGTGGAAAGCAGGACATAAGCAGGACAAATTTTGCTGCTATATATCCCCTGCAAGGTGGCCTTTAGTTTTATCACCTAGGGCCTTTTTCCACTAGGGCTTAGACCCCATTATGAACCTGATTGGTACCTGATTGGTACCAACTGGGAAGGTCCTGGACCCCATTGAAGGTCCCATCTGCAAGGCCCTGTCCCCACAAGGGCAGGGGAAACCCAGATTTAATGGGTCCTTCAGGCCCTTAAATCCAGATTTCATGTGGACTTGATTAAAGGTGTCCACAATTGGGTCTTCAGGCATCTTCAAGATCCGGATCTCCAGAATTCCATGGGGTTATGCAAGGTGTGAATAAATGTTTTATTATATCTGCCTGATTCTTCTAGAATTTAATTTTATTTGCTGGCCCTGGTTCTAGTGTTTGGGAAAGGGAGGAAAAACAATGTTCTGCCTATATAATGCATAATTTTATGCATTTTTTTTTCTTATTTGCCTACTTTCTAAATGAAAAAGCCCCCAACTTTGCTACCTTGGCCAGTTTGGTCTAGTGTTTGGGGATCTGGACTCTTATCTGGGAATACCCTCCCCCATGAAGCCAGCTGAGTGACCTTGGGCTAGTCACAGCTCATCTGAGCTCTCACAGCCCCACCTACTTCACAGGGTGTCTGTTGTGGGGAGAAGAATAGAAAGCTTTGTCAGCCGCTTTGAGTCCCCTTGAATGGGTGAGAAAAGTGGGGTAGAAAAGCCAACTCTTCTTCTACTACTACTGCTACTACTACAGTAAGATCTCTTTCCTGGCCATGTCACCGCTATTCAGTGCCCGTTAGTTTGTATACACAATTAGGATTTTTTGTCTATGTGCATCACTCAGTGTTTGTTCACATAATGCAACATGTGCTGTTTTGATGTATACAGAAATCTTTTTCAAGCTTTCCACAGTCTCTCTCTTTGGTTTCCAACAAACCTGGTTGCTTCACAGCTCAGTCCTGATTCTAGATTAGAGATGTGCCAAGTCAGGCTTGTCTGGAGATGATCCAGTTTTCTTTCAAACCAAGCCCAGCTTTGAAAGAAGTTGGACATTTGCCACCTGAATGAGCTGCCCTGATGGCCCCTGCTAAAGATTAAAATGGGACCTTATGGCTGTTTCACTGGACATCTGTGGCTGGGGATTAGGGTAAGGAACTGTACTGTGGAAACCATGCTGATTGTCTTCAAGGTATACCTGTACTTCTAAATATTTACAATGTTTGCTTGCCCTGAAACTGACCTGTGGTTGCTGAAAGTCTAGTTTGATCCTTTTGAAGTCTGAGAGACAGCCAAAGATCCCTGAATCTCAGTTCTTTGGAAAATCTTGCCTGGAAAAAGTGCTCTGTGTCAGAAACAAGAGGGATGAGATCGAGCTTTGCAGCTGGGAAACAAAGGTTCCCCAGCCTTGAAGTTTCTGCCCCAGAAGTGGAGCCATCTTCAGTAGCTGGGCAAAATGTAACTGAGCTCCAGGACTACATGTAGCCCTTGCTGCTGTTGCCAGTTGTGTGTCTGACATCATAAAGAACCAAGGTCCAGCCTGGCCAACACAGAAACATGTGACCCTGAAGTGAGCCAGATGGGCCCATGGAAACACCATGTGTCACAAGAGGTTTCCATGGCACACAATGATGCTCAGGCACTCTGCATCCAGCAAAAATCTGACACGGTCCAGAGGGACCACCAGGATTTTGCTGTGGACCAGCTGAGACAGCTGTTAAAAGAAAAAGCAGATGCAGAATAGAAATCCTTATTTTTTCTTCAAATATGCAACTCTAGACAGGTACCAGCTTGTTTTGTTTGTTTTAGCAGCAGTTGAATAGTAAAACCATGCTACCAATGATCTTGTGAACTTTGCGGTAAGTCCATTTCTAAATATACACATGGAAACTTTTCCTTGAAGGTGCTTTCACTGTAATGAATGAGGAACTCACTATCACTCATTCCTCCTTTAACGTATCATGCATAAGCATATGCTTATATTTTCTAGTTCTTTTTTCTGTTAATTCAGAGGTTCAAGATATGAAATCCCACGACCCTTTGCTTTCCAGGCAGTCTGTCAACGGTCTTAATAAATCCACATGGAACAAGATGTTACCCCATTTTTTTTTCTTCCTCTTTCTTCGCTCATGGCTGTTTTCAGGGGTAATGATGCTAAGCATTTGAAATCTGAAATTTGGGAATAAAAATCAGATTATCACCCTATGGTGCAGAGAGTTCACTGGTACAGACAGCTTCAGTCAGCTTTCCAAATATTTTCTTCCTGTGCCTTTTATACCAAATAAAATGGCAGATCTTCTACCATACCTGAATTTCAGACGAGCAGTGGCTGGGAGTGACTGTAGTTCAGTTCTAGAACAAACTAACTGGAGAGCAGAGGGTTACCAGTTCAATACACAGCCTCTCCCTGGAAGTAGGCAATGGCAAACCTCTTTTATATCTCTGCCATGAAAACTGCATAGTGAAGAAGAAGAGTTGGCTTTTCTAGCCTGCTCTTTTCAGCTTTTTCTTGGTTTCTGATTGTATTTCAGTTTGGTCTAGCGATTAAGGAGCCAGACTCTTATCTGGGAATACTGGGGTTTGATTCTGCTCTCCTCCATGAAGCCAAATGGGAGACCTTGGGCTAATCACAGCTCTCTTCTGAGCACCTACCTCACAGGGTGTTCTGTTGTGGGGAGAAGAACAGGAAGCTTTGTCAGTCGCTTTGAGTCCCCTTAAATGGGTGAGAAAAGTGGGGCAAAAAGCCAATTCTTCTTCTCCTTCTTCTCCTTCCCCCCTTGAAGGCAGCTTGGTAGCCTTGGGCTAGTAACGGCTCTCTTCTGAGCTCTCACATGTGGAGAGAAGAATAGGAAGCTTTATCAGCTGCTTTGAATCCCCTTAAATGGGTGCGAACAGCCATAAAGCAGCATTGAGGGATCACACCATTGTGCTTATTTACACTGGTCTGTCCACTGGTGAAGTGCATTTGCCCCTGGCCACCACAGCAGAGGCATTTTCGCACTACACTCGTTCCATTTGGAACGGGTGTAGGACGGGAAGCCTAAGACACTTCAGGACGCTTTGACCATTCACACATAGGAGCACATAGGAGTAAATGTATTCCGGCGCGCCTGTGTGCGAATGCTCAAAGCATTCTCAAGTGCCTTAGCCGGCAAACTCTGGCAAGGGGCAGGGAGACGGCTGCCGAGGCTCCCGCAGCCGGCAAGGCAGGCAGTCAGCTGATTGTCAGCCAGCGCCGGCAGGGGAGGGGAGCCCGCAGCTGTCAGGGAGAGAGAAACATGAGCGAATGCTTCTCTCCCCGAACGGCTGCGGGCGCTTCGTCCGCGTGGGAACGGATGTAGAGCACTTTAAAGTGCTCTACATGTCGAACGCGCGCAAGACAGCTTCGGACGCGTCGGAGCGCAAGCCCCGCTGCGGCAATGCGTATGCCGCGTTCGAGGCTGTCTTGCACGCGTTCGAAAACCCTGTGTGCGAAAACGCCTCAGGTCACTGGGAGTGGATGGTGTGTATTCAGGAGACATCCAGTGGTGGACTGCTGTCCACATCCTTACCAGGAAAAGCTCATTCACAGCTGCACAGTCTTGCACAACATCCAGATCACCATGACAGTATTGAAATGTGTGCCAGATGTTGCCATGGCAATCTGTTCTGCGCCAGCCTGGACGACATGCACTGCTGGTCAAATGCGGGGCTAATCCCGTGTACCCAGTGTGGATGTCATTGCTCTACTACCTTACTTGACTGGTATGGTATTCTGTTATTCTATTATACCAGTCAGGTACTCTATATTCTGGCGTATAAGACTACTTTTTAACCCAGGAAAATCTTCTCAAATCTTCTCAAAAGTCAGGGGTCATCTTATACGCCAGGTGTCGTCTTCTTATACAGCGAGTATATCCCAAACTCTATATTTTAACTGGAAAAGTTGGAGGTTGTCTTATACGCCCAGTCATCTTATATGCTGGAAAATACGGTATGTGCAAAAATGCCCTTACACACCAAAAGTGGCCACAGGAGCTGCAAACCTCTCTTACAGGCCTCAGCCTTGGGGTAACCAGAGGCCTATTCGCACTTAGGCAGGTAGTCAACAGTTAGTGAACTTTTGGTGAAGAGCATCTGCACCCTGAGTAGGCTGTTACAGCCTCGAAGCATGCCCTGCCTCCCCAGAAGTTCACTAATTGTTGATTAGGTGTTAAGCACTAAATTGTGCTCCACACCTTTACCAGTGTTGACCAAAAGCTTACCTGGAGCTTCCAGCAGCGCAACCATTTGCTCTTCTTCCAGTTCCCTGAGGTGGGCTGGCGGGGGAGGCAACGTCCAGGGAGGCGCGTTGGCAGCAGCGGCCATGATAGATCGCTAACCTCTGATGTGACCGCACCACCAATCCCCAGGGGTGCCGTCCGGTCATTGAGTTGCGAGAGGGGCTTTTGATCAGCAACCGAGTGGTGGGCGCTGCCTGTTTGATCACGGGTGCTGGTGTGATTGGCCGCGATATGTCCCTCTGCAGTGGCATCCGGCCATGTCACGGAATGGCCAATTGCGGCAGTGAGGAGGCAGAGCTTCCGGCTTCAGACACAGCAGCAGGGGCTGGCAAACAGGAGGACCATTTGCACTTCTAGCAAATAATGGACACTTTGGGGAAGCTTTCCTTGTGACAAGTGCGAAGGGTCCCCCTTTACCAGAAGTTTACCAGCCCTAGTTCACGGCAGCCTAATCAGCTAAGTGCAGAAAGGCCCCAGTCTATATGGGACGAAGCAATTTCTCTCTGAGCAACAAATCCATACAGAATCACTAACCATTAAAAAGCCTGTTAGATTCTTCTAGAATACTTACTAACAGAGCAAGAAAGCTGTAGCCTCCTAGACTGGTAGATTCCGAGGAAGACCTAAGTTGTGGCTTGCTGCTGTTATACTGGCAAGACTGACTTACGCATGAAGGCTAATACCTTTAAATCTATATTTCATGAATTTATTTGGCTTCTGTTTCTAAGTTGTTGCGACTTTTCAGGTTACAAGCAACTCGCTGGTGTGCTGTGCCCAGTTGCTTCTGTTTTTTTCCTTCTCCTGCCTTAGTGGAATAAATAAACTAGAAAGCGTTGCTTTTAAATTCAAAACAGATCAGTCACTGGCCTACGTAAATAAATACATAAGAACCTGTGGCCATGCTTTGTTAGCTTGCTGGACATTTGCATGGCATATTCCTTGAGCAGATAGAATTTCCAGGCATGTGCCCGGATAGATGCAAAGTAAAACAGCTGCTTTGTATGTATTGTCCATGATGATGTTCATGAACTTCCCAAAATGCTGCTGCAGTCTTCCCTTTCCTATCAAAAACTTGGAATATAAAATCATAGAGTATGTGTAAGAGGAAACTGTAGGATCCACATGGCACCTTAAAAGTAGCATGGTGCATTCGAAGGGTGTGGGATTTGCATAACCTCATACCCATCAAGCCAGCAGCCCAGTATAACAGTGCTTTAACAGATCATCAAGAAAAAATATTCCGACAGAGTTTTGTCCCACTTTTCTGTTCGCTGCCACTGCCAAAGGAACAGAATTGTCTGATCACATTCTTGGCTGAAAACATCAGTGGCGGGGAATGAAAGCTCCCCAGCTGTGATGCTTCCATGGCTGGGAGTGACGTCATGAATGTGGGCAATCATAAGGGCTACATGCAAGTACAGCTCCTGCCAACTTCATAAAAGGATGCATGTTTGCGGGGCTTGTGCATACTTTTTCAGAAACAGGGCTTTACAGAAGTAGTCCTTGGGGTGTTTCTACACTGGCCGCCGAGAAACAGAGTTAACAAAATCCGTTTCCCGGCAATCCATCCTCCCAAGGATCTTTCCGAACTAGGGACGGATCCGAGGAGGCCTCCCGTGTCCACACACACGTGGGGAGGACGGATCCTGCCGGCCGGATCTTCTGGGTGCTGTGCAGAGGCCGCAGCACCCATTCTGAAAGGCAGCCCGCCTCCTGAGCCACCAATGCCGCCCCCGGAGCTGGCGGACTGGAGCACTCAGCTGCCAGTCACCCCGCATGTTTGTCAGCATGCAGCACGCGGGGGAGTGGCTCCGGAGGGAGACCGGCCTGCTTCCACCCTTCTCAAGATGGCGGCCACCAGCACATCCGTCCCCTTGCCTCTCCATGTGCGGAAGCGTCCTGCTTCCAAACGGATCAAGGCGAGGGGACGTATTGAAGACCTGATTTTCCAGGTCTTCCCAGAGGATGTTTCTTTCGGCGGTGAGACCCCATTAGGCTCGGATTCCGCACGCCAGTGTGCGGAAGCGGCCGCCTCGAAGGGTCCCGGATCTGTCCTCCAGTGCAGAAGGTAGGTTTTCTATGCGTCTTGTATGTGTTTTTAATGTGGTTTTACGGCCAGTGCGGAAACACCCTTGTGATGCAAAGAGAAAATTCATGCACACCTCCTTGCCACCATGAATGTTTTGTGCAATAAGGAGGTTATATCTGAGCAGCTCTTACATCTTGTATTGAATTTGTCACTGTGGCCCATGAAAATTGTGCCATGAAAATAGGTTCACTGGAGTCTCCAAAGTGAAGAACTTAAATTTTTAGTCATTGGAGAATGCTGAAACTAGCCCTGAAAACTACAGTCTTTAGGGCCAGTTCAGCAGCTGACCCAGAACTGCTACCCAAATGTGGATGGCTTGTTTGGGACAGTAGGAACATTCCAGCTCCTGGAACCCTCTAGCCTGGCCTGGTCCTACTGGTCTGGTCCAGGAAAGGTAAGTGCTTATTGCAAACTTACTCGAAAGCCTTAATTAGCTATTTTGTCCAATATCACTTGAATTTTTGTTAACTGCCAGGTGAACAAGAACCCAGCTTATAGAATATGTTTAGTAACCCAAGCTATTTGCTAAAAAATAGGTTTGATGGATAGAAAGCATCTTGTATAATCACAGATTAACTGTTTGGTATCTATTTTTTGAATGATATTTAGCAGTACTTTTTCACTACCGGTAGGCTGGTAGACTCCCAACCAAAACACAGGACAATATATCCATCTATATGTTTTCTGTTAAAGAAATCTGTCACTTTCTTTATAGATTTTCTGACTTGTCACCTAAACAAGACTCAGTACACTAATGTAAGAGCTTTATCTATTTATTCCATTGTTATTCCGTTGTATTTTATACTGCCATAACATCTGTGAGCACTGGATTGTCAAAGTTTTCCATTTGGAGACATTTCGCTGTTTGGATAGATACATCTTCACTGCAGAGATTTGCCTGTAGTTAATGAATGAGCTATATAGGGGCCTATTCTATGCTTCTTTCATGTATTCTTTTGCCATATTTTCCTTGCTGTTTATTTTTTCTTTTATTAATCCTTCCTGTTTATTGAAGGGTATCCTCCTCCATAATTATTGGTTGTTGACTGTCAGATTATGTGTTGTATGAGAGAGTACAAAACTAATCTTTCCATTGTTATTTCTTGTGTTTGACTTCTAGTTATTTCCTATGTTAGATGTTTCTTTTGAAAGGTCCATGGATGAAATCTAAGACTGGATTCTACTTATTGCTATTTGTTTAAATAAGAAGTGCAAAATGAGAAACATCTATACTAGACAATGAATGAAGGTGTACAGTCACAGGTGCTTTGAATGGGAAGTAGTGCATATAGTAAGAAACTTTTTCAAGAGCTAAACAGTGCCTTTTTCAGGAGATTGGCATCCCCAAGATCAGGCCAAGACCCAACTCCTTTCTCAGTGGAAGTGTTGAAGTCAAACTCCTGAAAATAGCACAAGCTAAATAATATCTCTTTCCACCATTTTGTTTATTTCTCTACCTATCTTCCTCCAAAATTTTCAAAGTCTTTCACATCGCCACTAATTATGTAGAAAAGTAACTGCCTCCGGATTCCAATATTTTCACATTCTTCTTGGCTTTTATTTTCTGTGTTTTTCCAGCAGATCCTCCCTATTTCTCCTTTCTCATCTTTGTCCTCTTCCAACACTCATTCCATCCGTCTGCGTTCTCTTCACAGCTTATTTTCAATGCCTTTAGTAACTTTGTTCTTTCCTCTTCATTCCTTGCTTTATTTAGTTTCCATTCATGAAATACCAGTATGGTAGTCACAAACTCACAAGAAGAATGGAAAGCTTAGGCCTTTTTGCATTAGGCCTTCTGGAACACATCTAGGACACACTGGGACACTGCATTCACACTCCTGCGGTGGCCAGTTCCGTTCTGGACCACCCCAAGCACCCTGGCGTGTACTAGATGTGTTCAAAGTGTAGAGCACTAAAAAGTGCTCTACGTGCACCTTAGCACATTCGAACCGTCCAGGGAGGGAAGCATTTGCACGCCTCCCTCCCTGACAGCTGTGAGACACACACACACCCTGCCAAGATTGGACTGAAATCAGCCCAGCAGGTGGCAGGGCCGGGCACGTCACTCACCTTGCCGGTCCGGGGTTCTGATTTGCCGCGGTCTGCGCAGCTGCACGCACTCCGGTCGATGGGACCCAGTGGGTCCTGTCTACCGGGAGCGCGTGCGCCTGTGTGATCGCACTCCTGGGCCAGCAAGGTGAGTGATTGCGTGCGTGGGGGAGGGAGGTGGCTCATTCCCGGCTCCTGCAGTCCCATCGCGACTGCAGGAGCGGGGGAGGCACCCAGATTGCCCTCCCCTCACCCCTTTCCAGGATGGAGGGTGGTCAGTCTGTGGCTGCCTGTGGGCCGGGCGATCTGCTGCTCTGGTGGTATACTGGACCCAACCAAAGCTCTGAATGGGTGGGCACAGTATACTGCCAGAGCACCAGAGCACCTGGCCCATCGGGGCAGATCGCGGGCCTCTGCAGGGTTCAGCCTCCTGGATCTCGACAGCTGAACCCAGCGGACACCCCGCGGGACCCCACCCCAAACCCCAGGAATCCACCCCCGGCTGTTTTTTAAGTTTCTTCAATGTCCTTAGCTAATCCTTTGGTAGTGTCTTCTACTTCCCTGAAAGCTTCAAGGAGCATGCCCATCTTTTGCTCTAAAACCAATGCTGCATCTTCTCCGTCTTTGGATAAAGAATTTAGGCCTTTACCTCCTGTCATCATTATTTCCTTCCACATCGTTTCTATCTAAGGGTCTGAAAATCCGTCCTCATTTTATGTCAGGAGAATTTCACTCCTCTTTTCCCAACTGTCATTTCAAGCCTTCCTTTAATATTGATGTTAAGTAATATAAAAAGTTACTTATTTAGAGAAAGAGAATCTCAGAGGCATTTAGCCCCATTCAGAGCGTGTACAAAAAATGCCACATAATAGGACTGTGCGCAAATATTTGAAATACGCATACAGATATATATGCATTACATATGTATACGTACATATTTTATTTGTATTCATATGCATTTGTACTGATACGTATGGGATGAAAACGGAATGAGTACGGGTGCGTACAGATGTGTATGGACACATTTGAGTGTTGTTGACATTCGTATCTTCAAATACAGAAAGAAAATTTGTACGAATAAATTCAAATGTATTCAAATTGAATTAAATGTGAATGCATTCCAATTTTAAACATTCTAATCTTTGGATATTCAGTTCGAATCGAATGCCAAAAATTGAATTCATTCCCGCCCTTGTTATATACTTATAAGTTAATTATTTTGTTGCTTAAACATGATTTAAGGATTTATTGAAACTTGTTATAGCAGACTGGCAATGTTTGTGTTGTATTTGTAATGTCTTTTTTAGATAAGTTGTTTGATGTGTTTGGTGTATATAAAATTAATAATTAAAAAACATTGAAGTCAATGAACCTTTCAAGACACTAGATAGCTTGCTGTATTCCTTGTGACAGACCACATTACAATATTCCTACCCAACTCTTACTAAACCAGTAGACCTCGATATTGAGGTCTACAGATGAACTGGGCTTGAATGTGGTTTTGGGCACCTTAGCCCAATCTACAGTTTGCCTTATGCAGATGGTGTCCGGGAAAGCTGGCAGCCACACACCGACACACAGCTGATAAGAAACAGCTTAAGCTTACTTGTCCAGGCAGTTCTAACACACAGCAACCACAACAAACGTAGTCCAGAGAGCAGAAGTCAGGAAACGGTCCGAAGTCCAGGATTTAGGCAGGCAACACACAACAGTCCAATCCGAGGTCAAGGTAGCCGGGTATTCAAGGTCTGGGGGTCAGATATGGCAGCTTTCTCTAAAGGAAGACCAATAGATTCTGACAAAAGTCCTGGGTGTCTGCCCGGTGCTTTATTTACAGTCCCAGCTGCAGGCTGTCAGCATGCTTCTCTGCAAGTCTTTTGGATCTTCTTAACCCTTCCTTTGCCGCTCTCCTCTGCCTAAAGCTAGGAATCTCTATGCCCTGCTGTTCCAAGATTCCCTCATCTTGTGCTTCTGCTGAGGTAAGGCTGGGCTGCTGAACCCCAGGTTCCACTGGGGCTGGGAGGTCAGAACTGGGCCCTGACACTACCTCAGGTTCCTTCTGCACCTGAGGAAGTGGGTCCTCCTCATCTTCTGAGTCCTCCTCCTGGCTGTCCATGACAGATGGAGTGTATTAGGAAGGGAAGTGACCTCTGTTAAACTGCACCAGCATGCAGATGAGAGGTTTCTGAACTCCTTCCTATCATGGGATAGTGTCCCATAGAGATAGGGCCTTAGTTTCATGTCAGTTCAAAGCCTAATTTGCCATGATCTTTATCAATGAAAGGCAAGCTGCAAACCACTCCTTACCTCCACAGGTGCTGTCTGTGTGCTAGTGATCAAAACCAGTTAGTCCTTGTGGATCTGCTGCATTGCTTCCTGTAGACTCACCTAGAGTGCCCTTCAACTTTGGTTCTTTGAGCACCTTTGAGCTTGGGACATGATCCATCGAATTTGAGGAGCATCGTCATAGCATTTTAAATGGGTTGTCCCTGGTTTTATTTATTTATTTCTGAAGATCCTCCTGTAAAATGATTTGATCAGCCCACATGCTACTTTTACCTGCAAAAGAACTTAGCCAGGTAGGCTCGTCATGATTCAGATTTGCAGTTCTAGGGACAGGGAGCATATGAAATAAATTTCAACGGTGCCATTGTTTTACTTGAGATTCATCAGTTTTAAGAATTTGCTGTCTGCAAACATTCTTTGTAAATTTCAAGAGGAAGGTGGGGCTCTATTTGGAAGCTACCTAATATTTTTAATGATTAAGATCCCCAAGAGTGTTTGCAGAGTTAGATTGGGAAGTTTTTGTATGGAATTTAGGGATGTGCAGGAATGTTGTAAACATTTGAAATTTGATCAAATTCAATTGCTTGTGGGCATTTGAATTCAAATAGAATGTCTTTACATTCGAATTTAAACATTGGAACTAATTTTGAATGTTCCAAAACATTCATTCGAATCATTCAAATGTACAGATATGTATGTATTACATACATATCTGTACAAATATACGTATCTGTATGCATTTGCTCTTATAATATGGAACGAAAATGGGATGCATATGGGATAAAACGCTGCATACAGGATGCATATGAAATGCATACAGATATGTATAACACATATGAATATATAAAAGTATATAAAAGTATATAAAATTATGCACAGTATAGAAAAGGTGGATAGAGAAAATTTCATTTATCGCACAACACTAGAACCAGGGGGCACTCTATGAAGCTGATGGGTAGGAGAATAAGATCTGACAGGGGGAAGTATTTCTTCACCCAGAGGATCATCGGCTTATGGAATGTGCTGCCGGAAGAGGTGGTGACAGCTACCAGTCTAGATGGCTTTAAGGTAGGGTTAGACAAATTTATGGATGACAGATGTATCAATGGCTACTAGAACGAATGCCTAAGTGCATCTTTCAGGCTGAGGGGGGGAGGAACTGGGGCACTTCTAAGGCCATCTGCTGGGACTCGAGAGCAGGAGAAGGTTTGTCCTTGTCTCTGCTTGAGATGCCCATGAGCATTTGGTGGGCCACTGTGTGCGACAGGATGGTGGACTAGATGGGCTGTGGCCTGATCCAGCAAGGCCTCTCTTATGTTCTTATGAATGTTGTCAACATTCGTATCTTCAAATTCAAATCTAACATTCCAAACGAATAGATTAGAATGTAACGGATTCAAATCGTTTTTTGTTGCATTTGGATTCTAAACGTTTGAGCCAAATTGAATGATTTGACATTCAGTTCGACTAGAATTCAACTGCAAAAAAAAAAAAAAAATCGTGCACACCCCTAATGGAATTTGCTCTGCAGAAGAGAATACCCACCTGCTAATTGTCTAAATATATTTCGCTTAGTCTTTAGGGCCAGAGCCTTATGCCATGCATGGCTGTCTGAGGTCCCAGTCACTAAGGCACAATGGGAAGACAAGCAGACATGGGTGGTTTTTTTGTTTCTGTCTCCAACCAAAAAGAATCCTGGGCATTAGCCCAGATCCATGCATCCAGTTATGGTGTATGTTGTTGTAAAAATCTGTGTCTGCAAACGTCTTGAGTAATGCTGTCAAAAAGGGCATCCACAGACCTGCTCACCAATGCAACCATTAATAACTGCTGCTGGCAGGTGGAATTCTTTATTGATGGCTCTGTAAAACAGCTCTTTAAATACCTATCTGTAACCATGAGATGGTAGAGCAGTGAGTCAGTGTGATCTAGATTAACACAAGAATTTTGAACAGGAAAAATATTTAAGAAAAAAAAAGTAAAGTAAATGATATTATTTCCCAAAGAGCATGAATAGCAACATGAAAAACCATACCAGGCCAGTAAGGATTAAGCATGGTGGTGGCCATGTGTTCTTACAAGCGCTAAACTAACCTCATACTTGACCGGCAGTGTTTATAGTGTGAATATCCTGCCCAGGGCTGCCCAGATCTCAAGGATGCATCCAAACCAGCATCACTATTTGTCAAGAAAGAAGAAAAGATTACTAGATTATATCTCTAACAACAGCTGCAAACTTTCATTTCTCATTGAAACTCATAAGGGCGAACTTGCCCATGTGAATGCTTAGTACACACGACCACCTTACTGAAGAGCGAGTAGGTGTAAGGGTACTGCCATCTTCTTCACCAGTATCATTGCAATGCACATGCACCGTGCTGTCACCAGGGCAGTCATGATGAGTCAGCATGCTTGCACAGCACATCAGGTGACCCTCCAGCACCCGGAAGAGGTACAAATGATGCCTCCAGAGCCTTACTGGCTCTGGTGCTAAGGAAGGTAAGTCAGTGAGCCAGTTTGGACTAGTGGTTATGGAGCCGGACTCTTACCTGGGAATACTGGGTTCGATTCCGCCCTCCCCAATGAAGCCAGCTGGGTGACCTTGGGTTAGTCACAGCTCTCTCTGAGCTCTCACAGCCTCACCTACCTCACAGGGGGTAGAAGAATAGAAAAGCTTTGTCAGCCACTTTGATCCCCCTTAAATGGGTGAGAAAAGCGGGGTAGAAAAGCCAACACTACAACACTACTACTACTAAGTCAACACTCACATAGTTAATCTGGGGGATGTTCTCACTTTGGCAACACATGTACTAAAATTGGAACGATACAGAAAAGAGTAGCATAGTCCCTGCACAAGGATGACACATAGATTCGTGAAGCATTCCATATTTAAAAATAAACAAATAGAAAAAATAAAAATAAATACATAAAATATATTTTTTTTAAAATAAGTTAATCCAGGGAATGTTCGCGCATAGAAGGAGTTCCAGTACAGATGCTCCATCTGAGAGCATTCCCCAGATTAACTGCCAGGCCAAATGCAGAAAGGCCCCATGTCTAAACCATGCTGGACATTATATATTTTTATTCAGTGGTTGCCCTGCATCATTTGCATAGAATGGCATATCCTCATCAAGGATCTATAGAACACTTGTAGCTGGAGCATTTCAATGTTTGTAATGCTTGCTTATGGTCCTGTGATCATTGCCTTGTATGTGAATTCCAGCAACCTGTTGAACAGCAAAGTTGGAGAGATTTGTGTATGTTCCTCTTGCAACATACAGACCCTATTGCAACATGACCAGCTCTACGACTTATTTCTCAGAGGGCACCTGTGGCCTTTGCTTCATTTTAATAGTTGCAGCTGGCGGAGTCTTGTAGCATAAAAGTTGGCATCTACTGCATTATACTCTGTGGGAAATGCATTGGCAAACTGAATAATCCTGAATGTGGAGGCAGAACCGGTTGACAAGCTCAGGAGATAATACAGGACAGATAGAAGCTACTTGACATACAACAAATATTTTCTCCGAGACAATTGTGAAATTCATCTCCACCATAATTCTCCCTGAGTCTGTTGTAGCAATGCGCGATGAGAAAACCTTTGACCTATAATGCAGTGGTAGAGAGTCAGCAGAAAGAAAATAATCCGTGACCAAATATTCATTCAAATTTTGAAAGATTAAAATGTACAGATTTGAATGTCAAATGGGTACGTTCAGATCTTATAAGATTCTAATTTGCAGATTTGACTTCCAAAACTACACATTTAGATCTCATCTGGAAGCTCTGCCAGATGTGAATCCTGGCAGCTGCTTTTGGCAGCAGAAGCGTCTGCCAAGTCGCTTCTGCGGGAGTTTACGATCCAGCTCAGTGCTGTTGGCGAAAGCGCCAACCACCAGAAAGCGTTCAAATCATGTGATTGGGTCACAGTGCTCCTCGAAAAGCTCACATTCGACACTCTTATCTGGAAGCATCTGTGGCAAACATTTGCGGTGAATGTACATCTGAAGTTATTGGATTTGCGTGAATGTGAATTTCCTTCACATTTGCTTCGATGTGAAGCGTACACACACACAGATTTGTGCACATCCCTACTCATGGTGTTCAATGTTGTTTGATATTTTAAAAGCTTTTTCTAGTTCTGTTTGAGATTTTAAAATATCAAATTGAGCTGATGGTATTTTATATCAACAATTCATAGGTTATATAGAGGCATGTGTAGGATGCAAAGAATCATATGGAGGCCCGTAATGGATCAGTAAAAGGAGGCACAAAACGGGTGCCCTCTGTTGTCTTTACAGTTGGACCCCTGTATCCGCTGGGGATACATTCCGGCTCCTACCATGGTTACTTAAAACCATGGATAGTTGTGAACAGGCCTTCTGGTCTGGAGTTGTGCAACCCCAGAACCGGAAGTGCTTTTCTGGTTTCTGGAAGGCTTATTTCGGGAGTGGGGGGGGGGGGGTGATCCGGTAACCATGGTTAACTGAAACCACGGTTACTGAATCAGTGGATACGGGGGTCCGACTGTAATACTCATACTACCAATATTATTAAGGAAAGAAAATAGAATAATCATAATCCAGGAAACAAATTATGTAATTAATATCCATGTAAATGAGTTAATACTAACTAGGGCAAATCTTGAATAAGCTATCTTTATAATATACATTTTTTCTTCATTACAAAATATTTTGAGGCATTAAATGTAATTGGGGTAAGTCCACAGTGTTAAGCTGAAATATTGGTGCTGATTTTGTAACTAAGCTTGATAAAAAGTGGATACATCAAGAATATATTTTAAAATAGAATCACATAAGGTATGTAAAAACATAAGAGAAGCCCTGCTGAATCAGGCCACAGCCCATCTAGTCCAGCATCCTGTCTCACACAGTGGCCTGCCAATTGCTTATGGGCAACTAATGACAGGCAAAACTTTCACCTTCTCTTGAATCTCTGCAAATGGCCTTAGGAGCAACCTGTCTCTCGCTCCATCCGGGAGGAAGCACCTAGGCATCCATTCTAATAGCCATTGATATACCTGTCACTCATGACTATGTTGATCCAGTGTGCAGCAGAAGTGAAAAAAGCAATTTCAGTGCTAGTGGGGTGGGTACTTGAGATAGGACCTTCTTGGTAGTGGACCTTAGTCTATGGAACAGTCTCCCTACTGAGGTGAGCCAGACATCTTCTTCATACACATTTGGAAGACTGGCAAAGACACCCCAATTCACTCTTCTTATCCCCACTGTCAGTCATTGATGTCATTTTAGCACAGAATGCTGGGAGATACGTCTGGACGTCTGGACAGAACCACTTTGAGAACCACTGGTCTAAAAGATGCTGCTCATTCATATCATGCAGTCCTTCATTCCTGATATGATGGCATTATTTGGCTGTAAGACAACCTGAAATGTAAATAATTTTTTAAAAGGGATCAACAAAGGCATTTTTTGAGTTGGGGGTGGGGGGGCGTGTGTTGAAAGTTTGTACTGAGGTCAAGGAACTGATAATTGAGCATAACCCATCCAAAATAACATCATAACCAATGTAAATTAATTGATTTGATCAGCCAGAGATCAGAATACCTATTAGCTCAAAAACTAATAGTCTTTTATAGAATATCTTCTATAAGGATTTCCCTGCATAAATGCCACCAGGCAACCTCACGTGCATGCATCTCTATGGATTTGCTTTAAGATTTATGATGATGATGATGTAAAAGCAGCAGTTACACACAGCAAACGAGATGACTATGCTGGATTTCGTTTTATATCACTAGTCGGGCACTTCCCAAGCACCTAGGACTGCGTGATGTATCGGCGAATTATGCGAGCAGACCCCAGTAAAGTGGCTTTTTGTAGTTGGCAGATGGATATTTTGTCAATGCCAATGGTTTTTAGGTGCCCGCTGAGATCTTTTGGCACCGCGCCCAGTGTGCCAAGGATGACTGGGACCACTTTCACTGGTTTTCGCCAGAGTCGCTGAAGTTCAATTCTCAGGTCTGGTGAGCTTCTCCAACTGTTTCTCCTCAATTCTGCTGTCATCTGGGATAGCAGCGTCGATGATCCACACCTTCTCTTTCTTAACAATTGTAATGTCAGGGGTGTTATGCTCCAGTTTTCTGTCAGTCTGAAGCCTGAAGTCCCAAAGTAGTTTTGCCTGTTCGTTTTCAACCACTTTTTCTGGCTTGTGATCCCACCAGTTCTTTGCCACTGGCAGATGATACTTTTGGCACAAGTTCCAGTGGATCATTTGTGCTACAGCATTGTGTCTCTGCTTGTAATCAGTTTGTGCGATCTTCTTGCAGCAGCTGAGTATATGGTCGATTGTTTCATCCGCTTCTTTGCAGAGTCGGCACTTTGGATCTTCTACTGATTTTTCAATTCTGGCTTTGATGGCATTTGTTCTTATTGCTTGTTCTTGTGCAGCAATTACTATTATTATTGTTGTTGTTATTGTTATTATTGACATAACACAACAGTAATGCACAGTAGACAAGATATTTATGCTGGTTTTGGTCATTGTTATCACTAGTTGGGCCCTTCCCAAGTGCCTAGGACTGAGTGATGTATCGGTGAATGATACGAGCAGATCCCAGCAAAGTGGCTTTCTGTAGCTGGCAGATGGATATTCTGTTGATGCCAGTGCTTTTCAAGTGCCCACTAAGGTCTTTTGGCACTGCCCCCAGTGTACCGAAACCACTGGGACCACCTTTGCTGGTTTATGCCAGAGTCGCTGCAGTTCTATTTTCAAGTCTGGTAAGTTTTTCTGTTTTTCATCAATCCTGCTGTTGCCTGGAATAGCAAGATGATGATGATGATGATGATGAATCTCTTTATTAACATTTTTACCAAGAAAAGTCAACCTATGAAAAAATATTTGTGTACATTTTTCGTCCTTCACCATCCCGTCCACCATGGTTCTTTCTTTCTTCTTGCTCATACTGGGCATTTATCTTCTTCACCCCTTCTGCCCAAGGCATTAGGAATGTGTCCTCATCCAGTGCTCTCAGCTTCTTCCACCAAACCTCATTAACTTTATACTTTGAGTTGATTCCTTTGTACAGTAAATTCCTTTCCTTAATCTAGTCAAATTTATATGTTTCAACAATAGCACTATACCAATACTCTTCTGACCACTTGGTCTTATTCTTCCAACCCTTAGCAGTAGTAAATAGTGCTGTCTAGGGATGTGCATGAATATCTGTAACGTTCAAAATTCATCCAAATTTGGACGTGTATTCAAATCGAATGTTGGGACATTTGAAGACTTGACATTTGAATAAAATGTTTCGGAACATTTGTATGAAGCTTTGTTACGTTCGTGAACCTGGGGAAGTGGGAAAGCAGCTGCGCCAGTGACATCAACAGACCAGAGTGGATTCAAAGTGGATTGAGAGTGGATTCAAAGTGGATTCAGGGCGGACTTAACACTTCAGATATGTAGGGGATTCATAGGGCTAAGTATTGAACGTTTGTATCAAACATTCCTGTTGAATCAAATCCTACCACATTTGCAGGGATCTGTTTCAACGAATACAAATTTTGTTATTTGATTCGATACAAATCAAATGTAAAGCAAAATTCATGCCCATAACCTATTTATCAACTGGTGGTCTCCCTGCGGGTTAGACTGTCCCTTATAATTTAGCAATATACAGAGCTCTGGATATGCCAGCATGGTTATGTTCATACTTATCTGCAGTATTCTCAATATTTTCCTCCAAAATTTAATAACCTCCTGGCATAGCAACCCCAAATGTAAATACATTCCTTCCCCCCCCCCCCCCAGGGCATTCAACAGTTCGAGGTAAGATTTTGAAACGTGTGATAACTGTGCTGGTGTCCAGTACCATCCATGGAGCAGTTTTAAATTCATCTCCCTCACCGTACCATTTTTTATCATATATACTTCCTTAATTTCTATTTCCATCTCTCTAGTACCCTGTTTTCCCAAAAATAAGACCTACCCCGAAAATAAGCCCTCGCATAATTTTTCTGGATTTTTGAGGATCATCATAATATAAGCCCTGTATAAGTGTTACATCAAACATCCCCTGAAAATAAGCCCTAGCGCATCTTTAGGAGCAAAAATTAATTTGAGAACCTTCCTTATTTTCAGGGAAACACAGGTAGTAATATTGCACCTTACAGGGACAGGAAAGAATGTATTCGGGAAGCGCCTTGCTTCGGTTATTAGGAGAGCTTTAAACTAAAACAAAAGGGGAAGGGTAACAAAAAGTCAAGCAAAAATACTCAGTCAATCAAACCAGGCGATATTCTTACTCCCAGAAATAGTACCAATGAACAAACGCATAAATTTTGTAAGGAAAACAGAGGAGGCAAGTTCGCAATAGATAGCAATTACAAACTAAAATGCCTCTACACCAATGCCCAAAGCATGAGAAATAAAAAAGGGGAGCTGGAGATCCTGACCCAGGTAGATAAATATGATGTCATAGGTATTATGGAAACCTGGTGGGATAACACACATGAATGGAACACAAACATTGAAGGCTACAACTTGTTTCTGCGAAACAGACTTAACAAAAGAGGAGGGGGTGTTGCGCTGTATGTTAAAAAAGAAATTGTCTCCTCAGAGGTTCAAGTTTCAGAGAGTGGAAGCTCAGTAGAATCGGTATGGGTAAGAATTCAAGGAGAGAGCAACAGAAAGGATACCATTGTAGGAGTCTATTACAGGCCCCCTGGACAAACAGAAGATATGGATGACCTCTTCCTAGACCAGATGGCTAAACTTTCACGAAAGCATGACATAGTGATTATGGGAGACTTTAACTACCCAGACATTTGTTGGGAATCTCGCTCAGGAAAAAGTCACAAGTCTAATAAGTTCTTATCCTCTCTCGCTGACAATTTCATGTACCAAAAGGTGGTGGAGGAAACAAGAGGATTGGCTATCCTTGATCTAATTCTTACCAACAGAGAGGAAATGGTTGAGGATATCAGAGTTTCTGGGGCATTAGGAGGCAGCGATCATGTTATCCTTGAATTCTGGATAATAAGGGAAGGAAAGCATGAGAGGACTCAGACTTCAAAGTTGGACTTCAGAAGGGCGGATTTTGATGGACTCCGGAGGAGGTTAGGAGGGATCAAATGGTTAAATGTACTAAAGGATAGAAATGTCCAAGAAGGATGGGATATTTTGAGAAATGCAATATTAGAAGCGCAATCATTAACAATTCCTCAGAGAAGGAAGAATGGAAAACATCTAAAGAGACCAGGGTGGATAAACCTAGAACTTAAAAACTTGATAAAAAAGAAAAAAGAAATGTTTAAGAAATGGAAGGAGGGATACATATCTAAGGAGGAATATAATGAAATCAGTACAATCTGCAGGGCAAGTATCAGAAAAGCTAAAGCTAAAAATGAACTGAGGCTTGCAAGAGAGACTAAAAACAATAATAAAAAAGGTTTTTGGGGATATGTCAACAGCAAAAGAAAAGTCAAAGAGGTTTTGGGAAGTCTGCAGGGAGAGAATGAAGAAGTGATCGAAAGCGATCTTGAGAAGGCAGAGATTCTGAACTCCTATTTTGCATCTGTTTTTTCCAAGAGGGATAATGTACATGCAACAGTCCTTCACTGTACTGATGAAGGACTAGGAGAATCAAGACACAAAATCAACACTGAGAGAGTAAGGGAACGCTTAGCTAACTTAAACGAATTTAAGTCCCCGGGTCCAGATGGATTACATCCTCAGGTACTGAAGGAATTAGCAGAGGTAATTGCTGAACCACTTGCTGTAATCTTTGAGAAGTCATAGAGAACAGGAGAAGTCCCAGACGATTGGAGAAGGGCAAACGTTGTTCCTATCTTCAAAAAAGGGAAGAAGGTAGACCCAGGGAACTACAGGCCTGTTAGCCTGACTTCAATACCAGGAAAGATTCTTGAACAAATTATTAAACAACACATATGTCAGCATTTGGATAGGAATTCAATAATTAACAGTAGTCAACATGGGTTTGTATCAAACAAGTCGTGTCAGACTAACTTGATTTCATTTTATGACAAAATCACTGAATGGGTTGATCAAGGAAATGCAGTAGACATAGTATTTCTTGATTTCAGCAAAGCATTTGACAAAGTATCTCATGCGATCCTCATTGAAAAATTGATCAAATATGGGTTTGACAAGGCAACTATAAGGTGGGTTCAAAACTGGCTTAGTAATCGTACTCAAAGAGTGGCTTTAAATGGCTGCACATCCAAATGGAAGGAAGTGTCAAGTGGAGTACCACAAGGTTCTGTCCTGGGCCCAGTTATGTTTAATGTTTTTATAAACGATCTGGACGAGGGAGTTGAAGGGAAACTGATCAAATTTGCTGATGACACAAAGCTAGGGGGGATTGCAAACACCAGAGAAGAGAGAGAGAGGATTCAAGAAGATTTAGAGAAACTCGAACAATGGGCCGCAACTAATAAAATGGTATTTAACAAAGAAAAATGCAAGGTTCTGCACCTGGGCAAGAAAAATGAAAAAAGCACATATACAATGGGAGGAATTCGGCTGAGCAGCAGCACATGTGAAAAAGACTTGGGTGTCCTGGTAGATCATCAACTGAACATGAGTCAACAGTGCGAGGCAGCTGCAAAAAAGGCAAACGCAATCCTGGGGTGTATTAGGAGAAGCATAGAGTCCAGATCACGTGAAGTTATTATCCCCCTCTACTCTACCTTGGTCAGACCTCATCTGGAGTACTGTGTCCAGTTCTGGTCACCCCAGTTTAAAAAAGACACTGACAAGCTGGAGCAGGTTCAAAGGAGAGCTACCAAGATGGTGAACGGTCTGCAAACCATGTCCTATGAGGAACGGCTTAAGGAACTAGGAATGTTTAGTCTAACAAAAAGAAGACTGAGAGGAGACATGATAGCTGTCTACAAATACCTCAAGGGTTGTCACAAGGCAGAGGGATCAGCCCTGTTCTCACTCTCTCAAGGAAGGACTAGAAACAATGGGGTGAAACTGCAGGGGAAAAGATTTAGTTTAGATGTTAGGAAAAAATTTCTAACAGTAAGAGTGATCAACCAGTGGAACAGGCTGCCACGGGAGGTGGTTGGTTCCCCTTCAATGGAGGTCTTCAAGCAGAGACTGGACAGCCATCTGTCTGAGATGGTTTAGGAGATCCTGCCTTGAGCAGGGGGTTGGACTCGATGACCCAGGAGGTCCCCTCCAACTCTACCATTCTATGATTCTATGATTCTATGAATATGAAAATCAGTTTGCCATGTACCGGCTGACAACCTTATATTGCCCTTGTTTGTAATCAGCACTTTATACATTTTGCTTTAAGATTAACTTAATAGGCTGGATTGGCATGGTGATTTGTGGCTGTGAATATGCCATGGCACAATTAGTGTGAATGTGCCCCTGATGCACTCACAAACACTCATAGAGCACTACTGTGTCTGCTAGAAGGAACTTAGTGGTCTCCTGAGCAATCATCAACATCCCATGGGGCCATTCCCAGTGGATAGTTGTGGTCTGTGAAAGGTGTAGACAGCACACTGGCATATTACAAATAGTGCTGTTCCCATAGCAGTATTCATAATGTGCACAGAGCGGAGCTCTAAACTTGCAACACTCCAACCCCTCCACCTTTGGATATTGCTATAGGTGCATCAGGTCCTTCCAGGAGATTCAGTCGTTCAAAGAGATGGTTGCAAGTGATCAGTCATATCTTTGTTGAAGAAGCACGAAAGGCCTTTGTCCAATGCTGCTGGTATATTTCCTGCCCATGCACTTCAGTTTGGTCTAGTGGTTAAGGATCTGGACTCTTATCTGGGAATACTGGTTTTGATTCTGTACTCCTACATGAAGCCAGCTGGGTGACCTTGGGCTAGTCACAGCTCTCTTCTGAGCTCTCACAGCCCCACCTATCTCGCAGGGTGTTTTGTGGGGAGAAGAACAGAAGGTTTGTGAGTCCCTTTTAATAAGTGAGAAAAGCAGGGTAGAAAAACCAACTGTTCTTCTTCCTCTTCCTCCTTCTTCCTCTTCATTTTTTTCTTCATGCTGACTCAGTAATATTGTTCAGAAAATTCTGCAACAGAATAGAAACAGACCATTTTATTTATATATGTATTATTTACTTATTTATTTGTATTTCTATCCCACCTTGTACCTGAAGGTCTCAGGGTGGGTTACAGTATTATATTAATCAATATTTGTGTAATTGTACGCACAAAATGATTTTGTGTGATTGTGTACTTATGTTTAAATAGCAAATTTAATTAAAGATTTCTTTTTAACGGTCTGCATTAACTAATCTGAATTTTTGGAACTTACATTACCTTCATACGCATTTTTTTTAAACAAAATGGATAACAGCCACTGTTGTTAGACAGACTGCATGAGCGTGATTTCCAATACAAGATAGTGTTTGCCTACACAGAAATAGTTTTTCCAAGTATTTTGTATCTGTCTTTGATCTTGATGTTTCAAGGGGCCTAGAAAACCTTTCTAAGGCCATCCCAAAAGTTGCCTCCCTTTGAACAGTTTAACCAATTAGCTCCACCCTGTCCCAGTTCAAGCCTAGCAGGTGCCAGGCACATTGTGAGGATGGGAATGCCATTGTCCTGGCCCAACACCAGAAGCAATGTGGACGCACCTTCCTTGTTCACTCCAGACAAAGTGTACTTCTTCCACAAGTACCGTCCAGTTTTCCGTGTTTGCCCCATGCTCCTGTTATTCCAATGTTACAATAAGTGTGCGACCGCAAAGCTGAATGACCTGAGATGGATCTTGTGTAAGCTTCAGAGATGGAATTGCAGCCTTTTTCATTGTTCCGTACCAAGTGTAGAAGTGCTAATACCTAGACTGGAATAGAGAGTGTGAGTACTCTTGTAAACAGTTTCAAACAGGTCCACTGCTAAACTGGGATAAGGAACCTTTAGGATGGTTCTGAACCAGAATGCCGCTGATCTCATGTGGAAGACACATGCTAGCAAGTGGCTCATTTGGCTATACTAGGCTAATGGAGAAGACCCTAAATTCCTGCTTTCAACTCTCTGTACTTTTCAAGGATGGTGGGAGAGATGCTAGCCTTGCCACATCATAATATTTATTTATTTATTATTTTATTATTTTATTTATTTATTTCCATTTCTATCCCACCCCATACCCGAGGGTCTCTGGGCAGGTAACAACGGATTAAACAACATATTAAAAACATAAGATACAAATTAAAAAAGGATACACAGTTAAAAACTCCTTAAAAATTCAACAGATTTAAGCCATGCACTCAGTAGTGCATTAATAATAACTGTACCTGGAGGGGAGAATGAATCACCTTAGCCAAAGGCCAAGGCAAAGAGATATGTCTTTATGGCCTTTCTAAAAGATAACAAGGAAGAGCATGGCACACCTTGAGGGGGAGCCCATTCTACAGTCTGGGGGCCACCACCGAAAAGGCTCTCTCCCAGGTGCCCACCAGCCTCACTACCGAAAGTGGTGGGACAACCAGGAGGGCCTCTTCCTCAGATATTAAGGCATGGGCAGGTCGGTATGTGAGAAAGCTTTCCTTTAGCTATTTGGGGCCCAAGTCATTAGGGCCTTAGTAAGTCAGAGTTAACACCTTGAATTGGGCCCGGTAGTGAATAAAGAGGAGAGTGAGGTGGTTTTTAGAAACATCACAGGGAGGAGCTTAAGAACACCAGTATATTTTTGTGTGTCATGCTTGTGACCCCCCCCCCCCGCCTTCACCAAAAGAAGCCCCTAGGGTTCATAGCAGAGATGAAGGCATACAAAGGAATGCCATTTGTAGGAATATCAAAAGTACTAAGGGATACTTTAATAAGGTTACAGCAGTAGAATGAAGACCTTGTAAAAATGAGCCTAGAAACTATGTGCTTGTTCATCCTACCTTTCTGAAGTGTGATGTCATGTGATTCAACCCATATCACAGGTTATGTTATCTGAGAAGATCTTGCAAAACCGCTTCTGAAGCAGGTGGATTCTGAGCGTGTTGTAACAAATTATATAACTTTTCACTTGCGGGCTGTCAAAGGCATGTGCTTTGCAGTGTCAGTTGCGGACTGTCAAAGAGAACGCTGCTATCACCAGAAGCTCATGAGAGGGCTTATTGTGTGATAGGCATGGCATACAGAATGGCCTCATTTCTCAGGAGTAGCTGCAAGGGGAAAAGCATTCATTTGACTGTCAAAGTGATCATTTCATTGTAGGGATGGGTACAAATATTTGTAACATTCATTATTCGTACAAATGTGTACAAATTCAGGCATTTGTACACATTTTGAATGTTACGATACTTGTACATTGACATTCGTATGAATGCGAATGTTTCCGGACATTAGTACAATTAGTTCAGGCATTCGTTAAAACTGGGGAGGTGGGAAAGCAGCTGCGCCAGTCACATCTGCAACGAATCTAGAGTGCATTCAACATCGATTAAAAGTGGATTCAGGTCGGATTTGATGCTTTCAGAGCAGATTTGTCACGGGATATGTACTGGATATGTATCTCAGATACGTGTTGGATACATATTCATTCGTATCCAGTGCGTATTTATTCGTATCTGATACGTATTCATTCGTATCAGATATTTGTATGAATTTGTACGAATACGTTCATATTGAATAGAATTTTACTTTCGGTGTTTTTCTACTGTCACTAGAAGTACCCATTAAGTACTCATTAAGTACCCATTGATCAAAGTTCTGGATATGTGAAAAACTGATTTTTTGTTTCAGTGCAAATATCTGTTTATATGAATTCTGTGACTGAATTTGTGTACGTGAATTGAATTTTGCACATCCTACACGGGAATGTTAGGTACCATCACCCTTTAGATTCTAGCAGTTTTCTTTACCACTAGATATTTTTTCCTGTGCTTTTCGCCTTCCTATAAGTATGATACGTTTTTCAAATGCTTTTAATTTTTTATTTATGTGTGTTATAATTGTTGTCACCCACCTTGAGACCTTAGAATATAGAAAGGTAATAAAATAAATAAATGGCATGTGAGAACAAGGAGTCTCAATCTAAGGCCTTTTCGCATTGGCCTTTTCCGAACGCGTGGAGGACAGCTTCGGACGAGGCATACGCATTGCCCGAGCGGGGCTTGCGCCGCCTCGTGTCCGGAGCTGTCCTCCACGCGTTCCGGATGCAGAGCACTTTAAAGTGCTCTGCATGCGTTCGAACGCGGACGAGCCGCCCCGGCGCGTTCCGGGAGAGAAGCGTTCGCACGCTTCTCTCCCTGACAGCCGTCGGCACGCCCCCAGGGACCGACTTGCCGGGCCGGCGATTGCGACGGCGCGGCGAAGCCGGTAGACGGGACCCACCGAATTGGGGTTCCCCTTTCCCGTCTGCCAGGGTCAGTGACCCTGGCAGATGGCACAGGGGAACCCCGATTCGGTGCGTCCCGTCTGTCGTCTCCGACGGCCGCCGGGACGTGGCTCCTTCCGGGGTCCGGCAGCCCCATTGGGGCTGCCGGACCCGGGAAGGAGCCACCAGCATCGGCGTCCTGTCACCTCTTTCTGGGGTGGCAGGAGGTCGATGTTGGGCTCGCTGGGGGCGAGGAACGCCTTGGGCGGCCGGAGCGCATCGCTCCGGTCCCCCAAGGGTCCCCCCACCCCCATCGAGGCCATCTGCGGGGCGCGAGTGCCCCGCAGATCAGCCACCACCACCCCCAGTCCCCAAAACCCCCACCCCCAACCACCCTCCGGCCTGGATCGGGCCGATCATCGCGGTGAAGGTGCCCACAGCGGGGCACCTTCACCGCGAAGATGTTTCCCCCCCCTCCCCCAGGGCCCTGGGAGGACGCGCGCGCGAGGAATGACTTACCTCGTGGCCGTCCAGCGTCCAAATGAGGGTGGCATTGTGGGATCGCGCAAGACGCAGCCCACCTAGCCCCCCTATTGGACAAGCAGTTCACACTGCTTGTCCAATAGGGGGCCTAGGTGGGCTGCGTCTTGCGCGATCCACAATGCCACCCTCATTTGGACGCTGGACGGCCACGAGGTAAGTCATTCCTCGCGCGCGCGTCCTCCCAGGGCCCTGGGGGAGGGGGGGAAACATCTTCGCTCTCTGGGTGCCCCTCTGTGGGCACCCACAGAGCGAAGATGGGCCCGATCCGGGCCGGAGGGTGGTTGGGGGTGGGGGTTTTGGGGACTGGGGGGGCGGGGGACTCATCTGCGGGCTGCAGGCGCCTAGATCCAGGCGCCTGCAGCCCGTAGATGGGCAAGATCGGGGCGCGGGGCGAGCCCTTGGAGATCAGAGCCAGGGGCTCTGATCTTCAAAGGGGTCCTGCCCCATAGGGGCCTTGCCCCGGGCCCCATGATGGGTGCCCGGGCATCTTCGTGCCAGGTCTCGCGGGCCCGATCCGGGCCCGTAGAGCTGGCAGGAAGCACAGGGCGGGTGGCTTGACAGCGCTGCCCGACCCTTGGGTGCTCTCACCCAATGGACGGCAGCGCTGCGGCCGAATCCCCGCCCCTGGCTGGCCTTTGCCGGGCCAAGACAGTTCCGGGCGCTTTTACCGTTCACACACAGACGCGCCGGAACGCGTTCCGGCGCGTCTGTGTGTGAACGGTAAAAGCGCCCGGAAGTGTCTTAAGCTGCCCGCCTGCACGCGTTCCGTTTGGAACGCGTTGCAGTGCGAAAATCCCTCTAGATGGGGAAATAAACCCCTGTAAAATATAGAAAGTTGCCATTGGTCATTATTATCTTCTAATGAAACAAAACGTAAGGTTATTCTGCCATGGCCGGTGTATTGACTGGCTAGTGTTCTAGGAGTATCCCTTCCCACATGTTGATGCTGTGTGGAAGAATCACTCATAGGCTTTTCACTTGTAAAGGACACTCTCCCCTTGCATCAAAGGGCCTCTTTGCACCTAATTTCCCAAATACACCCTCCCAGGGCAGTTAAGTTCAGGGACTGTGGTCCGCGTTCACACCACAAGCATTGGTGTTGTCTCCAACTTCACTACCAGCACTTGTGGTACAGCAGATCCATCACAGACTGTCAAAGTTGCCATGGCAACAGCTGTGGCAACTTCCGCTGTTTACTTGGCCAGTTTGGTCTAGTGGCCAGTTTGGTCTAGTGGTTAGGGAGCTCCGGACTCTTATCTGGGAATACCGGGTTCGATTCCGCCCTCCCCCATGGAGCCAGCTGGGTGACCTTGGGCTGGTCACAGCTCTCTTCTGTGATGTCACAGCTCTTTTCTGAGATCACAGCCCCACCTACCTCACAGGGTATCTGTTGTGGGGAGAAGAATAGAAAAGTTTTGTCAGCTGCTTTGAGTCCCCTTAAATGGGTGAGAAAAACCAGGTAGAAAAACCAACTCTCCTCCTCCTCCTCTTCCTCCTTCTTCTTCAGATCTGAAACCTCAGGGTGAATGTAAACATTACATAAAACTGATAAGGCTGATTTTACTTTAGAAATTATTTAGAATAGTTGTGTTCATTTGCCTCTGTTTGTATGGTTTTCTTGGTAGCCACAATTTATTTTTTCCTCTCAGAAATGGTAGATCCCATGATGGACAGATTAAAGAAAAAGTATATGAATTGTGTTCCATTTCCAACAAATGTGGGCAACTAATAATGACAGTTCTGATCCCCCGCAAAACTAATGGATGGATCACGTTTAAAGGCTGTCGAGCTACAAAAGGCATTCAGCACAAAAGTTGACTCTTTCCTGTTACATTCTCATTTTTAGAAGTCCAGAGTTGTAATTTATATGAGTTCATTTCATAGGCATGTTTCATACTCTAGTGCTGAAATGCCAGCTATGTCTCCATTATGAAGACACCTTAGGTGAGGCCAGTTTCCATTACATGCAACGGAGATCAGCTACCCTGAGGGCCTAATTAAGATGCCTTTACTGCATAATGGAGACACAGTCACAGATACGGTATTCATCTTAGGTTTTTTGCTGATTCTGTTTTGTCCTTCCACTCAGTGCTTTTAAGTAATCAAATGGCATATACCAGGGGTAGGCAAACCACGGCTCGGGAGCCACATGCGGCTCTTTGGCCCCTTGAGTGTGGCTCTTCCAGCTTAGGAGTACCCTAATTAAGTTAATAACAATGTACCTACCCATATAGTTTAAGTTTTAAAAATTAGGCTCTCAAAAGAAATTTCAGTCATTGTATTGTTGATATTTGGCTCTTTTGACTAATGAGTTTGCTGACCACTGCCATATTCAACAACATGCACTGTGTTCCACCAAGTGGACTTCTTTTTATGAGGGCTTCATTCATTTCATGGAGAAGATCTCGGACATCATCCACACATTATTTTTCAGCTAAACATTGGTCACCCAGGGAACAAAGGGTGCAGATGGCAACCCATTAGATACAGCCTCTTACCATCCCAGAAGCTGTCAGGAGTAAGTCAGAATGCTGAAAATCACTCCGATGGCACTTTGACAGCTGACTCAGCATCAAGGGGTGGCCTCTGATGGTCTCTTTGCCCCTATGTTGAGCGAAAACTCCAAGTTGCTGCCAATTGTTCGAGCAAATGGTGGAGAGTTCAGAAACAGCCTTAGATGTTTCTCCAAGGCTGTCTCATTTCTGCCACAGGCTAGCACAGTTGGCACCCCCATCCAGTGCTGTAAGGGAGTTCAAAGGAATGTGGAGTTTTCATTTCCTTACATTCCAAAGTAGTATTTTGTTAAAACTCATTCAGGTGGGAAATGATGTCTGGTAGGTTTGCTCTTTCTCATACTAAGTAAAAGAAGGCAGGGATGTTATTTCCCCTTCCTAAATCTTAGGGAAGTTCATACTTCCCATCCCGTCCTGTGAGATGGGTGTGAATGGTCTGTCCAGGTATGGGAAAGGCCATCTCCGGTAAAGGTAAGTCTATATGGAACACAAAATTGTGCTTCACACGTAGTCAACCTGCAATGCGTTCCTGCATGGAAAGAGCTACTTCTGGATTGGGAACGGCTTCTTGCAGTGCAGATGTTCAGTCTGGGAGCACACTGCACATTGACTACGGGACCAAGTGCAGAAAGGCCCCTTATCTCCATTCACCATTAAAGCAGTCAGCTCTTGATGAATGTTTGTTAAACCCAGTCCTTGAAGGTCACCTGTCCTCACTGTTACTACTTTTAGGGCTTCTGAAGAACATCATGAGATAGTGAAACTACAAAGAAGCTGATGATTGTACAGTATGCTGTCTTGGTTATATAGTTTATTTTTGGATTATAGCAGTCTAACAAATCTGTACTTCTCTGAGCAAGTCAGGAAGACCTCGTTGGCTGCTGCTCTTACGTGCAGGGAGAAGGGAAAATGTTCACAGTTTCAGTACAATACTGAAGTAAAAGGATACTTTTTTTTTCTAATTTGCTTCTGGCAAGATTTGGGTACTATTTGACTTGGCTTCCTTGACAATATTGAGATTTCTTCAAATTTTGTGTTTTATTAACAATTATGATTATTAATATATTTATTTAAAACATATTTATTTATTTGTATTTCTATCGCGCCCTATACCCAAAGGTCTCAGGACGGGTTATAATATTATATTAATCTTAGACAGGTCCCTGCCCTCAGGCCACTTTACCATCTAATACAATCGGACCCTCATATCCACTTGTTCAGTAACCACAGTTTCAGTTAACCATGGTTACTGGATCAGCACCCCACCACACCCCTGGGCATCATAAGGGAAGAGCACCCAAAACCAGAAGGCCTATTTCAGCCTCCGTAGAGCATTGAAATAGCCTCATGATGCCATCGGAACCTGGCCCAAAATGTAAGGGGGACACAAGGTGTCTGGTGGTGACCCTATTCCAATGCTCTTCAGAGGCCAAAATAGGCTTTCTGGAGGCCAGAAAAGCACTTCTGGTTCTGGGGTTACATGACCTCAGAACCGGAACGTCTGTTCACGATTATCCACATTAGGAGCCAGAATGTATCCCCAGTGGATATGGGGGTCTGATTGTAATTTCTGAAAGAGTTTACTATACAAACCTAAAAGCAAGGTCTATAGGATCACCCTAACGGTTGTAGCTCAGTGTTAGAGCAAACTGCCTGAAAAGCAGAAGGCTGCTGGTTCAATCCCCAGCCTCCCACCAGAAGTAGGCAATGGCAAACCACTTCTGTATCTCTGCCAAGAAAACTGCAGGAGTTAGCCACAACTCGATTGTACCCAACAACAGCAACAAAAATAAGTAGTTGAATATCCAAATCTATAAATTCTGTATTATTATTATTTTGGAGAAGACAGACTTGTTTTTTTATCGTACAGTTCAAGGTCTACCAAATGACTAGTGGGTCCATGAGGTTCCATATTTAGCAGCACTGCAGGAAATGGCACCAGAAGTGGTATCCCCAAAAAGAGCCTTCCTGGAAACTTTGAAGGCCACAAACTTCCATTCTCAGCCTTCAGAATCCAAGTGCCAGTTCTGAGCACAGGGTCCAACCCTCAGAGTCAGCAGCTGGGGCTGGGATGAGATGGGTCATCAAAAATGCAGATGGCCCTGATCTTACTCCAGTGGCAGTCCATCCCAGTGTGAGATGGGTTGCATATCCTGGGCCAGGATACTCAAATTAAGTGCCATAATGGGGTACATGTTCTCTCACTTCAAAGGTAAACTGGACCAGCATCTGTGTGGATGCCCACCAGGCCATTTGTCCCTGCCCTTGGCCTGGACTGCTAGGAATCTCTAGGCTAGAAGTGTTCAAGCAAATCTTGCCTCGGTTTCTATTTAAAACCCTCCAGTTGTGGGGAAAACCTTAACTGTATGGGCCAAAGTACTACTTAGTAATTCTTACAGTGAGAAAATTCCATTGAGTATACAAAATGGATTTCTTTACTGCCATTTTCTTCCTGTTATAGTAACCAGAGGAATACCTGGAGCCCATTTATTTATTTATTTATTCATTCGTTCGTTCGTTCGTTCGTTCGTTCGTTTGTATATTTCCATTTCTGTCCTGCCCTATACCCAAAGGTCTCTGGGCGGGTGACAGCGAATCAACCAACATTTTAAAAACATATTAAAAAACAAGATACAGGTTGAAACAAGATACGTAGTTAAAAGCTCTAATTTAAGCCATGCATTCAATGGTGTATTAATACTTTAATTAATTAATTAATTAATTAATTAATTGTAGGGTAGAACACTGTAGTTACCAGTTTGGTTTTTAACATCTCCCCAAATAGGACAACGGCAAACTGCTTCCAATTTTTTTACAAGAAAACTGCATAGGAGTGTCCATGAAGTCATCGAGAGTAGATCTCAATACTAAATCATATTTTGTATTATAACCTTGCTCATTTCTATTTTCAGGAAAATGGTATTACAAACGGAAACGTATACAAAAGACCATTCAACGAATCCTTTGAAGAAGCACCCATGTATATTGCAGTCTTGACAGTTCTGGGTTTTGGAGTAGCAACATTGTTTGGCTACCTACGAGACTTCATGAGAGCCTGCGGACTACAAAAATTTGGTCGTTATGAAGAGCGGGAAGAACAAAAGGTATAGAGGGTTGAAATCTAACAAATGTCTTCAAAGAAGATAAGCAGAAACCCGCTAGCAAGAAGAGGATTTCTCAACCAAAATTGTTTTGGACTTCAGTTGTTCATGTCACCATCAGCAAGATGTCTTATAAGTCACTGGTATCAGGAATGTGTGCTTGTGGGCAGTGGATACTGGAGAGAGATCTCTACTGGGCAGTGACCCATACCTGTTAATAATGTTTGCCTCCATTATTACAAAATGTGCATCATGTCAATGTTCACATAATAGAAAAGTCAACACCTTTGTTAATCCATTGCCCTCCCCTTACTGCAGCTGCCATTGTCTTTGACTTGGCCTTGTCAGCTGAGTCAGGTGGCGATTGGGACTCCAAGCAAACCTGCGGTGTTTTTCCACCGCGTTCCTTTAATCCGAATCTAAGGAATGGGTACATTCCTTAATCCAGATCTAGTTTCCATGGGTGGTATAGCACCCAATAGCAATGGGTGCTAGCCTCCCTGCCATGGAAACACCAGAGCACCCATTTGGAAATCCGGATCCACCCATGAGGGGTCTGCTTGTCACCCCAGGTATTTGGGGGGACGGGGTAGCTTCGAAGTCACTTCGAAGTCTGTGCAAAACAACTCCATTGAAGTCTGTGCTGATCTTCGGAGTGAACTTCGAAGTGACTTCGGAGTGACTTTGAAGTGACTGCCGAGTCACTTCGGAGTCACTTCAAAGTTCACTCTGAAGATCAGCACAGACTTCAAAGACGCTTGAGCTATTTTGCACAGATTTCGAAGTGACTTCGAAATGACTTCAAAGCTTAGGTTTTAGGGCTCCCCCCATGGGTGCCCCCCTCCCCCTAGCCTCTTCTAGACCCCATTGCCACACAAGCATGGAAACAGGCTCCCTTTAATCCGGATTTTCTGCCTGAAGACCCCTTTGTAGACCCCATTAATGGGGTCTACAGAAAATCCGGATTAAAGGCCAGAAAGTACCCATTTGATCCGGATTTCCCCAGCGGCAGTCGAAACAATCGGATCCCAAATGCGTGCCATGGTGGAAATGGGATCATCCGGCTCACACCCAAATGGGTCCTTAATGGGTGCAAAAATGGGTACTTTCTGACAGTGGAAAAACACCCCTGGAGGGTGTTTAGGGGAAAGTGGTTTTGATAAGGATAGTATTTCAGTATATGTGTGCGCACATGCCTGTGTGTTTGTATAGTATAATAAGATTTTATTTTTTAAAAAGTGTGAAAAATGGATCACTGCCAACAACTGAAGGGCATAGGGATGTGCAAGAATATTCTAAATATTTGTTATTCCGATTGAATTCAGTCGAATCCAAACATTCAGATTCGAATCAAATGTCCACACATTCATTTTTTAATATTCAAATGAATACGAATATTTTGAATCATTGTGACATTGGACAATTATTGCACTGGACAATAATTGTAATAGTGCTAATCCAGAGATTTTTGGAGTCTAAGGAAGGGACCATGGCTTAGTCACAGGGCACTTAAGCAGAAATGCAGTTTTTCACATTTCCATGTAGGGTACAATAATGGTATCTTGGAATATTGTTGCCAATTGCAGTACATAATAGGTGAAATGAATAGCAAATTGGCCACAATACAGTGCAGCTCTTCACAGTCCTAGCATTCTCTTTACAACCATAAAGTTCATTAAGAAAGCTAATAGGAAATTCATGGTTTGCTTCAAGTTCTATAGCTTGTTGGTCCTGCAAGTTCTATAGGCTTGTTGACTTGCTTATGGCTCAGGTTACACCCAAACATTGGTTAGTTATTTTGCTATATTTAGATATTCTGGAATAAAGCATGAGTATCCCAAATTAACTATGGCTTATATTGTAATATTCAAATATAGTGGCATAAGCAACCAATGTCTGGATGCCGCCTTAGTCACAAAATCCAGATTAATGACTATCACTAATCTTAGTATGTTATAGCAGGTAAATTTTATAATGGGCAAAGAGATCACACTTTGTGCTGGTGAAAATGTTGCTGTGAATCAGTCCTGGCTTGTATCTGGTTACAGTGGATGTATTCCTGTTACACGCATCCTCTTTTTTACATCATCGCCTCCACCTACGTTTTAAAAGGTCACATAAGAAGCTGTGGGTTGTTTTTTTTTTCATTTGTATATTGGTAAAAATTAGTACTTACCAACAGTGAAAACATTTTGTACACATATCTCTACGAGTATACATACACTTACACACATATGTATATACATATGTATATATTAATGGCAATGAATAAATGCATCACAAATGGGACAAAGGTTGTCTCTAGATATGCAGTAATATATTACCCGGCATTCCAAATATAGCCCTGATTTAAGTATCCAAAACCCCAAAATATTATATTAAGTATCCAAACCCCAAAACTATTATAGGAAAATCAGCAGTCATGCTAGGTTTCCCGTGACAGTGATGCTTACCTCAGTGCCTGTTAGCAATTCTCACCATAGGCCACTGGAAACCAGCCAAGCACAAAATAACAATAAAAGGGGTTTGATTGGCTTCCGGTAACTCTAATTTCCTTCATGATGGATGCTGCTAAAAGATGTGAAAGAAAGCATGAAGTTGTCCTTTGTGTCTGGCAGGAAGTAGCAAGAAGCAATCCCAGAATCTTGCTTAGATCTCACATTGCCTCTTGGTGCCTGAAGGCACATTTTGTTTTCGGCCTAGAAACTCCCCCTTCATTTTCATAATAATGAACCATCCCACCTTTATGTATTTATTTATTTGTTATCTGTCAAAGCCTGTTTTAATTTTTTCAAAGGGCGCATTCCGACATCACACGGAAAGTTTGTATTGTGGGGGAACATGGATCTAGAACATGTTCCCGTTGTTCACACACAACAGGAGCTCGATTTTCTTTCTTACGGTTCCAGTACTCACCATAGGGATATCAAACCTTTTTTTCTGTCCCACCCTAGCAAATTCCTCTCCGACTAGTTTCAGTCAGTTTCAGAGAGTTGCTTCTTCCTCCCCTGCTTGCTGCATTAGTGCATTCCGCTCATGCTTTAAAATACAGGGGAGCAGAGATTCCCCTTCCTTCCGCTTTCTTTTGTGCACCCTTCAATGCAGGGAGGAGATAGAGAAAAATGACCCATGAGGGACTGCTTCTGAGTGTTGCTTGCTTTCTCGCTCTTTTTTTCGGCAATCCGTCCCCCCCCCCCGATCCATCACTATTTGTGACGGATCGGAGAGGACCCCACGCGTCCACACACATGCGGGGAGGACGGATTCTGGAGGACAGATTGGAGTGGGTGCTGTGCGGACGCACCAGCACCCGTTCCAAACGTCCTCTGGCTTGCGCGCCACCACCGCCACGCCCGGAGCCACAGGACTGGAGCATGGAGCTGCCAGTCACTGTGTGTTTCCAGCGGCGCCCGGCGTGCGGGGGAAGGGCTCCAGAAGCAGGCAGTCCTGCTTCCGCCCTTCCCAAAATGGCGGGTGGAGAGAATCCATCTCTTCCCCTGGCCGTGTGCGGAAGCGTCCCACTTCTGCATACATCCAGGGGGAAATGATGGATGTAAGACCTGATTTTTCAGGTCTTACATTTAAGACGGATTTCAGGGGCAAAACCGGTTTTAAAAACCAGTCTTGCGCACCGAAATGCGGACACAGACTCTCCAAATAGGTAGAGAGAACACAAAAGATCTATCAAGGAGAAAAAACCAAGGTCCTTCTAATATGAGAAAACTAAAAGAGGAGGAGGTAACAAATAGCCAACCATACAAAGACACCAATCCGAGACTTCTCACAAAGGGCAAATAAACAGTGGCTTCCAGAGAATTTTACTATGTCAATAATGGGGATCTTGTTTTTTATACACCATTCTTTTTATCCTCTTTTGTATACTGTTATAAACTTTTATAAGATATTATATTTTTACTAGTAAATTTACCATTAATTGTATATAAGGGTGTATATCTTTCCCCCTTTTTGGGTATCAGGGCACTCTTTTAGTTTTCTCATATTAGAAGGACCTTGGTTTTTTCTCCTTGATAGATCTTTTGTGTTCTCTCTGTTGATTTGATCTATCTGATTTTGATTTTTTGGGTTGTTCTCCAAATAGGTATACAGGTGGATGCATCTTCAGGTAAGTGTTTTAAATGTGTTCTACATGGGGGTTAAACCGGTTTCCGCAGTCAATGCTGAAACACCCTTTGTCACTGCCAAACAATCCTGCCAAACCCCACCACCTTTCTCCCTCTCTCTTTCTCTCTCTCTCTCTCACACAGAGAGAGAGAGACAAATAAATGATGTTAACAGTATTGATGTGCACAAATATTCGTAATATTCGTTATTCAAATGAATTCGGACATTCGTACATGAATCAAATGTTACAACATTCGTACATGAACATTGGTACGAATATGAATGTTTCGGAACATCCGTAGAAATAGTTCAGACATTTCTTAAACTGGGGGGGGTGTGTATCGGATACCTATCGATACGTATGTGTTTGCATAGGATACGTATCCGATATGTATCCGATACAAATACATATGGATCAATACATATCCGATGTGTATGTGTTCCTATAGGATATGTATCTGATATGTATGCATTTGTATAGGATATTTGTATAAATACATTCGTATCACATAGAATCCACATTCAAAGAGGATCTAATTGAACAAATACGAATTTTCTAACATTCCTTTCATTACGCATTGAATGCCCAAAAACCCCATTCATGCCCATCCCTAGTTCACAGCCTTACTCTGAGACAGCTGGGCAGCATGTAGAACAGAAAGATTTTATTTTTGTGTTTTTAGAGGAAGACGGGATCACTGTAGCTTTAGATGTAACCCATTTAGTTCAATATTTACCATGAATTGATGATGGATTTTAAAGATTAGCATCAGATATTTTATACCATTTAAAAGTCAAATTCCCTTTTCCCTTCTAAAATTAGATTTATTTATATCCATGATGCATGTATGGCTGTTGTAAAGTGAAAGGAACAGATCTGACAACCAGTGTATAGTATTCTAGGGTTGTGCACGAATATTCAAGAATTCAAAAATCCAGTTCGAATCCGACAAATGTTGACATTTGAATTTGAATTGGATTTAATAACATTTGAATCTAGACATTTGAATAGATTTTGGATTTTCTGAAACATTCGTTTGAATGATTTGAACGCCCAGATACCTATGTATCTGTACAAATTTATACGTATCTTGCGCTTAAAATACGGGGTTGAAATGGGATGCATACCGGATAATATGGAATGTATATGGAATGCACATTTCAGCTTTCCTCAAAAGAGTGCAAAACTCTGTGACTTGTTTCACTTGATAACTGTTACCTGAAGAAAACATTAGTTTGTTTTTGTTGTAACCTTCCTCTAAAGAGCTGGGAAGTGTAAACACAATTCAGCTTTCCACATTTTTTCCACGGAGCAGCCCTAGTAGGCTGATAAGGTAAAATGCTTACTCAGTAGGCTTTGTGGATTTTAGAAGACACTTGAATCTGGGCCCTGTGGTCTAGTCTGACACTGTAATCACACGTGGCATCATGTGTGTGGGAACACAGTTGCATTTATGTTGCCTTAAACCCTCTCATTACCAAAGGATTTCAGTTTAACCTGGGGCTGGGAAGAATTCAGGCTAAGTGAGCAGAGTATCAGGCTGGAACTCCACTTAGTGGGCAAGGCACCCAATGTTGTACACTCTGCCACCTGATTTCCATTTGCAGCAGAAAAAAGGACCTTGTGCTGTGCCGTTACTTGGTGCAAACACCAATCGAGGCACATCTTTGGAGGGCGCCATTTTGCTGCTTTCAGTAGAAGTGCCACAATTGCCAATGAAAGTGGAGGAGGTGTGATTTTCAGCAGTGATTGTTGTTCCTTCCTCTTTCACCCAGGAGGGAACCATGGAGAACACAGCCATATTTTAGGTATTCTTATGAGACGGAGATAATCTTGAAATTTTACAGTGTGCACTTTTTTCTCTCTTTTTCTTTCTTTCCTTTGGGGAAAAAACATCCTAGGATTTTGTACCACTTTATCAGGATTATGAAAACTTTTTTACAAGAAACCTCTATCTGAGAATAAGAGACAATTGGAATCGACCTATCTGCAGTGTTCCTGGACCAAAATTTGACCTGTTGGAGCGTGTTTCAGATGACCACAACTGGACATTTAGGTGGGTCTGTCTAGTAAGTATAGGTAGAATCATTTAAGAAAAGAGCAGTTCTAGAGCAATTCTTGCTTGTTTTGGTACCACCAAAATGTGGCCAGAACATTGGAGTTCAGTACATCCTTCTATAGAACAAACTCTTCTAGCACAAACTCTCTATTACATGTTTTGCAAAGTGAAAACATTATTCTTCTAGCACGTTTCCAGAATTCATATAAATCATTTTACTGCCAAAATCTGAGGTCAGAAGCAAACCCTGTGGCACACTGGGACCTTTTTCATGGCCCAGCAATTTCTGGCTTTCCTTTTGGCAGAAATGAAGGTCCTTGGCATGGCTGGTTTTCTGAAGTTGACTTCTGATTGTAAACTGGTATCTTTTGGTGACCTTTAACTACAGTTTTTATGAGTCTTGAGTGCTTGTGATTGGTCTTTTTGTTTGGAAAAAGAAAAGTGTGCAACTTTTGCTGTTTGCAACCTTTTTTGCACTATAACAGTTTTTTGGTGCAGAAGCTATCTGTGGTGGTGGCCGTGGAAAATATTGCTCCAAAGCATGTTGGCAACAAAACAGGAGTGTCCTTCCATGTTGCCAGGAGGCTTCCTTGGCAGCTCCATAGGAAACCTAGTATCTTGGGGTCCTAGCACTATCCAGACACCCCATTGTACCCATGGCCTGTGTGAGAAAGTGTAAAAAATAAAGGCCTATTCGCACTTAGGCCTCTGGCTAACAATTAGGACAGCCCTGGGACAGAGCATTCTCTCTGCGAGCCGGGCTGGCCTAATTGTGGTCAGAGTGTGGAGCACAAAATTGTGCTCTACACCCAGCCCAAGCAGTCTCTAGCCGTCCCAGAGCTGTCCAGCAGGCATTTGCACTCTTCCTGCCAGACAGCTTTGGAGCCCGGCACTGGGCCACCACCATTGGGCCCTATCGGGAACATGTCCCTTACCAGCCAAAGCGAAAGGTCTTTCCGTCCCCACATGTCCCAGTCTTAGTGCACTACAGCCGTCTTATGTGGTGAGCACTTCATCTAGTCTAACATTTGTGTGATGGGAGTTTCAGCCATGGCAATTGGCACTGCCCCAAGATAGATGTTCTCGGGAGGGTTTATGCTATGCCCATCTGGATGCATGTTGCTTTCCTCCTTTGACTTGCATTACGGACCACTCCTCTTCCAAGTCAATGTAATTTTCAATAGGGCTTGTCTTCCACAACATAACTTAGTTGTATTTTTGCTGTATTTCTAATAACCCCCTGATTTACATTGAAGTCTGCTGTTCCTCTAAAGCAGTTTCCTGCAGAATCTTAGCATTATAGGACGATGCACTGTATTTATAATGACTGTGCCCTTGGGTTGCAACACGTACCTAAAACTAAAACTGACTTAAAAATCAGTTTGTTACTTATTTGCACGATATGTGGATGGAATTTCCATGCCTGTCCCCGTTCATTATCCTTCTGTGTTCGTCTCAGTACATGAACATATTAAAGGAAACCCTATTTGTACAGATCTTCTGTTGCATGAGGGCTTTGGATAATCACAAGAACAACTTACTCACTTGTCCAGTTTTCTGTTTCACTGCTCACACTCTGAATGCTGATAGGAGTTTGAGATTAGCCTGGGGATTCACTATTGGGCTTTGGAACCAGGATTATAGTGCCAATTTTGCTTGACCACACACGCAGCAAAACATCTCCCGCTACTTCCATTTCACCATGGTCTTCATTCTCCTTTCAGTGAGCTCTACCCCAGCTCCTTCCATTAGAGCTGAACTTGGAGTTTCATCAGGTCAGTGCTACATTAAGTCAAAAGATTTCAACTTTTGGCTGTGGCCATGAATAGACTTCCAAGATTGTGCTTTGATGAACAACTTAGTCATGAGGCTCAATACCCATGAGTGATGCACTTACATAATATACTCTCCCACTATGGTTTGTCCTTCCAAGTGTTAGGGCACATGACCTTCCAGCTAGACGGACTTCTAAGCAGTTTGTAAGAGACATGAATGCACAAAATGACATTGCCGTTCTCTGGATCAGTTAAATGACTGGTACACATTAAAACATCATTCCAGCTTGAAAAATATCTAGTTTATAATATTTTATGCACGTGCACTTCAGACTAATTGATTCTATGGCGAAATATGGGCAATACCACCATGTGCATTCTAAAGAGAGATTATGTGTTTGTGGCATACCAGTTGTTGAATATTTTTGTCATGACCTATTTGACTGTCAGCTGTATTCCCCATCTGTCTGTCTGTCTGTCTGTCTGTCTGTCTGTCTGCCACCCACCTACCCACCCACCCATCCATCCATCTATCTATCTTTCACCCTATACCTATAGGTCTCAACGGCAGGTTACACGTTTAAAAATAACAGATTAAAACAGTGATATCCATAGAAAGACTTTTTAAAAGTCCAGCATATTTAAAATCATATACTAATATCTATGGTGGGGTGGGAGGGAATATGGTTACATTAGCCAAAGGCCAAGGCAAAGAGGTGCATCTTATAATAATGCTATAATATAATAATAATGTGCATCTTCACCACCTTCCTGAATGTATACAGAGAAGGGGCGTGCTGCATCGAGGGGGAGACTATTCCATAACCAGGGGGCCATTACTGAAAACTTTACCGGGTGCCCACCTGCCTCACCACTGAGGGTGGTGGGAGAACCAGGAGGGCCTCTCCTCCAGATCTCTAGGCAGAGGCAGGTTCATATGGGAGAAGGCATTCCTTTGGGGCTCGGTCATTTGGGGCCTTGTAAGTCAGAGTTAACAACTTGAATTGGGTTCAGTAGTGTATCTTTCTCTAAAAATATAAGTTACTAGAAAGCAAAGGGGAAACTGATTTGTCTTCCACAGGGAAAAATTGCCCAGATGACACACGTTGCATTGTTCTTGGCTGGGACTGCACATATTAGAAAAATATCTACAGAAGAATATCTCTACCTTGGTCAAACCTCATCTACTGTGTCCAGTTCTGGGCACCCCAGTTCAAAACAGACATTGACAAACTAGAGCAAGTCCAAAGGAGGGCTAACAGAATGGTTAGTGGTCTGGAAACCATGTCCTACGAGGAAAGGTTGAAGGATCTAAGAATGTTTAGCCTGCAGAAGAGAAGACTCAGAGGAGACATGTTCACAGTCTTCAAGTATCTGAAAGGCTGTCACAGTGCAGAGGGATTGTCCCTATTCTCACTTACACAAGATGGGAGGACTAGAAACAATGGTATGAAACTTCAAGGAAGTGAATATAGATTAGATATTAAGAAAAACTTCCTTACAGTGAGGGTGATCAGTCAGTGGAATAGGTTGCCACGGGAAGTAGTGAGCTCTCCTTCACTGGAGGTCTTAGAGCAGAGGCTGGATCTACATCTGTCTGGGATGGTTTAGGTAATCATGCACTGAGCAGGGGGTTGGGCTCAATGTCCCTAGAGGTCCTTTCCAACTCTATGATTCTAAGAACCGAATGTGGTGATATGAGCAGGGGATTGGGACAGCTGATCGTTGTATTGTCCTGTTTATGTTTTTATGTCTTCTTATGTCATTCTTCCTATATTTGTACATGTTAGTTTCTTTGGCCCTTTCCGCACTGGCTCTAAAAACGCATTTAGAGCCAGATTGGGGAGGGATTAAGACCCGGCCTCCGCATAGGGAACCCAATTAGGATCCTTCGTGGAAGCCGCTTCCGCATTTCAGCACGCAAGGCCGGTTTCTTAAACCAGTTTTGCTGCCGAAATCCTACCCTAATGGAAGACCTAAAAAATTAGGTCTTGCCCAGCTGTCAAAGAGGGAGAGTACATGCTATTTGTTTGTTTTGTTTTAGGTGATATAGATTAAATGTAGCATTACAAAGAAGATCTGTGCTCCAGGATGACATTTTTAAAGTAATAGTAGCTGAAATAGCATTATTTACAGCCTTAAATAAAATCCAACACAAAAGTGGAATCTGTTGAAATCTGATCTTATTTTGAAAACTGAATAAAATCAAGGAAATCTAAGAACTGAGCTATTACCAATCCATATATCCACAGCAGAAATGGTTTTCATTTTTTTCCACTGGAACAAACTTCTACATGTGTGCCAGTTTAATCATTTACATTTACTGCTGATGAGTTTTCTTAATGAAAGGATGATAATGATAAAAATAATAGAACCAAGTGCTCATATAAGTTTGGGTTAGCAGAGCTTGGATCTGATCTTTCACTTCAGCCCCTTTTTAAAAATGCTTGTGCTTTTTTTCCTCCCCTACCTGTAGGTATACTGGAAAAACCCTTAAGAATGTTATCAACATGGGTTCATATAACTACCTCGGCTTTGCAGAAACTGATCTTAATGCTTTGAAAACTGTGAAAACAGTGCTGCAGAACTATGGCACAGGAGTATGCAGCACCAGGCAGGAAATGGGTAAGTCAAACAGCCCTTTTCAGTTACTGCAGTAATATCTGGTAGATTCTATGCTTAATTAATTCTAATTTACTTATTTTTAATAAATAAAAATCCATTAGTTCCAACTTCAGGGAAATGACAGGTTAGAACAATCCATTCAGAGTGCTGGCCTGAATTTGCACTTAGGCATCTGAGACCTATTCACACGAGGGATTTTGGAACACGTGAAGGACACCCTGGAATGGAGCATTCACTCATCTGGGCGGGAAATTCGGTTTGGAACCAACCCAGCCCAGCCCAGAGTGCCTTCAATGTGTTCCAGCTGTAGAGCAGTTAATACTGCTTTACACCCAGCCCAGGGCATTTGGGGACGTTCTGCAGCTGTTAGGAAAGGAGCGCATTTTCACATTCCTTTCCTGACAGATGCAGGCCCCTCCCCAGGCCTGTCTGGATTGGGTCCGGCTGCACCCAGGGGCGGGCAGGCCTGTTCGGTCCCTTACCCGGGTTCCTGCAGGTTCTAGAGAGTGAGATCATGTCCCCTAGGGTCTGCAGGGACCCCCACAGTCACACACACCCATGGGGATGGGCCTAAACAGGAACGTGCGCGCGAAAGAGAGCCACCTACCTCATCCTCGCCGGGTCCTGAAGTGGCAAGCCGAATGTGCCTGCGTGCGCCGGTCACTCTCTGATTGGCTTGCTCTGATTGGCTAGCTGCAGCTCCCAATCAGAGCAGCCGGTGCGCGCAGGCTCACTCGGCACGCCATTTCAGGACCCGGCAACAATGAGGTACAGAATATCTGTACCAGAGCTGTCATAATTCCCTACCAGAGGCCTAAGTGTGAATTCAGCCCTGCTTTGCTTTCACAATAATATTTTGACCAGTCGTAAAGATGCTTCTTTAATGCCATCTGAGTGCTAATATAGGTCAAGGTGCTAATATACATATGAAAGAGTGAGTGACTAGAGTTAGGGTGTGTCTAGACTTAAGGAAGCTCCACATTGGAATGTGCAGCTGAGGCGTGGGTATCACATTTGGCACCCAGTCCTGCGTAGCGGTGGTGCATTAGCCTCTGCTACTTCAAATTGACCTTACTGCAGAATGAGCAACAATCACGCCACAGTATAAGGTAAATTCAGATGTTCCCACCAGTCCGGATAGGACTGCGAGAACCTGCTGGTATCCAGGGGATATGGTGGGATTGCCAGATGTAGAAGAAGAAGAAGAGTTGGCTTTTCTACCCCACTTTTCTCACCCATTTAAGGGGACTCAAAGCGGCTGACAAAGCTTTTCTATTCTTCTCCCCACAACAGATCACCCTGTGAGGTAGGTAGGGCTGTGGGAGCTCAGAAGAGAGCTGTGACTAGCCCAAGGTCACCCAGCTGGCTTCATGGGGGAGGGCGGAATCGAACATGGTATTCCCAGTTAAGTGTCCGGCTTGCATTATGTAGCTATAGCTATAACCACTAGCATTTTGTAGCTATAGCAGCAGAATGGATCCTCCATCCACTTTTTCCTGTCTGGGTTGCGAGGAGCTGGGGGGGTTGCACATACCCCTGGTTGGAGATGGGCACCCAGGAGGCCCCTGCCAGCCCACTCTTGCCCCACCCCCAAAAGGGGCTGCCAGCCTGTGGGCCAGTACAGCCCAATGGGGACAGGCCAGCCCACAATTTTGTGCTCCACACACTGGGCAGAAATAGCACAGCTCTGGGACAGGCTGGGCCGATTCTGGACAGAACCGGCCTCCCGCAAGAGCAAATGGCTTGTCCCAGAGCTGTGCTACTTCCAAGCCAGAGGCCTAAGTCCAAGTAGGCCTAGGAACAGAGTATCTGAGGCCAAGTGCAGCAGGATTTAAGTAGGAAAAGGATACAGTACTGAATTCTGAAATAGGAACTGGTTAGGCAGGCATCTAAGAAAAGTATCTTCTTTTGCTGTTGCATTCTCAGGTGTGAGCTAGGGCGTGGCTTAGTCTGTTTCTATATAAAGGAGCCAGGGGTTTGGTGAAATTTCAGTGAAAAGTGTATCATCTGTCAGTGAAGTCAAGAATTTACTTCCAAGGCCCTAAAAATGGAAAAGTCACTGTGCATGTTACCAAGCTGTCTGAAATTTGAACTGCAGTGCTGAACAATGTAATATAACGCGTAGACATCCAGTATCGCGTTCAAACCAAAGACGTGCGTGAGTCCAAGGTGCGGGTCTGGCCTTGCATCAAGCCAAGGCCCGGAATCGCCACTCCCGCTTGGCCTCATCCAAGTGCCCCACCCCCCTCACTGAAGCAGCTGGTTGAATTAAGCCGTGTTCGGTTTGGCTTAGCTCGCAAAGCTTGGCCCATCTGGGAATATGTGCCAGGCTTTTACGCCCACTTCACGCCACTTGTATGGCGGAGGACGGCCTTTCCATAGGCCGTAAAATTGGCATAAAGAGGCATGAAAGCTGCCGTGTTTTTTTATGGCCACTTTGCACCAGTTTTACAGCCACAGCAGGCCTCTACATAAAAGGTCACCCTGCCCACCAGCAGCCTTCTGTGAGGCTTTATTAGATTGTCTCAGTAAACCTGCTAAGGTTCAGCTTGCTTTTGGTACTAGCATGGAATGAGTCCACCCTGGAACAGAAAGATCTTTGTGCTTTGGAGAATCCCAGCTGCCATGGCTGTGTTGCCAGTGTGTTACCCGGGAGACTGGCAAGCAGTTCCTATGGTCCAAGGAAGCAGTAGGTCCTGTCCAGATGGGCTGCAGATGTTGCTTGAGTTTTAAACCACAAACTTCAGGCTTGTTCTTGTAACGGGGGAATGAAACTTAGAAACATGATAAAATGGAACCGGACATCTCATCTCTGCGGCCAGCGTACCATATTACATACCTCCCGATGATAAGATCTGGTTGGTGTCTCAGAATTCTTCTTGAACACCTCACCTACCACCCACAGAAGTTGTACTCTAATTAGAAATGTGCTAAGTAGTCTCACACGCCCTTGTTGATCAGGTTTTGTTTTTGCAGAACTGAATCAGGAATTGGTTCCCATTGTGACACAGGAGTCATTGTTATGCAGATTTTAGCTGCGTGCTGTTAATGTGTGCTTGTAGGGGGAGCGATGACACTTACTTTGCCAACAGAGCAAAAACATGCTTTAACAGCATCGTGGCCTTGATATTGACAGTGACGTTTGCAAGGTATGGGATTCCAGTAGTGTGCTAGAAGATGTTGCTTATTCGTCATTCAGGGATCAGATGGGTATGTCTTAGATTCCAATTTGATAAGGAAGACCGGAACCAAAGCAAATAAAAAATAAAAGATTTAATACTTCCAAGGCTTTAAAATTAAATGACTAAGTGTAAAGTTATTTTTACCATTTCAAGCACAATAAATACATCAGGCAAGACTTAGATTAGCATGTATGGGAATGGGACTACATCTGTGGAGTTTCTGCTCATGGAATGAGCATGATTTTGTGCCACATTCCAAGGTGCTCTATAACCACCTGGAACAGAGTTTGGCTGTGGTCACATCTTTAGTTCAGATCTGACTGCTCACACCTTTTCATTTCTGTTTTATTTGTGGACTTTCCACCCTCCATAAAAACCTATAGAAATGGAAAGGTGTGAGCAGTCAGACCTGAAGATGGACTGAGGAAGGTCTAAAGTGAAGGTGTGATGGCAGCCTTTGAGAGAGGAAGGTGGAATCTACACAGAAGGGAAGGACGCGTTAAGTAAAACGTCTTTTCTTTTTTGCATTAAAGCAGTGGTTCACAGCATGTGGGTCGCAACCCCTTTGGGGGTCGGTCTGCTCTTTCACAGGGGTCGTTATGAAGTAGCAATGAAAATAATTTTAGGGTTAGGGTTAGACTGAGGGTCACCACAACATGAGGAACTGTATTAAACGACTGTGGCGTCACGACCCCTTTGGGGGTCGATCTTTCACAGGGGTCGTTATGAAATAGCAACGAAAACAATTTTATGGTTGGGGATTAGGGTTAGGGTTAGGTAGGGGGTCACCACAATATGAGGAACTGTATTAAAGGGTCGCGGCATTAGGAAGTTTGAGAAACACTGCGTTAAAGAGAAGGATCACTTATGATTTTAAGACTCTAGTCTCAAATTACAGCTGATGGAGGTTGGAGAAAGAGACATGCAAGCCTCTCTGCCCTTCAAATGGCAACCAAGAATTCCCTCACCACTATCTGACAGGCAGGGAAGAGAACTTCCCTCACTCTGGCAATTGTAGGGCTTTCCCGGCGCTCAAAATATCTGAGCCCTCATAACCACTCTGCTGCTCTAAGTATCTTCTCTCATCCAGCCTTTCTAGCCATTTAGAATGTTCAGAGAAAGGGGAAGAGGGACACTGGCGCATGGACACAAGTGTGGTTCTCCCACTCTGGAGGAAAAGTGTTTCTGGCAGCACTTTTCACATCTTTTTTTTTTGGGGGGGGGGGCAGTTAGCCTGGTGCTGAGCCATCTCATGGTGCCATGATAGCGCCCAGCAGATTCTACCATGCAGTGGAATGTTCTATGACACTTAATATTGAAGCATTTCAATGGAAAGATCTTTCCATATCTCTGCCATCATGCATGAGATGCTACCACAGCAATTCACAGTCTGCTCAACACTAATACATGTGGTTCGTCAGAGTTTGGCCCTGAGCCCTGAAAAACTAAAATAGCACACTGATGCAGGACAAATCAGCTACAACAACTCGAACAGCTTGCGGGCTGGAACAGTTAGAACGGACTGATCCAAGGCAACAATGGGTGTTTTTCCACTTTCACTAGCAGTACCCATTACGTACCCATTAATGGGTACGTAATGGGTACTGCTAGTGACAGTGGAAAAACACCCAATATTGCAACTTCTACAGCTGGTGGACCATATATGCACAGCTGTACACTAAATGTCTTAAAAGATAGGGACTAAATGTCTTTAAAAAATTTAAAATAGTTTTGTCACTTTGATTCTGATATCTTAACATGCTATATTCCCTGAAACTTTCCTGTATATTGTATTGATTGTGTTTTGAGTAGGGATCTGCACAAGTATTTCAACATTCGAATTCGAATCGATTCGTAAATTCAAATTTAAACATTCAAACGAATTTTGAATTTCAAATCTATTCATTCGAATTATCCACACATTCTTATGTGTACAGGTTCGTACATGATGCGTGCTAATATGTATGTATCTTTCCCATATGGGAGGAGAACGGGTTGCATATGGACATGGACATTTGCGTCTGAGATGCATAGCGATGCGTACAAGCACATACGAATGTTGTTGACATTCTGTAAGTGCAAATTCAAATTGAAAATTCAAACAAATAGATTCGAATTTGCTCAGTTCGAATCGAATTTGGTTAAATTTGAATTTTAAGTATTTGATTCGAATCTTATCCAAAAAATTGAATTTGTGCACACCACTAGTTTTAAGGAGTTATAGACACTTTTGTTTGGATGGCACATTTGGAGTTTCAATTTCCACTTGTAATTCTTTTAAGATAAATAACCTAACTTGGGCTGCATCTATAAAGAATGAGAGCCTCCACCCCAGCCTGCTATTGAAGCCCCTTTGCTGGAGCAGCTGGGGGGAGGGGCAGGAGCTGCCCCCCATGTGGCTGCTCCTCTCCAGCAGTGGGGCATTGATGGCAGGTGGGGCCAGGGGCAACCCTCACCACCATCTGTCATCAAAGCCCCATCGCTGGAGAGGAGCAAAGGTGGTGGAGGCAACCCCCTGCCACCCCCCATGTGGCTGCTCCTCTCCAGCGACGGGGCATCAAAGGCAGGAGGCAGCTGGGGATTGATCCGGTTGTCAGGGAAGATCCAATCTCAAAGATCCAGATCTTTGAGTTCAGTGCGGAAACACCCCTAATTGCATACCAGAGGCCTAAGTGCAAATTCAGCCAAAATGGCTACAAATCACACTTGTGGGCTACAAAGCTAACCTAGTGTGGGCTGGTGTGACAGGCCTCACGGGCTGAAACACATCAAGGATATCTTCTCCTAAACGGCAGTTTCCTCCTGCCTCCATGGATGCTGCCATGTATGGCACTTATAGATCATTATTTATCTCATCTATCTAAAGCGCAGAAAGAGCCAAGTGTGTGTTCGGGGTGATAATAATGCAGTATTACTGCCCCCTGTACCTGAAGGCATTGCGCTCTTCAGCAGGCATGTTGTACCATTGCAAATAGAGGTATGACTCTCAGAACTGTTCTCATAGGTGCCCACGGAGGTAACCACAGACATGTCCTTTATTTCTCCCTTACAGTCCTAAAGCAGTGTCTGTTTCTTAACAGTTTCAGTCGCTTTGCTTTTGACAAGGTGAAATGAGGTCTTTAAATTGTTCTTATTTGCAACAGGTAACCTTGATAAACATATTGAGCTGGAAAATCTTGTGGCACAGTTCCTTGGGGTTGAAGCATCTCTGTCGTTTGGCATGGGCTTTGCTACAAATTCTATGAACATACCAGCATTGGTTGGGAAGGTGAGTACATCTCCTTAAAACCAGCATTCCTCTGTCCAGAGGCCATGAAGCTTAAGAGTCTTTCGGAATGTATCACTGCTTAATTGACAAAGGAAGATTAGTAATGATCTTTGAACTGTAGTTATTAGCTAATTATCAGAATATCTATTGAATATCTAGCTTTGAAAGAGCAGTAATGCCTACCAACATGCTTGTTTGTTTTCTTACTTGTGATAGATAAAATTATTGCCAGTATGTGTCTGTGTTTAGGAGGGGATTAAGGGTGTTTCCTCACTTTCCACTTGTAATCCGGATTAAGGAAATCCGTCCCTGTGAAGCAGCTGCGGGATGGACTACATAGCCAGAATGTGGTGCTGCCACCTCGCTCAAAATGGCAGCTTCCATTCCCACCCACATCCGTTCCCTATCCTGTCCCTGTGCGGAAGCATCCTCCTTTGATCTGGAATTTGCAAGCAGGAATGGCTTGAAGACCTAATTTTTCAGGTCTTCCCGAAAACTGGATTGGGTGGCCTCCATTAGAGAAAGATCTCGTGTGAGGTCATGCGGAAGTGGTGTCCTTGAAGGGGCCCTATTCTGTCCTGCTGTGTGGAAGGTACCTTGAGGATGTGTGCCATATGGGGTCTTATCGGGTGCTTAATGGGCTCTTGAGGGCCTGTGCGGAAACACCCTAAGAAGGCTGTGAATGTGAAGCCATTTCAAAAATTTCCTTTGCTCATTTCAAAATATAGTACTCACAGAAGCTTTCAGTTTGGCAAACTTAAGGCCTTTCTGAACTTGCTCCGGTGAGATAGCCAAAGGCTCCTGCCACATGGAGCATAAACACTGCAGAGCTGCTTCTATCCCCAAAGTGACTCCATGCATAAGAATATAAGAGGAGCCCTGCTGGATCAGGCTACAGCCCATTTAGTCCAGCATCCTTTCACACACAGGTGTCCACCAATTGTCCATGGGCATCTCAAGCAGAGACAAGGGCAACCTTCTCCTGCTCTTGAATCCCAGCAAATGGCCTTAGAAATACCCTGCTTGTCCCCACAGCCTGAAAGATGTACTTAGGCATCCATTCTAGTAGCCATTGATACATCTGTCATCCATAAACTTGTCTAAGCCTTCCTTAAAGCCATCTAGGCTGGTAGCTGTTGCCACCTCACCCAGCAGCAAATTCCATAAAGTGATGACCCTCTGGATGAAGAAATTCTTCCGCTTGTTGGATCTGACTCTCCTACCCATCAGCTTCATAGAGTTTCCCCTGGTTCTAGTGTTGTGTGATAGAGAAAAGAAATTTTCTCTGTCCACCTTTTCTATACCATGCATGATTTTATATACTTCAATCAGGTCCCCTCTTTCCAGACTGAAGAGGCCTAGACACTGCAGTCTGGTTTCATAAGGGAACCTCCCCTGGGTGCATGATTGTAGAGCATTAAAAAGTGTTCTACAGCTATACTAGCATGCAGCTAGTAAAGCCCTGCATGCTCTCTTCACATCTCTTCTGGACAAACGGTGCATGGGGCACCGTGTTGCCCAGTCGCTGCAACAACAGCACCACGCATGCCCATTGCTGTGGGGAAGCAGCTGTAGCAGTCACACTTACCCAGTGCTTGGGGAAGCACTGAGTAAGTTTCTGATGCCTTTGGCATCACTGACTGCCATTGCCCAGTGCATCCTAGGTGGGAGTGAGCCTTCATGCCAGGTAAAGATGCAAAAGGGCTTGTAGAAATATGAAATATTTGGCAGAAAAATTATCCAGAACAGCCCTGCTAATGTAGCACATTAGTGCCTCCCTAAAGCTATGATTTCAAGGAATATTGAATATGGAATAATGTACAGGGTCGTATCAAATTATTATCCTGTTATAGTGAAGTAGAGATGGGCATGAATGTTCTAAACATTCAAAATTCATTCGAATTCAATTGAATGTGAACATTCGAATTCGAATAGAATGTCTACACATTCCAAAACATTCGTTTGAATGTTTCAAAACATTTGAATGTAGAGATTCCTATGTATTACATACGTATCCATATGAATACCATACGTATCTGAATGCATTTGCGCTTATAATATGGAACGAAAACACGATGCATGCAGGATAGAACGGGATGCATACGAAATGCGTACAGATAGGTCTAAAACATACTCTTCAGATTCGAATCTAACATTTGAACGCATAGATTTGAATGTATTTGATTTGAATTGGATTTTGTTGCATATGGATTCTAAACATTTGAATCGAATGTCTGGATGTTCGAATCGACTCGAATTTGAATGCAAAAAGAAATTGTGCACACCCTTAGCCTGACGTGCTCTTAACATGTCGTATTGTACTAATTCAATCTGTATTAATTCATACTGTACTGTAAAATGTCCTGCTAAATTCATCCTCCGCTAATCCACAGCATTTATATATTATCTAATATTAAGAGTACTCGCCATATATTTTGTTCTTATATTTAAGTCTGCCCTTTAAAAAGATGGTGGTGCTGTCTCTACTCTACAGTATTCTAAGAATCTTGAAGTTGTAGTAGAGGAAGAATTTGAATTAGGAGCTCATTTGTAACCATAGCTGCAGGAAGATTGTCTCACAGCTAGGGAATCTCTGACTGATCTTAATGGATGGACCCAAGCTCCCCAGTTGTGAAGACTACACTCTTGACAGCTGGAGGAAACACTGTCCCCTGCCCAACAGAATCACAGCTAGGTAATCTCCCAGTGTGATCCTGATGGTTAGGGGCAGCTTCGTCTTCCTTGTCAAGATCCCAGGCTGAGGAACACTCACACCCTTACAGTTCTGTCAGTATTTCAGTTAAGGTATATTTGGCTGCATGGGCCATTTGTTGTGTTCAATGAGGCCTCCAATGAGACAGGTAACTCCCCTCTAGCCGTAGTGATGTAGTGGCAGCCGTGCAAATAAAGAATGAGACAAAGAGTTGTTTATCTGACTCTACAGTCAACCCTGTCCCAGTGCTTATGGCGTCATGTTGAGGGGCTACCTCATCCTGTGTTCTGAATGTACCATAAGAATTAAGGTGAAGCAGACCTTACTACCCATAGAGCATAGTAGTTAAACTACCTGAGATTGAGAGGCAGAGATTCAAACTCAAAAGTGAGGTCTGCTGGATGCCCTTAGGCACGGTACAGACACTGGGCCTGTTCACACTTGGCCTTTTTCTGAAGTATATCTCAGGACAGGGATCTTTTGTCCTGTGACCAAGATTCAACCACATGAACAGCTTACTCTGTTGCACTCCACTGTTCACTATTTTCTTCATCCATAATATGGTTTAGTTCACTGTGTTTTAAGGAAGCCCAGGACTAAGCTACTTATTTATGTGTAAAATTTGCCTGTGGGATTGACATGCTGCCACCTGCACGTGTGGGGGCTGGAATAACATGCAGAAGATCTTATGTCCGGGCATCACTAATTTAATGTAGTACTGTTTCTAATGTGCAGAAAAGGGAGTGCCCTTGCTGCCTAGATGATCAGTTACCTAGTGATCAGAATGTGAAGGTGATGCTTCCATAAATAATTGCAATAATTAGTTATCCATAGATTACATGATCGTTTTAGCTCCCTTCCTAGGTACTGTAAAATTCTCCCAGCACAGAGAAACAGGACCTTTTAATCTCTGCCCAGTCCAACTCCTGTTAAGCCTGCTCCGCAGAATCAGCTGAGTGAAAGAACGAAGCAATCATCCCTTTCTCACTCTCCTTTTCAAATCAGAAGGTCCCTCCCTGCCAGGAAGGCAGCACTTTTGCACTTAAACAGGAGAACTGACAGCACAAATTCCTTTTCAAAACAGAGGCTGACAGCTCGCAGGGAGGGGGGAAGAGAGAGCAAATTGCTCTCCCTTTCAGTTCTGTAAAATGGAGGCTCTGCTTAGTTTCCCCCTGCTGTGCCAGCCTTGCAACAATGTAACCCTTGAAGCTTATGCTTTTAAAAAGTTTTCCTGCAACCTATCTCCTAATCACAGTGTGTTCAGAGCAAGCATGGTGAGCGGAAGGGGGAGACCTTCACAGCTGTGAAATTCCATCCACATCTGGCAGGCACTGGCCAGAAGGATACATTCCCCACCCCAAATAGTCCAATAGCATTCCCAAAGGCAAAAAATAATGTGATGTGAGCCAAAAATAGTTTTTGTGAGGACTTTTTTTCTGCAGATTTTTTTCAGGATAGGCCTCATAAAGTTCAGGAATAAAAAAATAAATGGGTTCTCTTGATCCCCAAAACGGATTTGATTCAGATTTAAACTTGTATGGGAACACACCCTAAATCTATCAAGGATTAGCATTTTCTTAATCCATAAACATAACCATAAAAGTAAATAAGTTGAGTTTGGTTGACAGATTATTTACAGCAGCCTTTTCCAGCATGTTAAATTTTATACTAGTGCAAGCCAATGTGCTTATCCTAACTTTTGCAATTCGTTCCAGGGTTGCCTTATTTTAAGTGATGAACTGAACCACGCTTCCCTTATTCTTGGGGCGCGACTTTCAGGGGCTACAATCAGAATCTTTAAACACAACAGTGAGTATTTATGCTAACCATGATGTTCCCAGTGGATTTTCTGTTTTTCTGCAAATAACAATTATATCAATTTTTGAGTATACGTTCCTGTGAAAATTAGTTCTTACTATTACCATTCTAGCTTGCTGTTTTGCACAAAACATCTTCCTTCTGTGAAGGTTCTAGACCAGTGGTTCTCAACCTTCCTAATACCGCGACTCCTTAATGGAGTTCCTCATGTTGTGGAGACCCCCAACCATGGCAGCAGAGCAGCTGGGAGGTGGGAGGGAAGGGTGGTGTGAGACTCGTCGCGACCCCTCTGAGAGGGTAGTTTGACCCCCAAAGGGGTCCCGACCTCCAGATTGAGAACCACTGTTCTAGACTTCTCAGTGCTGCACGATCGGAATGCACAGCTCAAATCGAGCCACCACACAGGATGGTTGATACTTCGCAGTGGCGTCGCTTTATAGCGACGGTACTGCGAATTTACTTAATGCTGATATAGGAGCACTCACTGCACAGCATTAAGTAAATTTGAAGCTTCCCACCACTCCAGTCAGGACAGTGCAAACAGCCAATGAGAGCTGAGACTGCAGCTCAGCTTCCATTGGCTGCCCCATCCCACGTGACACGCGCCTCACCCCTTGTGACCACGCATGCCACATGGAAGTCTTGCGGATCCCCGAGCAGGCAGCTACAGGGGGCTGCTACAGTCTGGATGCCAGACTGCCACTTCGCAGCAGGTGAGCTGCAGGTTATTTTAATACTGCAGATTTAGTCCACAAATCTGGATGAGGCCCTATTCTCAACTACAGCATCTAGGATAGCACCTTTGGATGTGTGTTTTGTTGAGGCTTTTCTGCCTTATAGAATTACTGGCTTTCTCTAAGGCTCCTTAGAGGACCCTGGAGCTCTACTCTTAGAGGAGTAGGAGGATGTATAGGGCCTTTCCACACTCACCCTCAAGCTGATCCAGGAAGAGTCCCAGAGGTTTCTCTTCCACATAGTGGATAAGCTCAAGGGGAGGTCCCACCCTTTGCCAACACACTGCATCCACTGTGTCCTTCCTGTTCTGGTTTAACAGTGGAACCCATTTCAGTGGCCTACCAAATGGATCCTCCTGTATCTCCAAGGCTAGGAGCTTGAGTGCCTATGATTAGAGGACTTAAAAGTTGGTTCCAAAGCTCATGTGAGTGATGCTATTCCTGCTGCCAGAAACACGCCAGCCTAGCTTGGTCCTGCTGGACCAGGCCGGTCATGTAAGTTCAGAAATGGTCCTACGTTCTTTTTGAGTGTCTCTTTGTGTGTGCGTGCATGTGCATATAAGCACACATATGTGCTGATATGCACATATGTGTGCACACACACACTATTTGTGTTTATCGTCAACACAGTGACTATTCCGTATAATTATTTCCCATATATTCAGCGAGTCTGTATATTTGAGTCTTCCATGCCTTGCATTTTGGTTCCTCTGGCTTCCAGTTAATAAAGCTGTCTGGAAAGTTATCTTCTCTGAACCAGGATATAGTGTGGCAAGCCTAGGGCTCTTTGCATTTACCTTCCAGAGAGCAGTCATTTCCTCAGGTCCCATTGTTGGAATAAGAGTTTAGCTAAATGAGTAACTTCATACAGTGGTGGCAAGTGTAATGGGCAGTGGAGAAAGGCTCTGATGTCATCAAATGGTGGTTTTTCCCACAGTGAAACAAGGTGTAATTTGATGACATTGAAGCTTAATGGCAAATTACCACTTTAACCTGTCTTATGAACTGACTCTGATTCCACAGCTGAGCATGAACAGTGCTTGAGAGTAAGTTGTTTTCACAGACATGCATTGTGCATGTCGCAAAGTGCAGACAGCAGATACAGATTCTGCCATCTTTATATATTATTCAAATGTCTAGTATGAAAAGATAGAAGCAGAAGTTGGACTGCCTACATGGGCATACAACTTAGTTCTCTCAGTGGTGTGTGGGGAAGTCCATGATCCAAACATTCCCCCATGCCAACTCCTCCATGGGGATGAACCTAGAGTTCGGCCATTCCACACTGGTCTAAGGGACACCCTGCCCCCTCCAACCCCCGGTATGCCCTTCAGTCTCAGGATGGATTTTAAAAAGTGCTTGAGCCTCAGGCAGAGCTGCCCAGAATAGATGGGCTATTCCAGTTCTTTGCTGGCAAGAAGACAGGACCTGTATAGCCTAGTCAAATTAGCACAGAGATTGAATAGGCATGCAGACAATCTTAGGAATGGACATGTAAGGAGAGAGATCAAACACAGCCTGGAAAATCACATACATGTGGGAAAATGGCCTCTAGATATAGATAACTGACCCAATCTGTGGAGTTTGAGAATGTAAGTGATAAAAATATCACCACAGTCGTAGAATGTGCAGCAGTTCATGTTTGAGCAACAAGGGCTGTAGAAAGATCCGACCTTGTCAAATCTCTGGGAAAGGGAAGAATGACGCAAAAGCTTTGTTAAGACTTAGCATTTTCTTGCATGGCTCTGGGGTCTTTTTCTTAGAGGTTCCATCCACTAAGGGTGTGAATGATTTTTTTTTTTTTTGCATTTGAATTCGAGTTGAACCAAATGTCAAAACATTTTATTCGAATGTTTAAAATCCGAATGTCAAAAACTCCAATTCAGATCCGTAACATTCGAATCTATTTGTTCAAATGTTAGATTCATATTTAAAGATATGAATGTCGACAACATTCGTATCTGTTATACGTATCTGTGTGCATTCCATATGCATTCCGTTTTATCCCATATTATAAGCGCAAATGCATATATTTGTACAGATACGTATATATTACATACGTATGTACAGTGGTACCTCGACATACAAGTGCCCTGACATACAAGTGTTTTGAGATACAAGGCACCGAGCGAGTGATATTTTGCTTTGAGATGAGAGCAAGATTTGAGATACGAGTATGTAAATACAGTACAGTACATAACAAAAACAACTGAGGTGGTGTTTTGGGAGCTGGAATGGATTAATGGGAAAATTGCTTTGAGATATGAGCGATTTGACATAAGAGCAAGGTTACGGAACGAATTAAACTCGTATGTCAAGGTACCACTGTATTACATACGTATCTACATTTGAACCATTCAAATATTTCTGAACATCCAAAATCTGTTCAAATGTCTAAATTTGAATGTTATTAAATCCGATTCGAATTCGAATGGCAACATTCATCGGATTTTTGAATATTCAACCATATCCCTACCGTCCACCCAAATCCAGATGGTTTAATCAGATAAGATGCTCCACAAAAGCTTTTAGCTCAGGAGTTTATCATTTTAAAAATTGGCTAGCATATTGAGAAGCCACTTGGGTGTTCCTATGGCACCATGAATGAAGCGTAAGGAAACGGGTTCCGTGCAATTCATGGATGTCGCGCCCATCCCCTTGTGATGCTACCATAAGTCCTTATACAGCTTCAACAGCAGAGTGGGGAGTTAACCTGTTCCCCGCAGTGGTCTACAAATGTCATTGATCACACCCTGCATCGAGATGGGAGCTGGAGATTTCGCTGCTGCAAAATCTCAGGGTAAGCCACCATCCCTCCTCCTCCATCATGATCACAATCTTGATGTTGATGGAGGGCTTCCTGATACAAGGGAGCAGGAGCCTTCCTTCAGGATCAGGATTGTGGCAGGAAACTCTCCAGCTTAGATCCTGACACCATGGGCAGGAAGGCTTGAGGAGTCTTGCCTCTGCATGCTAGTGTGAGGTAGGGTAAGCCCCACTTCCTGCTGGAGTGCTTTGTCTACAGTGGGCAAAGCAAGAAAGCACCCTGTCCCACTCAACAATGAAGGTCTACCAGCATACAAGTGAGTCTATGGAGAACCCTTTTTGGCAGCACTCCAAAAAGGCCCTCCCACGAACTCCAGATAGAAGCAGGACACCAGCTCCAGCAGCAGTCTATCCCACCCTGACCTGAAATAGAGCTGATAAGTGCAGGAGCAGCCTTAGACCAATATATGTTCTTTCATTGTATTTCCCCCCACCTCTATTTCACTGTCTTCAGTTTAAGAGAGACAAAAGAGAGGGTTCAAAATATTAAATAAATGAACCATTTATTACTTTGTACGTGGAGATGTAAAATAATTATCACATCTGTATCCATAGATTTTTTTTCAAGACAGTATCCCTAAGAATTTAGACAGTGTTTACACATAACTCAACAGTAATGTGCCTGAAGGAGAAGCTAACACAGGTGCTCCTCAGCCTTTCCACACGTCATCCTGGGATGACCTGAGATGGTGTGGAGGTTGCTGGTGGCAACACTTTACAACCATTCCGTAGGCATTTGTGACCACAGCTTCCCTATCAGGTTACCCTGCCAACCACCTTGGGGAAGTATCTGGAGCCAGTTTGGTCTAGTGGTTAGGAAGCCAGACTCTTATCTGGGAATACCAGGTTTGATTCCTCCCTCCCCCATGATGTCAGCTGGGTGACCTTGGGCTAGTCACAGCTCTCTCCTGAACTCTCACAGCCTCACCTACCTCACAGGGTGTTCTGTTGTGGGGGGAAGAATAGAAAAGCTTTGTCAGCCACTTTGAGTCCCCTTAAATGGGTGAGAAAAGCAGGGTAGAAAAGCCAACTCTTCTTCTTCTCCTCCTCCTCCTCCTCCTCCTCCTCCTCCTTCTCCTCCTCCTTCTTCTCCTTCTTCTTCTTCTAGGTCATCTGGAACAGGATGATGCTAGAACAGGGAGAAGCAATTCTCTACTCAGACCATTTGAGATATTTAACACATCTGAGATGGAAGAGTTCTGACTTCCTCAAACTACCCGGAAGCCCAGGATTTGAATTTTTAACTCAATTCTTCTTATTCAGGGTGAATGCATGTCACGCAAATCCATGAAGTAGTACCAACAGACTTCTTTTTCCTTAGGGAAGTTGTTTTTGTAGAAGAGATTTTCATTTTCTTTCTGTTGTAGCTGTAAACATTTCATTTGTATGCTTTACATTCAACATTTGTTTGTTAACTTATAGGAGACTGACACAAAAAGTGGTTTTGTTTCCAGAATGAAATTCACTGAATAACCAGTATAGTGTTGATCTCTTTCACCCAAAGTTGAGTTTGTCTTCTTAACCATCTGATACTTAACCTTGCTTTGTGTATATTCTGCTGAATGCATTATTGCAGGACTTCTTGGAGATCTGTCGGGCATGAATTAACATTTGACATAATATTTTCTGGTGTTTTTATAACTAAGATATGCAGAGCTTAGAGAAGCTTTTAAGGGATGCAGTAATATATGGACAGCCTCAGAGTCGGAGAGCATGGAAGAAGATCCTCATTCTTGTAGAAGGCATTTACAGGTATGTATAATCTGCGGCTTCAGTGTGATTTCAAGCTAGATTGTGTGAAACACCGCATAGCCAGTCAATTCAGACGAAAAAAGTCAGTGGAGGAAAAGTTTCCTAACTCTTCCTCCCAACCTCAAAGAAGGGAAGGTATCATACAAGCCCAAGTCAAGACTTTCCACACATGCCGCCAGAAAACGGATCTAAAAGATCTGTTTTCCAGCGAAACGTTTTTTAAAAGAATCTGCCCCAAACAGGGACAGATCCTTGGAGGCCCCGCGCATTCGCACACGCGCGAGGTGGCGGCGGCAGGGCCAGATTGGAGAGGGTGCTGCTGTGGACACACCAGCATCCATCCCAAACCAGCCTCCAGAGGCCCTGCCCTGTCAAAGAGGGAGAGTGCATGCTCTCCCTCTTTTACAGCTGGGCACTCCTTCCGGCCTCCGTGATTGGCTCCATTGGAGCCAGGCATCGCGAGGCTGGCAGCCGGCTTCCCCGGCTTCCCCCTCACAAGAGAAGGCGCAATCGCGCCTTCTCTTGTGAAGGGAAGCTGCGGCCTACCCCCACCCCCCACCCCACCCAGGGTCTCGCGATCACCATCTTACCTAACTGCATCAGGTAAGTACAAACAGGCTCTTAAATCCAAACTGTTTCCTCAGCTTTCCTCCAGATCCCATGCAGACTTAGAATTATAAAATCCCAGTGTCATATCACAAACTAATTTTGAAAGTTCTTCAGTTTCATAAGAGAATTTCTTTATAGCATGGAGAGAACTGTTATCAGATCCCCTCAGTTTCATGTGATTAGTAGTCCAGGACTGTTGGAATGCAGCTGAAGATTACTGACACATAGTTAAGGTTTTGTTGTGTGAATCTTAGCAAATAAGAAGACAGTCGGCTCTCTAGTTTCTCCAGTTTGGTCTAGTGGTTAGGGAGCCAGACTCTTATCTGGGAATTCCAGGTTCGATTCTGCCCTCCCCCATGAAGCCAACTGGGTGATCTTGGGCTAGTCACAGCTCTCCTCTGAGCTCTCACAGTCCCACCTACCTCACAGGGTGTCTGTTGTAGGGAGAAGAATAGAAAGCTTTGTCAGCCGCTTTGAATGCCCTTAAACGGGTGAGAGAAGTGGAATAGAAAAGCCAACTCTTCTTCTTTCTTTCTTTCTTTCTTTCTTTCTTTCTTTCTTTCTTTCTTTCTTTCTTTCTTTCTTTCTTTCTTTCTTTCTTTCTTTCTTTCTTTCTCAATTCTAGGAATTTTCTGGGATGTTATGGCTGCTCCAATACATTACAAACAGATGTAGTAAAGAGTCTGACAGCAGTCCTCCACTTGGGTTTCTGCTGAATACCAGCAACCTTGCATAAACTGCATCTGATCAGGAGAAAGCTGACCAAGAAAGCTGTATATAATCTTTCCATATCCTGTCTTTTTTAGCTTAATGTTGGGATCTCAACTGGATTTTGAGGGAAAAGCTATACCAAGGAAACGAAACACAGTGCTCAACTTTTTCTCATCCTCCCATATTCTCCTTTCTCTTGTACACATGATTCCATTTACAGTTGGCTAATGTGTATAATGTGTATGAATGTTTTTTTGGCATTTGATTCAAAACAAATAGAATGTTCAGAAATCTGTATTTGTACAAATAGAACACATTCGAATGTGTGAAAATTCTATACGAATCTATTCGTATGTATTCATACGAACATTCGATACGTATCTGCTACGAACAGATACGTATCTGCTACGAGTAGATATACATCTGCATATGAACAGATACATATGATACAAATAGATACGCGTCTCCATATGAACAGATACGTATCTGCGTAGGAATAGATACATATCTGATACAAACAGATAAGTATCTGCGTAGGAACAGATACATATGATACAAATAGATACGTATCTGATACGAATTGATATGTATTTGCATATGGATAGTGAAACATTTAAACCAAAAAAAATGACTTACCTGTCTCATGGGAGAGAAATGAAATGATTTTTAAAATGATTCGTAGATCACTTTTGAACAACTCTTAATTCTACTTGAATCATCGCAGAGTATTGTTTTTGCTGCAGAATGCGCTTTAAAATGCAAATGAAAGCAGCTGCTCAGGGATTTCTAGAAACACAGTGTGACCAAATCATTCTCTTTTCTGTTTGCTGGGCAAAAATGGGCAATATTGTCAAAGTCTGCAAAGCAGGTGGCAGCACAGTGTAAAAGAGAGAGAAGACTTTGAAATTATGCTTCATGAAGTGTTTGCCGCAAGTTACTTTTCCTGCATTGGTTTCTGTAATAAGACACACCTCTTGCCTCCTAGTCTTGGAATTCTTAATAACAGAGCCGAACTGGTACAATTAGAAGGGTATAACCCTTTCCCACAACGGAATGTGCATCAGCACCACTTCCTATCTCATTAATTCTCCTCTCTCCCTGCCACATCATCACCTTTGAAAAGTGACCGCCCACACAATTAGAACAACCTAACCAGAAAAAGAGAATGGAATGGAATGGAATGGAAAGGGAAATACACCATAGACCAGAGGGTTCAGATTATGGCTCAAAAGATGGCCCTGCTCTCTTTACGCCTTGCCATTGACTGGCCTAGAGGGCCATAGTTTTGCCTTTTCTGCTGTAGACCATTTTGTGGGTGCTTTTGATCTCATGACAAACCCAATAGTTTACAGACATCTATTGGTCTTGTGTAAGCCAGTTTGCTTAGGTGGTTAGGGAGTCAGACTCTTATCTGGTGGTTTCCTTGTTCAATTCCGCTCGCCTCCACAATGCCAGCTGGGCGACCTTGGGCTAGTCACAGCTGTCTCCCTGAGCTCTCACAGCCCCACATACCTCACAAATTGTCTGCTGTGGGGAGAAGAACAGAAGGTTTGTCAGCCACTTTGAGTCCCTTTATTGGTTGAGAGAAACATCGCTTCTATTATCTCATAAGTGGGTTTCAACCTGCTTCAGATGGACTCTGATGCTATACTGTAGCATAAGCTGCTGATCAGTGCCTAAGAGTATTACAGTATTTAAAAGCACTTACACTTAAGGAAATTTAGTACACAGTAGTAAAATAGTGGCTTGAGAATAGCTCAGAAGAAGAAGAGTTGGCTTTTCTACCCTGCTTTTCTCACCCATTTAAGGGGACTCAAAGCGGCTGACAAAGCTTCTGTTCTTCTCCCCACAACAGACACCCTGTGAGGTCGGTGGGGTTGTGAGAGCTCAGAAGAGAGCTATGGCTAGCACAAGGTCACAAAGGTGACTTCATGGAGGAGGGTGGAATCAAACCCAGGTGGTATCTCCCACACACTACTGCAAGAAAATGCAATGCTTTCCAGCCACTTCTTTCATGAGTGCAGATGGATCCGTCATTAGGCTGGTGGTCTCATATTAAGTATCAGATGCATTCAGTATGTTTGCTTAAGTCAATTGGTTCTTTTTGTTTCCCATAGCATGGAAGGCTCCATTGTACGCTTGCCAGAGATAGTTGCCTTGAAGAGAAAATACAAAGCCTATGTCTACTTGGATGAAGCCCACAGCATAGGTGCTGTTGGTCCAACAGGCAGGGGAGTTGTGGAATACTTTGGAATGGATCCCAGTGATGTTGATGTCCTGATGGGCACATTCACCAAAAGCTTTGGAGCAGCAGGAGGATACATAGCTGGGAAAAAGGTAATGGAGCATTTATACACATGTAGAAACCCAGGTACTAAGTAGTCACTGGTATCTACCACCTTCTCCACACTTACCTTTATTCAGCGGTCCTCCCTGAAATAGCACACTGCTAAAAGGGCACTCCCAGAAAAGGGCTTCTTGGAGGTGGTGGGACAGCCCATCCAGGTGCAGATGTCTTTGAGTGCATCCAGGCTCGTTAATACTGCGCAGTGGAATGCACAGCCGTTTTGGAGGCATCACACACAACGATCGCTGGATTCTGCACATTTACTTAATACTGATTTAACAGCACTCCCTGGGCAGTATTAAGAAAATTCAAATCTTCCCACCAGTCTGGAATGGCAGGAAGAGCCAATGAGAACAGGGAGGGCAGCTCAACTCCGATTGGCGGCCTCATCCCATGTGACTGCATGTGCCAGTCTCAGCTTTCGCAGCTTCCAATCAGGAAGCTACGGGAGGCTGCTCTAGCCTGGACACCCAGTTGCCGCTTCGCAGCAGGTAATCTGCTATTTTTCCCTTCACTGCGGATATATATTCCACCAGTCTGGATGGGGGCCTTCATCTAGCAGGAATCCATCCTAGTGTGGGGTGGGCTGCTTGTTCCAAGAACTGATGGAGTTCATTATAGGTTGTAGTAAACATATATATTTTTTGCCAAATCGGTGTAAGTGACTCAGAACCACCAACCTAGGAAAGAAGAGCTTAGCACAAAGTACCAAGCTCTGTTTGATTCCAAAATCGATGGTTAACCAGGACAGCCAAACCAGTGGACATGTTTGTTTAGCATATATAATATCATACCATATACTACAGATTACTTTCTCAAACATACAGAATATATTGCCTCTTTATAAATCTATGGTGAGGCCACATTTGGAATATTGTGTACAGTTCTGGTCACCACACCTCAAAAAGGTTATTGTGGAACTGGAAAAGGTGCAGAAAAGGGCAACCAGAACGATTAAGGGGCTGGAACACCTCCTTTACGATACCAGGCTGCAACGTCTAGGTCTCTTCAGTCTGGAGAGACAGCGCTTAAGAGGGGACCTGATTGAAGAATATAAAATTATGCATGGTATAGAAAAGGTAGATAGAGAAAACTTCTTTATCGCATAACACTAGAACCAGGGGGCACTCTGTGAAGCTGATGGGTAGGAGAGTCGGATCCGACAAGGGGAAGTATTTCTTCACCCAGTGGGTCATAGGTTTGTGGAATGTGTTGCTGGAAGAGGTGGTGACAGCTACCAGTCTAGATCGCTTCAAGGTAGGATTAGACAAATTTATAGATGACAGATGTATCAATGGTTACTAGAATGAATGCCTAGGTATATCTTTCAGGCTGGGGGTGGGGACAGAAGCAAGACGCTTCTAATGCCATTTGCTGGGATTCAAGAGCAGGAAAAGGTTTGTCCTTTCTGTTTGAGATGCCCATGAGCATTTGGCAGGCCGCTGTGTGTGACAGGATGCTGGACTAGATGGGCTGTAGCCTGATCCAGCAGGACTTCTCTTATGTTCTTATGTTCTTATTTATTTGGAGCCACCTACTGGCAGTAAGCAAGTTTTCTGCTGTTAATCTAATGCTATAATATTCTTCCATTGGTTCGCATTTAGATGCTTACTCAATCCTTTACGATACTGACTTTATGATATATAAGAAGCAAGGCAGTGATCTGTATGTTGATAATCCAGTTCTTGAATATTTTTGCAATGCTCTGAATTTTTTGGTCTTGAGTAAGTTTAATTATGATGTTTCCCAGTGATGAACATTTTATTTGTCCTCATTTTCTCTCAAGGGAAATTGCCTTTTCCTTTAAAGTGCATGTTACTTAGTTGTAGATCCTGCCAAGAAATTAAGTAACAGTGAAATGTTAATGCAGATTTAGTACATTTAGTACATGGTATGCTTAGGGGTTGTGAACTTCTGGTTCACGAGGAGCTTGGAAGTAATTCTGTCTGAGCATGAACTTGTCCTTATGAGAATACAAGGAAGTCCACATTCATGTTTTTATGTTGTTGGTTTTTTCCTGAAGCTACTTGGACTGAGTCGGGTTGTTTCCATGTTTAGGGGGTGTGAACCACTCCAGCTAGAACAGTTCCCAGCTGGAACGGTCCAGTTGTCCTGGAACAAGGCTGTCCACACATTGGACAGCTTTTCTGTGACAACCCGAGTACTGCCCCACACTGCTTTGAAGCTTGCTCTAAGAACCGCTGATGGCCAGAAACCTTCATTCCTGGCCTTCAAGACCCAAGGGGATCTATTGATAGACTGTGATAGACCACATTAAAAAAGGTCTGCTGATGTTCTGGTCTAGGCAGCCATTTTGAGCTGCCTACAGTCCATCCAGTTTGGATGAAATGTTGGCTTTCTGTTATGCTCCAGTGCGCAGAAGAGAGATCCAGAGGGGGTCTAGGCCTGAAGCACTTCTATCTAGCTTTAATCTCCATTTCCTAATGCTTAGCTTGCTGTATTTTAAAAATGTTTAAACTGTTGAATGTACAGAATGACTTAATATATTTCTAGCCCCATTAAATATTGAAGATACATAGTGGATAAGTGAGCCAGTTTGGCCTAGTGGTTAGGGAGCCGGTCTCTTATCTCGGAATACTGAGTTTGATTCTGCACTCCTCCATGAAGCCAGTTGGGTGACCTTGGGCCTGTCACAGCTCTCTTCTGAGCTCTCACAGCCCCACCGAACTCACAGGGTGTTCTGTTGTGGGGAGAAGAACAGGAAGCTTTGTCAGTCGCTTTGAGTCCCCTTAAATGGGTGAGAAAAGTGGGGTAGAAAAGCCAACTCTTCTTCTTCTTTATTAGAAGGAAAACATTGGCCTTTTAAGAGATCCCAAGATAAGATAAAATTTAACTCACAGACAAGAGAAGAAAGATTTCCATTACTTGCTATTTTGCTGTACAGTGGACATTTATGGAACTCCTGGTTATGTCATCTACAAATTTATTTGCCAAAAAAAAGAAACCATCTGATATATACAATAAAATTTTGCTTTCTTTGGTTTAAGGAACTCGTGGACTTCTTACGAGTGCGCTCCCATAGCTCCACGTATGCCACATCTATGTGTCCTCCTGTAGCAGAACAAATTATAAGAGCAATGAAATGTGTCATGGGCCTAGATGGAACAACACAAGGTAGGATATCTTGCAAACAAAATGCAGTGGGTCATTCAGTGGGTCATTGTGGGTCATTCTGTGGGTCACCAGATATAATGGCTGGAGTTTGGGCCATTGTTTATTTGAATCTTGGGCAAGAATTATTTCCAAATATTTAATTATCTCTCTCTAAACATTTATATCATGCTCTTCACCAAATGATCTCATGGTGGGTCACAGCATTTACTAAAATAGCAATATCGATAAGACAATAATAAATGATAAAACATGGTCCGCTTTGTAGAAGAAACAACATTTGGAGTGAGCCAGACATCCAACACCTGGATGAAGAGTTAAGATTCATCATACCACCTGCGTGTATCTTGCCTGTATTAGTGGGAGTAGGTCTAATCAATGGTTTGTGTGTATTTGAGATGCTAATCCCAATTGGATTACTTAATATTTAGCAGAATGTGCACAGCAAAAGGTCCTAATTTCTGTTAGTTCAGAATTAGTTATAGCAACAAGATTTATGGACAGAGAGGGCTTGACACTGTCTACAGTCATATTGCACCAAGCTGCTGTGTCCCCAGTCTGGTGTTATCCAGTTCAAGCACCACAGCTGCACTGAGTAGTTTAAGATTTGGTTGAAAGAGCTCAGAAAAACCATCAAGATTGGAAGACAGCCATTTGATATGGTCCAAAGGTAGATCCTGCCAAACCTTCCTCCACGCTTCAGCATTCAGTACTAAACACACAGGCCGCGTCTACATGCAAAGAAAAATCCAGAGAAAAGCTTATTTTGCTTCGGAACGTCTCCATGCAGAGCTTTACTCCAGGCTTCCAGAGCCACAAAGGAAGAAAATCCGCAGCAGAACCCCCCCCCCCTTTTAAACAAGACCAACTCCAAACTTTTTGGAAGCCACGGGTTTTCCTAGTAACATGGAGACACTCCCAGGGTATTGCCATGGCAATGTCAAGCTGGCACCCTATCAACCAGAGAGGGGGCGGGGAGAAAAAGATGCGGGCAAAGAAAAAATGGCTTCCATGGGGACAGAAGGTACATTTTCAATGCGCGTTTTACCAAACCTCATGGGGAATAGAACGTTCATTTTTAAAGTCCGTTGCAATAGAGAGACATTAGACAAAAAGAGACCATGGAGACGTGCCCACAGTGATTTGGGCTGGGATTCATTCCACTGCAGATACCTATGTCCTTTATAGAGGTGTGCATGCATGCAATTTTTGGGGTTTGATTTGAATTGAATACTCAAAAATTCTATTCAGTTTGAATCTGTTAAATTAGTATTTAACCAAATTCGATTCGAATTAAGCAAATTCAAACCTATTCATTTGAATTTTTCATACGAATTTGCTCTTACGAATGTCGACAACATTCGTAGATGCCCATAGGTATCTTCCCTGGGTCCAAACACATCCATACGCATCCGTATATGTCCGTATGCATCTCGTAGTTATCCCGTATGCAACCCATTTTCATCCCATACGGATGCGGGAAAGATGCGGATCTTCAAGTACACAACGTGTATGAACCCGTACACATGTGAATGTCCAAATAATTTGAACAAATAGATTTGAAATTTGGATCAAAACCTTAAATTTGAATTTAAGGACATTCGAATAGAATTCAAATGTCAAAATTCGGTTGATTCGATCGAATTTTGAATGCATTCGAATATTCGTGCACATCCCTAGTTATATCTACCTATTCATCTTGAAGACATGCACCTTTGAATCAAGGAATTAGTTGCTTATCCCTGCTTCAGCTCGATTTTTCCAAGAGCCTACCATCTTCACCATGGAGAAAAATCTGTACTGACTTAGAAGTAGGAGAATTAGAATATGCAAGAGGAGCGAGCTTATAACCAGTCATTTTGACAAACTAGTTTTCTCTTTCTACATCAAGCAGCTTTCCATAGTGTGCCACCACTATGTGTTTGTAGTCTGAAATGAAAATGCTGAGAGTCAGGTTTGACTACCTCAGTGACAATTAAATCCCAGAAAGCTGCTCTTGATTAGTGATGTCCTAATTAGTGTAATCAAAGCCTCAGTTCTGTCAGGCTTACCAAGATGTGGAAGTTGCAAATATTCCTAATTAGGAAATCTACATTGGTACCACAAGCGCTCCTGGCATGGATTTCATCTTCGTCAGCAGCTTTGGTGGCCTTCAGTGACCCCAGGTGCTGTTTGCTTCCAGAATCAGGTCCTTTCCTCCACCCAAACACAGTTTTGGAACATAAAAAAGAGCCCTGCTGGATTGGGCCACAGCACATCTAGTCCAATATCCTGTTTCTCACAGTGGTCCCCCAATTGTTTCTGAGCATCTGGAGCAGAAGACAAATGCCAATCATTTACCTGCCCTCAAATCCCTGCAAATGGCCTTTAGAGGCATCCTGCCCTTCTCCAACCTGGAGGCAGTATCTAGGCATTAGGGTGTGCCCAAATGCAATTTTAAAATTTGATTCATAATGAATCAAAGGGTGTTTCCGCACTTACCTCCTGAAAACCGGATTAAGGAAATCCGTTTTTCTAAGATCCGTCTGAAATAGGGACGGATCCAAATGAGGCCCCACGCTTCTGCACTCGCGTGGGAAGCACAGATACTGAGTCACACATCATGTGTTCACTGTTCGGACGCCACAGCACCCATTTCCAGAAACATCTGACCTCCCTGAGGCCCCGCCACTCAGGAGCTGTGTGATTGGAGCATTCAGCTGTCAGTCACTGCTCGATTCCCCCCCCCCCATGCATGGGCGTGTCAGGGACAGACTGACCACCAATCACTGGCATGCCTGAGATCCCATGGCTGCTGTGGTGCTGCTGCCTCACTCAGCATGGCGACTTCCTGCTGCCTCACTCAACATAGTGACTTCCTGTCCCACCCACATCTGTTCCCCTTCCTGTCCATGTGAGGAAGCGTCCTCCTTTGATGCGGAATTTCCACGGAGGAACGGATTGAAGACCTAATTTTTCAGGTCTTCCTGGAAACCGGATTTAGTGGTGCCTGGACTCCATTAGTGATGGATCTCGCGCGAGGCTGTGCGGCAGCGGTGTCCTCGAAGGGGCCCTAATCTGTCCTGCTGTGTGGAAGGTACCTTGCACATGTGTCCCATATCTGTCCTTTTTATGTGCTTAATGGGGTTTTAGTGGCCAGTGTGGAAACACCCAAATATTCAAAAATCCAAATGTATCCTAATAACGAAAAAATGAATGTCCAGATACTTGATACGAATACATTTGTATGTATTTGTACAAATAATTCGGACATTCATATCTGTATGGGTATATGCGCATCTCGTATACATCCCCTTTCATCCTGTGCGGATGCATATGGCTACGTATGAGATGTGTATGTACCCGTACAGATGTGAATGTCCGAATTATTTGTACGAATAACTCAAGATATTCATATTTGTTCAAATTCAGAAATTCGAATGTCTGGACATTCAACGTGTATATGAATATCCAAATTCGTCCAAATTCATATAAATAACAAATATTTTGAATATTCGTACACATCTCTACTAGGCATCCATTCTAATACCCATTGATACACTTGTCCTCCATTTATCTAATCCTTTCTTAGAGCTATCCAGGCAGGTTGTTGCCACCACCTTTCTCTATTTGGAAAAACTGTTGCCTAGCAGAGTTTGTAAAGCACCATTGCTTTACTCAGGATTGCTGATTTAAGTTCGTGTTAGAAATCAGGTGCAAATTCCAGTTCACCCGGGAATTCACTAATTGCTCTAGGCGCATCAATGAGATTGTTGTGTCAATCAGTCCCTGTGCATTTCAGTAGCATAAACATAGTATTGACATACCTAAGCTATAAAGCTTGTTCTAAATGTTCCATAATGCAATGTAATCACTCCACACTCATATAAGAACATAAGAACATAAGAGAAGCCTTGGTGGATCAGGCCACAGCCCATCTAGTCCAGCATCCTGTCGCACACAGTGGCCCACCAAATGCTCATGGGCATCTCAAGCAGAGACAAGGACAAACCTTCACCTGCTCTTGAATTGCAGCAGATGGCCTTAGAAGTGCCCCGCTTCTCTCCCCCCCCAGCCTGAAGATGCACCTAGTATTCGTTCTAATAAAGAATGAAAGATACTTCACAGACTTTAATTTTAGTTCCATAGGGCATCACCAAAGTTTTGTTTGGCATAACTATGTAGTACTACATAATCTTGAAACATAGAAATCTAGCGCCATCTAGCCCATCTTAAGGTTCTTACAGTTTTCCTGATCTGATTACTGTACATGTACCTCTTTCCTTTTCCTTTCTCTGTTCCCTTCTTAGTATTTCTTCTTTGTGCAACCTTTGTGGGTTTCTCGAGGATAGCAAACTGCAGAATGAATTCCTGTTTTCCATTAAAGAAATGAAAAATGGTTAGAGATCAAGATCACTTGACTAGTTTACACTGATTTGCTCACGTATGTGTTGCAGGTTCTTTAAGGAGCTAATAAATATAGCAGAAAATTCTATACGGTGTAGCACGGTAGAGTACAGCATAGCATATGCAACTATACCCTAACTAGTAAAAACCTCCTTTTCATCTGTCTTCCCACTTTCACTCTTGTGTCATGCTTTCCTGGAGTTACCATAATTTAATGCTGAGATGATGCATCAGCTCACTGTGAGCCTGTAATTGTGTTTGAGAACTGAGGTTTTTCCAAAGTACTTATCACCCCATAATATCTGTTCGAGTGTATTAAAATAGCATGGCAAAGCACATATAAAGCAATGCGGGAAGCAGTCAGGCGAATGTGTGGTCCATGACCACACAGCACATCATCAGAAGTAAGAGGATAATGGTGAACCTTGGAGAAAAACTGTATATAGTTATGACATCATTTATTTAGAACGGTTCTTGTTCCTTTCTGTATAAGAACATAAGAGAAGCCCTGCTGGATCAGGCCACAGCCCATCTAGTCCAGCATCCCATCGCACACAGTGGCCCACAAAATGCTCATGGGCATCTCACGCGAAGACAAGGACAAACCTTTGCCTGCTCTCAAATCCCATCAAATGACCTTAGAAGCATCCTGCTCCCCCCCCCAACCTGAAAGATGTACCTAGGCATTCATTCTAGTAGCCATTGATACATCTGTCATCCATAAATCTGTCTAACCCTGCCTTAAAGCCATCTAGGCTGGTAGCTGTTACCACCTCTTCTGGCAGCAAATTCCATAAACTGATGACCCTCTGGGTGAAGAAATACTTACCCTTGTCGGATCCGACTCTCGTACCCATCAGCTTCATAGATGCCCCCTGGTTCTAGTGTTGTGTGATAGAGAAAAGAAATTAGACTCACCTAGACATTCCAGTTCGTAAGATTCTATCTCTTCCTTAATCTACAAGGCTACACCACCTCCGTGTCGCCCTTCCCTGTCTTTCCTGTACAGTTTGTAACCTGGGATGACTGTATCCCATTGGCTTTCACTGGTCTACCAGGTTTCAGTTATACCAATAATATCGATCCTGTTATCCATCACGAAGCTTTCTAGCTCCCCTATTTTAAGGCTTCTCGTGTTTGCATATATACATTTGTACTCACTCCTCTAGTCCAAATTCTTCCATTGAGGAACATGTGAATCCTTATACTGCCCCTTGCATCGTTCTGCTTGCGTACTATTGACTAATCCCCCACTTCGCTCAGCATTATGTGCGTGTTTCCAGCCCTCCTCACTTGAGGGTGCACTCTCCTGAACCAGATGTTGCCCAGCTCCTGTCGGCTTTCCCCAGGGATCACAATGGCAATCACCCTCTGTGGGGACAGAGGACCTATTGAGATGGTCCGCCCCTGGAGACTTATGGAATCTCAACGATTCCTGAATGCCCTGGGGAATTTTCCAGTTGGCATGTCTGGTGCTCCTGTCGAAGCTCTGGCCTCTCTCTGGAATCAGGAGATGACCAGGGCTATCGACACGATCGCTTCCAAGTGTCCTCGGCCCGCCTGTAGAGCCCAGAAAGCTCCTTGGTCTTCCATGGAGCTCCGGGCCATGAAACAGGAAGGTCGACGGCTAGAGCGCAAGTGGCGTAAATCTGGCTGTGAATCTGACCGAACACAAGTTAGAGCACATTATCGTGCCTACCACATGGCAGTGACAGTGGCGAAAAGTAGTTTTTTCTCCACTGCCATTGCGTCCTCGAGTAGCCGTCCAGTAGAGCTCTTTAGAGTAGTGAATGGCCTTACTAAATCTGGCCTGATGAGGCGTGAGCCTCAGCCATCTAATATCTGCTATGACAGTTTTGCAAAGCACTTCGAGGACAAAGTTGCTCAGATTCGCAGAGGGTTAGATGTCACAATTGGATGTAGTCCGGGGGAGGTGTCGAGAGAACTGTCTGGTCCAGTTATTTTGGATCAGTTTCAATTATTGCGGCCTGAGGATGTGGACAAGCTGCTTGCAGGGGTGCGGCCGACAACATGCTCCCTACGTGCTTCTTGGCTGATTAAAGCTAGCCGGCAAGGTATGACCGGGTGGATCCAGGAAGTGGTAAATGCCTCTCTGAGGGAGGGGGCAGTTCCATTGGCCCTTAAACGGGCTGTGGTACGTCCCCTCCTGAAGAAGGCCTCCCTGGATCCAGAAGACTTAAACAACTATCGCCCGGTGGCTAACATACCTTTCCTAGGCAAGGTTCTAGAGAGGGTTGTCGCTGTTCAGTTGCAGGCATGCTTGAAAGAAGCTGATTATCTAGACCCATTTCAGTCTGGCTTCAGGCCCGGTCATGGCACGGAAACCACCTTGGTCGCCCTGGTTGATGATCTTCTCCGGGAGAAAGACAGGGGGGAATGCTACCCTGCTGGTTCTCCTGGACCTCTCAGCGGCTTTTGATACCATTGACCACGGTATCCTTCTGGAGAGGCTACGGAGTTTAAGAGTTGGAGGCAATGCCTGGCATTGGTCCTGCTCCTATCTCCAGAGCCAATCTCAGATAGTGGTGATGGGAGAGACGGAGTCGACACCCTGGGAACTCACTTGTGGGGTTCCCCAGGGGTCAATCTTATCTCCCATGTTATTTAATATCTACATGAAGCCACTGGGAGAGATCATCAGGAGATTTGGAGTCAGGTGTCATCAATATGCAGATGATACCCAGCTCTATCTCTCTGTGCCATCTGAATCAGGAGAGGTGGTAGAAGTGCTTGACAGGTGCCTGGAGGTGGTAATGGCCTGGATGAGGGCCAATAAATTGAAACTGAATCCAGACAAGACAGAGGTGCTGTGTGTCACAGGCTCTCGGGTCCAAGTAGTTGGGAGATACCCTGTCCTTGATGGGGCTACAATATCCGGGAAGGGACAGGCGCGAAATTTGGGGGTACTCCTGGACTTGAAGCTCAGGTGGAAGCCGTGGCCAGGAGTGCCTACTCCCAACTACGGCTGGTGCGCCAATTGAAACCTTTTTTGGGCAGAGAGGACCTGGCCACAGTTATCCACGCTCTGGTAACCTCCAGGTTGGACTACTGCAACGCACTCTACATGGGGCTTCCCTTGAAGACAGTTCGGAAGTTGCAGCTGGTGCAAAATGCAGCGGCCAGAGTGCTGACAGGAACATCTAGCCGGACGCATATTACGCCGGTTCTAAAAGAACTGCACTGGCTGCCGATTCACTTCTGAGCCCAATTCAAGGTGCTAACTTTGACTTATAAGGCCCTAAATGACTTGGGCCCCAGATATCTAAAGGAGCGCCTCCTCCCGTATCGACCTGCCCGTGTTTTAAGATCTGGAGGGGAGGCCCTTCTGGTGATCCCTCTGCCTTCATTAGTTAGGCGGGTGGGTACCCGGGAGAGGGCCTTTTCCGTGGTGGCCCCCAGGCTGTGGAATGGTATCCCCCTCGAGGTGCGTCAGGCCCCTTCTTTGTTCCTATTCAGGAAGGTGGTGAAAACGTTCCTCTTTACGCAGGCCTTTGGTTAAGTGTTCCCCACACTTCCCCCCACTGTAAATCACTGTTGTTTTTAACTTTTCTTGTATTTTTAAAACTGCATTTTTAAATTTGTTTTGTTTTGATACTGCTTTTATACATCTATTTTTAAATGCTGTGAGCCGCCCAGAGACCCTCGGGTATGGGGCGGCATATAAATTTAAATAGAAATAAATAAAATAAAATAAAATCAGTTTAAAAGCTGCTCTGCAACCTCTTTAATGTTAATCACCAGCAGTCTGGTTCCGTCTTGGTTCAAGTGTAACCCATCCCTCTTGTACAGGTTTGGCTTGTCCCAAAATGTTCCCCAGTTCCTTACAAATCTAAACCCCTCCTCCCAACACCACTGCCTCATCCACACATTGAAGCTCCTGAGCCCTGCCTGTCTGGCTGGTCCTGCATGTGGAACAGGTAGCATTTCGGAGAACGCAACCCTGGAAGTCCTGGACTTTAGTCTTCTACCTAACAACCTAAATTTGTCTCCAGGGCACTCTGTCTCGCCTTCTCAGCATCATTGGTACTGACATGTACCATGGCCACTGGCTCCTCCCCGGCACTGTTTATTAACCTGTCTAGATACCGTGTGATGTCTGCAATCTTTGCACTCGTCAGGCAAGTCACCATGCGGTCAACACGCCCATCACAAACCCGGCTCTCTATATTCCTGATAATTGAATCACCCACTACAACAGTGTTTCCCAAAGTGTGGTACGCGTACCCCCAGGGGTATGGGAAGAGTTTGGTGGGGGTATGCGTGTATGTACGAAAAAAAGAAAAATTAAATATATTTTGATTTTTATTAAAGCAAATGTTTTTTATGAGGGGTACTCAGCATTACAAAAATTATAGGGGTACACATATGTCAAAAGTTTGGGAAACACTGCACTATAAGAAGCCCTCCTCCTGCTACCCGTGGAGGAGTATCTTCGGTGCAAGGGGATACAGGCACATCCACTAAGGAAGGGGTCCCAACTAAGGGAGCCTGTCCCTCTTCCTCAGCTTGATGTCCTCCCTGCCTGAGGCTTCCACTCTCCAAGGCAATTGGAGGGCTGCTTGCCATGGAGTGGGATGCTCCTACTGCATCCCTGAAGGCCTCGCCCTCAGCCCTGTTACTCTCTATCTCCTTCTCCAGGTCCGCTACCTTGGCTTCAAGGGAAGAGATGCGTTCCCTGAGAGCCCGGAGCTCATTGCACCGAGCATAGACCCAGGAACCTATGCCCAGGGGGCAGGTAGTCACACATATGCCGCTCAGTGTAAAACACTGGGAAGCCCCCCTCCCCCTGCTTCATTTTATTTAATGGACTTGTTTTATTTTTGAAGAATTAACTTTAAAAGTATTAAATAATTTTTCTTAAAGATAAACTTTTCCAAATAATACTTTATGTTATGATATAGTATATTTAGTCCCCCAAACTCTGACCAAAAACCAGAGGACTTTCCTCTTAAACTTACCACAACACAGCAGCAATTTTTCCAGATTATTTTATCAAATTCCCAGTCAATTTTTTTTACTAATTTTTTTTGACATTCTATTCTAATAGAATCAAATATCCAAAAATCCTATTCGATTCAAATCTTTCAAAATCAAATTTAACAAGATTCAATTCATATTTACCAAACCCGAATCTGTTTGAATTTTTGATTCGAATCTGCACGTACGAATGTTGACAACATTCGTATGTGCCCGTGCGCATTTTCTCCACATCTGTACGCATCCGTACACATCCGTTTTTATCCCATATGCAACCCGTTTTCATCCCATATGGATCTATATAAATGCACATGAATGTGGGAAAGATGTGTATCTTCAAGTACACATCGTATACGAACCTGTACACATGTCCAGATAATTTGAATGAATAGATCCGAAATTTGATTCAAATGTTTACATTCAAATTTCTGGACATTCTATTCGAGTTCAAATGTTGAAATTCGGTTCATTCAGTCGGATTTCAAATGCCTACGAATATTCGTGCACATCCCTAATTTAGAGTGGTTGTTTTCTATAATCACACAAACTCCAAATAATAATTGTATAGGGGTCCTTTCACACCATCATACAGTGAATTGGTATTTGGGCATATTAAGGTTATGGAAGCAACCCACTGCCACCCTAGGCCCAGTCAGGCACGAGACAGAGTGTAACTTCAGCATGTTCTCAAATGAGGATTATAGGCAAGCACTGAGCATATGAAGCATCTCAGTTGGGTTCGTTGTATTCAATGAAAGGCATAACGTGCTCAAGATCCTCAAAACAACCAGTGTTCTCAGAGTCCATTATCAGCGTACCAGGCTAGCTACTGAGAAGGGGAAACATTGGATCAGCAGGAAAAGCAAACAAGCATGGTTGGGACTGAGAGACAGACAAAGATGGTAGCTCAGTATCCATAATACCAGCACCCATAGGGCATTCATGGGTCTCTCATTGAGTAGGGAGATCTTGCAGGCCATCTACTCAATCCTAGAGAGAAGTTCAAAGTTAGTGTATCTTCAAAAGATGGCCCTCTAGGCTTCTGAAGATTACCAATGAAGGAAAGCACAAAACCTCTTTAGGTAATTGGTTCTGTTGCTGTCCCTCTGCTTGCTGTCCTTCAGCTTAAAATCTTATCCAAATGCTAAATTTAAATCTGGACTCTTAAAATTTTGTGTTACCAACTAGAGATGTGCATGAATCTAAAAAAAAATACGATTTTGCAAACACAAGCCAGCAACATTGAGTGCCCCTTCCAGGCTCAACTCACCAGGCTCAAGGGGGGTCGATTGACCTTTTATGTACACCGCTGTCACATGCCACTGTCTCTCTAGCTAGTAACTGACTCCCTCCTCTCCCTGTGCCTACCTGCTGGCCTACCCCTTCTGAGCATCACTGTCTTTCAGCCTCTAATACGTATCGGGCAGGTGGACACTTTCTTGTGGGCTGTAAACAGACCCACATGGAGGAGAAGAGACCTATCCAGAAGCAGCCCTGTGCATGCAAGTGGTGTGGTCTGCTGGGACCTAAAGTCCCAGCTCAAGAAGGTGCTACCTGGTGCCATTTCTGGGGAGGCTTGTAATTTTCTGGGTAGAGCTGTACTGCTGATGGTGTGTGGCATGAAGGAACACTGCATCTGCCCTTAGTAAACAGAGAAGTGGCGCATTCAAGATGTAACATTGCATGTTAATACACTGTTATCTGGTGGGTGCACTGACAGTGTGGTGTTCCCCTTTAAAAACAGATAACTGCTGTATCTTGTTTGAAATTTGGAATACCTGTGGCCCAGAATCCCAGGTTTTCCCTGGGCAGTAATGGATCACTTTTGTGCTTAGGCCTTTTCCATGCCTTTCTACCAGTGGTCCAAGTGCCACCAGACCAGCCCAAGGAGGTTTGTGGAAGAGTGCATACCTCTGTGGGTCAGTCTGTAGCAGGGGGATTTATTTTGATGGTGCACCAGATGGGTCCCCCTAATGCTCCAGGGTAGGCTCCAAAACTCATGCAAGCTTCAGAGTGGCATAGGACCTTTCCCAAAACAGTCCATCCTTTTTCCGGACCAAGTGGACCACTCCAGTATGGGGACAACCTAAGAAGAAGAAGAAGAGTTGGCTTTTCTACCCCGTTTTTCTCACCCAGTTAAGGGGACTCACAGCAGCTGACAAAGCTTTCTGTTCTCCCCACAACAGACACCCTGTGATGAGGGAGAGGCTGTGAGAGCTCAGAAGAGAGCTGTGACTAGCCCAAGGTCACCCATCTGGCTTTGTGGGGAAGGGCGGAATCGAGCCCGGTATTCCCAGATAAGAATTCGGCTCCCTAACCACTAGACCAAAGAGTTTGTAGTGCAGAATTTCCTAACAGCCAGCCAGATTTGAATCTGTGCTTGAACTCTTTGCTTATTTAAAGCATTTGTCTTCTTGAATCATGTTTTGTTAGAAGAGAATTGATTTCTATTTTTGATCCTGATAATTTCCCCTTTTATTGTTGTGTTTAATGTGACAATCCCAAAGTTAAAACAGTTTCCAGAATGAAGTCCCTACGTTTCCCATCCTTTACCCAAGGATCCACTGACCCCCTCTGTGGCTTCCTCATTCTTTTTGAAATCCAAAATATATTTTGAATCCCCCCCCCACTATTGTTTTTATTAGCAACTGGAAGGCTTTGTAGTTGGTTGCTTTTTTGTGTTTTTGTTACTTTAGAACAGCTGTTTTTGTTTTAACACCACTGGAGAGATGTTTCAGCTGTTTGTGGCCCCTTTAACTGAGTGGAAATTGTATAAAGTATAAACAGCCAGGCTGCCTATAATGTACACTGAGGGTCATGTATAAAAGATATTTGCATGCAGGCTTTTTGTGCATTTTCCATTCATTCAGCAAAGCACAGATCATTCACAATAAGCTTCCAGTCTTATGTAGCTAAAAATAGAAATAACCATCAGGATAGACTTCAGTGACTGTGTAGTCACATTCATGTGGTTTTCTTGACAGAAATAAAAAAGCAGAGGCCAATTCACGCTACAATCTGCGATGTGCAGTTAGGACGGCTCTGGTCAAGAGCATATGCGTGCTCACTAAGCTGTTACAGCCTATAAGTGTGCCTGCCCTCACCAGAGCTGTCTTAATTGTGGATGAGGTGTGGAGCGTGAAACCATGCCACACACCTATCCCAGCCTTTACCCCAGACTTGCCAAGAATGTCCAGCAGAAAGAACATTTGCTCTTCCTCTGGCTCACTGTGGGAGTCTTGTTGCAGATTGTGCTGTCTAGCAGGCGGCCAATGCAGGGGGCGGTCGATCTAACTCAGTGTGTTGGGGTGGCATCCCTCGCCATCCCTGGATCGTCCCCCCATCCCACTCTCTCACTCCAGTGGTGGCCAGCACTGACATTCTTCCTCCTCACTTGGAAAAGCCCTGCAATCACCGATTGCCAGTGCCAATTGGTCGCTAACACAAGCCAGAGACTGGCAGGGGGCAATCCAGGCACGCCCTGTGCACCAGGCACCTCAGCACTGGCTGCAGCAGCAGCAAGAGAGCAGAATGGGGGAGGGGTGATCTAGGGGTGATAGGGCACGCCATTCCAACACACCGGGTCAGATTGATCTCCCCCCCTCATCAGCTGCCTGCCAACCAGTGCGTTACTAAACTTGTGACAAGGCCAGTGGTGGCCAATCACAGCAGTCAGAAGGCAGGACTGCCAGCATATGAGGAGGAGGCATGGTCCAGTACACTCTGGCTGGTGTGTGGTCCTATTGTACCCGGAGTGTACCAGGCTTAGTGCATGACACACTAGAAAGGTAAGTGCAAAGGATTTACTAGAAAGGTAAATCCTCTCCTAGGTTCCCATTACCTTCTTTCAGGTGACCAGCAGGGATGACCCCATAAGGAAGTGGTCTTGCACTGAACTGCAGGCTTCTTCTGTAAATTGGGAAGATCTTTTTAAAATTTCATCAATGTAATTTTTAAGTGTTCTCGTTTTTTGCCTGCCTGCGGGCCAGAGTCGCTTGGCAGGGACATGGATGGAGCCATTTGGATCAGCACTGAATGATTCTGGTTCCAGAGGGCTGGGAAGACGGTGGACCAAAATATATTCTGGGAATCAGTTTGACAAGAGTTCTCTCTAGAAGAAGAGAAGTCATTGTGTCACATCCATAATTATCCGCAGTTGCAACATGCAGCTGGTTTGAACAGCTGAACACCTTTAGTGAGGAAAGGACACATGTTTTGGTTACATTTTGTTTTAACAGAACTGTAAATGTGGCTTTTAGATCAGTGGAAGAACAGAGCAGTCTGCAGCAGTTTATAATAACAATGAGTAAGTCAGAGAAGAAGGGAAGATCTTGGCATAAAAATTATATTGTTAGAAACATGACCATGCACATGTGCATGTGTGTGGGAGAGGGAGAGAGAATCTGAAGGCCTGTCTAAGGATGTGAAATGTTATATTAAGCTGCATCCAGTCACTGATTGCTTATTTCACTATGTTTGAATTTTCAGGCATAAAGCAAGGATATTCTGCAATATCTATGTTTCATTCGGGTGTATCCAAATATAGCAGCATAAGTAACTGATATCTGAATGCAGCTTTAGTTAATTCTCCTGCCTAGTACTTGTCCAAATTACCAAGTCTTTTCGTATTTGTTTTAATATCAGAACATCTTTATTGAAACATTAACAATACACAACAATATTCCTCATAACATACGTTACCTCCCCCTTCCCTACCATTCTCCCAACAAGAAACATCACTGACTTCTAACTGGATAAACAATTGTTTATTTCTTCTTACAAAATTCTAACTATTTCTGGCCTACTAACACATTGCAGTAAATTCTCCCAGAATGTGAGAATGCAAGGGGACATGTGAGGCAGAGGTGCCGGGGTATGGGGCAGGAATCCTCTCCTAGCCCTCTGGAGCGGATTTCTCCCAACCCAGCGCTCCACTCAGAAGGTATCTGGAGTGCCAGGACCTGAGGTGGGGGAGCTGGGTGTGGAGAGGTACATGGGGAAAACTGGCATGCTAGGACAAGAGGTGGGGGAGCTGAGCATGGTGGGGAGCTTCCCAAACAGGACCCATTCCCTGCTATGGATTTGTGTTATAGTGTCTAAATGGCATCCTGATTTAGCACAGATCTCATGCCATTTCAAGGGGCTTTCCACACAGGCTCTGAAAACAGAATTAGAGCCAGTTCGGGGAGGGATTAAGACGCAGCACTGGGGGTCATCTGAGGTACCGTGCAAGTGAGCTGGCACCTCAGTTGACCAAAAACGCAAGAGTGTGGTGTGTCACCATCGTCCTGCTGATGACAACAGCATATAACACCATCCAGACCCAATATGACAGCATCTGGACTCAAGAGGAGGGTGTCTGGACACACGTCTCCACTTGGGGTAAGTATCCAGATGCATGGGGGATGAGTTGGTGTGTACTAGCATTCATGAGTGTGAACACAGTGGGAGTGCACTGTTCCTGTCCCCTGGACGAGACAAGAAGTGCAGAAAGTCCCCAGATGAGGGATGGGCATTATCCAAGTCTAGCCAGCTCAGCTTGCCTTGATCTTGAGCGATCAACTCATTGAGCAGACCATCTGGCTCGGGTACAACTCAGCTCAGCTTGCTAGAACCCCCCCACTCAAGCTGTGCCACGATTCCTCCAGTTCTCCTCTTGATTTCCACATGCTGCTGCCTCCCCCCATTCAGCTGGTAACTGCTTGCCACAACTACTAGCCACCACTGTTGTCCTTGCCACATTTATCTGTGCTCCTTTATCTTCATCGTATTTATCTCACCTCACAGTATTTCTTATTTGCTGCTTGCAGTTGTTTGCTTTCTTCACCTGAGACTATGCTGGTCATGTTGTCAGTGCTATATCCAGTTCCACAAAGACATCCAGACCAATTGGTCATACTAGCCATACCAAGTACTATTCAGCACGCCACTGACATTAAATAACAATTGGTCTATTTTCCATAAATGAAAACAACATAGAATTCTCCCTCTAATAAAGTAACTCTAAGAAACTGTTGGCAAATTCACACTTGCTTGCATGGGGAACTCTGGAGATACTACTGCTGCATGTTGCATCTGCATTACGCAGATCCACCCCTCGAGAGCCGTTCCACACATGCAGGAATCCCTCCTGCACTTATACATGTAGAGGGGTTTCAACAGCTCTACATCTACCCCTCTTCTGGGTGGAAGAGGTTCAAACAGAGTCGGGGGAGGGGCGGTTCAGGCACGGTTGCATGCTGTGTTGCCCTGTCACTGTGGCAACAGCACCCTGCCAGCACTGCAGAGGTCCACAACTCACCAGCGCTTAGGGAAGCACTGGGAAAGTTAGAGATAGATTTGGCACTCCATTGTTCAGATCCCAGTCTATTGCCCACTTCTCTGTGAAGCTGTTCTGGAAAAATGAAGGTACAAATCAGAAACTTAACCCGGAAGTGACTGTAGCTCAGTGGTAGAAAGAACTGCCTAGGAAGCAGAGGGTTGCCAGGGGGGTATCTCCTTAGAAGTAGGCAATGGTAAACTTCTTCTCTTTGTCGAGAAAGCTACATAAAGGTAGAGATGTGCATGAATGTTTTTTTTACATTCTATTCAAATCGAGTTGAATACCCGAAAATCCAATTCAGTTCAAATCTTTTGAATTTAACAAGATTCAATTCGAATTTACCAAATTCAAATCTCTGTTTGAATTCTTTATTCAAATCTGCACATACAAATGTTGACAACATCCATATGTACACGTACTCATCTTCCCCATATCCGTACCCATCCGTATGCAGCCCGGAGTTATCCATTAAGCAACCTGTTTTTGTCCCATATGATTCCGTACAAATGCATACAGATGTGGGAAAGATGCAGATCTTCAAGTACACATCGTGTACAAACCCTGCACATACGAATGTCTGGATAATTCGGACAGCTAGATCTGAAATTTGATTCCAGTGTTTACATTCAAATTTCGGAACATTAAATTTGAGTTCAAATGTCAAAATTTAGCACATTCAATCAGATTTTGAATTCCTATGAATATTCGTGCATATCCCTACATAAAGGTGCTCATGCAATCTCCTCACCTTGATAATGCCCAGCAACAAAAACGGAGCATAACTATTAGACTATATATATATTAATTATGAGTAAAAACAGAAATCCTGCAAGGAAGCAATCTCTTGAGTCAACTGGAGCAATTGAAGAGATTATCTCTGGATCAAAGACATTGTCAACATAATACAAGAAGAAAAAGAAGACTTAGCTTTTCTACACCACTTTTCTCACCCATTTAAGAGGACTCGAAGCAACTGACAAAGCTTTCTGTACTTCTCCTCACAACAGAACACCCTGTGATGTAGGTGGGACTGTGATAGCTCAGAAGGTCACCCAGCTGGCTTCATGGGGGAGGGCGGAATCAAACACAGTATTCCATGATAAGAGTCCTGCTCCCTAACCACTAGACCAAACAACATAAAGAAATACCGTATATTCCAGCGTATAAGACAACCCCCAACTTTTCCAGTTAAAATAAAGAGTTTGGGATATACTTAGTGTATAAGAAGATGACACCCGGTGTATAAGATGACCCCCAACTTTTGAGAAGATTTTCCTGGGTTAAAAAGTCTTATACGCCAGAATATACAGTAAACATAGAAAGGATCTTAACCATCTTGTAAGTTCCTACTTTACCCCAGCAATATGTTCTTTATAAATCAGAAGAGCTAAAATGCTTCATTCCTCAAACTAAGTGAGAATAAGGAAAGAACCTCAGGAATATGGTAATTACGGATTTGAAAAAAAAGATGGGAAATTGTCTAGGTTAAAGTGGTACCTAGGAGGAGTGCTAATTACAAAGAACTCCAGAGACATTGTAAAATAATAATAATTCTCAATGGGTGGAGCAGGATATGCCATGGATAGTGCCTCTCGAAAGAGGGAAGGGTTGTAATAATTATTATGATGGTTACTTCCTTCAAGATACGTCGTACAAAAGGCTGTTAAAACAATCAGAGATGCTACAGGTTCTACTGCATTGTCATGTACAAATTTTAGCAGACGTGGTTTATCTCGATATGTTCCTAATGGTACCAATATTAAAAGTAATTGGCTTAAAATGCATTTGATTGTTCAAAGACTAAGGAGATAATTTTGCTATTGCATCATCAGTAAAGATGGAACAGCTGAGCACTGATGGCCAGTAACAATATATTTGCATCAAATGGCTTAAGAGATTATGGGTGCTTCCGCATTTGCCGACCTCCCAAGGATCCGTCCCCAAAAAAGGACAGATCCGAAGGGCCCTCGCACATCTGCAGACACGCAGGGAGGCCAGATCTAGCAAGACGGATGGTCTGGGTGCTGTGTCTATCATATAGACAGTTTTGTTTTTCAGTACTTTCTTTAGTAAGTCTACCATACTTATTACCTTTTTATACAGGTGATGACGACTGGAATATCAGCTTTATTGACCTATCCCCTCATGTGCAGAAATCCTTCTGGAGCTATTCAAAAGGATTTTTGCATACTGAGACCTGAGTATCAAAATGTCAGATAAATGAACAAGTATTGAGTGATGCATAATGAAAAAGACTGCCACATTGCATAATTTGGTATCATCATCAATCCTGGCTATTTCCCTGTGCAGTTTGACCCTAGATCATCTATGAATGTGTTTGAAAGCACCAGTCCCAGTTTGGTGCCTTGGGTATCCCCACTTGCCACTTGTCCCCATTGTTAGAAATGTCAGTTTATTTCTACACTCTTTTCCTATTCTAGTACTATATCAAAAGTTTTTTGAAGGTCCAAGCTGACAGGGTTTACCAGATAACCCTCATCCATACTCTTAAGTACTTAGGCAAACTCTTAAGAAGTTGGCTTCCTCACTGCCCAAGCCTGAGGCATTTCCGCACTGCATCGCGTTCGAAATGGAACACGTTCAGGCGGAAAGCTTAAGACAGCTCCGGGCGCTTTCCCCTTTCACACACAGACGCGCCAGAACGCGTGTAAACGCGTTCCGGAGCGTCTGGGTGCGAATGCTCAAAGCGCCCGAAGCTGCCTTAGCCGGCAAACGCCGGCCAGGGGCGCGCAGACAGCCGCGGAGGCAGATCAACAATCAGCTGTTTGACAAACAGCTGATTGTCAAAGCCGCGCGGCGTCGGAGGCGCGCCCGCAGCCGTTCGGGAGACAGAAGCAGGCGCGAACGCTTCTCCTCCCGAACGGCTGCGGGCGGCTCGTCCGCGTTGGAACGCGTGTAGAGCACTTTAAAGTGCTCTACATTTCGAACGCGGAAAAGACAGCTGCGGACACGTCGGAACGCAAGCCGCGCGCGGCCAATGCGGATGACGTGTCCACAGCTGTCTTTTCCGCGTTCCGTTCAGCCCCGTGCGAAAACGTCTCTGGTTCCACTTCTAATACATTTGAAGATATTATAATTTGTTTTTACAGCTTTGGCAATATACTTCTAAAAAATTTTCTTTCTCTCACTGTCTATTTGCATTATTTTACCAATGTTTGTATTCAATCTTGTTTTCTTCATTAAAACAAGCCTTCAACTTTGTAAAATATGCTTTCTTACAGTTCTGGACAGCTAATGCCAGCCTATCTTTTGGCCCTGATGGAACTTTCTTAAATTTTGGAATAATGGAATTCATTATAATTGAGGAGCTTCCCTTTTGTTTTTAAATGATAACCAAGCTTTCCATAGAGTGTTTGCCCATTTTGGTGTTCATTGTGAGTTTCATTTGTACAAGCCCTCTCAAAGTTGCCTCTTCTGAAATCAAGGAGGCACTTCTGACTGCAAACTCTTATCGTTAATTTCTGACACTTAAAGCCCATGGTCAGTGTACATAATAGTGGCTATTGCTAACTGCAAAGATTACTCATATAGGTCTGCCCTTTGGGGGAATCTAAAAATAGCATGACGCAGTTTTGCCTGTTATACAGAGGACAAAACCTCTAGTACAGTCTTTGTTGTATTCTCTACAAAAATTGTAACCAGTAACAATCACGTCCCACTGATTGCTACCAATCCAGTTCAGGTTTCAGACATGCCCTTTTATGTGTGTGTGTGTGCATGCAGGTACACATCAACACACCCTTCTAAAACAAAGTATTCCAATTTGCCCATCTAGGCTCAGAAACATCTGGTGTTGGCATAGTAACCCTGCTAGACAGTATCTGTTTCTCAGCACTTTTTGATCTGTGCCATTTTCTCTGATCTGCTTAGGTTTCTTTGCACAGTCATAACAGGAGTTGTGCGTGAACTGGTAAATATTGTACAGTTCAAGCTCCAAACAGCCTTAAAGTTGTTGTTTCGGATTCTTTTCCTTCCTTCTGGACTCTCAAAGTGTGTTGAGCAGAGACAAGTACCTGAGATTGCTACATGGGTAGTATGATCTGAAGGAAGAAATTATATACTGGAATCAGAAATAGGGATGTATACGGATACATTCACATTATAAAAATTCTCTTGAATTTCCAGATTCACAAATTTTCACATCAAAACGAAAGGACAGACATTCATACATCTGGCCTTTCAAACTAAACAATCCTCCTGGCTTGTGAATTCATAAGTTCACAGTATTTTACTAATGAAAATAGGCTTTTTCAATGTTGACAAAGCAGCAGAAATGTTTGGCCGTGAATGCAAAACATTTGGACAGTCAATTTGACCACAAAACAAATTTTTGGATATTCGCTTTGATTGCAAATGAATGTGAATTTTTTCATTCGTGCACATCCCTGATCAGAAATACGCTAACTTGTTACTTGTAGATCTCTGCCTTGTAGCGTAAAGATTTTGATTATAGTTTCACTTCATTCATTCACTAATCCCAATGTCTTTTATTCTAGGACTTCAGAGAGTTCGTCAGCTAGCAGAAAATACGAGATATTTCAGGCGAAACCTGCATGAACTGGGCTTCATTGTTTATGGGAATGATGATTCCCCTGTTGTTCCTTTACTGCTCTACATGCCTGGTAAAATTGGGTAAGTGAACCCTTGTTTTCCAAATACCCATATTTTCCGGCGTATTAAGACAACTGGGTGTATAAGACGACCCCCAACTTTCCAGTTAAAATATAGAGCTTGGGATATACTCGCCGTATAAGAAGACAACCCCAGCGTATAAGACGACCCCTGATTTTTGGGAAGATTTTCCTGGGTTAAAAAGTAGTCTTATACGCCAGAAAATACAGTAGCTCTGTTAAGTGTTGAGAATTTTCAACTGTGAAGACTGAAAGGGCACCTTATTGTTGTTGTTGTTGTTAAATTTTATAGAAAACATACAAATTAAATAATATCTATAGGGTGTTGCAGATAGCATATAAATCAAAAGTATAGTTCAGCCATTAATCCTATTACATAAAATGGATAAGGGAATCAGCAAGGTGGGACGAGTAGAGGCATTCATAAAAAAGGTTGCGGGACCGTGAGATAATTTAAGCCCTGTGAATAACCTTGCATTTTTTAATACATAGTAGCTACATACTTCAATTTGGCAGTTTGCCGAAGTTGATGTAGCATTTTTGAACAGATATTATACTTAGGGTGTTTCTCCACTAGCACTAGAGTACCCATTAAGGATCCTTAATGGGTTCTTAATGGGTCCTTAATGGGTACTCTAGTGCTAAGTGGAAACACACCCTTATGTTCTTCCAACTTTGGGCTACTGTTTGTCTAGCTGCTATTAAAAGAAAGTCAAACAGCAAACTTTTTGGTTTATTTAGTTTAAGATCCAAGTCCAATTGTAGCAAGCACAATTCTGGGGTTAATTCTACACTTGTGTTAAGAATAGTATTTATTTCTACATTGCTCAAAGCCCAGAATTCTTGAATTTTTTCACAGCTCTACCACATATGGAAGTAATAACCTTTGACTTTTTTACAGTGAGAACAAAGGGAGGTAGATTTACGTGTTATTTGAAAGATTTGGGCTGGTGTACGGTACCATTTATGTCTGAGTTTCAAATTAATTTCTACTATATTAGGGGCTAGTATCTTGCAAGTGTTTAATACCCTGTCACGTTCGGAGCTCAGAGGAGCCGACTGTTCCTTCTTTACAAAAGTTTCAATTCAGGGTTAACTAATGTATGAATAATCCCTGTGGATTTGCACTTAGTTGCAGCTATATAATTTTTTTTCGTACCACTAGCTCTACCAGTTCTGATTCCTAGAACATTTTATTTTAGTTGACTTCTTTATTCCACTGAGCACCAGCCATTACTGGAACTGTACGTGCATGCATATAACCCTGCAATGGAGAAGGAGAAGAAGGGTTGGCTTTTGTACCCCACTTTTCCCACCCGTTCAAGGGGACTCAAAGCGGCTGACAAACCTTCTGTTCTCCTCCCCATAATAGACACTCTGTAAAGTAGGTGGGGCTGTGAGAGCTCAGAAAAAATAGTTGTGACTAGCCCAAGGTTACCCAGCTGGCTTCATGGAGGAATGCAGAATCAAACCCAGCGGCTACAAGATAAGAGCCACGCATTCTGATCACAAGACCAGACCTTATGTAGTTTACTATTCAGTAGCGTCACCTTGCTGGCTATGATTTTGCTTTCCTGGAGTCATCTTGAAATCTAAATGTAACAAATGAAATTTTGAAAAACATGCAACTTCTATGGGTGCAGCAGCAGGGAACGGTGTATTTACTATCTAAATTATTTTTAAAGCATGGTTTTAAAAAACTAACATTATTGTCCAGTCTTTGTTTTGGGGCAGAAGCTGTTTATTTACATCATCTTTGCAGTGATTATACATTGCTGTGTGCATTAAGATTTGCTATTAAACATCTTGAAGTTGTGGGGGGGGAATAACTTTTGTTTCACCTTATTTCCTTCTCCAGGGCTTTTGCAAGACAAATGTTAGACAAAAGTATTGGTGTGGTTGTAGTAGGCTTTCCAGCTACTCCAATCACAGAATCCAGGGCTCGGTTTTGTGTATCAGCTGCTCACACACGAGAGATGCTAGATGTGGTAAGCGCGGCAAATATCTTGGCAAAATAAACAATGTATATTGGAAAGTGTCTCCTGCTCACTATTCCCTTTACTGCCTGAATTGCTAGATCGCTGCTGTTATATGTTGAAGAAGAGGAGCTGGCTTTTATATCCTGGTTTTCTCACCCATTCAAGGGGACTCAAAGCGGCTGACTATCCTTCTGTTCTTCTCCCCACAATGGACATCCTGTGAAGTAGGCAGGGCTGTGAGAGCTCAGAAAGAGAGCTGTGACTAGCCCAAGGTCACCCAGCTGGCTTCATGTAGGAGTGAGGAATCAAACCCGCTGATTCCCAGTTAAGAGTCCAGCTCCCTAACCACAAGACTAAACTGGTTCTGATTTCAGAAAACCAAACACTTGAAAGGCATAGAATGCATAGCTGTAAGGGAAAGATGTAGGCTGTATCTACATTATGGCAACAGGCACTCAGAGGCATGGCAATCAGACACTGCCATAGACTACCCTGGGAAAAACATTGATGAACCTTGAATTGCCCACTGCCCTCAAATGCTCTCATCTCTAGTAGATCCGGATTAAGTGAAGTACCCAGTGTGTTTCCATGGGTGGTCTAGCACCCAATAGCAATGGGTGCTAGCCTCCCTGCCGTGGAAAAACCAGAACACCCGTTTGGAAATCCAGATCTACCCATGAGGGGTCTGCCTGTCACCCCAGGTGTTTGGGGGGACAGGGGGTGCAATCTCTGAAGTGGCTTCAAAGTCATTTCGAAGTCTGTACAAAACAGCTCCTTTGAAGTCTGTGCTGATCTTTGGAGTCACTTTGAAGTTCCCTCTCAAGATCAGCACAGACTTCAAAGACACTATGGAGCTATTTTGCACAGACTTCAAAGTGACTTTGAAATGACTTCGGAGCTTAGGTTTTGGGGCTTCCCCCCCCCCATGGGTGCCCCCTAGCCTCCTCTAGACCCCATTGCCACACAAGCGTGGAAACTGGCTCTATTTAATCTGGATTTTCTGGCTGAAGACCCCATTGTAGACACCATTATTGGGGTCCACAGAAAATCCAGATTAAAGGCCAAAAAGTACCCATATGATCCAGATTTCCCAAGGCACGGTGGAACAAATGTGTCTCTAATGGGTACCGTTGTGGAAATGGGGTCATCCGGCTCTCACCCAAGTGGGTCCTTAATGGGTGCTAAAATGGGTACTTTCTGACAGTGGAAAAACACCCCTGGAGGGTGTTTAAGAGAAAGTGGTTTTGATAAGGATAGTATTTCAGTGTATGTGTGCGCACATGCATATGTGTTTGTATAGTATAAAAAGATGGGAAAGTTCCATTGGGATAGTGTGTGAAAGAACATCAAGTATTAACAGGCATTACCTGGTTCAGAAAAGAATAAGCTGTCTGTAAAGTGTCTGGGATCAGAGGCTTATTCGCCCTTAGGCCGGGAGTCAGCAATTAGTGAACTTCTGGTAAAGAACATTCACAAGTGGAGTAGGCTGTTACAGCCTCCAAGCATCCTCCCCCCACCCGAAATTTACTGTTGATTAGGTGTGGAGTACTAAATCGTGCTCCATACCTTTACCAACATTGACCAGAGGCTTACCTGAAGCATCCAGCGGCACAACCATTCACTCTTCTTCCGGTTGTCTGTGGGCGGGGGAGGCGGTGTCTGTGCAGGCACAGCGGCATTGGCGGCCATGATTGATTGCTGACCTCTGACGTGATCGGACCACCAATCCCCAGGAGTGGCCTCCGGTCATTGAGTTGTGTTTGATAAGCAACCGAGTGGTGGGCGCCGCATGTTTGATCACGGGTGCTGACGTGATTGGCCGCAATACAACCCTCTGCTCAAACATGCCCCTCTGCAACAGCGTTTGAACATGTCATGGAACAGCCAATCACAGCAGCGAGGAGGTGGAACTTCCAGCTTCGGATACAGCAGTGCAGGCTGGTAAACGGGAGGACCATTTGCGCTTCTGGCCGATAATGGACGTTTTGGGGAAGCTTCCCTCATGACAAGTGCGATGGTCCACCTTTACCAGAAGTTTACTGGCCCTAGTTCACGGCAACCTAATCAGCTAAGTACACAAAGGCCCCAGGTCTCTCTAATCACAAACCCACTTCATTCATCAAGATGCAGAGCACAGCTAACCTCACTTTCCTCATTTCTTGGGGTTAGCAGTGTGCTATGCAGTAGCAAACAGGAGACCTAGAAGGAAGGAGGAGGTAAACCCTGGGTTCTCCTGTGCAAGTTGCAGCTGATGCCATGCTGATCTCATAGGGAAGACGAGGAAGAGTTTCTTCTGATGCTTGTTATTTCTTTTTCCATGAAGGAGGCCTTGTTATGATCTTATTTCTTTCTGCCACAGGCACCTGCCTCCATCTAAAACCAAATAATAGGTTTCATGTATTTTGTCAAATTGTCAGGTTGTTGCCACATGTCTTGCAGTTCAGTTCAGTTCTGTCACGGTATTATCCAGGCCAAAGGAATAATAGGATATTTTCCACCATACAGAAAAACAATGGAGTGTTTTCACGCCAAAGGCGATGTGGTGTAAAGACAGGAAATGAGACAACAATGAAGCTTGCTGGTTACAGTTATATTTTTATTAAGTAATATAGTGCAGCATCCATAAAGGAAGACTTACCAGACATAGTTTCCACTTCTTCCTTTGCTGGATGAACACAAAACAGTTTTTTAGAAGCTGCAGTTCTGAAGTGGATTTAATTCACATCTCTTGGGCCAGCATGCAGATTAGACTTGTTAATCTATTTAAGAATCCACATTCAAACTGAATTCCTTTACAAAATGGTTCAGGTTAGATCTCGTGTTTATATATTTTATTTACAGACCTAATAACCTGCTTGAGTGGATAGATATGCCAGTTTTCTCATGCCGCTTGAAAAATGTACTGGTATTTACTGCATTTTTCAAATTCTTCTAAACCGGTAGTGCCAGATCCTACAACACTTACGCCAGACATGCAGGAAGTATTTCAGAATGGAAACAGGAATTCACTGGCCCTGGTCACCAGAGGCCTTTTCGCATTAGGCCTTCTGGAATGCAACTAGGGCACGTTGGAACACTGTATTCGCACTCCTGGGGCGGGCAAATCCGTTCTAGACCACTCCAAGCATCCTGGCGTGTCCTAGACGCATTCAAAATGTAGAGCACTAAAAGGTACTCTACACGCGCCTCAGCGCGTTTGAACCGACCCCAGCCGTCCAGGGAGGGAAGCGTTTGCACACCTCCCTCGTTGACAGCTGCGGGACACACACAGCCCTGCCATGATTGGACCGAAATCAGCCCAACAGGTGGCAGGGCCACGCAAATCACTTACCTTGCCGGCTCTGGGGTTGCCATCTGCCGCGGTCTGCACAGGCATGCAGACTCTGGTAGACGGGACACAGGCTGACTGCGTGGGTCCCGTCTACTGGGAGCACGTGCAGTTGTGCAGACCACGGCAGATGGCAACCCCAGGGCCAGCAAGGTAAGTGGTCACGTGCGTGGGGGGGGGAGGGGGGTGCCTGCTTCAGTCCCAGTGGGGAGTCCCAAAGGGGGAGAGACCCAGTTCGGCCTCTCCTCACCCCTTTCCACATCCCCTGGCCCATCGGGACAGATCGCCGGCCTCTGTGGGGCTCAGCCTGGATCTAGGTGGCTCACCCTCACAGATGGCCCTCAGGACCACCCACCCACCCGGGGCACCCACCTCGGGGCCTGGGGACACATGCACGCATGCACCTACCTGCTGCTTGTGCTGTATCCGGGTGACCTAGCTCAGGCAGCGTCACTCAGCCTGACATGAGTCCAGATTTAACCAAATTCAATTCGAATTGAGCAAATTCACATCTATTCATTCAAATTTTTTATTTGAATTTGCGCTTACGAATGTCGACATTTGTAGATCCCCATATGCATCTTCCCTGAGTCCGCATGCATCCATACACATCTGTATGCATCCCGTAGTTATCCCGTATGCAACCCATTTTCCTCCCGTCTGGATCCGTACAAATGCATACGGATGCAGGAAAGATGCAGATCTTCAACTACTCATTGTGTTTGAACCCACACTCATGCGAATGTCCGAATAATTCGAACGAATAGATCTGAAATTTGAAATTCCAATCGAATCTTCAAATTTGAATTTAAAGAAGTTCGATTCGAATGTTGAAATGCGGTCGATTCGATTGAATTCTGAATGCATTCGAATATTCGTGCACATCCCTAATGTATATAAATATTCACTTTTTCTTATCAGTCTGGGTGCTGCAGTTAATTAATACTGTGGTTTGTCTTTTTCATCTTCCTAACACTGTCATGAATTCAATATACCAAATATATGGCCTTATATGAATCTCAAACTTTTGATGCTAACAAAAAAAAAAGCTTTGTGTACTAATAAAATGTAATTGTGTTGCAGGTCCTGAAAGCGCTAGATGAGCTGGGTGATTTTTTACAACTGAAATACTCCCGGCACTCCAGGTCATCTCGTCCTGAACTATATGATGAAATGAACTTTGAACTTGAAGATTAGACTCCCCTCCCTTGGAGTAACTATTACAATGTTGCAAGGGTGAGGAAGGGTACCTAAACAGTAAGAGAGGATTTCTTTTGTAAGAACAGTTTTTGCTTCACAGTTAGTTGAACCGAGAGAAGTACTGTGAGTGTTTTACTGGATTGGATTCTGTGTACAAGAGACTGAAATATGGCTACCCATCGCTACCAGGAAAGAAAAATTAGTTTTAGTATTACTTGACACAAAAGACTTCAGTAAGTCAATTGCTGCTGGGCAACCTGTGTTATAAGCCTTTTACAAACAGATTTTTGATAGTTCTTAATTATGATTACAATAAACTTTTTAAAACAGTGAATTGGTATGTAGTATGTTAGATGGGAAAAAATACTCACTTGTCATAGTGACCAGAACAGCATATTTCTATCACAGTTTATGTGATTGTTTGCAAGAGAAATAGCAAGTAGTAGCACTAACTATTGGATGACAAGTACCTGGGTAGAGAGATGGCGGTCATTCAGGATTCCACTTAACACTGACAATTAACGCCAAATGATTTTGAAAGAGGGAAAAGCGAAAGCTTCAATACCCTGTGCTTAGTTGACTATTTTTAACATTTAAAGTTTTCAAATTCAGTTTAGCAAGAAAGATTAAATTCCAGGAGCACATTTTGATCCTTACATGGTTAATGGATTGAAGATAAATTGAAATATCATCTTCTTTTGCTTGGTCCAAAAGAAGATTTTCAAGAATTTTTTTTGCACGCTATTTTAACAACTATTTAAGCTGCTTGTATACTTTCTTGGCCCCGCCCACTCCTTGTTCACAAAATGCAGCTGACATTGGATTACTTTCTGGACATGGGTTGGTTTATCAAAGTAAGGAATATTTTGTGTGTTATTTACAAATCTCAAGAGGACTTTGTTATTTGTTAGGTTAAAAAACTTGAACCTTTTTACACTGCTGCTTTTAAAGAAATGGAGATATACTTAAACCCAGTAGGAGATAAGTTGGTCAGCATTCCTGTTTTGCTATATGAATTAATATGCAGTGTCCTTTATTCATTCTCTAAAATATTGTTTAAGAACATAGCCTATGATCTGGAAAAGACATGGAAGTTGGCTGTGATTCCATCGTACCAAACAAATGGAGTCAGGACTGGTGGGAACATATCATTCACTTCATATTGGGTTACACGTGAGGTGAAGTTCTCCAGTCTCAGCAGTTAAGGTCTTTGTAGTTTGTATAGGATTTTTTTTAACAAAAATAATAATAAAATAAAATAACTGGTTGAAAATCATTTCTATAGCTTTGAGGGAGCTGCAAACCATTCTGGAATATCTGATGGCACTGTAAACACGTCCGATCAAGAGACGGTTGGCGTTCTGTTGCACAGATGTACTTTGCTTTCATGTTCTTGAAAGCTATGGTATCCACTTAACCCACAGCTGCAAAATTAGATTTAAGAACAGAACAACTAAATTGTGGAATAGCAATTACAGTATATGACTCCCCTGCTTGTTAAAGCAGCTTTGAGGATGAAGCAATGCTGATTAGTTATAGGGCCTTTTGTTGTTGTTGTTCAAGTCAATAAAATTCAATGCTGCTGTAATGTTTAGAATGGACCACAACACATTCCATGATATCGAATTACCGCTTCAGAAGTGTATTTGGGGAGGGTGGAGAATGAAGTGTACAGTGTTGTATGATGGTTCATTTTGGCAAGTGAACTTGAGAAACGCTACGGGGCCCATGTTTGTGTATTATACTAAAAGAATTGTACAAAGATTAAAGGATGTTTTGTTTTTTAATTTTTCAAGTTGGCGCCTTCTTTGAATGCTTTGAAATGCTGTTTAAAAATCTGCATAGGGAATAATTTATCTACTGATGAATGACAACAGGTTACAGAGGAACTCATCTGGAGTCATACTCCATACAGCATTTTTGTATCATTTGTAGGAGATCAAGGTTCAGTCTCTCTGGATTCTAAGTTGATGGTCTAGTGTGGGGGGGGGGGAGGAGCCCATAAGAACATAAGAGGAACCCTGCTGGATCAGGCCACAGCCTACCTAGTACAAAATCCTGATTCACACAGAGGCCCACCAATTGCTTCTGGGCATCTCAAGCAGAAGACAAAGGCAGAACCCCCACCTGCTCTTAGCTCCCTGCAAATGGCCTTTAGAAAATTTTAATAGGTGGGCTGATGAATAATTTCTGATATTTTCTCCTTCTTGTCCTCCACCCTAGCCTTGCATACCTACTTACCAAAACTCACTCAGTCAACAACACTCAAAAATGGTGTTGTGTGTGAATATTTCATTACATGCTGCATTAATACTGGTATTTTGTTGCATTGATCAAACTTTTTTTTTGTTAAGTTTCTTTTTAAATTCCAGTAAACATTACAGTACTGTGCAGCTGTAATACTTCGTTTCCTTCAACAAACAAATAGAAAAGCTTATAACTTTTTTTTTCATTCATGAGTATCTGGCTGCAGATCGCATGCAATCACTTGAAATTTCCTGTGATTTTTCCAGTAGTCAAATTCAACTGTTCATCTAGAAGGTTTCCAGACAAAAACAAAGCTCTTTTAAAGTATGTCCAAAGCACATTTATATTATAGCAGTGAAGAAGAAGAAAAAGTGATAGGCTGGTGCGAAGCAAGAAATCTTTCATCTGAAGCAACAACTCATGACTTTTTTGCACTTGGCCTAAAGGGCCAGCCCGAGGATACTCCAGCATGGATGTATAAAGTGTTCCAAAGTTTGGATACCCGAGCTGAATTCACACTTCAGGCCATAGCATGTGATTAGTCAGCCTCTGGGCAAGTGCATCTGTACAGTCAGGAGGCATTTACAGTCTAGAAAAAAACCCTGCCTACCCAGAGGTTGACTAATTGCATGCTAGCTGTGGAGCACAGAAACTTGCTACACAAGCATGCTAACCTTCCCCAGACACTTACAAGCATGCTGGCAGCTCTGATGACCCCCTGACACAGCTGTGCAGAGTGTCAGTGTTATAGCAACAGTGCTGACGCAGGCACAGTCGCGGAGGGCGCTGCACTCAAGATGGCAGCGCCCAGAAGAGGTTTGGCCCAGGGATCGATCACATATAACCGATCGCGCAGCGTGTAGGCTAACATTTATTAATGGTCGCAAGTGTGAGTGCTAGCCAACTGTGACTGATTGCACTCCTTTCCCGTCCACAGGACAGAAAGGGAAGTGCAAAAATGCCCCTGATCTACCCATGTTCTTCACCTGTTTCCGCACGTAACAAAGATGTGAAATGACTCTCAATCATTGCTGCTAGGAAAGTTATCTAAGAACCACCCACAATTGGCACAATTCCCACGAACGACAACAACAACAAAAAACTCATCTAGCAAACAAGTGCTCACAAACACAGACGATGGATCCATTTGCACTTCACCTTAGTTGAGAAATTCTGGACATTCCAGGGCAGTTCTTTCCACACAGTGCACTGCCACCTCTGCCCTGGAGTGTCTAGGGGTGCTTCTGCACCTGCTGCCGAGAAACGGATTAAAGTAAATCCATTTCTCAGCGATCCATCTTCCCGAGAATCCGTCCCAAACAGGGACGGATCCTTGGTGGCCCCACATGGCTGCACACGCACGGGAAAGACGGATTTGGCCAGCCAGATCCCCTGGATGTTGTGCGGAGGCTGCAGCACCCATTCCAAATGGGATCTGGCCTCCCACGCTGCCAACACTACCCCCAGAGCCACGGAACTGGAGCATGCAGCTGCCAGTCACCGTGCGTTTCCGGTGGCGCATGGGGGAGGGCAGAAGGAGACAAACCGGCCTGCTTCCGCCCTCCCCAAGATGGCAGCCGCAGGGACATCCATTCCTTCGCCTTTCCATGTGCGGAAGCATCCTGCTTCCACACGGATCAAGGCGAAGGGATGGACTGAAGACCAAATTTTTTAGGTCTTGGTTTAGAACCAGTTTTCAACGGCGAGACTGATTTAGAGACAGATCTCGGGTGCCAAAATGTGGAAGCGGATGCCTGGAAGGGTCCCTAAAGAGGTCTGCAATGTGGAAGGTAAGTACCCAAGGGTTTAAAATGTGTTCTAAATGGGTCTTTAAACTGGTTTCCGCGGCCAGTGCAGAATGCCCCACTCTACCATAGTGCAGAATGCCTCATGAACTCCTGGTCACAATGTTTGCACTCTCTGAATGTTGCCATGGCCTTTACCATGGTAATTTCCCTGGCTTGGCTGGGCCAGGCCATCTACACTTCAAGTGCTGGTGGTCCAGTTGGAGAGTGGATCAATACTTGAAGTGCAGATGCCTCCCCTCTGTGCCTGATCTGAACCTCAGTCGCATGGTATATCACTATAGTAGGCCCTGTATCACTATAGTAATGTAGATGCATATGCATGCATTTATATTTAAAAAGATAATACTGTTGTAGTATCAATATAAATTTCCAACCAAAATAACAAAAATATAGCATAAAATGTACAGCAAGTTTATACTGCTTTTTAAGAAGAAATGTGCCTGCACTGAAAAGATTAATAAAAGAAATATGCAAAAAGATACATAATTATTTATACGAATAGACTCCAGTGAGCCAGTGCAAAGAAACCAGTCAGGAAACAGAACTAAAGCCAGACACAGTTTCACTGCTATTAATCTTCTTCTATAAGAACTATTTCCATCCAACTTATGATGAAAGACTTTTGAAGTCTTCACAAGTAATAGCTCCTAAGGTAGAGCAATTAACATTGCTGTGTAAAAACTGGCGACTTAAGGGAACTTTTTACAGTGTTTCAAAAGATCATAGTTTGTTTGCTAGATGCTTTCATTTTTTGTCGTTTCATTCCTCTGGATCTATGGGCCAGAGCAGGTGCAGAAGCTACAGGGTCCGACTGTCACTGCTGTCCTTCTAGCCGGCCACAGCTTGATTGGGAGCAACTGGTGAAGTCCTGGCCAGCAGCATACACACTCTATTCTGGGTGCAAACCTGCACGTGGGCAGGACAGCCTGGTTGTGGTTATGTAGTCATGCACCATAGGCTGATCACCACTGCGACATCCCAGTGCAAGCTGAATGTTGCTGCAGCCATTGCTCTGGTGATCCAGCCTGCCTAGGATGGACCATCCACACTTCATTATGCCATTCCATGGAGAAAAGTCCAAACAGTCACTTTCTATTCAAGGGGACCTTGGGTCTGTGTAACTGTACCCAAAAACACCCATGCCCTTTCTGCACTCGACCTTATTCCAGACAGTAACCCAGAATAAGGCCCTGCCATGCACATGCTAGTACAGACTACAGCAGGCCATGAGCAGGGTCTGCCATAGCCTGCCCCTGGATACAGAAAGCAAGTTCTTATTCCAGGATATAATCTGGAATAAAGCTGAGTGCAGAAAGGACCCCTATCTCTGATTACCACCCACCTTACCTTTCATGCTTCAGAGATATTTCTTCAAGATCTTCAAGATTCCTGTATTCAAAAACAGATCCTGGGCAACAGAGATACTACTCATCTGTGCCCCCAAAGCTACAAATATACTTGTTTATAGTCAATATATAATTAGTAAAATTCTTCATTTACAGTATTTGTAAAAGCTCTTAGAGGTTTTAATTACTTATTAATTTAGGACCTACCAAGGATTGCAGCAGTCTACTTAGGGTGTTTGCCCTGACAATGGCTAGTCAGTCTCTGTTCCAGAAGAGTTAAAGCAAATTCCTAAATCAGAGAAATGTGCATTTTCATACAGGGACCACCAGAACTTCCATGCACCACAAGTGTGAAAACTGATTTTTCAGGCCAAGAGCCACAGATTTATTTTATGTACAACATTCATCATCTTAAAAAAAGACGTATTTTGCAATAAAACAAGGTTAAAAATAGATAATAGACAAATATTTAAAATGAATACGAACCATTCCATTGATTCTCATGTATTTTGTTATATATACTGTAGTTGTTTGTTCTCTATTTGTTGTTTGTCATTGTTATCCTTTGTTCTACAGTATATCTTCACAGCTTTACTTCGATTGGGTGAGAAGGAAATAACTTTAGATATCTGAGTGATGATTTAATGGCTTTATGGATTTAGAGTTCTGAAATAACAAACTGTTACCTTGAATGTTCTTATGTATAATGTAGATGGATGAGAAATTACAGTTAAGTGGGAATTGCTGTCTAGGATTTTCCATTTCCTCACCCTTTCACATTTTCTGTAGTCCTTGAAACTCAGTTCTTAGTGAGCTATTTGTTTTCTTCTTGTTTCTCCAATTATGCTGTACTTCCAGAACACTTTAGGTTTTCCTATTTCCCTGTTGCGTGTGAATACCGTAATATTAGCTAGATCTGAATTTCTGCATGGCGGTGCTACTGTTCATTTTGTTGAATTTATATTCTAGGAAAATTATAAAACACTTTACAGATAAAATGAACGTAAAAATAGTTCTAGAAGACATCAAGAAGGAATCAGCAGGTGTCTGGGCCACTTCACCAGGAAAAGATAGAATATTATTTACTGTTCTATTTGTTGGCATGCTTTACAGCAGTGGTTCTCAACCTGTGGGTCGCAACCCCTTTGGGGGTCGATCTGCTCTTTCAAAGGGGTCATCTAAGACCATTGGAAAACACATAGGAACCGAGACACCGCTCCTCTATCTGTCTCCAGGCGGGCCTGCCTACATGCAGATACGCCCATATACGAAAACCTGGCATGATGACATCATTGTGCCAACCCCATCACATACACCCCATACAGATACAGTGGAGAGCAGCTACTGTGTAGAAAGCAGCACTATTGGAGGTAAAATGACACTTTTATATTCAGCTGTGGTTGATGCGAATACTATGCTTTAATTATGTTCAGCTAGTAACAATGAAAATACATCCTGCATATCAGATATTTACATTACGATTCATAACAGCAAAATTACAGTTATGAAGTAGCAATGAAAAAAATTTTATGGTTGGAGGTTAGGGTTAGGTTGGGTGTCACCACAACATGAGGAACTGTATTAAAGGGTCATGGCATTAGGAACATTGAGAACCACTGCTTTACAGAGAAATAAAGGTCCTCTGAATGCATACTTCAAAGTAGTTGGATGTGAGGATGTGGTCTACTCATGTAGTTCTCATTGCATGAGGAGCCAAGGGGCCATCCAGAAAAGCCTTCATACATAATATTTGTATCTTCTGGTCTTCCACTTTACCTCCAGCCCTCTGGATTATGGGCCAGAAAAGCACCCCAAAGGGGTACCAGTAAATTCCCTCTCCTTTTTTCTGTTGCTGGGGTGCTTGATTCAGGACCACTCGTGCATACAGATGGCAAGTCACCTCCAATTACTTCTCAACATGTCTTCTACTTCAGATTTCACGTTCTGCTGGCCTCCCCCAAAATATCCCCAAGAGCTACATAAAGGGCAGCTTTGAAGGACAGACAGCCTGGTGCCAAGACTTGCTCTGTTTTGGTTTTGTTTGTTTTCTAGCTTTCCAACCTTTCCCACCCGTTCCCCCCAGAATGTATGGTTCTGCTTGGCTGCACAGGTAGCTAACGTCCTGTCTGCTATGCCAAGTCAACACTTTGATTTCTGAGCCCAGGGGAGCCTTTCCCTTAGAATTTCTGCCACTGGGTTGACTTGCATTGTATTCTGAATTCCCTGCATTGTGAATTGCTTGGCTTTCGTGTTTAGTAGAATTCTCCATGCTTATTGTTGGTGTGGGGTTGGGATTTTTTGTTGTTGCTTTTGGGTTTTTTGTTTTTGCTATTTTTGCATCCCTAAACTATAATTCCAGGAACCTCTGGGGTTGCTTTGTTCCAATGGTTGCTTTTTTTAAGTATCCTTTGGGTTCAGAGTTCCCTCTTGCTCAACAGCACTGAAAAGCAGGGTAGTCAGTGTGTTTTATAGAGCTTGCCATTTTGACCTGCTACATCCTCTTGTAGAACAAGGACTTCCTCATCTATAGCAAGTCATAAACATGTAGGTGCAATTTGGAGGCTCCACAATGGTGTAGTTAGCACTAAAATTACAAATACTGTGCAGAAAGAAATTACACGGGAGGGGCACTTTATTTTATAGTAAAACATGTTTGGTACTGCCAGCAGGATTATGAAAGCGTATTCCCCAGTTTTTTCTGTTGGCAGGCTGTTACTCTTAAAAGAGTTCTGGCCAAAGCTTATCTCATTTCTCTGAAATTTAGCATGTGTTGTAACTTGTAAGTTGCATGGAAGCTGATACCAACAACTCAACGAGAGAACAGAAAGTTAGGAAATAAAATGTTCCTTAACAAGAGATGTGTGTTCCTGCTAAATAGTATTAATGTAAGAGTATGGACCGAGTGGCAACGGAATGCCAAACCTGGACGTGCAGAGGGATAGTAGCACGTATAATTGGGATATTTAGGGGGCTGTATCCTGTGTGAGGTAGGTTGTTCTAACCCTTTATTCACTGTAGCCTTATGATGTGTTCAGACATAAAAGGATATTTCAGAGAGACCATGCGTGGCCCTTATATTCCCAAACCCTTCTCTAATCCACCTTTTCTAGCATGGAATGTGCAGGAAAGGGGTAGGGGAAGGCTGGTTTGTGAACAGTCCCACCTCCAAGCCTTTTCTGAGGTCTGGTGTTTTGTTTTGTTGCTGTGCCTTAATCTAGGGGCCTTTTCACACTTACGTGATCAGTATGGCCTTGCATGGTCCAAGATGCTCTGTTCATATGTGATGGCCCTGCCTACAGCCCAGAACAGCCCAGAGCGTGCAAAGTTGTACCAATTGTGGTGCTGCCCCCATGTAGTGTTCACACAAGGAAGTAGTGTTTCTGTACAAGAAGCACAGCATCTTCTCAATTCCAGCTTATCCCCTATTTCTGTATGTTACAAATATCTTTCAGAATATTAGTGGGCATCCCCATGGTAAAGAAACTGCGAGGTGAACATGAGTTCACCTCACGAGAGTCCCCACACAAAGCCCTAATTCGGGCTACATGAGGGACAGAATCCTCGAAATCGAAACTAAAATACCCCCCCCCTTAATAACTGTTCTGGGGGAATGGGGACACTCCCAGGTTACGCTCGCAGCATTAGCGGGCGGGGTTTGGCTGTCCCCACCGCTAATGCTGCAAATGCAACTGTCCCCTATTACCTGAGCACTTAATCGCCCAGGTAAGGGCTTGATTTACCCCAATTGCCTGACAGCTGCCCTTCAGTCAGCTGAGCAACTGTCAGGCAAGTATAGGGGATGACAGGTGCACAAGCAGAGCTCTGCTAAAATGATTAAAACACACAGCTTTCATGTCTGTTTTAATCATCTTACCAGAGCTCTGCTGGTGATCGTTCGGGGTAAATCAAGCCCTTACCTGGACGATTAAACACTCAGGCAAGGGGGGGGGGGGAGAGAAAACTGTGGCATCCCGAAGCAGGGATTTACCATGGTTTTCATGGGGATGGGCGGGATTGCCTTGAACTTGCCCTGTTTTCCATTGTCATGGGGACTCCTTAATGCAAATTAAGATTCACATTAAGGCTGCCCCGAATCCACTGCGAGGCAGTGGCAACCCCATGGGGACGCACCCTTAGAGAAAGAACCCTATTCTGGCTCTAGGAGGCTTGGGAGCAACAGAACATGGATTGAAGAATTGTGGGCCAGAACACGCAAAGGCAGTTTCACAGAGCATGACCAAATCAAATGTACAAAACAGCAAAGCAGTATAAATCTGCTGCACTGTCTCTACTTGAATTTTTAGAACGCACTGGAAAACAACAAAGGAAGGAGGACATAAGAGAGGCTTACGTGCTGAAGGGGAGAGAAAAGTGGGATATCTGAGGCTTGAAAAAGGAGTTATTTATTCTGGAGGGAAGCAGTGTTGGGGGAGAGGGACTGTATTCTGTAAAACACTGCCTGATTAAGGCTAGGAGCAAGGGGAAATAGGGACTGTCAGCCTATGGGCCTGAGGTTCATATAGGGGTTCAAATAGGGGTTCATAAAGATGTTGGGCCTTTCTGCACTTAACCTTTGTTCTACATCTTAGTAATCTTCTGGGCCTTCCCCACACACCCACATGCTGCTGTGGACTAAAGGGGCCTCACCCCTGCTGGCCACCACCAATACTCTCCTTCTGCATGAAACAGAGCATATTCTGAAACAGGAGGCCCAATATGACCTGATCCACTTCTGGTCTAGAATACCAGTAGACCTTGCGTACTAGGGCCACCTGAAACACATTTCAGTGGGTCTCCCAGGACCTTCGAGGCTTCAGGTCCAGCATGGGGGTTGGGCCAGAACATCTTGGGGCCATTGTCTGCCTGGTCCAGATCTACAGGTCCAGAATTGTACAGGTAAGTGAAGCCTTCAAGGCTTTGAGGAAGAAAAGGAGACAGACGGGAAAGTGACTGAGAATGGGCTGTATAACTTACAGCCATAGGTCCATCATGACACAGAAAACATTCACAGAATAATCAAAATAATTTAACCATGTTGCTTCATGTGTGCTACAGTTATTGAATACATTTATTTATTTATTTATTTATTTATTTATTTATTTAGTTAGTTAGTTAGTTAGTTAGTTAGTTAGTTAGTTAGTTAGTTAGCTAGCTAGCTAGCTAGCTAGCTAGCTAGCTAGCTAGCTAGTTAGTTAGTTAGTTAGTTAGTTAGTTACATTTCTATCCCACCCCATACCCGAAGGTCTCTGGGCGGGTAACAACAGATTAAAACAAATTATAACAGGATACAAATTCAAACAGATACAGATTAAAATGAAATACAGATTAAAAGCAAGATGCACGGTTAAAACACCTTCAAAATTCAACAAATTAAAACCAGGCATTCCCCAGGACGTTAATAATGGTTTCATTATAAATGGGGAGGGAGAATAGAGCCTCACCCAAAGGCCAAGGCAAAACGATAAGTCTTTACAGCCCTCCTAAATAAATACAAGGAAGGGGCATGGCGTACCTCAAGGGGGAGGCCATTCCATAGTCTCGGGGCCACCACCGAAAAAGCTCTCTCCCGGGTGCCCACCAACCTCATTACTGAAGGTGGCGGGATGACCAGGAGGGCCTCATTGTTGGATCTTAAGGCACGGACAGGTCGGTATGGGAGAAGGCGTTCCTTTAGATATTTGGGGCCCAAGCCATTTAGGGCCTTATAAGTCAAGTGTTAACACCTTGAATTGGGCCCGGTAGTGAATAATCATCTTCATCTGCCACTTAGTTCAAATTCACAGCAGGCCACAGTTAGAAGCTGTCACTGCTTTCTCACCTTATCTGCTTCTGCCAAGAATTTTGCCTCAGTTTCTCCTTGTGCCTGTTACAAATACCTGAGAATATTCTGCCATAATTGATTCCAATTAGGGGTGTGCATGAATGCAATTTTCAGGATTCGATTCAATTTGAATTGAATATCCAAAAATTCAAATTGATTTGAATGTTTAAAATTCAAATGAATTCACATTCAGTTAGATCTGAATACATTCAAATCGATTCAGGTGAATTTTTGATCCGTATTTGCAAATACGAATGTCGACAACATTCGTATGTGCCCGTATGCATGACGTTTTCCTCCCGTACGGATCCGTACAGATGTTCAAAAGATGCTTACGGGCAAATACGCATCATGTTCTTATCTGTACACATACAATGACAATAATTTGAATGACTCAAAAATTTGAAATTCATTCAAAGGTTTAAATTCAGATCTATAGATATTCGCTTCGAATTTGAATGTCCAAATTCAAACAATTTGATATAATTTTGAATGTTTCGAATATCTGTGCACATCCCTAGTTCCAGTACGCCTTAATGGAGACCCCAGTAAAAAATAGCCATGTTCACAAATATTTGTAACATTTGAACGAATTCAGATCTTACAACCTTTGTGCATTGACATTCATAGGAATACAAATGTTTCGAGACAAAGTATTCTAGACATGCTTCAGAACATTCATGGGAAAGCAGCTGCACCAATCACATTTCAATGGACCCAGAGTGCATTCAACATGGATTGAGAGCAGATTCAAAGTGGGTCCAGAGTGGATTTGATGCTGCAGAGCGGATACGTTACAGGAAATTCATATGAATTTGTACAAATACATTTGTATCAAAATAGAATCCTACCACATTCGAAGGGGATATATTTTATATTCAATTCGATGCAAATCAAATGCAAAAAATCCCATTCACTCACATCCCTAGTAAAAAAAGACTAAAGAAGAACGTGTGCAATGTAGAAGTACAGTATTTATTAGTGGGGTTCTTATCTTTAATATTTTATCTCTATGCTTCTGACCTTCATATTCTCCCTGAAGTGCAGACTTACAAAATTAGTCTTTACGACCAAGGTTCTTTATTTTTTGTTTTTGAGAGGGAAAATGAAAAGAATTGAAAATCCCAGGAATGTAAACAGAAAGCAGCATGACACAGGTTTGTGATCTGTGTGATAGGCCGTGGATCACATTATACAGTATAACTGGAATTGTAAGCCAGTTTGGTCTAGTGGTTAGGGAGCCGGGCTCTTATCTAGGAATACTGGGTTCGATACCACCCTCCCCCATGAAGCCAGCTGGGTGACCTTGGGCTAGTCACAGGTCTCTTCTGAGCTCTCACAGCCCCACCTACCAAACAGGGTGTCTGTTTCTGGGAGAAAAATAGAAAAGCTTTTTCAGCCTTGAGAAAAGTGGGGTAGAAAAGCCAACTCTTCTTCTTCTTCATGGATATGTATAATAAGCATTTTGCAGTTTATGTGGGTTATGTGAAAACACTTCATTGAAATCCACCAGTTCCTTCTCTTCTACTTCCACTCCTGTAATGGTTTCCTCTTCCACAGTCACCATCTCCTCTGGTCCTATTCTTCTCAAGTGTCTAGACAGCTGTTTCAAGCAAACTGTTTTAAAGCAGAAGGAAAAACGATGGTGGGATATTGATTTTCAAAAGGGAAAACTTCAAGCTTGTCTTACAGTTCCTAAATCCAGTCGCTTTCTGGATGCTTTATGATAATGTTATTTGGCATGCAACTTCTTGGAGTAATTTGAGGGGCTTAGCCAAACCAGTTGGTGAAAGAAGCCAAACACTTTGGGTGAGATATCTAGCCATACCCCCATGCACATCAGTAGTTAATGGGGCTGCCCTACAGCATTCAGTTCCATGGCAGTTAAAGGGTAGTCTTCTTATACCAGATATCGTTATTAGTCAAATGTCTTTCAGAAACCACATGCATAAGTAGATGTTTAAACAAATGCTGTATTGAAATGCTGTAGTTGTTACATGGGGATTTCTATGCAAAGGTCCTGTACAGCAAACCAGACTTAGAAGAACTAGTGTTAGAATGCCACATCATGGCTGAGACACTAATGGGCATGTTCAGAAATTTCCAGTAATGGAGGAAAAGAGCTTGGAAAGAAGTTCAGCCTAAGCAGCTCAGAGTGCAAGGAGAATTAACTCTAGTATATTGTTTGAATATCCTCTCTAGCAGCTTGGTTCGAACCGATTGGAACATCTTCTCTTCCACTTTCCACTCCAAAACTGTTGAGTTATCTCTGCTCCTTAATTCACTAGTCAATGGGCCTGTTCACACTGAACTTCAGTGGGATACAGCTCTTGCAGTGTGGGCAGTCTGTCCCAGACCATCTGCATTGCCATAGCAACAGCAACAGCAACATCCCGCGCACACCAGGCCATTGGTCTGGTGATTGTGATGTGGCACACATTTGTGCTGCCATCCCGGCCCCATGCAGCATTTGCAACTGACATAGATACGTATTCTGCATCTGGGACCTTACCAGACCTTCCCTGTGAGCTCCTGGTGAAGCTGTGGTCTAGTAAAAACTGTTCTAGATCTTTGGAAGATCAGAATGCACTCACATGCTTCAGGCCACTCTAGAATGTAGGCAGCACTATGGTGTACAAATGGAACAGCCCGTAGCGTGCAAGGGCATCCCAGAAAGGAAGTGTGAAAAAGTCTGTGTTTGAAAATCCACTAAAGCGTTAAACCTCTCTCAGGGTGCATCCCCATGGGCTCTGTTTACTTCAGGGTGGATTTGGGGCAGCCCCAATGTGAATTGTAGCTCACATTAACATTTCCCCATGTGATTAAGGACAGCGCGGGTTCAAGCCAAATCTGCCTGTCCCCATGAAAACCATTGTAAACCCCTGCATCAGGGAACCTCATACTTTTTTCTCCACCACCACCACCCGGGTACAAGCATGACACACATCACCCAATCTGCAAAGCACACGTGGGTGCTTGATTTAGCGCACGAGCGCCTGATAGCTTTCCTGCACTCAGCTCAGCAAGATCAGCTGTCAAATGGAAGTATGCCCCCTAAAATAATTGAAACACAGATGTGGCTTCAATCAATGAGCCGCTTTCCCTTCTGCACCTCCAAAAACCACACACTGCATCAATAAGAGATGATAACGGGGGCGTAATAGGAAGGTAACTCGGCTCATTGACTGAAGCTGCGGCTGTTTCAATTATTTTAGCGGAGGTGTCCTGCTCTCCTTGACAGCGGACATACCTCCGCCTGACAGCTGAGTGCAGGGAAGCTGTCAGGCGCTCGTGTGCTAAATCAAGCCCTTACCCATGCGTGCCTTGCAGTCCGGGCAATCAGGCAAGGGGGGGCATGCTTGTACCCGGAGAGACACAGGGCAAATGAAGAAATCCCCAAGCAGTTGCAATCGCAGCAGGGACAGCAAAACCCTGCCCACTAATGCTCCTATCACCAAACTCCTCCCCCAATAACCCAGAAGTGTCCCCATGACTCAAGATACTTCGTGCTTGCCTTCCTAATACGGAGTAAGAACAGTTTGAAAGGGGGGGTTGCCGCAGATTTGTGACATTAGTCCCACATGTAGCTCAGATTAGAGGCTTTCAATGCAGAGGCTCCGAGGCGAACTCAGGTTCACCTCGGAGTATTTTGATCATGGGGACGCACCCTCAGTCACAAATAAAAGCATAATAAACAGTGTAGCTCATCTTGCATAGACTTTAAAACAATTTTATACCTAAAGGAAAGGGTTTTTATGAAGATATACACACCCGTGCATTTCTCTCAGACAAATTATCAGTGCCTGTTCTGTTTCTCTCCTTCCCACTACAGATCACTGATAGGTTCATGAAAGAGCACTCCTTTTTCCACACATTTTCACATGCATGTACTTGCAGCCCTTCTCACCTGGACAGATGCCAACAGCAACATTTGTTTGGCCTCTTAATTAGTTTTGTACACATGGTGATTGCTCTGTCCGCGGAGCCTCGCCATGCATGAAGGGCTCCATGCCACAGGGCTTCCTTCCAAAGAGAAAGTTCTTGTGTTCCCAAGGCAGGAAGGTCTCAGCATTCCCTTTCTTTGCATGATCCACATCAGTTAGCATCCAGTCAGGAGGTCTGCTCAGGTTGAAAAGAATATTGGATTGTGTAAGTTTCATTTCTTTCAGTAGCGGGGAACGTCTTTCTTTTCAAAATGCCTCTACTTAGCTTTCATTTCCTGTGCACAGAGTGGCTTTGTCTTGAGTACGATAATTAAGTTGTTGACCTTCCACAGAGGTCAGACAGAGCTTCCTCTTTGAGAAAGATAAAAACTGTCAAGAATAGACTTTTGGACTCTCTTATAGATAGGTGACATTGTCGTAATTTGTGATGCGTGCATTCACTACCTAGCTTAAGCAATGTGAAATAGTCCACTGTCGGCCCACTCAGAAATGGTGAAGCAATGTGCACACTGTTAGGATAAAATTCCTCCTTCCTCCCTGCTTTTTTTTTTCCAGAAGAAAAAAACCCTAACCTCTTGTCACTGTAATTTGATTTGGGAGATCAGAATTGGATGCCTTGAAGCAAGATTTTAATCTTTTACACTATGCCCGTTCCCAAGGCATAAAGTGCTTTTCAGAAAGGGGTCAAATCCTTGGAGAAATCTATCAAGATGTTTTAGGCATCTTTTTTCAATGTTTCAGCATTCTAATATCATTAATATATTTAAAAATAAAATTTACGGCAGAATTTGAAAACCAGTATTTAAAAAAACACACCCAAATTGATCTGAAGTTCTTTGAAAAGCTTTGCCTTTTTCTCTTTTTAAACAAGAACTTAGCCCAGTCTTTGCCAATCTGATGGCTTCCAGTTGGGCTAGAAAATGGCTTCCATCCTACCTGAGCACTAGACTTGCTTAGGTGCCACTTTTGGCACATCCAACACACACAAGTTTGGATACGTTTATCATTTATTAATTTATCTATGATGACATTCACACAGAGCTAAGATGCTATAGAGTAAATGCTTCCAGACCTCTTCCCACTCTTTGAGCTGTAGATACACAGACTGGACCTTATTAAATTCCTCTGAGTATTTGTGATACAGTATTTTATCAGCTAACCCATGACCACACATTTTTCCATTCTGGGGCAAGAAATATACCAGCCTAATGATCACCTGCCATTTAATACTAATAGATAATGATGACTTCCTCCCAATTTTACTTTGAGCACACCCCAGAGCTGTCACGTCCCTATTCAATCTTTGCCTTCCTCTTTCCTTTTCAGAGAAGTTAAGAAACAAACCAATCCCGACCACCTATCTCTCACCAAGAAAAAGAGCCCTCCCCACTGTAGAAATTCTCAAAATCTTTATTTGCACAGCAAGGGGGGGGGATCATTTCATGCCATGTTTGCTGCAACCCAGAATTTGATTCTGTGGTTGATAACTTTGTCCTTTATGAACTTCCTGTTTTTTAGGAGTTTTTGGCTGCATTCAGATGCTGGTAACTTATTCTGCTATATTTGGTTATTCTGGAATAAAGCATGAATATTCCAGAATACCCGTGCTTTACTCTGGAATATTCATATAGAGGGATAAATAACCAATGTGTGGATTCAGCCTTTCTTTGATGAAAGAAATTACCTTAAAAATATGGTATAGGTGGTACTATACCCCTTTAGCTAGAATAACCAGAAGTGGTAGAACAAATTGTTGGAAGAATTGGGGACAAGATCCTACCTTTTAGGATAATTGGGGAATGTCCTCCAATAAAAATTTCTGGCAGGAGGTCGGTATGAGAATAAACATAATGTTTAACACTTCTCCAGCCAGAAATTTTTATACTGCACTCATTTGAGGATATTAATGTACCACAACATCTACATTCTTTGTTACGTTGATTAATTTTTGTTGCCCACCATAGAATTGTTATAGGTTAGAAGTACGCAGATAATTTAAATATAGGCAGATGGTTCCAGGAATTGTGGTATATCATGTTAAATGAGATAATGAACTATCCAGGATGACGGTATTGGAGTGATCTGGATGCTAACAAGACCCTGCACGTATGGACAATATGTATTGATGCATATGTATTAACAACAATGGACTCAACACTACCGGAATGAGATTTTCTAATGAATTGGATTGGTAATACTACATGGTAAATTGGATTTTGGAGCTCATGAAGTGAATATTGTATGTAGAAGAAACCACTCATACAGTTTGTATACTATGGATAATCATATATGCACAAAAATCCAATAGAGATATCTTTAAAAAAACAACAAACATCCCTGATGATTCTACCAAAGACGTAAAGCTGTTCTTCAGAAAGGATTTCTAGCCCATTTTATTGGATTAATGAATAGTTCCGAAGATGCTTGTTTTAAAAATGTTCCAAAGAGATAACTATGCCTCTAGCCACAACCTTTTGCTGAGGAAAAATAACTTTGCTTTTCACTTTGGACTTAGTTGTTGCAATCATGACTCTTGAAAACTGTTTTTAATAGAAGTAGTAGAAGTAAAAATAGAATGATAATTATAATAGTTAATATAAAAAAAACCCTACTACTTAGAATTAGCCACATTGTTCAGTGATAACTTACTGAATTTTAAATCTTTGGTTAGGATCTGGATTAATAATGGGGCGAAATTCCAGTCATTAAATCTGGTGGACTGCACAAACAACATATGATAATTAAAATGGACCCAATATCAGTTATGTGCCATACTTGTTGTAGGATTATCTGGGTTTTCTATCAGGTTTGGACAAGCACCTGAAACAGATGCATATGCAAGAAAAAAATAAAAAATATATATTCCTGAATAAACCCTCCATGTGCTTTTCTGTTATATGGCAGCCAAAGAGAATGACAAATAAAATATCTTTTAAAAAAAAAATACTTCTTTTTTGTATCATTACAGTATGTCGATTACACGTACATTTCCATGTCTATTTTCTCCACTACATCTTAGAGTAATTTAACAAGAAATCAGCGAAAATTGGGAGGTCGTAGTCTCTGCCAAGTACCCTGAGTTTTGTTAGAAATAAATAAGGATAGAGGTCTTTCAATCCAGTCTTTTATGTTGGATAAACTCTTTTGAATCTTCTTAAGCTCATGATAGAATTCAGTGAGCAAGGAAGATCCTTTAACATGTTACCAAAGATTTTCTGTAACCATCCACAAGTGTCCTTCCACCCACAGCCCCAATTAAGCAATTTCAGCTTAATGTACTTTGGTAAGTTACCTGGCAGTACCATTTTATACATTTCTGGGGGAACTGGAAAACTGGACACTGCTCATCATGGCATGCACCTATACACTTTCTGCAAGGAAGATGGCCTCTGAGTAGAGTCAAACATCAGTGACTGCAGATGAAAAACAGATTATTATTGATTGTGTTCAGCACTGGTCGGTCTGCACTCAGAGTACTGTCTCAAGTAAAGATACAGAGAAAGGCTACCAGGATTTATTTAGTGAGTGAGTGAGTTAGTGTGCATGTGAGTGAGCGTGTGCGCGCATATATATGCACACTTGCTGGCCTGGTATAACAATACCATACCAAGCCATTAAGGATCCAGCATGGTGGTGACCATTCATGCTACAAGAGGTAAACTAGCCCCGTACTTACTGTAGTGTGAATGGCCGTCCGCAGCTGCCCAGATCCAAAGCAACATCTGGTGAGATGCTGGACATCACCATGGTGATTCAGCAGCCACAATCACACAGCCATGCCCACGCACCACACCTTACCTGGAAGAGGGTGCAAAACCACCTCCACAGGAGTGATCCAGCATTCCTGGGCAGGCTGTGGAGTGCTGTTTAGTAGTCCAAAGCTGGATCATCCTAAGGAAGGGTTATCCCATGCCAGGGTTACTGTGGCAGAGGAGCAATGTAGATATGCCTGACCAGGAAGTAGATAAAACCACTTCAGCTGGTAGGTTGAAAAAAGCCCTTTGTTAGTCAGGCTGCATTCCCACTTGACTTTTTAAATCAGGGTTGGACTTTTTAAATCTAGATTCAGGACCAAGTGTACAATCTGGCTGTTCCCATTTCCTTCAGGATAACATAGTCTGAATCCAAATATTGGCATTCCTGCTCAGACCCCCCCCCCAAAAAAAAGCATGGCAAAACAGGACCTTTTAATCTCTGCCCCTGTTCAACCCCTGTTAAGCCTACTCCGCAGAATCAGCTGCAACAGAAGCAATCATCCCTTTCACGCTCTCCTTTTCAAATTGGAAGCTCCCTCCCTCCATTCATGTTGCTGGGAAGGCAGCAGTTTTGCGCTTGAAGAGAAGAGCGAAAGAACCAATAGTGTAAAGCAGTTCCCTTTCAAAATAAGACAGCTCGCACAGAGTTGCGGGGAGAGAGGCTATTACTCTCCCTTTCAGTTTCCCTCCCCTCACCTCCCCTCTGTAAAACGAAGGCTGGTGGCTTAGATTTACCCTGCTATGCCAGCCTTGATACAATTTATCTCTTGGGGCTTGTGTTTTTAAAAAGTTTTCCTGTGCTTTTTCACCAAATATGGGAGCCATGTGTAGAAAGATTGTTAGCACAAACCAATACATGTATCCCAGAAAAGAGTTTTTTAAATTAAAGTGACTGTATGCCTAGATAGTAGCCACAATTAAGTCAACTGAATTGGTCTATCACAGGAGAGGGGGGGAGGGATGTATTGGTACATTTTGTGCTTATTTATTGTTGTTTTTATTTGAGGCATGTATATATGTATGTAAGATAAGTATGTTATTGTCTAATAAATATCTGAAATTTAAAAAAAGTTTTCCTATGCTCGTATCTCTCCTAATAGCAGGCATGGAAGGGAGGGAGGGGGGAGACCTTCACAGCTGTGAAATCCCACTCACATCTGGCAGGCATTGGCCAGAAGGATAGATCTCCACCCCAAATAGTCTGGTAGCGTTCCCAAAGGCAAAAAATAATGCGGTCTGGGCTCCAAAAGAAGACCAAGAAGTTTTTCTGAGGACTTTTTTCCTGTGGACTTTTGCAGGATAGTCCTCATAAAGTCTGGGAATAAAAAAAAGGAATCTCCCAATCCCCAAAACGGATTTGATTCAGATTTCAACTTGTATGGGAACACAGCCTCGGTCAGTCAGTCAGTTGCATTTCTGTCCCACCTGAGTCCCTAAAGTCTCAGGATAGATTACAATAAAGCCAGTATTGTATAAAAACACAATTAAAATTCAAATCAGTGCAGGAATAAGGATTCTGGACTCCAAGCCCTTTGAGAAACTGTTGAGTAAGGTGAGTCACTTTGCCTTGGAGAAGAGAAGCCTGCAGGGTGATATGATCTATAAACATCTAAAGGCAGGAGTATGCAGATTTTTTCCTGTTCTTTTGTCTCTAAGGCTAAGAAATCATGGCTTGAAATTGGAAGGCAATTCAGGCTACAGCAGGATGAAACTGGAACTCAAGACATTCCTTCTGTCCCAAATGCAGGAGCTCTTAAGTAGCCGGTCCCTTCCCACTGGAAGTTCTCAAGCATTGGTCGCTCATCTTGTTGAGGACTGGTCACAGTAAGGAGAAATCAAGATCAAACTGGAAGCGTAGGTGCTGACAATTTGATACTGAGAATGGTGCCGAATCTTTGCACCCGTAAAGCAGCAGTAAAAGCTTATGAAATCTGGATGAAGCATATATTTAAAAAGCAGCTGGCAGTGCTGCAGAGGAGGCAGAAGAAACAGGACACGCAGAAAGGGGAGGGAAATAAGGAGAGAGATGGGGAGAAGCCAGGTAATCTCAGTCACAGCGTTCAGTGTATGTGGCCTACAGTGCGCACAAATGCAATTTTTGGGATTCAGTTCAATTCAAATTGAATACCCAAAAATTCAACTCAATTTAGATGTTTAAAATTTGAATTTAGCCAAATTCAATTAAGCAAATTCGAATCTATTTGTTTGAAATTTTAATTTGAATTTGCACTTATGAATGTCAACAACATTCGTAAATGCCTGTACGCACCTTCCCCGGGTCTGTTCACATCTGTATGCATCCCATAGTTATCCCGCATGCAACCCGTTTTCATCCTGTACAGATCCATACAAATGTGTACAGAGGCAGGAAAGATGCAGAACTTCAAGTACGCATCGTGTATGAAGCCATAAACATACAAATGTCCCAATAATTCAAACAAATAGATCCCAAATTCTAAATTCGAATTGGATCTTTTGACCAAATGTGAAAATTCAGTCAATTCGATCAAATTTTGACTGCATTCGAATATTCATGCACATCCCTAATGTGGCCTGGAATCCATTCCTAGAAACACTCAAACCTTTTCTGACATCAGATCAGCTGCAGAGTTCACATTCACTTGGCAATTGTCAGCCTGATTAGCATCATGCAATTTGCATGGGAACAGGCTTTCTTATTTTCTGGCTGCAAACATCTATCCGATACATTTGTGGTAAACCAGGAAGAAATTTAAAACCCTACTGACACATGGGCACTAGCAGTGGAGGTTTCTGAGAGGCATGGACCACCCCACAAAATTCGAATTCTCAAAATTCTAATAGAAACCTGAATTGAGCCTTCTCTTGAGATTTGGTCCCTTCTCTAGTCAGGGACACATCCTAGAATGGCCAACAATAGCAATAGCTTGAGACATCTGTTGTCAAGTATGCCTTGAGAAATTAAAAGTGCATATATGAGACCTACAGAATTAACTAGCTTTCTCAGAGTTCACAAATAAACTCTGAATTTTGCTATCAGCAGTCTAATGATAAAAGATTTCCACCTGCCAAGCTTCTAAATAGAGCCAGGTACCAGGTGGCGCACTGGGTAAGGAAGCTGGAGGGCTGGACCAATAAGCAGAATGGCCCCAACTCTCCTACTTTCTAGTATAGTGGCTGTGTGCTAGATATAGAAACAGGTGGCAGGACGCTAGAGAGGAAACTGGAATACTGCGGGAGATTAGGGACATGCATGAATGTTTGTTTTGGCATTCGATTCGAAACGAATCGAATGTTTGAAAATCTGTATTTGTACGAACAGATCACATTCGAATGCAGTAAAATTCTATTTGATATGAATCTATTTGTATGTATTCATACCAACATTTGATACGTATTTGTTACAAGTAGATATGTATCTGATATGAACTGATACACATCTATTTGTAACAGATACGCACCCTCTGGGGTGCGCCATGCCCCTACTTTGTTATCATTTAGGAAGGCTGTAAAGGCATATCTTTTTACCTTAGCCTTTGGCCAAAATTGATTCATTCTTCCCTTGGTTACAGTTATTATTAAGTTATTATTAATTACAGTTATTATTAATACACCATTGAGTGCACAGTTTAAATTAGAGTTTTTAACAATGTACCTTGTTTTAACTGTATCTTATTTTTTAATATGTTTTTAAAATGTTGGTTGATTCTTTGTCACCCGCCCAGAGACTTTTGGGTATGGGACGGGATAGAAATGGAAATAAATAAATAAATAAATAAATAAATAAATAAATAAATAAATAAATAAATAAATAAATAAATAAATAAATAAACAAACAAACAAACAAACAAACAAACAAACAAACAAACAAACAAACATGAACAGATACATTTCTGTTATCAACAAATGCATATCTGATGCAAAGAGATGTGTATCTGATATGAATAGACACATATCTGATACATTTCCCCAGCTTAACAAATGTCCCAATTATTCGTACGAACGTCCGGAAACATTTGTATTCATTCGAATGTTAGCATACGAATATTGTAACATTCGATTCAAGTTTGAATGTCCAAATTCGGCCGAATTTTGAATGTTACGATTATTTGTGCACATTCCTACTGGAGATCAGGCTCTAGTTGGGAAACAGAGGGAGACTAAACTAGATTCTTCTCAGAAGCAATACTGACTGATAGTCTCCTTGGGAGGAAGGGTGTGAGGAGGCAGATGTCATCAGAAGAGCAGGTAATCAAGAAACAGAACTAGTCTCGACGAAATGAGCTTCATAGAGCAAAGAAGAAAACCAGAGAGTGAGTCAGATATTATAGCTGCAATGCCAAATCGTTACCCAGGAGCAGGAATCCAGGAGCTCTGAAGTCAGGCCAAGAAGTTTGTCCTTGAGGAAATGCAAGAAACAGGAGAAGGAATTGTGTTTGAATTCAAAACAAGGCAGGAGGCTGAAACCAGAGACCTATTCACACAAGGGCCTCCAGAAAATATGTAGGATGCGCTCAGCTGGGCTGGCAGTTCCATTCGGAACTGCCCCAGACGGTCCCAGAGCCCCCTACATGTGTTCCGGGTGCAGAGCACGGAATTTTGCTCTACACCTGGCTCAGGGCATTCCCAGCCATCCAACAGCTGTTGGGGAGGGAAAGAATTCACATTCTCCCTTCCTGACAGCTGCAGGCCCCGCCCCAGGCTTGTCGTCACTGGGTCAGGTAAGATCCAGGGGCGGGCAGGCCTGTACAGTCCCTTCCCCAGGTGCCTGCATGCTCCAGGGGATCAGATCCTGTCCCCTAGAGCCCACAGTAACACCCCCCCCCGGCACCCACCTACCCAGATATGCATGCGCGAGGCACTTACCTGGTGATCGCTGGGTTCCGAAGTGGTTGGTGCGGCCGGCGGTGCTGTGTACCTGTGCGCACCACTGGTTCTGATTGGCTAGCCAATCGGAGCCGGTAGTGCAGGGAGATGCACAGCACCACCGGCCATGCTGGCCACATTGGAACCCGGTGACCAAGAGGTAGGTACCTCGTCTGTACATGTCTGAGAAGGCTGTGCCCCGGGGCGGGGGGTGGTGGTGCCTGGGGGGTTACTGCAGGCTCTAGGGGACATGATTCGGTCCCCTGGAGCATGCAGGAACCCTGGAAAGGAATGCGACAGGCTGGCCTGCCCCTGGGTTGAATTCGACCCATTGGGGGCAAGCCTCGGAGGGATTCCCCTTTGGCATGTAGGCAGGTAGGAACATGTGCCCACATGTTCCTTACCTGCCTAGGTATGAATGGGGAATCTGTCCCGCGTGTCCTAGCCTTACTGCACTACAGCCGTTCAGCTGTAGTGTGAAAAGGCCTATGGACTTGAAGAAGTTCTGCAAAATCAAACCAATAACCAAATATGGTTTGACTGCAGGAATTTTTAAGAAGGGAACTGCCACCAACTCCACCATTCACAAACTGTATAATTTTTCATCCATATACTGATGAAGTTATGCCTTCAAACACCCCCAATCATAGAAAGTAACCAAGCTGCTCTAAAAACTGTGTGTGTTTTCCATTTTGAGTGGCCAGTGCAGCCACTTGCAGGCTCTGATTTTTAGGCAAGAAGAATCCCTCAATTCCAAAAAGAAAAGGAAAATATTCACAAAATATTACTAATCCTTTGCACACTTTAAGTTTCTTTTAACGCATTTAGCAGCCTTCGTCCCCTCCTTCTAAATCTTTCATCAGTTTCCTTAACTTTAAAGGGTAAACCTCTTCATTCCAAACATCTGGCATGCAAAGGAAACATTTGAAAAATATTCAAGTCTTCAGTATTTCAAAATCCTCAGTCTGGCTCTGGAATTGAAAGGGAAGCATTTTACTCAGTTTTCAAAAAATAAATAAAAATAAATGGAGAGCACTTTGTCCTAATTTTCATCATCTCTGTATGCTGTTTGCCTGGACAAAGCCGTCTCGGTGCTGTAAAAAACACTTATAAAAATGCACAGAGAAGCATGGGTAACTTTTCTACAGGTGCTTCCCCTTGGGGCTTTGTTTGATAGGGTTACCTTACATTTGTAGAGAACAGCAATTCAACCCAGACTCCTTCTTTCCAACTGTTCTCAATCATGATTCCTAACCCTGTGTTTCTTACGAGCTGTTGCATTTCGGTGCACGCTCCCCTCCCCTTTCATAATAAAGTCAAATTAGTTTAGTTTATTTAAAACAGTCTAGCCCCATTTCTGTCCTAAGTAACGGAGGGTACAGTTTGAATCTTTAGCCAGAATCGTGTCATGGTGGTAATTAATTTTGTCCACTCTTTATGTGACTTTTTAGCCAGTGTTAAAAAAAGAAGGAATAGGCATTTTTCTAACAGATCCAGTTGATCAGTGGGATCTTAATTAATCCATCCATCTTAAGAATCTCTGTCTTGAAACTGTCAGATCTCAAATACGCATTCAGGACCTTGAGGTCCAGTATAGACCTCCACTCATCAGACTTTTTAGGGACAAGGAACAAGATGGAATACACCCCCTAGCCCTTCTCTCCTTCAGGAACAGGCTCAATGTAAATGCATGTTTATACAGTATTTAAACGTAAAGAAATATGGGGGCAAATATCGAAATACTGTAATTAGGGATGGTTTGGACAAGAGCTTGATGAGTCCAAACTAGGAGGAAGAGAAGGCTTTTATAACCCATTTTTCTCACTCTTCTGGGGACTCAAAGTGGTTGACAAACCTTCTGTTCTTCTGCCCATAATAGTCACCCTGTGAGGTAGGTAGGGCTGGGAGCACACTGAAAGAAAGCTGTGACTAGCCCAGGTTCACCCAGCTGGCTTTGTGGAGGAATGAGGAATTGAACTGGGAGACTCCCAGACAAGAGACCAACACTCTAACCTAAAGACAAAACTGGTAGACTCCAACACTCTAGCTGCAGGGGAGACCAGAAAGAGGGCGAGCGAATACTGCTATCACTTTAGCACTATCCTGTGTGTATCTTTCCCTCAAACTGCCCTCTGCCTTCCTCCCAAACCATCACCAATGTGAAGAGAATTGTATTAATTTCTCAGCTTCTGCCAAACCCAAATGAGATAGAAATAGGGGTGTTCTCTTTAACACCTTATTAGAAATAATGCCTATGACTGCGAAGAAATTATAGGGCACTTCCCTCGTGATGGACTGCATGATTTTGCTCTTTTGCAGCCAGTAAAATGCAACCTTCCTTGTTTAATGCAATCATGGAAATTTGGTGTAATATGGTCTACAGATCTGAAATGCTACTGAGACATTAGCTGCCTGGGATAGCAGCTGGTAGGTAGGTAGGTAAGTAGGTAGGTAGGTCAGTAAATGGATGAATAGGTCAATGGATGGATGGATGGATGGATGGATGGATGGATGGATGGATGGATGGATGAGGGCCGAGGCGGCAGTGGCCGAAAAGGCAGCCAGGTGGGCTAGTGGGCAGGATACTGTGAGTGTACCATTCCCAAAGGAAAAATAAAGCGTGTTAGCAACACAAACGGGAGTGAGGGTTGTTTAAACAAGTTGGTTTTTTGATGCAGTTTTTTCCTATTTACGCCTCTGAAAGTGTGGGAAGCCAATTTTTAATGCGGACAAAGAATTTTCAAAATGTTTTCAATGCGTAATAAAATACCAGTGGGAACATGGCCAAACAGACAGATGAGAGGACAGTTCTCTATATCAGAGAATCCCTGGACTCCAGCCATACACATATTAACTATTTCTGGTGGTGTGCAATGTTTGAAATGCAATGGCCTTAAGAGCATTTACTGTTTCTTTCCCTCTGGGAAAATAACTGGACATCAGGGAGGATACCATTGCAACCACTCACCCGTATTTCCCCTGGCAACTACAAAAAGAAAATCAACAACATGACTTATGTTTTCTTGTTGTCCTTATTTTCTCATCCCAGCTTATTGGCTGCCATTCACAAACATGGAGAAAGGCTGAAAATATCATTAAATTGCATGTTTATTTTACCCGATGCTCACAGAGAACTGGTTGAGAGAGGCCTAGGCCTTGGCAGCCCATGCGGTGCGCACATACATCCATGCCATCTCATTAGGCCTGGCGGGGGTGGCATTAACTTGGAAATCTCCAGCCCCTGTAATCAAAGAGAGCTTAATAGGCAAGATTTTCCTATGCTGAGACCAAAAGATGAGAGAAATAAGGAAAGGCAGTGTGTGTGTTTTTGTTTTTGTTTTGTTTTTCTTACAAACTTAACATCTGTTTTGGAGTACATGCAGAATTTTGAGTTTTACAGAATTACTTTTGAATGGCAACACTGTTCCACCCAAGGTTAGACTTCAGACTTATCAAAAAGAGTTACCATATTAAATGGCTATTGACAATACATTTTAGGTATATACAAATGCTTTTTCTAGATAAGATCAAAGTTTAGTCTGCCCGGTTCATTATACTCAAAAGCAACATCCGCATGCTTTTCTTTGACTGTGCCAGATGTGCGCTGAGTTCCCAGTGTCCACACTTCAACATGTACCATGAAAAGTCAGAACCTTCCAGAGCATCCAGTGTTTCACAGGGTGGGAGAGAGATCCCTGTATCATTCATATTGTATATCAATGTATTTCTTTTTATAACCCTCCCTTAATACAAAAAAAAAAATTAAGCAAAAATAAAACAAAGCTCTATTCCCATTCAAGATTTAACAAGCTTTGAAATCATTTTCAGATCTGAGTGTCCCCAAAGGTTCAAAGGAATCCACAGTTTCTGAGGATTCAAGGTCCCGATATGTGGATTATCTATATTCAGATCAAAAGGGGGCTCACTGCTGGATTTAGAAATAATCCTCACTATTTAGCAATGGGAGCCCAAGTGTATTTTGGGGGGAAGGGAATCATGCTTTAGGGGCGTTCTCTTCAGTTTCCCCTGATCCAATAATAAACTTTCATTTCCTACCCTTTTCCCTGGGCTCTGGCTATTATGTGCTAAGGATCAGGCTTGGGTGAAAGGGAAGAGTGAGCAGAGCCCACAGCAGCTTACAATGTAATGAGAGATCAGACATTACAATGTAATGAGACATCAGACCATAGCAAGGAGAATTTGATTTTACTTAAAGAGACAGCAGTTGGAAAGACTTTGCCCTCAGTGCCTCCCATTTTGCTGCATTGGTCTGTTGAACCAATGCAGTAAAAAAGCTGGTGGCTCTTCCTCCCTCCCTTCTCCGTGGCGATTTCTATTCCCTCCCTCCCCCACTTGGTTTTCCCCCACCCTGCCATTTCGCTGCTTTGATGTACCAATCTAGCACCTGGTTTCCCCCCACCCTGCCATTTCGCTGCTTTGATGTACCAATCTAGCACAAAACAAAGGGTAAGTGATTTTTAATCTTCCAGTGCTGTGCTATGGTGTGGGGAAAACTGTTGCCATGATCCAAATCAGGGTCAGGCTTATATAGAGGGTGAACTTTGGATTTCCCGCCCTGATGAAGTCAGGCTATGACAGAAAAGAGAAGGGGGGGTTTCTCCCCTGCAAGTCTGTATAATAAGCTACCAATGGAAACACACACAAAAACACAACCCGGAGCTAACTGATGATTTAAAAAACCTGGATGAAAACCCAGACTAAATTTTCCAGTAGGAACACAGCCCAACACAACAATTATTTCAAATCTAAAATACAAACTTGAGTGCAGCACAGGAGGACAGAGGAAGAACAATTCCACACTGACAGGTATGCCAGACCAGAAGGATACTAGGAACTTCCCTTTCTTGGTGTGGTGCAGTTTGAGTGAGGCCCTGCACCCTCCTGAGATGCTCCATTCACACAGGACAGAGTGAACACTGGACCAGTCCAGACCAGGGGGACCAGTCCAGGAGGCAGTGGTCAGAGGTGTGTGGACAACACATGCCTCAGTAGTCCAATCTACCACAGAGAACCCATTTCTGTGGTGTCACAAGGTTCACCACCAAATGGATTCTTGGAGTCTCCAAGGCCAGGAACTTTCAGCCCTGGGCTTCTGGAGTCTTCAAATGTAGCACTGAAGCTGGCACAAGCTTTGGAGACAGTATGGAGGCTGGCCTGGAGCAGGCCATACCAGTGTGGATGGCCTTCTTCTGGACCACAGACAGATCTGTCTGTTCCTGGGATGGATGATTCATTCACCAGGTCAGAATGGGACCCTCTGATCCAGAACAAGGAAGGTAAGTTCAAAAATGGCCTTAAGAAGCAAATAAAAAGGTGTCTGACTCAGGAACGGAAAGTGCAGAATGACGACGTCTAATACAACTTAAAGGGAGAATTCTATAGCCTGGTGGCAAACCCAGAGGAAACCTTATTGCTGGTCGGCGCCCTTGAACCCTCTAAGGGCAGAAGAGACTTGTCTACCGATCTTGATGTCCCGACAGGTTGATGGAGGAGTAGCATTCCTTCAGATAATTAGGTCCCATGTCATATTGAACCTCTTCCAGTTGGAATTCTCTAATGAATTCGGATCCACTGCAGGCCTTTATGTTATGCATCAAGGCAGAGATACTACTTAGCTACAGTGCTGTTGCATTCATTATTCATTCCGCCTTGTGAACCGACCTCAAGGGCAGGGTCACTGCAATTTCACGTCTTCTCTGACCACTTCTGGTCGCTCCAAGTTTTCCTGGCTTTAATCAGGCTCCTCCTTTTTTCTTTACCACAGGGACTTTGCCTCTTCTCTCACCTAGTGCAAGCCCTGTCTCTGCTACTTACCCAGTGGGTCTAGCCACCCTTGACCTACTTTCAGATCTGCTGTTCTCTGTGGGACCCAGTAGTGACTACACTTCACGCACCACGCCAACAAGCTTAGAGTCCAGAAACGTCATTACTGCTAATTTAGGAAACTATAACTGAGCTTGAGTCACACACCAACACATAAAAAAAGCAACTCAATAATGAAACTGTGAGTGAGAGTTGTTAAGCAAGGACTTAGTGCCTGCTATTATTATGCATCCTGGATGTGGGTGGCTTGAGGAAAGCTAGTAGTCTACTACTGCATAGAGCCGGTTTGGTCTTGTGGTTATGGAGCTGGACTCTGATCTGGGAATACCTTATTTCACACACAACTCAGAAGCAGCCTCTCATCAATTCAAGTACAGAATCTTCCCCCCACCTCAACTTACAAAAGCCTTTCCTCAGTGTACAAAGACAGTTGGAGGGGAGGAGGTCACCAAAGTAAAGAGACACTTCCTGGATACCTGGAGGTTGCTCTGTGATGCAACTGTTTTGTCACCAGCTATATGTAAAGGAGCTCCAGATTCATTTTCCAGTCATGCATAGCTGAAACTGTGCGCTAAGAGGGACAACTGTATTCTCAAATTAACATATTTAGAAGAATATACTTATATTCTGCTGGCTGTAGTTCAGGATTTTCTAGTCCCTCTGTGGCTCCAAAGCAACACAGGATTGAGTCAGGTTTGAAGTGGGCTTGAGGTCTCCCCATTCTGACAGTTTGCAAGGGATCTGCCATTTCTGCAGACAGACAGACAGACAGACAGACAGACAGACAGACAGATAGATAGATAGATAGATAGATAGATAGATAGATAGATAGATAGATAGATGAAACCATGTCACAATTGCCATGGCAACATCCGGGATGGATTATTTGTACCGCAGTGGAATGGTACGGTTATATAATTCTACACAGTTAAGTGCAAACAGGGCCTAAGTAATCCACTGAAGTGGATAGTCCACTATCCTGTTGCAACTATTCCAATGTGCTCCTCTTTGCAGTTTGTTGTACATTTTATATATTAACAAAATCAAAGAAAGAGGAAAAGGGGGGAGCTTGAAAAGGAGCATTCTTGAGCATGTTGTAGCATAAATCCATTTTATCTGACTTGCCTGGGGACATCCAAACCATATGCACATGTATGTCTCACTGCTGCTAAGACACCCACTGTCAGGGAAAGAGACATAAAGCAGAATCAAGTTATATTTTTAGAATGCCAGCAACCTTCCGTGGATGTCAGCATATGCAAGCTTGTGGGGAAAACAGTACCTGGGGAAAGGTTCTACATAGTTTCTACATGCGTATGTATGTATGCCACACCTGAACTAACAGATACCCTGATGATTTTGAACATATCCATGAATTAGCTGTTATCTAGGACCACAAAAGAGCATTCCCCTTCCCAGCATTTCTTCTCCCTTCTGGTTAGGCCACTAAGGAGTAGAGATATGGACTGATATTTTTTTGACATTCTATTCGAATCGAATACCTGAAAATCAGATTCGATTCGAATCTTTTAAATTTGAATTTAACAAGATTCAATTTAAATTTACCAAATTCAGATCTGTTTGTTTGAATTTTTGATTTGAATCTGCACGTACGAATGTCGAGAACATTCATAAGTGCATGTACACATCTTCCCCACTTCTGTACACATCTGTACACATCTGTATGCATCCCATAGTTATCCCATATGCAACCCGTTTTCGTCCTGTATGGATCCATACAAATGCGTACTGATGCGGAAAATATGCGGATCTTCAAGTACGCATCGTGTACGAACCCATACACATACACATACAAATGTCCAGAAATAGATCCGAAATTCAAAATTCGATTTGAATGTTTACTTTCAATGTCGAAATTCAGCACATTCAATCGGATTTCGAATGCCTACGAATATTCATGCACATCCTAATTAGGGAGATATCCACCTTCCAGTGCTGATGTATGTCAACAAACGCACATAGATGCACAGTCATCAACATAAGTTAAATCAGAATATACTGTCTCTTCTTCCCACTTTACAGCCACTGTTTTAATATATACTGTTGTTTTAATATATGTCTTATTCTAAATGTTGTTACCCACACTGAGACCTTTGGGTATAGGGCAGGATAGAAATACAAATAATAAATAAATAAGCTGTATAGTAACTTAAATATGTATCTGCTTTATTAGCTATGTAAGGCCCTTTCTGCACTGGACCTCTTTCCAGATTATATACTAGAATAGTAGCTGCTATCAGCATGTTGGCACAGGCTGTTACTCCACTTACCATGGTTAATCTGGATTTAGAAGATCTGGATCATAGTAAGGAGGTCCTCGCTGAATCCAGTCCTTGAAGATCCAGATCTTGGCGAGGATCCCATGTGTCACTGGCTGTCTAGCATCCAATGGCAATGGGTGCTAGACAGGGTCGAGTTTGAACGCCAAAGCACCCATCCAGAGGATCCATTTGGCCGGAGGCAGAAGGACTGCCAGCGGTGCAGCGCGATTGGCCAGCACAGACATCACTCAAGGCTCACTTCCATCGACAGTGGGCATGGCGGAGAGGCACAGCTTCATAGCTGCCACAAAGTCCGTAGCCCACTTCATCACAACTACACAGGACATGGAGGGCTCCGTGTTGTGAGTGACAGAAAACTGCAAATGGCGGTGGCTGCACCCACCCTTGGACCCCATTGCCACGGTTGCAGTGTGAACACATGTCCTCTGATCTGGTCTTCACAGCTGAAGACCAGATTGAAGACACATTTAAAGGGGTCTACAGTAAATCAAGATTTAAGGACCTGAAGACCCCATAAAATCTGGATGTAACTTCTGCTAGTGTGAACAGATGGGATCCTAAAAAGGTCTTGTGTGCAAACAGGGCATTACAGATCAGAGACGTTTTCGCACGGGGCTGATTCGAACGCGAAAAAGCCAGCTGTGGACACGTCATCCGCATTGGCCGCGCGCGCCTTGCGTCCCGACGTGTCCGCAGCTGGCTTTTCCGCGTTCGAAATGTAGAGCACTTCGAAGTGCTCTACACGCGTTCCAACGCGGACGAGCCGCACGCAGGCGTTCGGGAGAAGAAGCGTTCGCGCCGCTTCTGTCTCCCGATCGCCTGCCGGCTCGCCTCCGACGCCGCGCGGCTTTGACAATCAGCTGTTTTTCAAACAGCTGATTGTCGATCTGCCTCCGCGGCCGCCGGCGCGCCCCTGGCCGGCGTTTGCCGGCTAAGCCAGCTTCGGGCGCTTTGACCATTCGCACCCAGACGCTCCGGAACGCGTTTACACGCGTTCCGGAGCGTCTGTGTGTGAACGGGGAAAGCGCCCGAAGCTGGCTTAAGCTTTCCGCCTGAACGCGTTCGGTTTCGAACGCGATTCAGTGCGGAAATGCCTCAGTACCCATTAGGTGCCTAATGGGATCTAAATGGGGTCTTTGTTGCTAGTGGAGAAGCACCCACAGAGTATGGCAGGTCCTGAGTGGGACCGCTACAGTCTGCATTAGCATTTGGACAGAGGGCTCCATCCTGTAATATACTTAATCCAGAATAAGGCCAGTGCAGAAAGGGCCTAAGTCTTGGCTTCATTTGAAACTTTGCTCGATGTATTTTGTGTGTTTGTGTGTTGTGATTTTGCTTTGATACCTTAATGAGGTAGGAGTGGCATAGGTTTTTTTATACCATACTTATTCTTAATCCTAAACCATACATACTACGTTGTCATTTTCACCTTTTTCCCATTGGACTAAAAACACATCTAAACTTTCACTGCTTTTTCATGTGCTGATGTTCTGAGATTTGGAGGGAGATTGAGGCCCCGGCAAGCATGTCCCCATGCTCCTTCATCACGAGGTGCTATGGAGACAGGGAGACTTTAATGCCCCTGCCAAGGTGTATTGATAGTTAGCCAAAAAGATATCTCAGGCTTGAATTGAAGATCAGAGGCCATCATCATGATGAGTCTTGTTGCTTCTGGTGTCAGATTACTTTTCAAGAGTCTATGTGACTGCCTGTGATGTTTGGCTGTGTTCCGACTGGCCATTTAATCCATCCTGAATCCGGCTTGAGCCCCCAATGTCCTGACAGTTTTGAAGGGATTCCCCATTTATGTGGACTAAATGTGCGAAAATCTGGGAAATCCCTATTCAGATTATTACAGGACGTGCTGCAGAACCCTGGAATAATCTGAATATTTTTTATGGGAACACCGCCACTACACCAATCTCCTCCACTGCTACCCACAGGTTGCCTTCCTCCACCCTGCCCCATTCTGTTGTTGTCTCCTGCTGTTTGCCTTCCCCCTGCCCTGTTCCTCTGTCTTTCATTTTCTCCCACCGTCTGCCTTCCCCCATACCCCGTTTCTTCGTCTGCTGTAGAATGATGTGGAAGGCAAATGGTGGGATGACAATGAAAGATGGAGGAATGGGGCAGGGGGAAGGCCACAGCGGGAGATGAAAATAGATAGAATGGGAGGGGCGGGGAAGGCAAACAGCAAAGGCAGTGGAGGAGATTGGTGTGTCTGTCACCATTTCCCTCCTGCCATGGAGGACGATAGTGATGATACTTTCCTGCTGCTCCAGTGCAGTCGGGAGAGCTGGAAGGAGCCCTCTGTGCTGGTTTAAAAAATCCAGGTTAAAACCTGGACTTTTTTGACCAGTCGGAACAAGGCCTTTGTGTACACACATCTGGGTATCAACAGTCATACATGCTGAAGTTAATCTGTCCTTATGTTTCTTGTCATTGGAAAATAGCTGAGGAAACAGGAGGGATACAATTCTATGTAAGTAAGTAGACTAGATAGTAACTATAGAATACAACAGAATTAATACAAAGGACAAGAAATAAATTATATCAATTGAAAAGAAACAAAAACATAAAATTAAACAATTTCACTGTATGTCAGCCATCAACCAAAATGAAGGCCTAATTATTAAAAGGAAAAAAAAACTAAAAACTGGTGAGCCAGTTCGGTCTAGTGGTTAGGGAGCCGGACTCTTATCTGGGAATACTGGGTTCGATTCAATTCCTCCCTCCCCCATGAAGCCAGCTGGGCGACTTTGGGCTAGTCACAGCTCTCTTCTGAACTCTCATAGCCCCACCTATCTCACAGCTTTGTCAGTCGCTTTGAGTCCCCTTAAATGAGTGAGAAAAGCGGGTTAGAAAAGCCAACTCTTCAACTCTTCTTCTTCTCTTGAGCACATTAGGAATCATTTTATAAAAACCTCATTACATCAGAAGAACTACACGTCCTGGGTTCTTTCAAACAACGCCAAACCAATTTAAAAATGACAAAAAAAGTTTTCATGGAAAATTCCTCCCCAAAGGGATAAAAATGGATAAGAGGAAAGCTATTTATTGAGATAAAATTTATAAAACAGTAAAACATGCTTGAAATATAGCCCTTTATAAAGTATTTGATCCTAACAGTCAATCAGTCAATCCTTTATGGTATCTACAGACCCAAACAAGAATACAACTGTTCCAAGAATAGTGGGAGTAACAAAATAAGTATCAGAGCATTAAAATAAGCTAGAATTAAAATAAATTTAAGAAGTAATAAAATGGAATAAAGCAGAACCAATGAAGTGTGTTGCTTGTCTTTATTCCTTTAAGGCTCCGGGTCAGTATGGCATCTATCTTTGTTGAGTTGTGCAATGTTTTGCAGGCAAATTCTGCTGCAGCCAGAAAACTAAGATTTGTGCTATTAATTTATTAGTACACGATAAAAATAAGAGAACATACAACACAGTAATCACTCTAGTTCTCCTGAGATCCAGGCACATATTCATTTATTCCTTTCAAGAAAGATCTACCTATGAAACGTTTGTGTGTGTGTATTTGTCAAGGGAGGGGCTATATAGCAGTGCTTTCCACAAATGCATTTCAGTGATTAAGACAGGATCCACAGGTTCTTGGTGTTGATTTTTAATAGTGCTCTGTACCCTTGTAACATTGGAGGGGGGGGCCTTGAACGACGCAGAAATCAAATGGCCCAATACTGATTGAGCTAGCATCCTCCTATAAGTGATTCAGTGGTAGAACAATAGGAAAAACACAAATAATGCTTGCTACTTCTCTTCCGCTACATCACCACAGCAATATGCAGACTCACTCTTGTGCTTCATTAAGGTTAAACATCATGGCTCTGGTTTTGGAAACCATGGAAATGCTTAGCATCCCTGGCTATTTGTGCAGTACTTTTGAAAACGTCTCCAGTTGGGAACATCAAAGCCAGGGAACCAAAGTGTGTGGCCAGGGTGGCAGCAGGAGTGTGAACGGCATGCTGCCAATGTACAAAGAGTGCTTCATGTGTGCCATTCTTCTTGGCACACTTCAAGAAGTGCCCTATGCTAGTACTGCTCTTCCCAGCACATGGGACCCACCAAATGGATCCTGCCATCTTCCATGTACAAACATTAACCTAAAGGGTAAGGAAAGCAGAAATAAACCAATACAGCCTAGAGTGCTTAGTCAAGGTCAGTCTAGGAACAGATGCTTTGCTCTTTGTGGCACCTTATTCACACTTCATATGGACCCCTCTGGTTCAGACTAGGTGTGTGTACGAATGCAATTTTCAACATTCGATTCAATTCAAATTGAATATTCGAATGTCCAAATTCGTACGAATAGAGAAAAAACAAATGCATTAAAATTTGAACCAATTTGAATACATTCATATCCATACAAATATTCGATACGTATTTGGTGATATGAATGTCTACACATCCATATGTGTCCATATGCATCTGTACGCGTCCCGTACAGATCCCGTTTGCATCCCGTTCGTATCTGTACGGATACGTACAGATATGTATGTAATGCATACATGTCCGTACACATACGAATGTGCCAAAATATTTGTATTCGTTCAAATATTAAAAAACGAATGTCTGGACATTCAATTTGAATTTAAATGTCTGAATTCGGCCAAATTCGATCGAATAACGAATATTTCAGATATTCTTGCGCATCCCTAGTTTAGACATGGAGAATTCTCTTTCCCATAGTGCATAATGACCGCAGGGATAAAGAGCCTTTGCCCCTTTAGATTTCCATTTACGACGCTGGCTAGGACTGATGAAAGTTGTAGCCTGCCAACATCTGGAGGGGCACAGTTCCAACCTCTTGCTTGGCGCTGTGCTTTTTTTTCCTTCTCTCTTCAAAATCACAGCTTCCTTAGGTCTATATTCTGTGGCCTGTCCCTCAATTATACTTCAAATGTGTTAAATCCGTGGCACCCTATTTAAGTGTAATTAAGTGTATATAATCCGTTTATTCAAGCATCCATATGTTTTGGAAGTCTTTGCTCAATTTAGTTAAAATGAGTCATACTCTTAGCTAATCACAAAGGAGAAAATAAACAAAGGTTTTACAGTCAACTTTAATTCGGCTTTCATCATGCTTGTTTCAGGGATAGGCACCAAGTACACTGACTTGCATCTTTCTTCAGAGCATAGAGAGAACAAAACAGAGACTTTTTAAAAGCAACTTTCATTTCTGAATCCATTAGGTCTGTTAAGCCTTAGCATGCATCCACATGCCTGGGCTTGTTTGGGCCCCAGAAGCAAGGAACATGGCGTCTTCACACCACACACCTCACCCCCATCATGGACTTCAGAAGTTCTTTGGTTTTGAGGTAACGACTCAGACCTACTTTGTCCTGTGCTGGAAATGACCCCAGAAGTCAGCCATTTTCTTGAAGTCTCAAAATGTGTCCTTGAAGGACATGGCTATTGCTCATTTTCAAGGCAGTGGCAGGAACATAAGAACGTAAGAAGAGCCACAACCATATAATCCAGTATCCAGACAGTGACCCACCAACTGCTTATAGGTATTCTCAAACAGAAGGCAAAAGGCAAAACCTTCACCTGCTTTCAACCCCTTGCAAATGGCCTTGAGAGGAATCCTATCTGTCTCTCTAACTTGGAGGCAATTGGTACACCTGTCCTCCATGAATCTGCCTAATCCTTCCTTAAAGCTATCTAGGACTGTTGATGACAATACTTACTCTGGTAAGAGTAAGACCGATTTCCCCTTTTCTGGTCTAGTTTGGTCTAGCAGTTAGGGAGCTGGACTCTTATCTGGGAATACCAGGTTTGATTCCACCCTTCCCCATGAAGCCAGTTGGGTGACCTTGGGCTAGTCACAGCTCTCTTCTGAGCTCTCACAGCCCCACCTACCTCACAGGATGTTCTGTTGTGGGGAGAAGAATAGAAAGCTTTGTCAGACGCTTTGAGTCCCCTTAAATGGGTGAGAAAAGTGGGGTAGAAAAGCCAACTCTTCTTCTGTCCTAATTCTCTTGTCCATCAGCTTCATTGGGTGCCCTTGGTTCTAGCATTTTGCAATAGTAAAAATATTTCTTCTCAGTCCTTATTTCCCACACCATCCATGCTTCAATCAGATCCTTTACCATTGTTCCTTGTGAACCATCACCCTGCACACATGATCCTACTTTACCACAAGGAAATGATACAGAAATGGCTATATTGTTCTTCAGTAAAAATTCCCAGGCTAGTTTACATTTAAAAAGTACCAAAAATAATTAAAATACAGGCTGTAATTTAAAGTAGTTTTTCAAATTAAAGTAAATCACAATTGTCACTTGTGATCTGTGAGAGTTGTTCTGGGAAAACATTGCATTTTCTGGGAAAATACAGTCCAGCTGGTTCAGCATCCTGTCTCACACAGTAGCCCACCAATTGCTTCTGACATTCTCAAGCAAAAGACAAAGGCAAAACCTGCCTGTTTCTCCAACCTGGAGGTGGCACCTAGGCATCTATTCAAGTAGTCAAGCCAAGGAGCAGCAGAAGGAAGAAAAAAAAATGCCCGTCTCTGGAGTTAACTCACAAATACTAAAGTTATGCAGGTCACAGTCTCCCAAAACCCTATAAACAAAACTTGAAATACTAAAAACCATGACTAATGTGGGACAGGCATACCCTAAAAGCAGGATGAAAGACAGAACACAAATTACAAAAGAGAAAACATGCAATATTTTCTTCTCAAAAGTGTGACAGCATGAAGGGTTTGAAAGGACTGCGCGTGGTAGGCAATCAGCTAGAAAAGGACAGGACGTTTTAGGGTAAAAAGGTCAATTTAAGCAGATGTCAAGATTTCTTTGAACAGCGAGTATGGCTGCTGTCACAGCCGATATTCAGAATGGTCCAAGGCAGTCCTGGTTCCCAGGGATCGCACCAAAAAAAAAAGCCCTTGTTTTCATCCAAACTATTCCCCCTACCCAATCTAGTGTATTCACTAGTTTGAGACTGTTTTCGTTCCATAAAAGTTACATTTTCAGGGTATGAACATGCAAGAAAACTATTAGGGGCAGTAACTTTCCTGGGTGGGCAGAGCTGGAGACTTACCTTTTAACTCTCCAGTCAATGTCTGACCTTGTGGGTATTCTAGAGGGGTGCATTCTACGTGAAGATGCCCCTTCTTTTATCTGGATAAGACAGCGCCGGCACTTACGTAGACCATTTACTGGGATTACATCTAATTCAGATTAGTGCACCCCTTAGCATGCATCAGATCCAGATTAAAACCTTGTCTGCATAGAGCAGCTGTAGATTTGGATCAGTAGATCTGGATTCACTGGATCTGCTGATCCGGATCACTGGGAGGTGAGGGCTGGATCAGTGAGCTTTGCAGCTGACCCCCTACTCCTGATTTTGGGGGGTGGGTGATTTTTGGTGCCATGCTATGGCACGTCGATGAACAATGGCTTCTAGTACTTCTGGATCACAGAGGCGTGCCATCTGCATGCCTCTGTTTTGTGGGTTAGAGCCCTTAGTCTGGATCAGGCTCTGTCCTGTGCAAACAGACCTCCCTGATCCAGATTAACATGTGGATCATGATGATGATGATGGCATAAATCTTTCCAAGTTTGCAAGTCTGCGCTTGCATGCGTTCAAGAGAAACCCAAAACACGGAGTCTTGTTGAGATGTCTAAGGAATGGGGGGAGCACTAGGCACCCCAGAGTATGTAGAAGTTAAGAAAACGACTGCAAAGTTGCAGACAGAGGAGCTCCAGCCCACTAGTGGCTGATGATGCGAAAAAGAAAAATTGCATAAAACTCGCCTTTTTCCTTGAAAAGAAGGAACGGTTGCAGGCAGGTGAGCCATTCCCAGGGGTGGCAGATGGTGCAACATAGCACAGGTGTGCCAAATTCAGCCTTTTCTTTGAAAAGAAGGAAACCCACCTTGTTTCTGCTGCCTGACATGTCCCCAGCTTTTAAATGTGGCTGCCAAGCATTTTCAACTTGAAAGAACAAAACTGGCCAACCACGCATTAAAACTGACCACTGGCGATGTGTGTTCATGTGCAAAAGTAAAGCCAAATGTGCCTTAAAGGCAAGCATTCTGACCCAATGGCAAATTGTGCTGTGAGGAGCTTTGAGGGAAAGCAGGAAGAGGTGGGACATACATTTGAGATTGGAATGAATAGAAGGGTAGAGGGGAAATTTCCATAAACTAATTTCACAAAACAGCATTCCGTAAATCTCTCATTATTCGCTTAGGGAGGACATGCTGTAATAGGATGCTCATCTTACTGTCATATTTATTTTGGAAGCTTAGACCCAATGTTCCGGTGGTCCTAGAGATACAAGGCCAAGGGACCTGCTCCCTCATGCCTCATATAGATGTTTAATTCAGGTTATTATTTGGCAATCAGATCTTTGTATGAAACTTTCCTTTCTGGTAAGTATGTTTAAAATGGCATCCCTCATTAGCAATACTAGAGATGCTCTTGCTTAACTTAACCACTTGTTTAAGCACTTTGTTCAAGCAGAACAGCTTAACGATTAACGCCCTTAAACCTAAGTTGTCTCAAATAGCGTCTTTCCGAGCTATTTCTTCCCTCTCAATAGGAAAGTATGGGGTGGCAGGGTTTTTTTAAAAGGCGTAAAAGCTCTTATCGATCCAATCTTTCAATGGATTTTAGAAAGTGCTCCCTCCTCCTTTCTTTGCAAGCCAAATCATTTATTTCTGGAAGGTAACAATCACTGATACTGAACACATGTGAGCCAGCACTTCAAAAAAAAGTGTGTTATTCTCTAAACCTAGAACAAGCAGCATAACTGTGTTAAAGTTGCCTTCTTTAAACAAAAGAAAAAGAGAGGTAGGGTGGATATAATAGAAAGCCTGGAAGCTTTGGTAACAGAAGCCTTCCCATTTTAAGTTCTGTCAGGATTGACTGACAGGCCTGCATCCAATCACAGAGGCATATGGAGGCGAAGGATTGGAGGGGTGGAGAAAGAAAAAAGTATTCTGTCACCAGCATTAAGTCTGATGGGTGTGATCATGACAGTCATTCCCAGAAAAGAGTCCGGCTCTGGGTTTGATTCCACTCTCCTCCATGAAGCCAGCTGGGCGACTTTGGGCTAGTCACAGCTCTCTTCTGGGCTCTCACAGCCCTACTTACCTCACAGGATGTCTGTTGTGGGGAGAAGAATAGAAAGCTTTGTCAGCTGCTTTGAGTCCCCTTCAATGGTTGAGAAAAGCGGGGTAGAAAAGACAACTCTTCCTCCTCCTCCTCCTCCTCCTCCTCCTTGTACCATTCTTTTACTAAGCTACCTCACTCTCGGATGTTACATTCATCACAAAGCTTTAATCCAATACTCCATTTTAACTGATGTGCAAATGGACTGAAGCCAGAAAACTTCAAGCAAACCAAAAGGTCTTTTACCTGTTGTTGTTGTTGTTGCTGGTAGTTATTCCAGAGGAAAGAACACCAACAACTCCCTTCAACATTAGTGATCTCTACCACATAGATTCACGCCAATGAAGTCATCACGTATGCCACTTTTGATTCATATCAAAAGCCGTCATGTGTGGGCTACCCAACAGGCAACAAAACCTCACTGTTTACACTGTCTCTGGTTGCCAAAGTGCTTTTCCATTTCTTCCCAATCACCCCTGCACTGTTGCTGGCCTTGTTTTTACAAGAGAATGGTTTAAAAAAAAAAACCAAAAGAAAAAAAGAGGGAGAGAGAGTGAGTAATAATAATAATAATAATACTTTTGAGACAATGTTAATTCATACTTTTTTCCAACAGGAGAATTCCGTTTCAAACCACCAGCTCATTACTGCCAACGGTAGTGTTCTAAAGTCCTTTGTTGCCATTGCACAACATTTCGACACATAAAAGTTAATGTTGCATCCGGAAATGCAGGCCAAATACAGGCTTGCCTCAGATGGATTAAAGATGGTGAACTTACATTACCCAGACGCAGCTGCAGATCATATGTGAGAGGGTTTAAAGGGAAAAAAGAAAACCACACTGTCGCTTAAGCTGCTATGCATTATCTTTCCATCATTCAAGTGACCAATTTGTAGCCTTAAAATAAAGTGTAACACACACCAAGTTCTATGTCTCTAATAACTAAATCCTTCATTTTACAGTTCCAGCTCTCAAAGAAGCAGAAAAGAGGTTCACTGAGATTTTTCTAGAACTGTGTTTGTTGTGGCTTTAGCATAGCTCTTTTGCAGCTCCAGGAAACTTTCCTGGAGCCTCATGGCACTAAATTCAAGACTTGCTGTTAATGGATTATATAAAATAAGCCCACACTCCAAGGTACAGGCGGCCAATATCTGTAAGCCAGACGGGGCACATATTCTCAGAACTGGGCTGCCTATTGGTAGATGATCTCCTTCTCTCTTTCCCCTTCTCCCTCCCCTTCTCTCAAATACAGTCATTCTCCCCCCCCCCATCTGTCTATCCATCAGTCACCTGCCCCTTACACATATAGATTCCATCTTCACCAGCAGCCAGACTTCTCTGGGACCTCCAGACTGCCTTCCCTTCATTCATCATCTACTCTCCCCTGGGATCTGCTTACCTCTACCAGCCAACCCCATTTCTGCTTTCCTTCCTCCTTGGCAGATGATTAAAAGAAAAGCAATGGTGTTGCCTTAGTCAAAGTCCCACTGCCAACTTCTTGGTGACTAAATGGACAGAAGGGAGCGCCAATAGCCCAATGGAACAGCAGTCGCCTGAAAGCAGAGGGTGGCAAGTTTGACTCCAGCCTCTCCCTAGAAAAAGGCAATTGCAAACCACTTCCATATGCACCAAAGGAAATTCATGGAAATGCCCATTAAGTCATCAGGATTTGTCCCTGCTCAGTGGTACCTGGTGAAAACAACAAATGGAGAAATAATTTAAAAAACAACAACAAACCTCTGACATTCACTCTCAGGATGCAAACCACTAAGCAAATATTCTCCACTCTGGAGTAGGGGTGTGCACAACTGCAATTTTCGGGATTTGATTTGATTCGAATTGAATAGCTGAAAATTCTATTTGATTTGAACCTTCAAAATCTGATTTGAATTAAGCAAATTCAAATCTATTCGTTCAAGTTTTCTGTTCGAATTTGCACTTATGTCAACAACATTCGTATGTGCCCATATGCATTGTTACACATCCCGTACACGTCCATACACATCTGTATGCAACCCTTAGTTATCCCGTATGCAACCTGTTTTTATCCTGTACGGATCCGTACGGATGCATACAGATCCAGGAAAGACACATATCTGTAAATATGCATCGTGTACAAACCCATGCGCATACAAATGTCTGGATAATCTGAATGAATAGCTCCATAATTTGAAATTCGTTCGAATCTTTAAATGCAAATTTATAGACATTCTATTGGAATTTGAATGTCAAAATTCAGACAAATTCAATCGCATTTCAAATACCTTCGAATATTCATGCCCACCCCTAGTCTGGAGAACTCCAGGTGCTTGGGATCACAACACCTATCACCCATACTGGCTAGGACAGTGGGGATCATAGCAGAGGGTAAGGAAGGTGAGATTCAGAAAATAAGCAAGGAGCAACCATTTAACGTGCTGGGTATGGAGAACTGAAATTGGTCAACAGTTGCTCTGCGTGAGAATGAAAGCTCAGTAAGCTGCAAGGAAGACCATGGAGAGTTGCAGGTCTCAGAAGCTTTGTGGGTGCAAGGAGAAAGCCCTCGGGAGTCACAGGGTGCCAGCCTGGAAAACCCTTCCAAACAGTACATTAGATGTTATTTTAATTGGTTTGACCCATTTCCATATTTCATTTCCACTTTGAAATTTTGTAGGCACTTCCTTACTCATAAATTACAGGTGGTGTTCAAACTAAGTGATCTTTAAGCATGTTAAATCCTGAAATCTTTTGCAGGATAGGAGCCAAACCGCTTTGGAGAAAACGGGGAGATAATTACAGAGGCATGCAAACACATGATTGACTGAACACTTGTAGCTTAGCTAATCAGATACCAGAACTTCATAGCAGGAAATGTTGTTTCGCGGCTAATCCATTGTCTTTACACTAGATTTGTTCACTGACATGTCATTATTATATCTGGACTGCTATCAATGAGAAGACATTGAAATATAGGTCATGATCCCATCACAAATCTTAGATGCTGTTAACTGGCATCCAAGGCAGGCAGCCCCCACTTGATGGAGCCACTAGTACCTTGGCGGGAGCACATCACAGACTCCCAAAGGACAGTGGCATGAGGAGCAACTCTGAGCCAGTCATTCCCTTGTGTGCTGGTGTTCCTTGGCCCGTGTTCACACCTAGGTTTCAGTCCACTTTCAGCAAGGTTCCAAGGCTAGGTCTTGGCTTGCTCCTGAATGAAGACAATGCAGTGTCGCATCTTCCAAGAAACCTGTGTGGATGAGTTCAAGGAGTCACTGAACCTGAGCTGGGCTCAATAACATAACATTTCATTGAGGTGGCAGAAGTCACATTGGTGACAACCCACGAGCAAAGTGACAAGCTGACTTCTTTCAGCATCATCCAACTCAGAAGATCTACCTTTGAATTAGATAATGTGGAAAGAAAATGACTGTTCACTTTGCTGACGGGTTCTTCCATTCCGAAGGCAAACTGAAGCTGAATTAAAACTTAGGTGCGTAACATAGCCTTGGTGAAATGAGCCATGGCAACTCCAGGGACTCCTTTCTGTCCCTATGCACCGAGAGCAAGGACGCCTTCTCTGCAAAGCGGGGAAGTCTGAATACACAGTTTCCCCAGGAGCAAAGAAGCTGAGAAGTTTCTCTGTGGGGTGGCGAGAAAGAATGCCCCCAATGGCTTCCCCTGGTTCTTTGGAGCCACGATGATACAATTTAGTCTCATTCCTATACACAAATGCTTTGAATGGCAGATGGCTTTGAATAGGGATTATATTTTACAAACGCGTTCTGTAACCTTTTAAGAGAACTTTCAAGCCTTCGACTCTGAAGTGTAATTCCATCAGTCAACATTATCAGCACTGAGTATGTTAGATATTAACCATGAGGCAGATCTCTTTATTCCCCCAAATCAAAGCTCTCGGGGAGACGCCGTGTATGCTGCGATCAGGACGGTTTACAATTCTTATGGACCAGAATATAGTGAAATGGTCCTGCTGGTGCCAGGGGAATTCAAGACGATTGTTCTGTGTTTGATAACAACAATATCAATGGCATTTGCACCCAGGCGAGTTAATCCTATTCATATTTGCTCAGAATCAAATTGCAGTAGCTCAAATGGTCTTTAACACCAGGTAAAGCAGGCTGCCTTCATGAGACAGAAGCCGCACAATTTGTGCATTTAAATCCTTCGTTGCGCTATGCTGAGAACAATCCATGCAACAGAAATCCTCAGAGTGGAGAAGCGAAGGGAAGGCGAAGGAAAATAAGCTCAGCCTTATAGATGAATTGGACTGCAAAGGCTGTCCCATCCAATGCAGTTGGATCTCCTTCTGGGGAATTATGTAGGATCATGCTGTAATGCGAGTAAGGGAGCAATTTTAAAATGGGCATTTCCCCCACCCACCATTTCTAATTTAACCTGTGCATTTCCATGGGCTCACCTGGCACAGGACATAGCTTAGTGGCAAATGCATGCCTGATAGGCTGAAATTGTGAGATCTAACCGCAGTCGGACCCCCATATCTGCTGGGGATACGTTCCGGCTCCTGGCGTGGTTACCTGAAACCGTGGATAATCACAACAGGCCTTCCGGTTCTGGGGTCTTGCAACCCTAGAACTGGAAGTGCTTTTCTGGCCTCCAGAAGGCCTATTTTGGTCTCTGGAAAGCATTGGAATAGGTGTGTGATGCCACTGGACGCCTCCCACCCACCCCCTTACATTTTGGGATGGCTCGCTCTGGTAGCATCATGTGGCTATGCCAATGCTCTATGGAGGCTAAAATAGGCCTTCCGGTTCTGAGTGATTTCCCTTGTGGTGCCCACAGAGGGTGGGTGGGAGCTGATCCAGTAAACGTGGTTACTAAATCAGTGGATACAGGGGAGTCTGGCTGTATGTACTAGATTTCTATGGCTACCTGAAAGCCAAAGATCAGAAGACTGGCAAACTACATAGGTACATCCAGGCAGCTTCCTTAGAAAGGTATAGAAATGAATTGCCATGACCACTTCAGGGCAAATACTAAAGACTGAAGCTGTGACTCTTGGCTTTGGTTTCTAGCCACTTGCTCCAGTTCTGAACTTTGGCCTCCTTTCCCAGGTAAGGCAACACCAAAAGGATTGCTGCCTCTTTAGCAGAGAATGGGAAATGTTTGCCCAAGAGATCCTCAAGAGAGTCTCTCCCCAGTCAGGAGGAGATGGACAAACAGCCTATCTTGATTAAGGCCCTATACCAGTGATGGCGAACCTTTTGAGCTCGGTGTGTCAAAATTCGCAAGAAAACCTAGCTTAACTCAGGTGCTGTGTCACGTCTAGAAATATCCATAATTTTGATATTTGTAGCTCTAGTAAAAAAAAAGTTATATTTTTGATAGATGCATTTTATTAAAAGCAAAAACAAATAATTCTTTACATTAATAACTTTTGTTGCTAAATTTCGTTTGCTAAATCTTCAATTGAAAGTTTGTACTTCGTATACTTGAAGCTAGCACTACATGCCCAGATGCCAGGGTGACCATGTGTGTCACCCAAAAGGGCTTGTCATAGGCTGGCCATCACTCCCCTATACTGGCATTCTTGCTTCTTCATATTTTACCTCTGTATAGCGACAGAGGCCTTTTCTGCACCTACCACCTTTAATCCAAATGAGTGGATCCAGATAAACGTGATCCGGTGGCAGGTAACAACATTTAAAAACCAGAAGAAGAAGAAGAACAAGAACAAAAGAAGAAGAGTTGGCTTTTCTATTCCACTTCTCTCACCCATTTAAGGGGACTCAAAGCGGCTGACTCACCCTGTGAGGTGGGTGGGGCTGTGAGAGCTCAGGAGAGAGCTGTGACTAGCCCAGTGATGGTGAACCTTTTGAGCTCAGTGTGTCAAAATTTGCACGAAAACGTAGCTTAACTCGGGTGCTGTGTCACATCTAGAAATATCCATAATTCTGTGATATTTGTAGCTCTAGTAAAAAAGTTATATTTTTGATATATGTATTTTATTAAAAGCAAAAACAAATAATTATTTACATTAGTGACTTTTGTTGCTAAATCTTCAATTGAAAGTTGGTATTTCATACACTTCAAGAACAAGCAAGCACGACACGTCCAGGTGCCAGGGTGACCATGTGTGTCACCCAAAAGGGCTTGGCGTGTCACCTGTGACACACGTGTCATAGGTTGGCCATCACCGGACTAGCCCAAGGTCACACAGATGGCTTCATTCCCGGATAAGAGTCCGTCTCCCTAACCACTAGACCAAACTGCTTCCCTATCCACTAGACTAGACCAACCTGGAGAATGCCAGCCTCTTTCCTTTGGGAGTGCTGGAGAAGATGTGGAAGAGAAGGAAAAGGAAGAGAGCCGAGTCCTGTTAAGGGGGGCTGTCTGTTTCTTCTGTGACTTGGTTTTCGGTCTGGGGTCTTCCCAGGCACCAACCTTCTCCACCATCATCACCACCCCAAAAGGAGATGTTAGAAAAGACTCTGTTGACGTTCTGGTCTGTAATTACCCAAGTTGGCAGCTTGGGGGGAGACAGCGGGCATCGTAGGCTCTGTGGGGCGGAGGGGGGGCAGAGAAGAAGAGCTGCCGTGAGGAAATCCGAGGGAAACTTTAAGGGGGAGGGAGGGGAGGGGAGGGAGGGGGAGAAAGAGCATCACAGCTGAGGGCAAAGAGCCGGGTATAAAAGCATGACACACGCGCGCGCAAGGCAGGCAGGCAACGACGGGAAAGCGGAGCTGGACGGAGAAGCGAAGCGAAGAGTGGAGACCCGTCCCGTCCCGTCCCGTCCCGTCGTTGCAGCGAGAGAGCAGCCCCAGGATCCCGATTCCTGCTGCCGGGGGGAGTCAAGGGCGGATCTCTCTCCTCCGCGGATTACACGCGAGGAGGACCCGAGGGGGATTATTCGTAAAGGCTCCCCCGACGTGGCGGGAGGAGACCCCGTTGGCGCCCCGAGGAGGAGGCAGCAGCCCGGCTGGGAGAACTTGGACGCCCAGAGGGAGAGGCGCTGCCCCGGCACCGACTACGGCTCCGGCCCCGTCGCGGGTGGATCCAGGAGCGACTGGAGGGCGGCAGCTGAGACGGGCTGCTCGGCGGCAGAGCCCCTGAGCCATCGGGCGGCGGAGGGGCGGCTCATGGGCTGAAGGAAGGCGCCCGCCCGCCCGCCTGCCGTCGGTGGCGGGGCGCCGCCGTGAAGTCGCCACCGGTCCGCGCCCCGGGGGAGAGGCGGCGGCAGCAGCAGAGGGAAAGGGCGGGAAGGAGGAGGAGGAGGAGGAGGGGAGGCCCTTCCCGGGGGTGGGCAACGGCGGCAGGCAGAATTAAGGCGCGGGGGGGAGAGACCCCGAGCGCAGGGCCGCCGCTGCCTCTGGCCGCCAGCAGGGGCGGGCGCCGCGGCCACCCCCATTCCGCTCCCTTCGGAGGGTACCTCGCCTTAAGGCAGGCCGGGCATCTCCGCCGCAAGCCCCGCGGCAGCCTCCCGGTGGCACGCAGGCGGCAGCAGCCCCGGCGGCGCCTCCCGACTGCTGCTGCTGCTGCTCCGCCGCCCCCCGACGGCTCCTCCGCCGCGCCCCCAGCCCCTCCTGGAGCTGCTGCAGCAGCAGGGCGCCTAGCGGGCATTGGGCAGCAGCGGCAGCAGGAGCCGCACCGGGCGGCGGCGGCGTCCGTGGAGCAGAGGGAAGCCGCTGGCGAAGGGCGCCCGTCGGTGCGCTGCTGCTTCTGCAGGCGGCCGGCCGGACCCCATGCGCGCTCCTCCGCCGGGGTGCAGCAGTGTCAGCAGGAGAAGCAGCAGCAGCGCCCCCTGCAGCCGGCCCCGCTCCCTGCCACGGCCCCGCCGCCGCCGCCGCTGCTGCTACCGTCGGGCGGGCTGCCGCCTTCGCCGCCGCCGTCGCAACCCCCGCTCCCCGCCGCCTCGGAAGCCTCCTCCTCCTCCTCCTCCTCCCGCCCCGAAGTGGCTCCGCCGTGGTGGCGGTGGCGGTGCGGCGGCGCCGGCTGCAGCGGCTCTTCCCCGACGTCTGCCGGCGCCAGCGCGGGGGACCCCGAGAGCGGACCTGGGGCGAGCGCCGCCGCCCTCGACCCGATAGCAGCTCCGGTTGCAGCAGAAGCAGCAGCAGCAGCACCGGCGGCTCCTCCTCCCGCTGCCGCCGTCCAGTTGCCGCCGTCGCGGAGCCCTAAGGCCGCCCGCTGCAAGAGGATGGTACGCCTGGCGGCCGAGCTGCTCCTGCTCCTGGGGCTCCTCCTGCTCACCTTGCACATCACGGTGCTGAGGAGCAGCGGCACCGACGCCTCGACGGGCAACCGCACCCTGTGGCAACAGGTAAGCGCGCGCGGCGGTGCGACCGGGGTGCTGTCCTGGCCGACTCTTACCTGGGAGGACCGGGTTCCGTTCCGCCCTCCCCCACGAAGCCAGCCGGGTGGCCTTGGGCTAGTCACAGCTCTCTCTCTCTCTGAGCTCTCACAGCCCCACCTACCTCACAGGGTGTTCTGTTCTGGGGAGAAGGATAGAAAGCTTTGTCAGACACTTGAGTCCCCTTAAATGGGTGAGAAAAGCCGGGTAGAAAAGCCAACCCTTCTCCTTCTTCCTCCACAAAGCCAGCTGGGTGACCTTGGGCTAGTCACAGCTCTCTTCGAAGCTTTCACAGTCCCACCTACCTCACAGGGTGTTCTGTTCTGGGGAGAAGGATAGAAAGCTTTGTCAGACACTTGAGTCCCCTTAAATGGGTGAGAAAAGCCGGGTAGAAAAGCCAACCCTTCTCCTTCTCCTCCTTTTTCTCTCCTTCTCTCTCCTTCTTCTCCTCCTTCTTCTTCCACTGAAATGGCCGGACAATCTACTGCACTTCTTCCCATGCGGAAGGCACCAACGGGCACCAGCTTTCCTCCTGTCCCGTCTGTTCTGTTTCGTACCCTCCACCCCACCCCTATTCCCATTCCCAGAACCTCCAGCCTGACCCCGCAGACCCTCACGTTAAACTCGGAACAGGATCTGTCACCATCTCCAAACGACAGGGCCAGTGGCTCCTATTTGTCTGCGAAATCTGTGTCCCCCTTTTCCTCTGAAGCCCCCAGTACTGGTTGCATTACTCTTGGGGGGGGGGGGTCAGGCTAAGGAAGCAGAGATTGGCAGCAAGTCTTCTAGGGTGCGTTCCCACTGGAGATTTAAAGAGCTTTGAATTAGTTTTCAGCGCTGAGCGTTCCCAAAGGATCAGAAGAATTCACAGTTTCTGAAAGTTAAAGGTCCCGAAAGGCTAAAGATTTAGCATTTAGAGCTGGGTGGAGATTCCTACCCAAGCCCTGTAAGACTGAAGCCCACCACACTATACCATTTTAATTCTCTTTATTTTATTTATTTATTATTTACATTTCTATCCCGCCCCATACCTGAAGGTCTCTGGGTGGGTAACAACTTTAAACATTAAAAACAGAGCATACATTAAAAGTCTTTAAAAATTCAACAGATATAAAACAATACTCAATATATTTAAAATAATAGTGTCTGTACTGGGGTGGGGGGGAACATAAGCAGCTCAGCCAAAGGCCAGGGCAAAGAGGTGTGTCTTCACCGCCTTCCTAAATATATGTAAGGAAGGGGCATGATGCACCTCGAGGAGGAGGCTATTCCATAGTCTGGGGGCCATCACAGAAAAGGCTCTCTCCCGGGTGCCCACCAACCTCCCTATTGAAGGTGGTGGGACAACCAGAAGGGCCATTCCTTTATGAGAGGAATGGGGCGGTATGTGCCATCTGGTGCCTCCTTTTGGCATGGTTTCCCACTGAGCACCACACTTGACCACTGAAGGCAGATTGTGAGCTGCTCCTAAACTTCCTTACAAATTCTGGAGAAAAATGAACGTTTGGCCAGATGTGGAAATCCCTGAGGGGTTTATCAACACCACCAAACAGAAAGCATTCATAAACATTAATGAAAACGGTGCCCGGCATCCTACGGGTGGAGTTTGTGCAAACTTCATTTGGAGTGAAGAGCCACAGACTCCTGCACATGGGTTGTGTGAACAAAACTGGAGCTGTTCGTGTGTCTAATGTGTATCCTGACTTAAACTTTCTCCAGAACTTCAGGCAAGCAGGGGTGGTTAGGAACAGAGAGAAAGTCACCCGTCATCTTGTGTTTTTGGGGAAACCTGGCTTTCATATCTCTGTAGGAGCCACCGTTTGCGAGGGCAGAACATGCAGGTGTCTACGCAGCATCGTACACTGACAGACAAAATGTTGCATGGCTTGTGTGCAACTCCCCAGTCCCATCTTTCAGGCCGTGGGGACAAGCAGGATGCTTCTAAGGCCGTTTGCTGGGATTCTAGAGCAGGAGAAGGTTTGCCCTTGTCTCTGCTTGAGATGCCCATGGGCAGTTGGTGGGCCACTGTGTGTGACAGGATGCTGGACTAGATGGGCTGTGGCCTGATCCAGCAGGACCCCTCTTAGGTTCGTATAAGCAATTGGTGGGCCACTGTGTGAGACAGGATGCTGAACTTAGTGGGCTGTGGCCTGATCCAGCAGGGCTTCTCTTAGGTTCTTATAAGCAGTTGGTGGGTCACTGTGTGAGACAGGATGCTGGACTAGGTGGGCTGTGGCCTGATCCAGCAGGGCTCCTTGTATGTTCTTATAAGCCATTGGTGGGTCACTGTGTGAGACAGGATGCTGGACTAGGTAGGCTGTGGCCTGATCCAGCAGGGCTCCTTGTATGTTCTTATAAGCCATTGGTGGGTCACTGTGTGAGACAGGATGCTGGACTAGGTGGGCTGTGGCCTGATCCAGCAGGGCTCCTCTTAGGTTCTTATAAGCAGTTTTTGGACTACTGTGTGAGACAGGATGCTGGACTAGATGGGTTGTGGCCTGATCCAGCAGGACTCCTCTTAGGTTCTTATAAGCAGTTTTTGGACTACTGTGTGAGGATGCTGAACTAGATGGGTTGTGGCCTGATCCAGCAGGGCTTCTCTTAGGCTCTTACCTCCAGGCTTGAGGCAGCCAGAGATAAGCCGTGCAACTTTCCATAGGAGGCAGAAAAAGCAGAAGACCATGAGTGGAGTTTTTCTAGTACTGTCCTGTGTCTTCCAAATATCGAAAAGGCCATACCTGCCCAGGGAGCAAATTTAGGTCCCTAATATTTCTGAAAACAGTAAAGAATCCAGTCTTTCCCATTTAAACTTTGATCTTATGGACAGATGGTTGAAGAACAAAAATAAGATCACTGGGTTGTGTGTAGGATAAATTGACACATCTATTGGAAATGGTACAATTCTGCGTGGGGGGACCTTTGATAGTCTTCATTTTATCAATTTATGACTCTCATTGGCCAAAGCACATCCGGACTTGAAAAAAATTATAGTTAACTCACTCAAGGTTTGCGTGTTGCATTGAATAAGCCTGAACTAATGTGTCTTGCACATGATTCTTACACAAAGACAAAACGCTGTCCACACAGCCCTTCATTTCAGTGGCTGTGTAGCAGCTCTTCAGATGAACCAGAAAGCAGGTTGCATTGTCAGTGAAGTAGTTAGTTGTACTATAGTTCTTGTTCAGAACAGTGATCTGGAGTCACTTGTGTTAGCAAGAGGTGCTACAGAGGCATTGTGGGAAAAATGTTTGTTCTTATTCCATCATGTGGCACTTTTCTATGAGGAATGAAATGATAGTGTCCCATTACAGGCAAGGTCCACGTGGCCAAAAGGAGCAGGAGCACTCCTTTTGTGGAATGGGGAATACCACTGCAAAAGCAGTTCAGTCCTGGTTCATTCCTATGGCCACTGTGTGGAGGAGTGACAGCCACTAATAGCAGCCACTGCCCGAGACCTTGAAGTGAAGTGAAGTTCTGAAGATAGCTAAGTTCCGGGACTAGTTCCAGTGCTTCCTTTTGTGGTCCTTGACAGCAACTTTGATGCCGGGGAACTTTCATTCTCTGGCATGGAAGTTTCCAGAAGTCTGGGCATGATGGCCATGCAAACATCCCACCCTCCTCTCCTGGGCCAAAGCAAGGGCTCTGACCATAAATGAATGAATGAATGAGTTTATTACGGTCACAGAACAGGGGTAGGCCCATGAGTGGGCACCTTCCATACCTGTGAGGAAGAAGACACAGTATAATTTTGATTTTGTTAGGTAGTTAGTAGCACTTGGAGACGAACAGGAGAAGGGTTGGTGGCATGAGCTTTTGTAGACACGTCTACTTCTTCAAATGCCCTGTACCTGGGCAAGGGTCCTGGAGAGGTTGATGGATTTCCACTCCATTTGGCTAATGTTGGTGCTTTCCATGGTGGCCAATATCAGAGAAATAGCCATCAACCCTTCTCCTGTTAGTCTCCAAGTGCTACTAACTACCTTGCTGGACTTTGCAAATTAGACCAGTGATGGCCAACCTATGACACGCGTGTCACAGATGACATGCCAAGCCCTTTTGGGTGACACACATGGTCACCCTGGCACCTGGGTGTGCAGTGCTTGCTTGTTCTTGAAGTGTAGAAAATACCAACTTTCAATTGAATATTATCAAACGAAATTCAGCAACAAAAGTAACTAATGTAAAGAATTGTTTTTGCTTTTAGTAAAATACATGTATCAAAAATATATCTTTTTTACTAGAGCTACAAATATCACAAAATTATGGATATTTCTAGATGTGAAACACAGCACCTGAGTTAAGCTAGGTTTTCTTGCGAATTTTGACACGCCAAGCTCAAAAGGTTAGCCATCACTGAATTAGACTAAGACGGCTATTTCTCTGATTTTGTTGTACCTATCATGGTGCAGATGAATAAAATTCCAGTGGTCTCTCTAACTTAGCAGCCTCTTTTCACCATAAACCAATGTCAAAATGTGGTAGCCATCCATTTTAGTCGTCGTATAGAGCAATGAGTTGGGCGGGCTGGAATTATCAAAACAATCCGTCAGTCTTGGCCATATTAATCACAATCAGTGGTCCACTCTGGCCTCAAACTGAGAGGCATGGAGTTGCACCATCCACGATGCTGCTGCCTCCTTTGAGAGTGCTCATAGAACCAGTCTAGAGGAGAAAAGACAACGCAGGAAGAACCTTGTCTTTACAGTACCGGCAAAAGAGACCTTTCTCTGCACCTTCTGCAACCGGACTTGTCTCTCCCACATCGGCCTTTTTAGCCATCAGCATGCATGCAGCAAGGTTGAGCCTCCTTAAATCTTCATTCATGGAGCCAAGCCATGATGATGATGATGAGAGCAATAAGTAACTTTGCCATTTCTTCATTTAGACTAACGTTAATCTTTCTCAAAATGAATAAATGCTGCCCTTCTTTCTCTTTCATTCTTGATAGGCAGGACTAAGACAGCATTCAGACACTGCTCACTTATTCTGCTATATTTGTATGTATTTGCTTTATTCTGGAATATCCAAATATAGTGGAATAAGTCAGTGACATTTGGATGCAGTGCTAGAAGAGACCAGTGGAGATCATATGGCAATACACTATAATTCTGATAACAGATGCCTTACGTTAGTGCTTTATGGGTAATTTGCCTTTTCCTCTTTAATTAAAAAAAGGTACATAATTCCCATTTGCAACTGGAGCTTGCAGTTTACTAATCTTTATTTTTTTATCATTGCATTGGGAATTGTATAGAAAGACAGCATACTGTTTTTTAAATACAGTAATAAATGCATTAAATATGTGTGTTTTGAATATAGAGCAAGCACCATTAAATGGAAACCTATCTCTGAGCTGCCCCTTGGTCATACGCCCTGAATATTGCAGTACCTGATTGATGCCAAAAAGGAATTTGAGAACCTTTGTGTTGCCTTGCAGTCCAAGGCCACGTTAAGAGCATTGTTGTTGGATGCAACTGACTTAATGATGATGCATTACATGCACACAGTTCATGTCATTTTCTTGCCAAAAGTAGATAAGTAATTTGCCATTTCCTTGGGGATTTCTTGCTTTACAATTTCCTCCTAGCTGCTGGATATAGTTGCATGTCAGCCAAGAGTCAAATCTAGCCATGAGGGGTGGCCCAAGAGTAGTTTGTTGTTGGGTATTGCTGAATCATGACCAACTCCTGGTTGACTGTATAAGCACACCTCCATGAACAACTCGGTGCAGTTTGCTTGGCAGGGATACAGAAGTGGTTTACTATTGCCCACTTCTGGCTCTGGATCCAACCAGCAACCAGCTGCGCTCTAGCAGTTTGTCCTACCACTGAGCTACAGCCACTCCCCAAGAGCTGTTAAATCAGACTTACCTTCAGGCCACCCTTATTATTGTTCCAGAAACCTCAGGATCCAATTAGAGATGGAAGCATTTGTCTCGCCATCCCCCTAGGTGCCCAGAGGGCTCTTGGCCATGTAGATACAGCCTTGGGCAACCTCTACAAAACAGTTGCAGCACTGTGCATGAAGATTGCTCCTACATTGATTTTTGACAGGTCCTGAAGCAGCAGGGTGCTGTTGGCATGCCTGCTGCCCTTTGGGCTGCTAAAACTTTGAAGCTAGGTAGCCTGCATTCCCTGACCTCAGTGTTTCCACCCAGCTGTTTTGCTGAGCACCGGAAATGGTCAAGGAAGTCCACCATTTTCTGTGTTCAGGGGAACAGGGGGCACAATTAATCCATACAATGAAGAGCTCTTCATAATACTCCAGTGAGCACTTATGTCCAGGTGGATCCCCAAAGCATACGAATGTATATGTCTCGCACCAGAGAGGCATCCTTGTGCTACACCAAGGACATGCAGATGTGTGGCCCCTGCACCATCCAATCCCTTGTGGATCAGGTCTTAGAACAAAGCCAGAAACTGGCCACTTCCTGGCTCATGACCATGGTTGATTTCCACCTCCTGGTAGCTAAGGTAGCCAGCACCAGTAATGAACACAGAAGTTGTAATAATTCCAACATGTACCAGTCATCCAAGTCATGTGAACTACTGCTTGTAGGTGGTCATTGCTTAACATATTGATTAAAATACTGTCAAGATACCTACCTATAGTGTTGTTGTTGTTTTGAACAAAACATTTTTTTCCTCATGAGTTCCCTGAAGAGCCTTTAAATACATTCTGTAGAGTTGGACAGACATCGGAAAAGAGGTGTGTGTTTCTGTGTGCGCACATTTAAGAGGCATTTGGCATCATTGGAATAACTTTGAATTTGCCTTTCTTGACAAGCCACTACATGATGAGGGAAACAGCTGGGCAAATGAGATATCTACGTAAAAGTAATTCCCCAGTGGAGTTGGGTGGTGGGGTGGGCAGGTTCTATTTAACAGAAGACTGCATGCCCAAAAACAGGCTCCACGTTTCATGAAATCCCACGTAAAACTGTATGTTGCAATTGCTGTTCCACATTTAAGCGATCCTACAGAGGAAGGAGCCCGGTTCTTTGTATCAGTGTATGTGTAGACCAGTACAAAGCTATATACTTCCTAACTCAAATGATTTTACAGCTCTGGTTTTAGCAAAGCAGAATCTTGAAGACATTAAGTGCAAAGAGTGTATCAGATGTCACACTAAGTATTTGAACAGATGGAAATGTACGTCACAAAAATTTACTTATTCTGTAGCTAAAATTATAGAAGTCCACGCTAGATGCACAAATCAAAACACAACTAAACAGATGCGCTGGGGGCCCTTTGGGAGAACCATTGGAGACTTCCTATTTCCTAATAATTCTTGGGGGGGAAGTTTGAATTATTTTTAAATCTTATCTTATTACCTGTGTTCATTGAGAAGGTTCTTTTTTAAAAACAAAATGTATGAAAGAGGAAGCCTATGTGAATTCAAGCAAATAATAATAATACAGGTGGCAGGCGATTTCAGATGGCTAGAAAGTATCAGTGTCTAAGACAATGGGCAGTTTCGTTGCCTCGAAAGATACCAGGTGCTCAGAAGTACCATTGTTCTTGTTTCCAGATTGTGTTGTGGTGTTGTGGTGTTAGTCAGTAAGGTGTGATAAAGTACCTGTAATTATAAACAGTATTGCATATATAAATTCTGTTTCAAAAGATAAATGTGGTAGAGATTTGCATGAATGTTTCCTTGACATGCTATCCAAATCAAATCAAATAGCCGAAAATCTGATTCGATTCATATCTATTAAATTTGAATTTAACTAGGTTTGATTCGTATTTACCAAATTTGAATCTATTTGTTCGAATTTTTTATTCAGATCTGCACATACGAATGTCGACAACATTCGTATGTGCACATATGTATTTTCTCACATCCATACGCCTCCATACACATCTGTATGCATCCTGAAGTTATCCCATATGCAACCTGTTTTTGTCCCGTGTGGATCCATACAAATGTGTACGGATGCAGTAAAGATGCGGATCTTCAAGTACGCATCATGTACGAACTCGTACATACACAAATGTCTGGATAATTCGAATGAATAGATCCGAAATTCAAAATTTGATTTGAATGTTTACATTCAAATTTTGGGACATTCATTTCGAGTTCAAATGTCAAAATTTGGCACATTCGATCAGATTTCGAATGCCTATGAATATTCGTGCACATCCCTAAAACGTGGCAATTAAGAATGTGATGATGATGGAGCATTCTAATGGTGTAGCTTTAAAATATAAGAATCGGGACCTTTAAAATCTCTGTGTTCAAGTGACTACTATATGATATCATAAATGAGTTTATTTATTTGATTACTTTCCCACCAGCCCTTCAGTTTCCAACTAAAAGATTGTGATTATCAAAATACAGAAGCTATTATTTGCCTTCGCATGCATTTCCCCCACCTTCATCCAGTCAGGACAGCACACAAAAGCAAACCAACGGTAATGAATTACAATTAAAATGCAACTGCTACAAAAATTAAATCCATCAAACTGCAATGGTATTTACAAACTAGGATGGAAGGAGGTTGGAAGGAAAGCTTAGATAGTGCAAAGATGATGATTAATGTTTTCACGGTCTGAGCTTTTAAAGCAGTTGGGGGCCTGTCCCGAATGTGTGTTAGGCAAGATGCTGAGAAAGCGTGTCACAGCTTTCCCTATCAGGGAAAGTAGGAAATGAGCCACTATGCCCAGGGTGCAATAAGACACTGCAAAAAAAGACATTTCTGGGGCACTTCAGAGATGGCTTTGAGGTGAGATTTTCCACATCTCACTAGGGGCGTGCACGAATATTCAGGATATTCATTATTATGCTATCAAATTCTGATGAATTGGGACATTCAGATTTGAATAGAAAGTCCAGATATTTGTTTTTTAGCATTCAAACTAAATGTCATACGAACAATTCAGACATTCATATGTGTACGGATATGTACGTATTGCATACGTATCTGCGAGCATCTTATTCGCATCTGTACACATCCATACAGATATGTATGGCATGAAGACGGGATGCATATGGATAAAAACGGGATGCGTACGAGATTCATATCTTCAAATATGTATTGAATAGACGGATGAATAGATACAAATGTATTTGCATCGGTTTGAATGTCCAGACATTCATTTTTTCTTTATTTGTACGAATTTGGATAATCGAATATTCAATTCACATTGAATCAAATTCGAAAATTGCATTTGTGCTCTCACCTACATCTCATGCTATTCTTTCTCCCACATGCTGGTAAAGTCTAAAGGGGAGGGGGGGTCCCAGCAGCCCCTGTGGACCACATCAGTATAAGGGAGGGAAGCTCTTATGTCAGTACAGAGTTGCCATTTTGTTTGTTTTTAAAACTCTCGAGCTTTTTCACTGTGTGGTAGTCAGTATTAAGCAAGTAAACTAGGCCAGTAAATAGCAAAAGAATTCTGACCTACTTCAGGAAACATCTGAAAATCTGAAACTCTTGTAATCACTTTTGTTGTTTTCCCTCCAGTGTCCACAGCTGCCAGCCTGGTGATTCAACCAATGACCAATAATCAAGGAATTGTTGGCTTTTAAGAAGGGACACCTGGCAGCTGTACTTTGCCCTGGCATAACTCATTTCAGGCTTCTCTTCTTCCTTCCTTTACAATTCTAGAAAATAATCTTTTACAGCCTTGGAGTATGCATTCTGCCTTAAATTGTACCAGATAGTTTGTGTCCAGACTGGGGGATACTGCACATTATTTTCATCACACGTTGTTCTGAGAGATCGCCATATATAAACAGTATAAACCAGTAATGTCTGCGGTGGGGAGAACTATACCACATTTAGCCAAAGGCCAGAGCACAGAGGTGTGTCTTCACTGCCTTCCTGAACATATACAGTGAAGGAGCCTGACGCACCTCTAGGGGCAGACTATTCCACAGCCTGGGGGCCATTACTGAGAAGGCCCTCTCTCGAGTTGTGATCAGGCAGGGCTTTTTTTGGCTGCCACTTTTAAGTAAAAGCATTCCTTATATAGACAATGCACAAAAATGGCATTCAGACCGTTAAAGAAATAAGCCTACCTCATTTTTCCTCACTTCAGTGTTCTGCAGCTCCAAGTCTGTCAGTGTCTTCTCTGACAAAAAGTACTGTACTTCTCACTGATTGGTCACTTGTCTGCCCAGCTTTCCATGGCCCTGAAGGCCAATGGAATTCTCAGCAATGTCTACCTGCCGACATCAGCTGCTCTTTGGCTACTTGGGCCTCATTCCATCCTCAGAGTTCCTTTTCAGTATCTGAGGGTGTGGCAGGGGTTGTAGCTCAGTAGTAATGCAAGCGGCCTGGAAAGCAGAGGGTTGTCACTTCAATCCCCAGACCCCCCACCTGACCCCGGAAGAAGATGATAGGAACCCCATTTTCTGTTTTGCTGCTAAAGGTATTGCATGGAAGTGCCCATGCTGTCACCTGAGAGTCAGGCACAATTCAGTGCTCAGCAGCAAATCTGAGCATAGAAAAGGATGCGCTCAGCACCAGCATGCCTTGGTGAGATGGAAGCAGAAGGGGAGGTGATGCCAATCAACTAGGGATGTGCATGAATATTCAAAATACTTGTTATTCAGATGAATTTGGACGTTTGTATGCGAATTGAATGCCCAGACTTTCATTTTTTGGTATTTGTATGAATATGAATATTTTGAGTTATTAGTACGAATAATTCAGACATTCATATGTGTACGGATACATACGCATCCCATACATATTTGTATGCATCGCATATGTATCACTACACATCCATACGGATACGTACGGGATAAAAACAGGATGCATACGGGATAAAAACAGGATGTGTATGAGATCCATATCATTGAATACGTATTGAACTGCATGCTCAGCTCTCATTGGCTGTTTTGGGAAACTTCACATTTACCTTATACTGCGGTGCAAGTGTTGATCATTCCGCAGTACATAAATTCGCAGTAGCAGCAGCATAAGGTGCAACCGCTACGTGGGGTCGGGCGTACCACCTACGTCTCTGCTGCGCCTTCCAGTACACAACTTTCCTAAGTCTGGTCACACCCCTGATCTCAAATCTAACCTGAAAGTTCTGGGCCACATAGACGGTATGCAGGATCTTCCATGCTTTCTCTTAACACAATGAATGTATTGTACATTATTTTAAGTTCATAAACTGATGTGCGCTTTGCAGTACAGATCCCTAAGGTACCTGGAACAAGTTTTAATGACTTGCAATGGTTTTGAAGTCTCCTTTAAGGAAGCAAAACAAAACAAAGGAGTTGCTGCGTGCAGAATGCCAGCGCTTACTTCTTGCATATTTTTGTTTCGTAACACAATGCCTGGAGGCACTGATGGTTGCTGCTGGAACTATAATGACTGATTTCACATAACAGAGGTTATGTAGATGGGCAGTCAGCTGTTTGTTCTGGTCCCCATTCACATTCTGCAAGGCCTAAAAGCAACCGTGGCTATAGCTGCATTTTCCAAAGCAGTGACTTTCAAACTACCTTCAGATCTTCAGAAGCTCAGCCAGAGTTTCTGAATGAAAAGATCTGTCACAAGACAGAAGCTTGGTTTGCCCAGCTCAGCTGATCTTTCCCTATGACACCCTGCAGTGGACTTTTTCTTGGCTTGGGCTAAACCTCTGTGGTCACATCACCTTCACTTTAAACCTTCTTCAGTCCAGGTCTGACTGCTCACACCTTTTCATTTCTATCCCCTTTAGTTGTGGACTTTCCATCCTCCATCTGGACCCTCCTGAAATGGAAAGCCCGCAAATAAAATGGATAGAAATGAAGACGTGTGAAACATCCCACTGAAGGTGAACTGAAGAAGGCTTAAAGTGAGGGTGCGACCACAGTCTGGCATGTGACTTGAATCTTCAGGGCACAAAACTGTCTCAGGTCCAAAGTGTATATGGTAAATCTCTAACATTTATGACTACTTGCAAGTTGTACAAATTTGGGATGGAGCATTTCTGGCAATCCCTGTTACCTGTAAGAGGCAAGGAGAGTGGCACGTGGCAAGACTGAAAAATGGATGCCTTCAGTTCCGTGCCATTTCATTAGAGCAGAATCCTAGAAAATAGCAAGAGAGGACTGTGGCGACCCGATCCCAACCCTCCCCTATTGGACTCATACTTAGCAGAGTTACGTAGTCGAGGAAGTGGCCTTCGGGTACCACAAACCCACTGCCTGCCAATGGGCTGATGTCAGTATATGAACTGGACTATACTATGTGGGTTTCCCATAATAGCAGCATTACATATTTTAAACAACTAATCCAGAACTATATTGTGGCATTTTCAGTATACTCCCTGGAAAATTTGGATTTTTACCTGTGCTTGGAGGCACCCTGGGTATTTAGCCAATTTTCATGTCTTATTAAAATACAGGTGTGCCCCCATATCTGCTGGTCCATTAACCACAGTTTCACTTATTCATGGTCAACTGGACCAGCCTCCCCTCCTCTGCCAGTGCCACCAGGCCTTCCGGAGACTTCCTGGGCCATGGTCACACCTCTGTGAGACAGGATGTCTTACTCATCCTTCAAACTGAGGTTGTTATAGGTTGTCCTCAAGCCATCCTCGCTTTGGGCTGCATTGCTCATACCTTTCTCCACGATCGACCTGAGCCTCCTCCACGGGCCTCTTGGCTCTCCACCCCTTTTGCTGCATCAAGTCTGTCTCCTTCATTATTGGATGCCGTTGTGTCACTGAAAGGAGGCTAGAGTGTGTGTTTGTGGTTGTTTTTTAAGCCTGCTCCCCCACCTCCACACCCCCTTCCTTTTTTTATTTGCTTTTCTTCTCCATGCGATTAATTTGGAAGGTTGCCCTACTTTGTTTTAAAACATTTAGATACTGCTTTCCATTTTAATGCAATCTCAAACTGGTTTATAAAACACAGAGAATCAAAACAACTTAAGCTAAAGAAATCTTATTAAGGTCAGCTCGGAGTGATTTGGAAGGGTCATGGGGACTTACGAATCAGCAGCCTTGTTGGGTCATAGGTGGGCTATGTATGTATACTTGTCTTTTTTATTCATTTTCTGTTTTGTTCAGTTTTATGTAGACTGGATTTTATTATATAATTTCTAGTCTAAACTAGAAATTCAACTTCCTTCCTTATAATCAGCATCAGTAATGAACAGCATAACCTCTAAGCATGAAAGTTTTTGGAAAACTATGAGAACCGTGATGGTGTAGTGACCATTAGTGCTGTTGTAGCTAGAGTGCCTACTATGTACTTGGGAGAACAGGGCTCAAATCCCCTGCCATTCACTCCAGCCTACCTCACAGGGCTGTTAAGAGGAGGAATTGAAGGGAAGACAACAACAGTTGCTACCTCAAGCCCTTTAGGAACTTCAAACACACTGACGTTGGGAGCACCAGATACCTGGGTGCACCAGAGGCTCTGAGTGGTGATTTGTTGTTCAGGTCTCAGTAGATTGTGGCAAACCAGGGATGATTTCACACTTCCCTTCCCATCCACTGGATAGGAAAGGAGTGCAATGAACCAACATTGACCAGGGTTTGCACTTGGAGTGTTAGTCAGCGTTACCCGTTACCCCCCTCCTGGCAATTGAATACTTACCTTGATTCGATTGTGGGGCTGGCCCCCTTTAGGGTGCCACCATTTTGGCTGTGGTGCTCTGTGCATCTGCATATGCATCAGCACTATCACCATGACGATACTGATGCTCTGCATATGTACAGTGGCATCTATGGTCGTCTGAGGTGCCAGCAAGCTTGCGCAACACCTCAGATGACCCCGTAGCACCAGAAGAGGTGCAAATGCCCACTGCCTGGAAGCGCCAGGTAAGCTTTAGGTTAAGGCTAGTGCTTGATTAGGGAACTTCTGTGAAGGCAGGAGGCACCTGGAGGCTGTAACCGCCTCCTCAATGTGCAGATGCTCTTCCCCAGAAGTTCCCTAATCGTGGACTATGGGCTGTCGTGCGAATAGGCCTCTGAAATGGAAGCAGGATCACCATCTGTTTTTCCTGTGTTTCACAGAGATTAAAAGTGAATAGTGAATAACTTCCCACTTTCTCCCTGGTGTACCCAAGGCATTTCTGATCTCTAAAAAGAGAATGTGAAGCTTGCCTATTTAGGTGATTGGTTTATATTGAGTGAGTGAGTGAGTGAGTGAGTGAGTGAGTGAGTGAGTGAGTGAGTGAGTGAGTGAGTGAGTGAGTGAGTGAGTGAGTGAGTGAGTGAGTGAGTGAGTGAGTGAGTGAATTTGTACAGTCACAGACCAGAATCAGCAAATGTTAAAAAGTACAAAAAGTTACAAAAAGTTATTTAAAATCACAATGTGCAGATAAAATCAAGTGAAAATCAAGTGAGTCTTACATACTCAGAAGATAGTACATAAAACAGGTAAAACAGCTCACTATAAGAGACAATAAAACAACATAATGGATTTAAATACATATAGTCAAGAATATCTCTAAACAAGGTCATCCGTTTGCAGGGTTTCATTTTCTGTATATTGTATGTACCTTAAGGAAATATAATTTTTTAAAGTGTTATTCTCTTAATACTTAAAACTGCTGTTATTTCAGCATTAACTGAATTCGCAGTAGCGTTGGCATAATGCGACGGTCCTCATTGGTCCTCATTGTGATGGCTCAATCTTGGCTGTGTGTTCTGATGTGTACTATTTAAAAGTCTAGATGTGCCCTGGGTGGGATTCACAGCAGCTTTAAATTTGCCAGGCAGGTTTTAGAATTTTCTGTCGTAGCTGAATATTCGTAAGCATTCGAAATTCAATCGAATCTGCCGAATTTTGAATTTTGGACCTATTTGTTCAAATAATCTGGACGTTCATATGTGTATGGGTTTGTACACAATGCGTTCCTGAAGATCCACGACTTTCCTGCATCCGTATGGATCCGTATGGGACAAAATGGGTTGCATACGGGATAACTACAGGATGCGTATGGACTGTACGGATGCACACAGACGTGTACGGATCCGTACGGATGTTGGGAAGATGCTTATGAGCACATACGAATATTGTCGGCATCTGTATGTGCAGATTCGAATAAAAAATTTGAACAAATAGATTCGAATTTGGTAGAAACGAATCGAATCTTGTTGAATTCGAATTTAACAAATTCTAATCGAATTGGATTTTCGAGTATTTAATTGGATTCAAATAGAATGTCAGAAAAACATTTGTGTGCTTCCCTACCTTGGAGGAATAATAATAATAATAATAATCCAGGGATGCAGGTAGTGTTTTGTTCCTAGGCTAAAGCATCTTATCTGGAAATTGCAAGTTGCTCATGTTGCAATGCGTACTGACAAGGGATAGAAACTAGAGGACAACAGATGTGCTGCATATGAACCGCAGGTTGGTTTTCCCTGTAAGTGGCAAAGGAGTTTGAAGTCTATTAGCGTTTGGAAAGACTTAATTCTGCAGAGCGAAATGTCTCTCTCTGAAACATGTGGCAGACATGCACCACATGATCTCAGCTAATTGGGCCTCCCAGGTACGTGATCAATGAATGCGGGTCTCTGTGTACTTATAAAACTATACTTCCTTTTCAGTCTACTGTGTTTGATGCTCCCAACACCCGCAGCAAGGGACCTCTTTATATAGGACGTGATCCAGCTTTCAGATTAAAGCTTCGAATGATACAGTCCATACATATGCGTGGAGTGTGGAATTAATCAGAAACGGTTAGGCTCAGCTCAGAATGCTTTCTGAGAATAAACCTCTTATTTCCTTTAATAAGTACCTGACTGTTGAACGCCTTAGACTAACTGGGCTGTGAAACGAATATAGCTGTTTCTCAAGGCTTTGGCATGAAACTTCCTAGACTGCTTAATGTTTGTTCTGTGTTAGTGAGCTTGGAGGCCTGTGGTGAGAAAAACAGAAGAGACTTGAAGCCTTTATGTAACCCGTAAAGCACCGAGTGTGTACAGTCCAGGTTTCAGAGCACCTGGTATATAATTTAAAATGTTAAAAGCACAGAGAGGAATTCCAGGCAGAAAGCCTATAAGAATGGCAAGGCAGATGCTGTGCATGCATCCTCCTTGAAAACAAGGGAACGCAGAGAAATAAAAGTTCTGCTGCACGTTAGAAGCCCTTCTCTTTAAAACTAATGAATGCGGCCTCGTTTTAACATGGTTCAAACCCTCGGAGCCTACGCTCTATTGTTATAACATCAAAGCCCCACCGCTGGCTCAGATACAGTCAATATGAAAAGAGATGGCCCCTTAAATTTACTGCTTGACTGCGCTCTCTTGAAGTGGGTAGCACCGTGGTCTTCCTTCAAAGAGGTATCACAGGCATAGATCTTTTTTATAGGACATCATGTACAATGAAGCAGGGCTATAACTTTGTAAAAAGAAAAAAAGAAAAGGAGAGAAAGGAAGAAGCCATCAATGTGAAGCACCTTCTTAAAGAACAATCCCATGAGATGAACATTGCGTATAAAAATATCACTGTGGTTACCAGTTTTTGAAATGCATGGTGCGTTCTAGCCATAGTTCAAAGTCCTTTGATTAAACACACATACCATTATTTAAGTAGAAGAAGAGTTGGCTCTTCTACCCCGCTTTTCTCACCCATTTGAGGGGACTCAAAGCGGCTGAGAAAGCTTTCTATTCTTCTCCCCACAACAGAACACCCTGTGAGGTAGGTGGGGCTGTGAGAGCTCAGAAGAGAGCTGTGACTAGCCCAAGGCCACCCAGCTGGCTTCATGGAAGAAGAGTTTGCTTTTCCACCCCATTTTTCTCACCCATTTAAGGGGACTCAAAGCAGCTGACAAAGCTTTCTATTCTTCTCCCCACAACAGAACACCCTGTGAGGTAGGTGGGGCTGTGAGAGCTCAGAAGAGAGCTGTGACTAGCCCAAGGTTACCCAGCTGGCATCATGAACAAGAGTGGAATCAAACCTGATATTCCCAGATAAGAGTCCAGCTCCCTAACCACTACTAGACCAGCTGACTAGCTGAATTATATTTTAGCTAAGCTGTGCAATTACACAATCGGTGTTCTAAAATTATATATATTTAAAGTTGATTGTTCAAAATGGTAAGAATGTTGTAATGGTGATACCTTCATCGTGGATTGTTTCCCAGAAATATACCCACTGGAAATAACTAAGTTAAAAATTCCTCAGTAATGTGTTTTGCTATTTAATCGTGATTTACCTTACTGAGCCATGAAATGAAACATATCTTACTGCAGAGAATATAGACCTTTTAAACTATTTTGTTTCTAAATTGAGCAGTCAATGTTTTGAAGAGTCTTTGGTCCAAATAAAGCTGCAGATCAGTTACACATAATACCGCCAGAATCTACATCTTCATTCAGTACAAGAAATTCAATCCTGCCTTGTTACTGTGCTATTTTAACATCTGCAGATGCTACACAGCTATGTTAAAAATAGGGCCATACTAGCATGCTTAAAGGTTCATGCAGGAGGCAACATGCACAGAACAGATATCAAGAAAAATAAGGAACCTGTTCCCCTTGTCCCATCATCAGCAATACCTACAATATAAGTGTTTAGATAGGACTGCCAGGGGCCACTCTATGAAGCTGATGGGTAGGAGAGTCGGTCTATGGAACTGGTTGCCAGAAGAGGTGGTGACAATTACCAGCCTGGATGTCTTTAACGAAGGGTTAGACAAATTTATGGATGACAGATGTATCAATGGCTACTAGAATGGATGCCTAAGTACATCTTTCAGGCTGTGGGAACAAGCAGGATGCGTCTAAAGCTATTTGCTGGGATTCAAGAGCAGGAGAAAGTTTGCCCTTGCCCCTTTTTGAGATGCCTATGGGCTATTGGTTGGCCACTATGTGCGACCAGATGCTGGACTAGATGGGCTGTGGCCCGATCCAGCAGGGCTCCTCTTACGTTCTTATGTTTTTATTGTGGACAGGATTCACACGGGCAAAAAAGCCCAAGGGTTGTGCTGTCCATTGGATAGTGGGACGCTTGCCTCCAAAGATGGATGTCACATCTGAGGGCTGAATCCATCTCAGATGAGACCTTTTTGCAAAGCCCTTGCCGCCCTTGGGCCCCTGTGCTACTGCCATGCAGACTGAAGGCAGTGAAAGAGGTGACTTACCTGAATTGCCACCTGTCTGTCCACAACCATTAACTGGCATACAGAAAATGACCGACTTTCAGGTTGCTTTCTGCATGCTGCTCAATGGGCCTGAATAGAAACTTCAAAGCCGGGGAAGTTTCATTCCCCAGCTTCAATATTTGGTAGGGTTCGAGATGGGAGGCCATTCAACTGTCCGTAGAATGCTTCTTCATTCAAACAAAAGGTGTAAGAAGAGAAGCCCGTTGTCACATTAAGAGCAAAAAGACATCTGGGACCAAAATCTGTGGAGTCCCTTAAAAGTGTTAGTGACATAGAACAAAAGCTAGGAAGACACAGCATCTTTGAATAGAAATGGCTACTAGAGTAGATGCCTAGCTATTGCCTCCAGGTTGGAGAGACAGGCAGAATGCCTCTAAGGGCCAATTGCAGGAGTCCATAGAAGGTGAAGGTTTTGCCTTTGTCTTCTGCCTGAGATGCCTAGAAGCAGGATGAGACAGGGTGCTAGACTAGACTGGATGTGGCCTGGTCCAGCAAGGTTCTTCTTACGTTCTTACAAAACCTCTGATCAGAGGGTTGCCGTGATGTTGTTCTCTTGCAAAAAATCGAAGTATCCTGTGTTTGGAATGAGGGCACGACAAGTCTCCCAACCAACACAGGAATGCAGTGATTAATCCTAAAACTCTGTCTCTAGCATAAACATGCCCAGTGATGCTTTTTAAAAAAGTAGACCTTGAACAAAGAAATTAGAAAATGACAGCCTGTAGTTTCAGGTATAAACATCTTAGAGAGGGCAGATGACTAATAACACTTCTTGGAATTTTCTGGGTGCCTACTGGCAGTTGTGCATGTCCCTGACAGGTAATTTTTCATTTATATATAGCGACATGCTGATTATGTCCTGTTAACATTTAAAATGGTTGGATTGTGGATTTTGGCATTTGTTAGAACCCAGTATAAGTGCATCATATCTTAACACAAAAACCACTGTTTTGTTTTTGGACCACTTGCAAAAAGACTTCCCTCTTTTCCTCTTTCTGTGCATTTCACGCTGTCATGTCACAGCGGCTATGGCTTAATGTTAAATATTGTGCTTCTGTGATCTTCAGTGGAATGGACAACTTGCAGCAGAGTTTGTAGACCTGCTGTATTCTCAGGGACAAAAGTGCCATACTGCCTCCAATTCCAAAGAAAGCACAATGAACTGGGGTGCCAGTCTGAGGCTGCCTCCAGACTTGTGGCAGCTTACCTGCTGTGCAGAGATGACCAGCTGTCCCGACTCAGAAGCTGCGAGAGCTGAGTTGGCACCCACGGTCACGTTGGTTGAGGCAGCCAATCACCTTTGAGCTGTCCTCCTGTTCTCATCCTGCTCTTCCCGCCATTCTGCCCAGAATGGTGAGAAAATTCAAATTTTGTTTCTACTGCGCAGCAAGTGTCCTTAGATCAGTGTTAAGGTAAGTGCACAGTAGCGATGGGATAATGCGACACCACAACAATGCATCATTCATCATGTGTGATGCCATCCTCACGACTGTGCATTCTGTTGCACAGGATAAACAAGTCTGGACGGAATTCCTGAGTTGGAAAGTACTGGGAAGCTGCTGTTTGCTTTTGCTAGGCAGCTTCGTGGAAAGTTCTCATTCCTTCCTGACAAACCTCCTTAAGCTTGGATTAAAATGCAGGTGACAGGAGGATAGAAGCTTCCAATTGTCCCCTCTCCTTTTGGGAGAACCATAGCTGAGCCCACTGAGGGTGTTTCTGAGCCCAAGCCCAGCAAATGCCATTGAGCCAGTTTGGTCTAGTGGTTAAGGAGCCGGACTCTTATCTGGGAATACTGGGTTCGATTCTGCAGTCCCCCATGAGCCACCTGGGTGACCTTGGGCTAGTCACAGCTCTCCTCTGAGCTCTCACATCCCCACCTGGTGTGTGTCTGGTGTGGGGAGAAGAATAGAAAGCTTTGTCAGCCACTTTGAGTCCCCTTAAATGGGTGAGAAAAGCAGGGTAGAAAACTCTTCTTCTTCTTCATTCACAAAGGAGATAATCCCGCAGGTGTAATTGCCTTGCCATTTGGGCATTTGCTTTGGCAAGCAAATTCCAAACAAAATCTGCTGAAGTAGATTGCCCTCCTGTGAGTCATCTTGTTCTTCCAATGGTAAAGCTTGCTGTGAACTTCTGTTCCACTGGGAAGTTAAACAAGAGGAGTAGCAGGCAAGACTTGTGGTTGAAAAGGTACGGCAACCCTCAAAAAGGCAAATGTTGATCTCTACTTCTGCGGTGGAATCCCCTTGTTTTACAGATGCAGAGGGGAGCACCATTTGCCAGGTGACGGGCTCAGAAATAAGTTCAGTCAGAGGAAAGTGCATGATGGGTTTTCAGAAGGCAGGAGAAGAACAGTTGGAAATTGAAGCAGCTGCAAGATTTTGGGGAAAGTCCACACGGTTTTAAATCAATAATTTCAGATACCAAGAAGAAGAATGCCAGTTATTGTCAAGTTAAGAAAGAATGGTTCTTGAGGCCCTCAAAACTAAGGAGGCACCTAATACATTGCCAGAAAGGTCTTTGTTCCAATATAATTAGATAGGGCAGGAGACCAGAGGGCTATTCGCACAAGGGCCTCTCCAACATGTGCTCAAATGCTCCTGGGACGGAGCATTCGCCCTGCTGGGCCAGCAGTTCTGTTTGGAACTGTGCCAGCCCATCCCAGGGCGTGCTACATGCATTCTGAGTGTAGAGCATGAAGTGGTGCTCTACACTCATTCCCGGCCTTCCTGGGACGTCCCACAGCTGTTCGGGAGGGAGGGCATTCACATGCTCCCTCTGGAACAGCTGTGGGCCCTGCGCTAGCCTGCCCCATTGGGGCAGGTCCAACCCAGGGGTGGGCACGCCCGTCTTGTCCCTTCCCCGGGTGCCTGTGTGCTCTAGATGATGCGATCGGGTCCCCTATTTCCCGCAGGAACCCCTCGGGCACCCCCCCAGGCACGGATCTACCCGAGGACGCACAGGCACACACGCCATTTACCTCTTTGTTGCTGGGTTCAAAGTGGCAGGCCCAGTCAGCGGTGTTGTGCATCTGTGCGCGCCACTGGCTCTGATTGGCCAGTTACCCGTGCCTGCGCAGAACGGTTGGCTAGCAATTTTTCATGTAGAAAGAGGACTGTATTCTAGATGTGCAAACAGCTAAAAGCATATTGTGGACCTCTTTGAACACCACACTTTTGCAGTGCAGTGTGCTAGTTTTGTTTCTTGAGTTCCTACCACTTGATGGGACAGGATTAGGAAACACTGGTGCACATTTTGATCTCAGAAGCATAGGTGGTTGTCCTACCTTTCTACAAGAGCCTTCATCCCGAAAGGCTTGTATATTAGTACATCTGGAAGTAAAACGGAGGTCTGTCACTTGGAATATACATGGTTCCTGGCCTAAGGTCCTTTTAATACAAAATCTTTGCTTAGGGCAGTGATGGCGAACCTTTTGAGCTCAGTGTGCCAAAATTCACAAGAAAACCTAGCTTAACTCGGGTGCTGTGTCACATCTAGAAATATCCATAATTTTGTGATATCTGTAGCTCTAGTAAAAAAGTTATATTTTTGATATTTGTATTTTTTTTAAAGCAAAATTTCATTTCATTTGCTAAATCTTCAATTGAAAGTTGGTATTTCGTACACTTCAAGAACAAGCAATCACTACACGCCCAGGTGCCAGGGTGACCATGTGTGTCACCCAAAAGGACTTGGCATGTCACCTGTGACACGGGTGTCACAGGTTGGCCATCACTGGTTCAGGGAGAAATGCTTTCCTACCATATTGTCATCTTCTGTGTATACATTTTTTAAACTATTGTTCCTTATCCATTCAATGATTCTTAGAAAATGATTATAATTGAATCTGGGATTTGTCATTGTGGACCAAAGGCCTGTCTTTGCAGAAAAGATTTGGACCTCTGTTTGTGAAAGATGGCATGCAACCTTTTAGACATACTGTAAGCCACTGTAATCTCTTGTGCAAGCTTTCTGTTAAATTGTACAGCAGCTTACAGGAAAGTCCTACTGCCAATTTTTGTTGTTTGTTTGTTTCAGTTGCCGTGCCTTGTATCTGTTTCTCTAATGTGACTCTTTCTCCCTACCAGGACGCCCATCACACAGATAGCCTTTCATCTCCCGAATCCAGCTTCTCATTAGACTCAGAGGACAGGCGGGAGTATCCTGATCATCAAGTTGCAAACAAACAGTTTGTCAAGCAGCAGTTCAGAGAGGAGAATGGACATACATCTTTACAGAGAGATGGACCACGTTCGTTTCTTCTGGATCTTCCAAATTTCCCTGACCTTTCAAAAGCTGACATTAATGGACAAAATCCAAACATCCAAGTAAGACTCTCCTACCGCAATGTGATCCATTTCTGTAGAGTTAGCAAGCGTCCTGGGAAGCAGGAGTTGTGCCAGCCACACCATATAGCCAACTGGGCTTTACGTTACCCTTCTGGTATAAGATCAGTGGCAGATGTTTATTATATATGCTCACTTTTGGCTGGACAGAGTTGCCTTTTCCCTTTCAGGCAGCATTAGCTGTATCAAAGAGCTGAACTGTAATTGTGTTATTTTGTACTAGTGTTAAGGTAACTCACCCTGGAAGGGTATAGAGCTGAATACCCCGGTAACGTTTATGACCAGTTTGGTATTCTGACTAAGGACGTGCATGAATTTTTTTGGCTCGAAACAAATCATATGTTCAAAAATCGGTATTCATACGAATAGATTGTATTCAAATGTGGTAAAATTCTATTCAATAAGAATCTCTTATTCATACAAACATTCGATACATATCTCGCACAAACAGATACATATCCGATACAAATAGATACATATCTGATATGCACGGATGTGTATCTGATACAAATAGATACGTGCCTAATATGAACAGATATGTATCTGATAAGTTTTCCCTGCTTAACAAATGTCCAGATTATTCATACAAATGTCTGGAAACATTTGTATTCATTCTAATGTTAGCATATGAATATTGTAACATTCAATTCAAGTTCAAATGTCCAAATTCAGCTGAATTTCGAATGTTACGAATATTCATGCACATCCCTAATTCTGATCTTTGTATCCTTCTCAAAGACCTAGGATAATCAGAGCTATCAGTGCTATTATTATTATTATTATTATTATTATTATTATTATTATTATTATTATTATTATTATTATTATTATTATTATTATTATTATTATTATTATTATGTAAAAGCAGCAGTTACACACAGCAAACGAGATGACTATGCTGGATTTCGTATTATATCGCTAGTCGGGCACTTCCCAAGCACCTAGGACTGCGTGATGTATCAGCGAATTATGCGAGCAGACCCCAGTAAAGTGGCTCTTTGTAGTTGGCAGATGGATACTTTGTCAGTGCCAATGGTTTTTAGGTGCCCGCTGAGATCTTTTGGCACCGCGCCCAGTGTGCTGAGGATGACTGGGACCACTTTCACTGGTTTTCGCCAGAGTCGCTGAAGTTCAATTCTCAGGTCTTCGTATCTGGTGAGCTTCTCCAACTGTTTCTCCTCAATTCTGCTGTCACCTGGAATAGCAACGTCGATGATCCACACCTTCTCTTTCTCAACAATTGCAATATGAGGAGTGTTATGCTCCAATTTTCGGTCAGTCTGAAGCCTGAAGTCCCAAAGTAGTTTTGCCTGTTCGTTTTCAACAACTTTTTCTGGCTTGTGATCCCACCAGTTCTTTGCCACTGGCAGATGATACTTTTGGCACAAGTTCCAGTGGATCATGACAGCATTTGAGAGGGGACCTGATTGAAGTATATAAAATTATGCACGGTATAGAAAGGGTGGATAGAGAAAATTTCTTTTCTCTGTCGCACAACACTAGAACCAGGGGGCACTCTATGAAGCTGATGGGGAGAAGAATAAGGTCTGACAGGGGGAAGTATTTCTTCACCCAGAGGGTCATCGGCTTATGGAATGTGCTGCCAGAAGAGGTGGTGACAGCTACCAGTCTGGATGGCTTTAAGGCAGGGTTGGACAAATTTATGGATGACAGATGTATCAATGGCTACTAGAACAAATGCCTAGGTGCATCCTTCAGGCTGAGGGGGGGAGGAACTGGGGCGCTTCTAAGGCCATCTGCTAGGACTCGAGAGCAGGAGAAGGTTTGTCCTTGTCTCTGCTTGAGATGCCCATGAGCATTTGGTGGGCCACTGTGTGCGACAGGATGCTGGACTAGATGGGCTGTGGCCTGATCCAGCAAGGCTTTTCTTATGTTCTTATGTACAGCATTGTGTCTCTGCTTGTAATCAGTTTGTGCGATCTTCTTGCAGCAGCTGAGTATATGGTCGATTGTTTCATCCACTTCTTTGCAGAGTTGGCACTTTGGATCTTCTACTGATTTTTCAGTTCTGGCTTTGATGGCATTTGTTCTTATTGCTTGTTCTTCTGCAGCAAGAATTAGTCCTTCTGTTTACTTTTTCAATGTTCCATTCGTAAGCCAAGACCAGGTCTTTTCCATGTCCACTTTGCCTTCGATTTTTTCCAAGTTACTACTACTACTACTACTACTACTACTACTACTACTACTACTACTACTACTACTACTACTACTACTACTACTACTACTACTACTACTACTACTACTACTACTACTATTTAGCTGCTGGTGGACTTCATTTTTTACCATGTACTTCACAAGAACTGAAGATGACATGTTGTATCAACGTAAAATGCGTATGGATCTGAGCAGTGTGGCCTTTTGCAGTTGACGAATGGAGATTTTTAATTTATTTTTTTGTCCTCTGGTGCCACAATGAGTATCACCCGAACATGTTCCTTGTCCACTACAGTCATATCAGGGTGTTCTGTGAGAGCTGGAAATCCCACATAATCCTAGCCCCTTCATTTTTAACAATCTTCTCGATGGCTGCATCTCCACAGCCACTTTGGGCCACTATCTGGGAAACCAGGAGGCATCGTGGCAAACACACCTATCCTCATTGATCCCTGAACTTAAAACCCCTTTAAACTAGTCTTGGAGCACTTCAAGAAGGAGAATTTGTCTCCTTCTCTGTGCCAGAACAGGCACATATTCAAGCCAGAATTGTCATTCAGCACAGAACATCTGCTGACATCTGGCTACATTTCTCAACCTCTGTGACAGGTTCAGGCATTATTCTCACTGCAGCCAGTAGAGTACAGCTTATGGTAGTGTTTGAGGAACCACAGTGAGGCTAATGGCATTGGCCTTCTGTCCATCCATTCCCATGGTCACTTCTGTGCCTCTCACCCCCAACAGGACTCTTGTGCAGATGAAATCTTGGTTTTATTTCCACCAAGATCCGTATTTTTGGCGGCCAATGCAGAAAGACCCTATGGCGTCCCTGTACCAGCATGCAGATGACAGGTCCCCATTCTGAAATATAATCCTGAATAAGACTCAGTAGAGAAACAGCCTCAGCTGGATTCCTGGATTGATCTCAAAATATGGAACCATCTGGACTAATAATAGCTTGGAAACAAATAGTTAACTATCACACAAGGTGTATTTGCTAAATACTAACTTAGGGGCACATTCTCATAGAATGCTCAGTCCAAACCTCTCCCACCCCACTTTGCCCAGAAACAGCCCTTTTTCACGCATCTGTCGGCCTTAATAAGAGAGATAACTGAGGCACTGCTGAAATGCTTGCAGCACAAGATGAACCATCTTGCCTGAGAGGAGTGCAGAAGAGGCAGCAGGTTGGGCTCTGCCATCTTGCTCCCAGCAGTGCCCCTCCCTCCTCCAACTGCCATCATCACAAGGCTGAGAACCTTCTTGCCTGAGAGGAGTGGAGAAGAGGTAGCCGGCTGGACTCTGCCATCTTGCTCCAAGCAGTGCCCCTCCCTCCTCCAACTCCTCCCATCACAAGATGGAAGACTACGGCAGCCGATCCAACAGTTGAGGAAACGTCTGGTCCTGAGGCCGAACAAGGTGGGGCTGAGTAGATGCCGGCTGACCATCTCTACCATCATCCAGTTTGTCATCAATGAAGAGAAAATTCAAAGTAAAGAGAATAAGAGAATTCTAGCAATAAGAAATGAGCAGAAGAATTGGAACTGAAGACCTCAAGTGGTTGCTCTTTGCTGTTCCCTGTTCCCTCCCACACTATTTTCCTTTCTATCCTGTCTCTTTAGATTGTAAGCCTGAGGGCAGGGACCTGTCTAAAACTGATATTATATTGTAACCCGCCCTGAGACCTTCGGGTATGGGGTGGGATAGAAATACAAATAAATAAATAATAAATAATAGTAAGATGGGAATCAGTCACTAAACATTAATCGTAATACAGAATTTCTAGAACGATGCTCCAGGAGTGCCTGTCCACTTACCGATTATTTGTCTGGATCTCCTCCAGTCATGAAATATTTTTATTCAAACTCTGTGCCACTTGTGCAATTGTTTCAGTATTAGCAAGACAAGAAAACATTTGAAAGGGTAACTTGAGCAGCTGCTACTTTTGTGCTGTGGCTGCTTTTTTAATTTTGCTGCCAAATCAGCCGCCAAATGCACCACTGCACTCCAGTAAACAAATTCACAGGAAACCCTTGAAAATGAGTTGCTTTTTAAAGCTAGTAACATATTTCCTTTGGGAGAAGAGATTTCTTCGTCCTTGGTGAAAAGCCCTTTTGTTGATCTCCCTTGCTTTGGCGCATGCCAGCTCACACTGTCTTGCCAGCGGCGCTGGGACTATTCAACGTGCAACTGGTTCACTTTTTTCTTCAAAACCATGTGAAGTCATGTGTCAAGCAAGTCAGCTTGGCTGCCAAAACCACCTTTGGTGTGATGTTCTTTTTGCTTTCCAAGCCTGTTAAATCTGGCCCAACTCTGAGGAGGTCCATCGCATGGATTCCAATGTTTCTGAATTCTGAGCTCTCTCTTCCTCTCGTCCTTTTGCCACTGTTTCCTACATTTTCATAGCTGTAGCCATTTTAATTCATCATAGCAAAAACAATCAGTTGTGCGGATGTTCACACACACACACACACACAAATGCATGTTGTTTTTGCCTTCAAAGCAGAAGTCCATTCATTCCTTTGTCAAATTGTTTAATTGAAAAACCACACTTTAGCATTCGTTTTTGTACATTTTGCAAAGAAATTTACATTTTTTTTCCATTAAAAAGAGCCCTTTTATTACCCAAAACACAGCAAAACACAAACCTTTGATCGAAATGTTAATTTGCATAAAGGGAAGACTGATTTGTTTCAATTTAACTTTTGGATACGCAAAAAACTGAATTTTTATTTTGATATAACTATCTGCAAATATGAAATATTTGATCAAATTTGCAAGCCCAAATAAATTTTGCACGTCCCTAATGAAGTGTCTAAGGCTGTATCCAGACAGACTCCAAAACCAGGAATATCCTGCGAATAGGTTGGGATTACCACATGTACTCACGGCAATCCCAACACAGTCTCAGGATATAGAGGCGAAATCCCAGGATATTGCTGTTCTAGCAGAAAAAACTCTGAATTCAGATTTTCCTGCGGAGGGATATAACCTTCTGGCACTTCCTTGTGGGGTTTTGCCTGATGGAAATATCCACTGTGCAAGTCCAAGTTCTGAAACCCAGATGAAAATGCCTGCCGTGCAAGGCAGGCGTAGGCATATGCACAGTTCTGAGTATTTTGACATCCGAAGCATCACGGGAGCAATTACCAGAATGATAAGGGCTCAGGCTTGTCCTGGGATATCGCCTTGTTCTTTGGCAGGGATGGTGGGAAGCAGTTGCAGGAGAAAGCCTGCTAGCGCCAGTATTGCATACATACGCCTAATGCGCACCTTTGATCTGGAGAGTTGCTCAGTCACTGCATTTCCTTGCATGGCGGCAAGACGTGCCACATGTCAAGCTTATCGTCCCCACAGGCACTGTGGCGGGCACCTTCTGTCACAAGATGTGATTTCCTGCTCTCAGTCAAAATGCCTTGTTCACTGTGCCCTGAAATGGGATTGCAGAGTTTCCCAATGACATGGTGAAGGAGGTGTGTTTGCTCAAGGCCTTCTCTTCTGGCCTTCTCCATGCTGAAATGGAGACACGAGCTGAATTTGCACTTAGGCCTCTGGTATGCAGTTAGGACAGCTCTGGCACAGCTTTGGTACAGACCAGAGCTGTCCTAATTGCAGACCTGAGGCCGAAGTGCGAATAGGCCTGTGGTCTACACTAGTTTCGTGTCTTTGACACAAGTAGCACCTGTCCTGTGCCTCTACAAAATAAAATGCCTTATTAGTAGGTTAACAGTTTCTGTTGTTGTGCTGTGGGGGAAGGCAGCTGTTGAATCTCGTACTTCCAACTGACTTGATGCTTTTGAATTCCCAGGTGACCATAGAAGTTGTTGATGGTCCAGATTCTGAGCCAGAAAAGAACCTTCAAAAGGACACTAGCAAACCCAGCTGGCCTGTTCCCTCAACAGACTGGAGGAACTGGTGGCAGAGATCAGCACCCACCGTCACCCGCATGAGCAGCGGTGATCAGGATTATAAATATGACAGCACAACCAAAGACAGCAATTTCCTAAACCCGCTTGGCGGTGGCTGGGATAGACACGCACCAAGTCATAGGTCATTCGAACCAAAGGAGCAGCCGGAGTATGGTGAGTGAACATACCCAACTCACCTTGCAGGCTTTGGGGGATCATAAGAGAGCATTGCAAATAAGTTGGCGTGAGGGACAAGTAAACCGGAACCAAATGGAAAATCGGTTGGAAATTGGATACTAAACCAATTGTTTTCTATTATATTAATTAATTTTCTGAGTATAGGCAGCAGACTCCAAACCTGGACCCCCAGATATTGCTGGAATACAACTCCCACGACCCTGGCTAGTTTGGTGAAAGGGAAGCCATAATGGAAGTTTTAGTTCAGTAATATCTAGCAAACCAAGTTTCATACTATTGTGTACTAATATGATATGATGTCATGCTGTAAAATTGGATCCTATTGCAGCTAATCCATTATAATCCACACTGAAGCAGGAGTCCCTTCAGGCTTTGAGGAAGTTGGACTTTCATAGCTAAGATCTTATTTTGCTAGCTCGCTATCTTCTATTTCTTTTGCTTTAAGGCTTTATTTGACCATCTCATCCTCTTCAATCCTATTCTCTTGCAGATTATATAGATGGGGAAGGTGATTGGAGCCCTTGGTCCATCTGTAGTATAACCTGTGGAAGTGGCAATCAGAAGCGCACTAGAACCTGTGGATACGCCTGTACAGCCACTGAGTCAAGGACGTGTGACAGACCAAACTGTCCAGGTTAGAGTCTGCTAAATTGCTCTGGCTGAAGTGATAGAAGTGGATATATAATAGAGATTTGCACAAAGCAGAAAACAGGTGTTCAGTTTGCATCATACTGAACCCGAGCAGCAGATGTGTTGAGGGTGCATCAATGAATCATCCTCCATGGGTAGTTCATAAGACCTTAAGACCTCTTCGTAGCCCATTTGCAACAGCACTTGGTCTGTATGTAGCCGTGAGGGGGTGTGAAGCATCAGAGAAGGTGCAAGTTGGGAATGATGGTGAAGCACCTCGCCTTCCCAAAAAGCAGCTGGAGATCTTTGCCACAGCCGTCACTGGCATCATTTATACCTATTGACAAAATAATTGCAGCTGCAGCAGGTTTTAATGGAAGCCATTAATGGGCACACACAAAAACCTACAAAGGCCCTGGGTCACACAAGTAGTTTAGGATGACCTCAGATTGTCTTCAGGTTGTGTTACTCGCATTATTTTTATTTAAGTAATTTCCAAGCCAGCCTGCCCCTGTTAGATCGTCTTAACTGTAGTCCTCAGAATGTCTTTGCTTCCTCAAGTGTTTATTATTTTAAAAAATGAATTGCATGGAGAAGAAAAACGCATACAAAAAGAGGGGTGCATGGAGGGGGGGGAGCAGGCTTTAAAAAGAACTACAAACACACACCCTCGCCTCCCTTGAGTGACAGAACGGCAGCCAATCAGAAAGGAGATAGATTTGACATAGGAAGGGCGGAGAGCCAAGAGGATGCTCAGGTCGATCTCAGAGAAAGATGTAACCAATGCGGCCCAAGGCAGGGATGGCCTGAGGATGACCTGTAATGATGTAGGTGTGACCAGCACTGATATGACCTCAGATTGAATGAATGAATAGGCTGTGTGACCACAGCCAAAGAGGGCCAAGTTTTATAAGGCACCACACTGCCACTACACTTCTTAAGCCTTCTTCACTGAATGGAAAAAGCCTTCTTACGCCCGCCATCTTGTGCCCGGCTTTTGGCTGCATAAAATGCCAAGAAAATCCAAGAAGGCCACAGCGACTGTTTTGCAAAGCTTGGATGAGCTCCAGAAACCCATCAAAGTAAGAAAAGCCATGAAAAACACTGCTGCCATTTAATTTCTGTAAGAGAGATGAATGCGACATTCAGAGAAAGGTGGGCACAGTATGGTGTTAAAATCATATGCTCGTATGAAGAAAAGAAATATTATCTGAGAGGGGAAGGTCTGTATATGAGAGTGACTGAGAGGTCCTTTCTCTGCTGGGCTTAATTATTCTGGATTATATCCCAAAACAGGGAGCTGTCATCCATACGCTAGTGCAGACCTGTTATAGTCTTTACCAGCATGTGCATGTCAGATCTCTGTCCCAGAATATGGGTCTTTTATGCACTTAACTTTCCTGGGACAGTGTTAAGATTAGGGATGGAGGCAGGCATTCACATTAAGGACACCTTCCCCATCGCCAGTTTACCATGATCTTACCGTGTAGCGGGATAAGTAAGTGAGGATGTTGCCGCCTGGCAATGTCTGCCTCACCACATGCTTGGATAGCTCTTGCTACAGCGATGGGGCAGTGCCACACGTCACGGCATCATCATGGGAATGCTTTGTGAGGAGCTCCTAGTACAGCTGTGGAACCGTTTTTACTGCTCCATGGCTATTGACAAGATGAGATTGCCACAGAAGATTAGACTACTGTAATGCGCTCTACGTGGGGCTACCCTTGAAAACAGCTCAGTAGTTGGAACTGGTGCAGAATGCAGCTGCTCAACTGCTGATGGGAGTCTCTAGCCCAACTCACATCAAGCCAATCTTAAAGGATCTGCACTGGTTGCCTATTTACTACCGAGCCTAATTCAAGGCACTGACACTAACACATAAAGCCCTAAACAGCTTGGGCCCTGGGTATCTGAAGGAGCACCATCTCCCATATAGACCTGCCTGGGCACTGAGATCTCAAGGAGGGGGCCTTCTTGTACTTCCTTCTCTTGCAGAGGTACAAGGCATAGGGATGTACAAGAGGGCCTTCTCTGTGGTGGCACCTAGACTTTGGGACAGCTTCCGTCTTGAGGTTCCCCAGCTGCCTACATATATTTTTCAACACCTGTTGAAAACATCTTTTCGACCAGGCTTTTGCCATTTAGATAGCTTCCTCAGGGTGCTGTCCTGTTAGGGAGGGAGGAAGGGAGGGAGGGGGTGATATTTTCAATTATGTTTCATTATTTGATATGTTTTATTCTTATTGTAATCCACCCTGGGACCATATAATTTATATAATTTATCGAGTAAATAATAAATAAATAAATAGAAGTGGCTTTGTGGTGTGTAGCTGCTCCAAAATGGAGGATAACCATGCCGTCCCACTCATCCAAGTGCACAAGGCCCAAAGCCTGGAATAAGGTCCCGTGCAGAAGGGACCAGAGATTTAAGTGAATTGCCATTTTCCAAATCTTTGGGCTCATTCATTCTTAAAGTGGTTTGTAATCTCCTACACAATTCCAAACTGGAATGTTGGTGATAGAGCAAAATACTGACAGAATGGCCCCCAAATGGTGTACACACACAAACACCATATTGATGATGCCCACAATTGGGTGTACTTTACCCCAAAACAGTGTGATCATTCTCCAGTTTCTTCAGAGTTTCCCTAACATTTGTGCAAACCACATGTGCTATTTTGCATAGTATATTATATGTGCCTAAAATTGGCCAGGGAATATTTAGGAAATCAGCGCAGGTTGATTTTAGGAGAAATTATTTTAAGGGGAAAAAAATTGAGTTTTCATAGCAAAAAAAAATACAGTAGGTATAAATTGGTTCTTTGTTGGAACTCAGAAGTAAATTTTCTTCTCTTGAGCATATGCTTTCCTCATGTAAATATAAGAACAAAAACATGTAAAGTTATGGAAGAAGGTAGCTAGAATGGAAAACTGCAGCTTGTTATTTGGACAACATTAACCTCTTTCCTGTGATAAACATTACAAGGAGGCGCATGCAACTTTTCTTCCACATTTTAGTCATGTCCATTTAAGGAAAAAAACCTGCTTTCTTTAGGGATTGAAGATACCTTCAGGACAGCCGCCACAGAAGTGAGTTTGCTCGCGGGGAGTGAAGAATTCAACGCCACAAAGCTCTTTGAAGTCGGTAAGAAGCCAAGAACAGAGAATTATCCTTTTTCTGGACCAGATGAGATAGACAAGCTTCAGTCTGCAAGTTTCAGACTTTCTACTGTGCCTATAAATCAGATAAGGATATAAAGGAGCCTTAAAAATTCTTCTCCTTTTCTTTATCTCAGAAACGGGGTCTTCGTTATATAGCAGGTAGAGAACAACCTTCCCTGGGGTAGACATAGGCTTTATCTAAAAGAGGGTTGCTGGATAAGCTCTTGAATATCTCCCATCCTTATGTTTTAAATATTTTTCATTAAGGTGGGGAACACAGGGATCACTATTCTTTATTTGTGTGTAAATAGAAGACCAACTTAAAATTTATACTTCCACTGTGCCACGTACTTGAGAAGTAATTTTTTTATATAAATGCAAAATGCAGAAACTGAACATTAGAAATGCAAATGGCTTTCTAAATAGTGATTAGTAATTCAAGTTCCATTCTGTCTGTACTAATCAGGACTCAGTTAATCCACAAGCATAACTTAGGGATGTGAGCATACTAGAAATGTGCCCAAATGCTATTTTCGACATTCGATCATAACGAATTGAATATTCAAAAATCCAAATTTGTACAAATAGACGAATGTCTTGACATTTGAACAGATACAAATATATTTGTATCGGTTCGTACAAATATTCGATATATATCCAATGATATGAATCTTGTATGCATCCCGTTTTCATCCTGTATATATCCGTACAGATGTGTACAGATATGCACAAGAAGTGTACGGATACGTACAGGATATGTACGCATTCGTATAGATACGAATGTCTGTATTATTTACATGAATAACTCAAAAATATTCATATTTGTGCGAATACTAAAGTACTCAGTTTGTATATGAATATCCAGATTTGTTCAAATTCATAAGAATAACGAATATTTTTAATATCCATGCACATCCCTAGAGCATATTGCTTGCAGGAAGGTCAAAGATGTTCTTGAAACATGCAAAGAGTTCTGATTTTGTTCTTCCTTCTAGATATTGTTTTTACCCCATCCATCATGAGCATTCTGTTAGTGTCAGATCAGATCCTGATTTGCACAGATAAGTTGCTGCCTGCCCACATATTGCAAGTCTGGAATGTGAAACCACTTATGGCTTGAGTTATGAAGGCGTCTGTTCCACTATCATCACTTAAAAGATTATCATTTCTGAGTCTCAGTTCAACTGTATGGAAGGGCTCTTTCCAGAGACTACAGGGCTTGTACAGCCTGAGCCTAGTTCAAGTCTCTACACCCCAAAAAGGAAGGACACAAAAAAAAAACCCACCCACAATCCTTTGTAAACTGTTTTTCAAAATTCCAGCTTTAAGCTATGGTTAAGCCTTTTTCCCCCCTCAAAAATACAGTTGATCAGAGGTGGTGTAATAAATACAGAACACACATTGACAAACGAAATGAGTTCCCACCCATTTCCGGTATTTCCCCCCCCCCCCTGCTTGGATAGCATCCAGGCATCTACAACAGGAACAATAACAGAAGGAGCCAGCAGACAGAAGTAATCAATCACTATTATGGGAAACCTGGAATCATTGCTGGATTTCCCTTAATAGCAGTGTTTGGGGATAGTGCCTCCATATCTTGGAACTATAGCTACCTCCAAACCTGCAGAATAAATCTGCAGTTAAAAGTAAAAGCGCAGCTTACCTGGTGCGTAGTGACGACCAGCCGTCCCAACTAAAAAGCAGCTCCATAGCTTCCCATTGGAAGCTGTGAGAGCTGAATTGGCACACGCAGTCATGCAGGTTGAGGCAGCCAATCAGATTTGAGCTATCCTTCTGCTCTTGTTCTGCTCGGACTTGGGGGGAAATTCAAATTTTGTCGTCTACTGTGCAGCAAGTGCCCTTAGATCAGCATTAAGGTAAGTGCACAGTAGCAATCAGATAATGTAACGCCACGGCAATGCATCGATCATCGTGTGTGATGCCCTGATCACGACTCCACATTCTGCTGCACAGTGTAAACAAGTTTGGACGCAGCCTATATTGGGAATGGCATGGATGCATGTGGCATTCCCAGTATGGTCCGGGGTTTTAACCCTCATATGGAGGGACCTGAGGTCTTTAGTAAAATGGCAGTATTCTGTTGTTTCGTCACTTCCATTGTTCATCTCAGAAACATTAATGAGTGCGAAAGCTCATTTCAGACGCATGTCATTTTGCTTCCCAGATATGGACAGCTGTGAACGGTGGATGAGCTGCAAAAGTGAATTCCTAAAGAAGTACATGCACAAAGTGGTCAATGACCTCCCTGCCTGCCCTTGTGCCTACCCCACAGAGGTCGCCTATAGCACCGCAGAGATCTACGACCGGCTTAAGAGGAAGAATTTTCGTTGGAAGGATGCCAGCGGGCCAAAAGAAAAACTGGACATCTACAAACCCACAGCCCGCTATTGCATCCGCTCCATGCTGTCCTTGGAGAGCACCACGCTGGCAGCCCAACACTGTTGCTATGATGACAGCATGCAGCTGATCACGAGGGGCAAAGGAGCGGGCACCCCTAACTTGATCAGCATTGAGTTCTCAGCTGAACTTCATTACAAAGTAGACATTTTGCCCTGGATCATTTGCAAAGGGGACTGGAGCAGATATAATGAAGCCCGGCCACCCAACAATGGCCAGAAATGTACAGAGAACCCTTCGGAGGAAGACTATTACAGGCAGTTTCAGGAGGCAAGGGAGTACTGAAAAGGAAAGGAAGTCGCCCTCTTTTCAAAAGCTGCAAAATATGGGTGGTGGATCTAACAGGACGCAAAACAGAACAGACTCTTGGAAACAGGATCAGCAAGGCCCCCATCCCATTCCAATTGTATATAGTTGTGTAAAATACATTTTTCATAAGTGTACATTATTTATACTTGCATATACAAATGGCATAAACCAATTAAGGGTGTGCATGAATGCAATTTTCAGATTAAACTCGAATCGAATATTTGAATGTCCGAATTCATGCGAATAGAGAAAAAACGAATGTATTCAAACCAATTTGAATACATTTGTATCTATTTGTACGAATATTCAATTCATATTTGAAGATACGAATGTCCACAACATTCGTGTGTGTACATAGGCATCCCGTTTTTATCCCGTACATATCCGTAGAAATGCGTATGGATAAGAATAAGATGCGTATGGATACGTATGTAATGCGTACGTATCTGTACACATACAAATGTCTGAATACTTCGCACGAATGATTCAAAACATTCGAATTCATTTGAATGTTAAAAAACGAATGTATAGACATTTGATTTGGATTCGAATGTCCGAATTTCAGATCTTTCAAGTATTCTTGCACATCCCTAAAAATGATCCTTTGCACATAGACAAGAAGTCTCAATTAACATTTATATAGTGATAATGGAACCAGTGTAAGGCTTTGTATTTAAAAATAATAGCCAGCTAAAGTCTTGGGATGCGATTATTCATCTGGGTCCCAAAAGTTAAATCTGGATCCTGTTGGTTCCCATGGAAAGAAAACTCAGGGTGTTTTTCTACTGTCAAAAAGTACCCATTTTTGCACCCATTTGGATGTGAGCTGGATGATCCCATTTCCACCACGGCACCCATTTGAGACCCGATTGTTTCCACTGCCGTGGGGGAAATCCAGATCTAATGGGTACATTTTGGCCTTTAATCCGGATTTTCTGTAGACCCCATTAATGGGGTCTACAATGGGGTCTTCTGCCAGAAAATCCGGATTAAAGGGAGCCTGTTTCCACTGGAAACAGGCAATGGGGTCCAAAGGAGGCTAGGGGGAGGGGATGCACCCATTGGGGCCCCCCTAAACCTAGGTTCTGAAGTCACTTCGAAGTCATTTCGAAGTCATTTTGAAGTCTGTGCAAAATAGCTCTAGAGTGCCTTTGAAGTCTGTGTTGATCTTCGAAGTGAACTTTGGAGTGACTTCGAAGTAACTCCGAAGTGACTCCAAAGTCATTTTGAAGTTCACTCAGAAGACCAGCACAGACTTCAAAGGCACTCTGGAGCTACTTTGCACAGACTTCAAAATGACTTCGAAATGACTTCGAAGTCAATTTGAAGTGGCTTCAAAGGCTGCACCCCCCTGCCCCTCGAAACACCTGGGGTAAAGGACCGACCCCTTGGGGGTCGATCGGGATTCCCCACATGGGTACAAAGCTGCTTCCACAGCAGGGGTGTTAGCACCCATTGCTAATGGTTGCTACACCTCCCGTGGAAACACATTGGGTGCTTCCCTTAATCTGGATCTACTAGATCCGGATTAAGGAATGTACCCATTCCTTAGATCCGGATCTTCTTAGATCCGGATCTAAGGGCTGCAGTGGAAAAACATCCTCAGTTTTCAGGGGAAAGGGAGAGAAAGCCCCCTCAAGAATTTTGCTGATAGATTACCTTAAGTGCTTATAATGTGGTTGGAGGACTGCGTCGTAAGGTACTGCTTTTGGTTCAAGAAAGAGCACACCCATGAGGCTCGCTGCAATAAAGGCAAAAAATCAACATCAAATTGGATTGTGCCTGTGCTAAAGTCAGGCTCTGACTTGTGTCAAGGGCCATCTGTTGTGGTCAATTTCTGGGAGTAGAAATGTAATGCTCAAAGACCCCTTGTTCCAGTTCAGCCCACGAGATCGCCTGGAATCCTTTCGCTAAATCACAGCCTAGGTGCAGAACGAAAATATTAAAAGAACTGTTTCTATACATAAATTATTTAATAGAAGTGCAGCTGTTCAGCTGTTCAGGCGTTGTTTTTAGAGATGTAATAATGAAAAATATTTAAGGGAGGGGGAAAGTGAAAACTGAAGGGCGAGGCAGCACTCTGGGAAAGGAAGTAAAAGAAAGGTAGTAGATAGAAAAGATAATGCAAAGCTCTCGGCATTGCTCTCTTGGATTTCATTTTGCCCTCCAATGCAACCTGGCTCACGGCCGGTAACCAGAGCCAATGTTTATCTTGTGGTTGGAGTGCCGGACTCATATCTCACAGTCACTGGGTTTGATTCCTCACCCCTTCACAAAGCTAGCTGGGTGACCTTGGGCAAGCCACAGCTCTCTTTCTGAGCGCTCACATTCCCACCTACCCCACAGGATGTCTGTTGTGGGGAGAAGAACAAGAAGGCTTGTCAGCTGCTTTGAGTCCCCTTAAAAAGGTGAGAAAAGTGGGGTATAAAAGCCAACTCTTCTTTTTAATATTTCTAAGGACAGGAACAGAACTGAAGAGAGGCCTTTTTTGTACTACCACTTGAGGACGAGGCACTGGAAGTATTTGCAGGTATATTTTAATTCCTTCAAGAGCTGCTTTCCGTACTATCATTTTAGAGGCACAAAGGTGAAAAGTGCCAGCAAAGTCAGCTTGGCTATTCTAGAGGCTCATATTTAAAAGCTAGCACTTCAACACTCCAACTAGGCCAGTTTAGTGGTTAGGGAGCTGGGCTCTTATCTGGGAATACTGGGTTTGATTCCACCCTCCTCCATGAAGCCAGCTGGGTGACCTTGGGCTAGTCACAGCTCTCTTCTGAGCTCTCACAGCCCCATCTGCCTCACAGGGTGTTCTGTTGTGGGGGGAAGAACAGAAAGCTTTGTCAGCTGCTTTGAGACCTGTTAAATGGGTGAGGAAAGCAGGGTAGAAAAGCCAACTCTTCTTTTTAATATTTCTAAGGACAGGAACAGAACTGAAGAGAGGCCTTTTTTGTACTACCACTTGAGGACGAGGCACTGGAAGTATTTGCAGGTATATTTTAATTCCTTCAAGAGCTGCTTTCCGTACTATCATTTTAGAGGCACAAAGGTGAAAAGTGCCAGCAAAGTCAGCTTGGCTATTCTAGAGGCTCATATTTAAAAGCTAGCACTTCAACACTCCAACTAGGCCAGTTTAGTGGTTAGGGAGCTGGGCTCTTATCTGGGAATACTGGGTTTGATTCCACCCTCCTCCATGAAGCCAGCTGGGTGACCTTGGGCTAGTCACAGCTCTCTTCTGAGCTCTCACAGCCCCATCTGCCTCACAGGGTGTTCTGTTGTGGGGGGAAGAACAGAAAGCTTTGTCAGCTGCTTTGAGACCTGTTAAATGGGTGAGGAAAGCAGGGTAGAAAAGCCAACTCTTCTTCTTCCTCTTTACACACTCATCAAGCTTCCATTGCAGAAACACTGTTTGAGCAAGTCCTGAGTGCTGCACATAAATTGAAATTTTATATAGTATCTCAAGAATTAGCTTTACAGTTAAACGAGATGTATGTGTGCACCCCCATGCCAACAACCCTTTATATAAGGGAAAGCATTTCTGAATTGGCATTCAAATTGCAGATTTGGTTTAGGAAAATGTTTTATGATACTTGGGGACTACTTGTAACAGCCACTCATGGGGAGTGTGAACTTACACTTGATTTGGCATCTGTGTGCCTCAAGAAGATCTACAGCCATGTTGTTCTGTTCTCTGCGGCACACAGAACCGTAGTGTTGCAGATCCACATTCTGTACTCTGCAGCAAACCTGTTGCTTCAGGTTGTCGCTTTTCCATTGCCTGCACAAACCAGAGCTCAGATGTATGTGCCTGCCCTAGAAATGGCAGATCAGCTTCACAAAGCGACGCTCTTGTGGGCCCTGCATGTTGGAGAGTATGCCAGTCAACCGTGCCAGACTCTCCATGTCTGTAGCACATCAGCAAAGTGAGAAGCTGTTTTCTTCCAGTGTTAAATAACTCAGAAAATTCACCTTTGGGGTAGATAAATCTGGAATGAAGATTACTGGTCACTTTGCTGGTGTGTTCTCTTGCTCTGAAGGTGGACCAAAGCTGGATTAAACCTTAGGTGTGACTACAGGTGTATGGTGGCCTACACTGACATAACTTGGAGAGAATGACCCAATCCATTTTAGCGTCTGTGTGTCTGCTTTATGCCTTGCAAACGGGGAAGTCCTTCTTGGAGGGGTTTAAAGCAGCTTTCATGTGATTCTGGAAGAACATGCTTTAAAAAGATTTTGAATGATTTGATCTTAAATATTCCTCTGTTGCTATTCTTTCCATTGAATCTGAATACCAAATAAATTTATAGTGTTCTGCAAAAGGAGGTGCATTCCTTAAGGGAAATGAATAGTCCAAGAAAGGATGGAGAGGTGTAGTTGAGGCTGTACCCACAAAGAGTAAAATATGTGCTCCTAGAGCACTGTTGGGCCCTATAGGGCACATATGTCAGCTTCAGTCCAGCTTTCTGGTTGCTTCTGAGGCATGAAATCTACTCTTGGAGGTGACCTATGTGCCAAACACAATAAACTCTTCTGAAGGTGGATTTTGGGCTCCTTCACCCCTGTAACCAAGTAGAGTGATGGCGGCAAAAGGGACAATTTACCAGGATGATTTCCAACCAGTGTGATTTAGCGCTGGACAGAAAATGGCTGCCTCCCAGGTCCTTTTCCTGTCTGACGCTGAACCACTTTGGGCAGAAACCTCAAAGCTGGGGAACTTTCATCCCACTGCTTCAAAGCCTGCAGAGATGGGAAACATCACGCATGTTAAAGGCATACCTCTGCCCTCAGCAGCAGATCCCTGGGTTTCCCCGGCAGAGATGCACTTCTCTATGGTGATGTGCATACAGCCTTAAAGTTTAATTTAACTGCCTTTTTTTTTTGTAGTGTATTTATTAAACTCTAGTTGAAACAAACCTGCAATGTTAAGTGTGCCGAGCAAGACAAGTCTTCTGAAAGTCACAGAAATATTCTATAGTAAACTGGCATATAAATCCAGAGGAAATTTATCAATAAAGCCATGATGAAACACCTGGTAATTTGCATTTTGATTGAGTGGATGTCAACCTAAGGTACAGTGGAAAGGTGAAGAGGGATGCTAAAGCCTTTGAGCAGAATGACATTCAAGCCCACCCACCTGCACTGTCTTCTAATATAATGGCTTAAAGATTTATATTATACACACCATTGGGCTCAATAAGGCCCTTCCTTACCGGCAGTTTTGGGACAGAATCCTCACCGTGTGGTTTAAATGGCAGAGAGGCTATGGAAGGAAAAAGCTAAATACCACTTCCACTGGAAGGCCGAAGTAACACACCATTAACATCACCCACCACAACAAGACTTGTCAAAGTCAAGGGAGGGAATTATTTTAGAATTTGTCTCTCACCTCATTTATTAAAATCCCATTGCTTCTGACCTGCCAAGACTAGAATCACTTTGGCAGACCACAACAATATATATTTTCAGGATCACTACGGCTTTTCCCAGCACCAGTTCTGGGACAGGTCACAAAGAAAAATATTTCTCTCTCTGTGGTCTTCAGTAATAGCATTTTAAAATAACAATAATAATAATAATGTTATTGTTTTTGCTATGAAAAAAAAAGAGATTTTTATGGCCTGCTAGATTTAGTACTGCACTGACAACTGTGTCAGAATGCAATCCAATTTTATTTTTGGCTTCAGTTTGGAATACACTGAAGGCTTCTTTCTTTTCTTTTTTTAAGTAATGAAGTGTGCATTTGTGTTCGGTGTAATTAGATCTTCTTTAACATAACATGGCATGTCCCCCTAATCGGAGATCAGAAAACCATAACACCACGCATTGTGCAACCCACACAGACATGATTTAAGATGGTTTCTCTCTGTGGCGGGACAAAACAGTACATAAGCTATTGAAATTTGTATTCTTAAGGCTCGAAGATGCTTTAAGAATTGCTCAAGAACAGTCCAGTGTCTCAAAGGAGAGAAAGAAAGTGCAGGAGATCCATTTATCCCCATTCATAACTTCTGTGGTAACTGTGCTGGTTTTTAATGGGTATTTTTCCACTTAGCACTAGAGTACCCATTAAGGACCCATTAATGGGTACTCTAGTGCTAGTAGGAAAACATCTAATGTGCTGGTTTTAAATTTTAATATGAGTGGTTTTGTTTTGTTTTGTTTTGATATGCTGGATTTTAAAAGCTGTTACCTGCCCTTAGACTTTTGAGTATAGGGTGTGATGTAAATATAAATAAATAAATAAAAACTGCACTGAGCCGAAGATTCTTCTGGACTCAGTTTAGATCAGAAAAAGCAACAAAATAAGTCAAGGTAATTAGAGCTGGCAAGACAATGAAACTGAGGGGGATAAGCAGCAAATGTGGAGCAGGAAAAGGAAAAAGCCAAGCTGAAGTGAGGGAAGAAACTGAGATGCAAATGCCATTTTCCTTCCCAGTGGCTGAGTACTCTTTTTGTAAATACTTCAATGCAAGTGAGAAGGCTAAGTAACAAATAAGGGAAAAGAAGGGGATAGTAATGGATGGATATCATGCTACATGCAACTTGGAACCATCTTGCCTGAGAGGAGTGGAGAAGAGGCAGCAAGCTGGGCTCTGACGTCTTGCTCCCAGCAGTGCCCCTCCCTCCTCCAACTGCTCCCATCACAAGATGGCAAAGAGACTACGGCAGCTGATCCACCATCTGAGAAAATGTCTGGTCCTGAGGCCGAACAGGGTGGGGCTGAGTACATACCAGCTGACCATCTCTACCATCATCCAGTTTGTCATCAATGAAGAGAAAATTCAAAGTAAAGAGAACAAGAAAATTCCAGCAATATGAAATGAACAGAAGAATTGGAACCGAAGACCTCAAGCGCTTGCTTTTTGCTGTTCCCTGTTATCCTCCCACACCATTTTCCTTTTGTATCTTGTCTCTTTAGATTGTAAGTCTGAGGGCAGGGACCTGTCTAATATTAATATAATACTGTAACTCGCCCTGAGGCCTTCGGATATAGGGCGGGATAGTAAATTCAAAAAATCATGAAACTGCAAAATGTTGATGGATGATGTCCCATCCATGCTTACCTTCAAATTAGGCATATGCAAAAATGCAATTTTTAGGATTTGATTCGAATCAAATATCCAAAGATTCTAATCAATTTGAATGCTTAAAATCCGAGTGTATTCACATTCAATTCGAATTGAATACATTTGAATCTATTTGTATGAATTTCCAATTCATATTTGAAGATACCAGTGTCGACGTTTGAATGTGTCCAAGTGCATCCATACACATCCATCCGCGTCCCGTTTTTATCCCATACTGTATGCATCCTGTTTTTGTCCCATATGTAGCCATACAAATGCATACGGATACGAATAAGATGCTTTGAATATTTCAAATATCTGTGCACATCCCTACTTCAAATATGAGTCAGTCAGCAACACAAATCTATAAAATCACTGTGGCTCACCAACATACTTATTATCTTGTGTACTATTTAAAGCCGTGAGGATAAAAAAAAAGGGCCACATGCACAGTGAAGGCTCATACTCCAGATCCCTACTTTTATGTTTTCTACAGAACGTGCTGGAATACGGGAGAAGTAATGGGATGTGAGGAACACTAACTAGTTTCGAGACCTGATGGAACAAGGTGTGTCAAGATATTTATTCCTATTATGGCGGATTTACACCTACTGTCCAGGTTCAGGTTCCTTGCCCTAAGCTTATCATTTTGATTCTCAGAACCATAAAAAGTTTAGAGGAGTCCTGCTGGATCAGGCCACAGTCTGGCTAGTCTAATGTCCTGTCTCACACAGTGCCCCATCAATTGCTTCTGGGAACTCTCAAGCAGAAGACAAAGGCAAAACCTTCAGATGCTCTCTACTCCCTGCAAATGGCCTTTAGAGGCATCCTGCCTGTCTCATCAGCCTGGAGACAATATTTAGGCATCCATTCTAGTAACCACTGATATACTTGTCCTCCATAGATCAATGACCCTCTGGGTGAAAAACCTCCTTCACCTTGTTGGGCCCTACGTCTTCTGCTCATCAAGAAATTTTATTTGGTGACTGAATAGGTTTGAGGCATTTCCAGGAGGACAGAAAACAAAGAATGGCCGGAAGTACTATTCCTTCCTTGGCCTATTTCCATAGCTCATTGTTTACTAATCTCATCTTGATTCTGATTGGAGACTCTGCAGTTGACTGGATTGTTCTGCCTTTCTCGATGGTTACCTTCGTGGGCTTGTGCACCTCAATTTCCAACTGACTTCCTTGCAGTGAGGATGCAGGAAAGAGACAACAGCCATATCTGCACACAGAAAAAAAAAGTGGCTCAAAAACACCTTGGAACTGTAGCATCTTCAACTGAATGCATACGAAATGTGTACAGATACGTATAACACATACAAATGTTGCCGACATTTGCATCTTTAAATATGAATGTTGTCGACATTCGTATCTTCAAATTCGTATCTAACATTCAAACGAATAAATTCGAACGTATCGGATTCGAATTGGTTTTTGTTGCATTTGGATTTTAAACATTTGAATCAGAATGTTTCGACATACGATTTGACTCAAATTCTAATGCGAAAAAACATTCGTGCACACCCCTAATTTAAACATCATTTTAATTGCCTCATATTTGTGTGGTACTGCACCTTGGGGCCTTTTGCTTCATTTTCCTTTTCTTATCTGGAGGGCTGTGCGTCTTTTTCATTGCAAAAGCGAATCATCAGCCAGAGCACTGAACAGGAGGTGGATTTTTTTTTTTTTACAAACATAATGTACAATACAGATACATCGGCCACAAGCTAACAAAAATTTAGGGTACCTCCAGATGGCAAGAGGCAATCCTGGGATCTAAAGAAAATCCCATTATTGCTTCTCAGCACCCCTGCCAGATGTAGGAGGCAGTTATGGGCTCTTATGTCCCTCTGCTGCTGCTCCTTCCGTGACTGTTCTTGGAAATACTCGGATGTCAGCAAAGCATCCAGCCACTTTCCTTTGTTTGTCTGACATCCTGGTATTCACAAGAAGAACAAACACAGAAGAAGCCAACAAGAAGAGGCCAATGATTGTTATTATGGGAAACCTAGTATCATTGCATTTGGCATCCCCAATATAATCCTGGGACAATCATGTGTTTTAGTCCACATCTGGAGACACCCTTAGTCTGCACCTTCATGAATAAATGATTCTGGAAGCTCCAGGAAGCGCCCACCTCCAGGAAGTTGTTCTGCTGGCCCTACAGTCCTCAATGTCACCTTTCTTGTAAGCTGGGGATATTGTCTCGGGGGAGGGGGACCAAAATTCATTTCCCCCAAATGGATGCAAGGAGGAGAAAAACACAACTTATCCCTGCAATTGTCACCTGAGAAAACCTTTGACGAAAGGGGAGGGAAGCCAGCTTGCAACTGTTTTCCTAATCTTCCATAAAGGTTCCCTGTGGATACATCACTACTAAGAAATATGGGTACCATGCTGGGGTGAACTGCATTTGTACACCATGCCTTTCATCCTTGTCCTGTATCTCTAGCCACTTTTTGGGATTATAACCCAAGTGAAAACATAAATAATAGTTCTACACACAACTGCAAAGCAAACTTGGTGTTAGATAATATAGATAAGCTCTGGCGTGCGTGTGTGTGTCTTGAAATACTGTCAGCAACTGTATGCATAGAACAGAAGGTGTTCAGCATGTAACCAAGTGGTCTCTTTCCCCTTTTCATATGTGTATAGAAGATAATAAAAATGTGAGGTGGTATTCTTCCAAATTTGAATCTGGTTGTAATTTTTCAGTGGAAAGTTGTTCAGGCAGTTTCCATTATACCGGACCCACATGGTACAAAGCAAATTACTGGGCTGACTTGGTAATTACTAGTGCATGTGTATGCCCACAGATCTGTAAACAAAAGCAGGAAATCCCCCAGTCATGCACTCACAGAGATGATGTTTCTTAACAATCCAGAAAGAATCTACAGGACAGACCAAAAGCTAAGCTGCTGCTCTCTATACTTCAGAACACCAGTGGTTAACATGTTCACCAGATCTTCAGTGCTAAGACAGTGCTTATCATGTCAAGTCAAGCATGAAGAAACTCTCTTTTGACTCCAATAGGGAAAGTTACTACTTTGCAGCTGCTCACAAAAAGTTGAGTATGTTTGCTGCTCATTTTTTGGAAAATGGATGTAATTCTTTCTCAAACAAAAACACCACACAATACAATCTAGGGATGTGGATGAATATTCGTAAGCATTCAAAATCCGATCGAATGTGCTGAATTTTGACATTCAAACTCAAATAGAATGTCCCAAAATTTGAATGTAAACATTCAAATTGAATTTTGCATTTCAAATCTATCTGTTTGAATTATCCAGACATTTGTATGTGTATGCATTTGTACAGATCCGTATGGGCCGAAAACAGGTTGCATACAGGATGCGTATGGGTGTGGCCAAGATGAGTACAGACACATATGAATGTTGACATTCGTATGTGCAGATCTGAATCAAAAATTCAAATGAATAGATTCAAATTTGGTAAATTCAAATTGAATCTCGTTAAATTCAAATTTCGATTTGATTTGAATAGAATGTCAAAAAAAAACCATTTGTACACATCTCTAGTACAATCTTCATCGTTAGCTAGGCAGGAGGGTTGTTTGCTTTGAATGTCCAGGATTTTCAAGGCTTGAGAAACTTTAATAAAAAGCTAAATATTTTTTCTACCTGAAACCTTGGTAGGATAGAACCTGATGTCACAAAGAAGAAGAAGAGTTGGCTTTTCTACCCCGCTTTTCTTACCCATTCAAGGGGACTCAAAGCGGCTGACAAAGTTTTTCTACTCTTCTCCCCACAACAGAACACCCTGTGAGGTAGGTGGGACTGTGAGAGCTCAGAAGAGAGCTGTGACTAGCCCAAGGTCACCCAGCTGGGCTTCATGGGGGAGGGCAGAATCAAACCCGGTATTCCCAGATAAGAGTCCGGCTCCTTCACCACTAGGCCAAACTGGCTCACAAAGGCTGCTTCCATACAGTAAGAGATGATATAGCATCTAAACAAACCCTTGCTGACTCATGAGAAGCAATCCTAGGCCTTCCTCGACATTGGTCAGCAGCTTTCATGATACTGTCAATTGGAGCTACCAGAAGATAGCCACTTTCTTGGACACTTCCTTTTGTTGTTTTTTGCATATGCTTGGATCGACCTCATCATGGAAGCTGCTGTTGGACATCAATGTAAGCATCAATATCTGATCAAAAATGACACAAAAATTGGAATATTTGGCTACAATGTATACAAAAATGTAAGGTTATTCCCAGGGTTTAAATAATCTCACCATCTGGCAGTCTTTTTTTTTTTTTTGTGAATGCCTCTACTCAACTGACCTTGTTGATTCCCTTATCCATTTTACATATAGGATTAATGACTGAACTATGTGTATATATGCTTTTGTTTTATATGCTATTTGTATCACCCTATAGATATTATCTAATCTGTATGTTTTTTATAAAATTTATTCAAAAAATAATTCAGAAAACACAGCATCATTGTTGGATTTCCCATAATAGCGACAATATAGCTTTTCAATCAAACTAATCAGGACTATACTGGGAATGTTTCAGATATATCTGGCGCTCCCAGGGCAGGACTGGAACAATAGCAGGTTTAGCCTCATGTCTGGAGGCAGCGAAAAGTGGCTACAGTATTTGATGGTCAACCGTCCATCCATTTCCATTTCCATTTTTTATTTATATACCGCCTTTCCAAAAATAAATTTCTGCCCAAGGCGGTTTACAACAAATGAGAAAAAACAAAGATACAATACGAATACAATAAAAAATATGGCAAATAAATATAGTCAGTCAAATAAATACGTAAGTCAAAAATACATTGGCCGTTATAACAAATATTACATCATATAATAATAACAATAGTAATAGTAAAAAAAAAAACTTATAAAACAGTCATAGTTTGCAACACTGAGGGAAGCGAGGGCGGAACTTAAGTAGGTGACTCAGCCCCACGCCCTTTTCGGCTCAAGTGTGTGAGACGCCGAGATCTTTTGAAGAACAATCTAGCAGACCCTCAGGAGGGCAATGCAGCGGGCATTGGGGAGGCTGCAAGCGATGTCCATAGGTCCGCCCCATCAACCGTAGATGGATTCCTGGTGTAAATGCAGTTCTTGAGTACTGTCCAATGATGTCTATGCCGTTTTCTTGGAAAGACACCTTGCCTAGTTCTGTCTGGAGCAGATGCAGCAGCTCCAGGGGGAGGCCGTCTACATGCTGCCCCAATCCGCCCACTCAAAGTGTGAGCTCCATCCAGCTGCCCCAATCATGGTTAGCTATGGACAAGTAAAAACCTCTTCTCAGCTTCATCGGGAGCAGCTAATGTTATTACTCCATGTATGACGATTCCATGAGACCATCAGCTGCATTTGACTCTTCTAGTAGTCAGATCCTCTGAACATGAGTATTGTAGCCATATCCATCAGCCATAGTTGCATCACTGGAGTGGACCACACAGTAATTTACAGCCATTAAGCAAGATTTATTACCACAAATATGGGCAATTGCTCCATCAATGTGTAGGTGAAATATGTCAGACAGATGCCTGAACTGGCATAAGAGAGAAGGGAGCACTGCTGAAGTGCCTGGACCAGGAATGTGCATGAATATTCATAGGCATTCGAAATCCAATTAAATGTGCTGAATTTCGACATTTGATTGAACTCAAATAGAATGTCCCAAAATTCAAATATAAACATTCAAATTGAATTTCAAACTTTTGATCTATTCATTCAAATTATGAAGACATTTGTATGTGTAAGGGTTCATACACAATGCGTACTTGAAGATCCGCATCTTTCCCGCATCCGTACACATTTGTATGGATCTGTACAGGACAAAAACAGGTTGCATACAGAAAAACTACGGGATGCATACGGACGTGTACGGATGCGTACAGATGTGGGGAAGATGCGTATATGCACATATGAATGTTGTTGACTTTCGTATGTGCAGATTCTAATAAAAAATTGGAATGAATGGATACGAATTTGGCAAATACGAATTGAATCTTGTTGAATTTGAATTTAAAAGATTTGAATTGAGCCAGATTTTCGTTTATTCGATTCTATTCAAATAGAACGTCAAAAAAACATTTGTGCCCATCTCTAGCCTGGACAGGGCAGAACTCTATGACAGAGTACACATGGCAAACACATACAATCAGGCTGTCTGATCATGACCTGCATCTAAATTTTCTATTGCTTTCTCTTTTTTGGCATTGGCTCTAATGAATTATTTTCAAGCCATTACATATTTATTTCAGGAGAAGAATGAACAAGTGACTATGTCTTCATGTGTTGCATAGATTCCTTCTTTTTGTTTCACCTCTTTCTCTTTTCAAGAGGCAACTTGTGACAGGAATCCTAAATGCATGTTTAGTCTTCTAGAAATTCTTCTCACTTCACTGACTGCACTGAGAAGAAAACATAAGGTCCTCTAGAGCTGGCAGTGATGACAGAGAAGAGGGGCTAGAACAGCCTTCCAGCTGGCAGTGCTGACAGAGAAGAAGGGCTAGAACAGCCTTCCAGCTGGCAGTGCTGACAGAGAAGGGCTAGAACAGCCTTCCAGCTGGCAGTGATGACAGAGAGGGAGGACTAGAATGGCCTTTCTGGAAGAGTTGGAGGGAACTCTAGTGGTAGAGCTACAATCCAAGTATGTAGGTGGTTTCAGCTTCAAAGGAGAGCCTATCCAATGTCCAGTTGAACCAGCCAGTGTAGACAAAGAGGAGGAAGTGTGAAGGTTCTTCTGTTCCCTAGATATGGCTTGCTGAGTTCTTCCTCAGAATCTGTGCTATCAATTTCATGTTCCTACTTTGTTCTCATGTGCTGGAATTAGGCACTGCTGATTGGCTTCCAAAGGAAACATGATTCAATATTAGGTCAGTTTTTAGCGGGTGTTACCATAAGACCATCCCAAAGCATAGTGCATGTTAGCCTTAAAAGGTCTTTGTTGTTATCCCTTTAAAAATGTTTTCCTTTACAAAAGTTTCCATAAATGGAAATAATTCAGGCTGTACAGAGCAACACAATTAAAATATGGCAACACATGTTAAGAGTTTAACACCCAACAGTGTCTTTTCTGTTGTGACCCATAGGAAAAGATGTTCGGTACAACCGTAATGAAGCTTTATTCCATTTCTTCCTGATGACTCCCTTGATTATGGCATGTAGGGCTGGCCAAAAGTGTTGGGTTAGGACATAACTCTTTCTGAAAAAGAAACAAGCAAACATTTTCCATTCTTTTCTCTTCCTTGGCACCGGTAGTTGTAAATTATTTCCATGGACAACGAGTCTCTTCAGAGAAATAAAGGAACAAAAACAAGTGTCAGTATTTGCATGGAAACAATATGAGATCAATTTAGTGTAACAAGGGAACCTGTTACCTTTGAACATTGTTTTTTAGAAAAGAAATTCTACCAAGTGAATGTCTTGCTTTTCTGCCACCTGCCGTCTCAATAGCCAGGTCTAGAAATTAGTGGGAAAGGAATCGTTTGATGAATGATCTGCAGTTTTTGTTTCTTGCTTTGTTGTGCAAACTGTGCTATTGCTGGTACCAATTTGTAGTCCTCAAGAAATGCTCTGTAGACTGAGGTCAGGAGGAGAAGACATAACCATATTCATAAGTGATATTTCTCTGACTTTTTTGAGGCTCCCTACATGTAAACTAGGAAGGGAGGAAAGAAGAAAGGAAGCAGAAAAGGAAGTTCGCTGGATCTGGGAAACAGGAAGGAGAGAAGCCAGGATTTGCCTTTGCAGTCCTAGCTTCAGGAACTTCTCTATTTTCTTTGTGCTTTTAGGAATTCATGGAAATAGAATTGACAAAAGAGGAGGAGGAGGAGGAAGAGGAAGCAGTCTGGAATCTGCACAAGGCAATTCCTTCTATATCATGCAAGCAGAAACAGTGTGGTTTTTAGGGTTCAGAAAGGCACAGTGTTTCTGAAGCACCAAGATGTAACTTAGGAGACCTTTTGGACCATGACTTCTGTCACCTCTGACTACATCGGACATAACTGATGAGGGTTAGAGTCTGTCAACATACAGAAGAATAGGAGATGCCCTGCTATTGTACTTCTATCTGGCCCATCCATACCTTAGTGTTGTGTCTGTGTTTACCTGTGGTACCCTGAGCACATTATACCTTACTTCCTGGCTGTCTACACACCTTAGAGTTCACAACTCGATTGGCCTGCAAGCTATGGTCACTTCATGCCTCTGGCTCTGTTGTGTTGTTTGGAGGCATGGTCCCCAACAGGTTACTGAATAGTCTGGAAATCCAGGTACCCACAGGTAGGACAATAAGACATCTAGGCAACTAACTGAATGACCATGATGCCCATAGGTGAAATGGCAGCTTCCACTACCATGCATGTTAACAGTGGTCAGATGTCAGAGAAACTAGGGGAAAGCTAGGTGATAACTGCTTTAAAATCATTTTCCCCCATGGGTGGAAACAGCACTCTGAAATCCTCTCATCAGGGTAGGTATAGGTGTACCTCCCAAGGCTGAAAAAAAATCAAATTTGAGATAGCTGTCAGTAGCACATGTATATGAGGCTTCCCAAACATATCCATTCTGGTTATGGTAATGTAGAAACAAATTCTACATTAACTATAATTTACAAAATTGCTTTGTTGTTTCATAAAGTATCTACAACATAATCTCACTGAAAACAAGTTAACCCAAAACAGAACATGTTCACTTGGCATCTCTCTACCTGTTTGCAAAAAAGAAATCCCTGAGCATGGATATGAGCCTAGAAACTGCTATATTCCTTGCAAGATGTATTTTATGTGTGTGTTTTCCTCTTGTATTTTGCTTTATTTAATGACTCCTTGCAAACCATAATGCATATTATGGAAAGGCCACCTATAATGGTGATGGTGATTCCTAGGGATGTGTACAAATATTCAAAACAGAAATCGAATTTGTTTGAATTTGGGCATTCAAATTCAAATCAAATGTCTATAAATTCAAATTTAAACATTCAAAAGAATTTCAGACTTTTTATAACCTATTCATACAAATTATTTGGACATTCATATGTGCACGGGCATGTACATGCTGCATACCCGCACATACGCATCTTTCCCGCACCCATACGGGATGAAAACAGGATGCATAGAAGGCTAGGAACCATCTTGCCTGAGAGGAGTGGAGAAGAGGCAGCAGGCTGGGCTGCTCTGCCATCTTGCTCCTAGCAGTGCCCCTCCCTCCTCCAATTGCTCCCATCACAAGATGGCAAAGAGACTATGGCAGCCGATCCACCAGTTGAGAAAACGTCTGGTCCTGAGGCTGAGTAGGGTGGGGCTGAGTAGATGCCGGCTGACCATCTCCACCATTATCCGGTTTGTCATCAATGAAGAGGAAATTCAAAGTAAAGAGAACAGGAAAATTCCAGCAATAAGAAATAAACAGAACTGGAACTGAAGACCTCAAGTGCTTGCTTTTTGCTGTTCCCTGTTCCCTCCCCCACCATTTTCTTTTTGTTTCTTGTCTCTTTAGATTGTAAGCCTGAAGGCAGGGACCTGTCTAAGATTAGTATAATACTGTACAGCACTGAGTACATGTACAGCGCTTTAGAAATAAATTAAAATAATAATAACTATAATAATAATAAATACAGGATGCATATGGATGCATACAGTTGGGTGATGATGCGTACAGACAATACGAATGTTGTCAACATTCGTATGTGCAAATTAAATTGAAAAGTCAAACAAATAGATTTGAATCTATCCAAATTGAATGTGAATACATTCAAATTTTAAAGATTCAAATCGATTCAAATTTTGGGGTATTCAATTCAAATTGAATCCTGAAGATTGCATTCATGCACACCGCTAGTGATTGTGATTCCACTGGTGCAGTGGATCCAACCCTAGCACCTAGAAACTATCCACATATTAGCAGCTTAATCCACTATATAACGATATTCCAAAGTATGGCACTTCCAGATTTATCACCAGTTGCCCAGATATCAGAGCAACAGTATGGGGCAAGCAGAAACACTTACCAGGGTGGATGATGGCTCTCACGATGATGTAACATATACATTTGTGTATTTCAGTTATGTGAAATACCTGAAAGTGCCCAACTGCTGCCCTGCATGCATGAGTGGCCGCCATCTTTGCTTGGGTTTGGCCCCACACAAGAACAGTGGCCACTCCCAAATGGTAGATTACACAAGCAGGCATCCAGACAAGGTAAGTGCTCTTGCTACATATGCAAAATGCAGGTTGGGATATCACCCCAGTATCTTGGGGCTATGTTGGGAAGGCCAAGGACATGTGCAGCAAAACCAATTTGACTCTGGGTTAATCCCGAGTTCTGCACCCTGTCTGGAGGCAGCCCAAAGAGCAGCTATGAAAGGCAAGGCGAAGCACAGCTGGTGTCAGTGCTGTGGAATTTGCAGTAGCAACAGCCTTTGAACCGAGCCTGGCCATTCCGAGAACACTTGACAGAAAATCCCTATAGGTCTCCAGGAAAAACAAAACCATTCACGGTTTTAAGAACTGAGCTCACAGCTCCTGATTCTGCTTCCTAGTGATGTGCAACTCCCAGCATCAGAGGTTTCATTCAGCTCTGAAGTAGCTCCATGACCTGTAATGGCAGCCATGTTCCCTACATGTACTAGTTTTGTTATGAACTGCATTTAACAGCACAACACAATCCTGTTTCCCCTTTGAGTTCACCATTTTCTTCTTGCCTTGGAGGCGTTAACTACAATTGTAAGAAACAGCTGGCTTTCTGTGGTTGGACCATACCATTTACCCAGCAGATGGAAAGGGATGCTCCCAATTCGAAAAACATGGTAAATGGCTTCTTCCTGGTATGTGAGTTTTCTGTGTGGAGGAATGTTCTTCATGAGCCACGATTCAACCTCCCTCTCACTGAACATGGGCATATAAATCAGCCTCTTCTTACCTCCATCTAGTAGCCATTCTTTATTTTCCCTGGCTGAAGACGAGAAATGGGAAAATTAAATAATATCACTGAAGTTACACAGCAGTGTAACTTTGGGGTGAAATATTACAGGATATGTGGGAAATTATGGATTTGGATAAGCCTTTGCTTTTGCCTCTGAAGAGCCTGTTTGATCACACACAGTTGCCATTTTGGCCAACCTAAGGGTCAAAAGATCCAGGCTGTAGAGATGGGGCAAACACATGCTTAATAGCTACAGAATGGATCCTAAATCTAAGTGCTACAACCAGAAGAAGTCCTGTGTTGAAGACTTACTGTGTAGCACACATTTACAGCGCACATGGAAAAGGGGAAGAGCCCTTATTTAAGTGCACTTTTGTTCAGCAGCATCCCTCATTTCAACAGGTCTCACTCCGGTTCGTGCACTTGATACGTGTTACATTTTTTTACTGTGGGGACCCTACCGTTTTAAGGGATGAGAATCCATGTTTAGGGGTTCCCTCTCCCAATAGCTTGCTTCCAAAGACATTGATTTCAGTGTAAAAATCCACCCTTAACAGCAGCCGCTACACTGTAGCGATTGAACCACTTCACACCTGATAACAATGTTGCAATTTTGCACAATTCTAAACGTTCTGAGCTTTAGAAAGGGAAAAGGAGGGAGGAAAGCAGCTGAGGTACTGTGTGAATGTTTAAAGCAAAGGGGCTTTAGTTGCCACTGCTCCTGTGTGCCCTGAGCAATGGGGAGAGGAGGGGAAAGAATCGCTGGCTGCCCGCTGCCATTTTTCCTCTATCCATGGAAGTGGCAGCCACCCAGCCACCCAGCTAGGCTCCATGAAGGGGTCCCTTATGGGTGGCGTGTCCATGCCAGGAGGAAAAGGGCAGGGCAGCCCCAAAAAGCGCCTTTTAAAAAGTAGCCACTTGAGTCCCCCCTTGAGTCACGTACCCCACGTACGATCCTTAGAATCCAGATTGAACACAATTAAGTTAAAAGTAATGGGAACAGGCAAATTCGTGTTTGCATCCAGTTCTATTATTTCGGTTTAGGGAAAGCGAAATAAGCTTGTAATGGGCATGCGGCCAATGTGTGAGGCCACAAGAGACCTATTGTAACATACATACAAGGACATCAAGGGAATGGGTCTTGTTAGTCATGAATTCATTTATTTATTTGAGAATTTTTCATCACACCCTTCACATAAAGGTCCCAAGGCAGATCATAACAATAACAATATAAAATATACCTAAAACCTTCCCATGCTTCAGAGGCCAGAGTAAAGAAGTATGTTTTAACTAGGCAACTAAAACTATAAAATGTAAGCGCCAGGTGAACCTCAAGAGCAAAGCTTTTCCAGAATCTGGGGGCCACCACAGAAAAGACACTCTTGCATGTCTATATCCCTTGCACTTCTGAAAGAGGAGGAACTACAAGGAGTCCCTCTCCTTTGCCCTGGTCACACCTAAATGAGATAGGACATCCTATTCATAATTCAAACTGAGGTCATACCAGTTCTGTTCACACCTAGATGTCCTCAGGCCATCCTTGCTTTGGGCTGCATCACTCTCACCTTTCTCCACGATCGACCTGAGCCTCCTCCACGGAGCTCTTGGCTCTTCACCCATTTTGCTGTGCCAAATCTATCTCCTTTCTTATTTGATGCCGTTCTGTCACTCAAAGGAGGAGGGGGTCTATGTTTGCAGTTCTTTTGTGACCCTTCTCCACCCCTTTTTTAATGTGCTTTTTCTTCTCCGTGTGATTAATTTTTTAAAAAAAATAAATAAATTTGCAGAAAAAAATGCTAGATAGAAAGAGGAACCATACACATAAACTGAGGAGAGAAGGGAAAGTGCCTCACAAACTCCACATGTGCTGCCAGACATTGGCTGAAAGGAAAGGCTGGACCCCACCCACCACGGCACTATCCCCATCTGGGGGGGGGGGGGGAACAGAAGCAGTTTCCAACTTTGGACCCTGAGGTGCGTATCCCTCGCTTTGGCTGGCAGGGGTGAGGCCTTTCTTCGACAAGTTGGAGAGGACCCGAGGCAGGACATATAAAGCTAGGAGGTGGTAATTACAGAAGGAAGATTTCCCATATTAAGTGAGATATCCAGCCACCATTTGGAGGCAGCCATTGTTAAAAATAAACATAATTTTTAAGAGTGTCAGGTCATTGTGTACGCCGCCAGGTGCATTACAGCTTCACAAACCAAGGGCGATCCTACCAGCATGGCTACATGCACCTCCCTCCATCTGTCAATCAGCATGGAATAACAGCCGATGACAACTAAAACTTCATGCAAAAGGGGTATGAAATAATACGGAAGAAAGTGTAAAATCCAGGAAGCTACCCATCAATTCATTTTCCTGACGCTCATCAGTAGCCCTGCCTCTAACACAGGAAAATTTAACTCTCTGTTATGAGATCCACTTGTGCCTTTATATTTACAAGCTACAGGCTATGCTGGGAGAAGTTTGCATATCATATGTTAAAGAGCAAAAATGCTTAGAATCTGCCAGCCACTCCTAAAACGAAACAACAGCAACAACCTTGAGGCTCGAGGGGAGGGCCAAGATGGAGAGCGGCTTCATGGGAGGGATGTTGCTGCCTTTTGCATTTGCTTGTTTGTTTTTTGTGGCTATAGATAACTAGGCAAAAGCTGTCTTTCCACTCAAGCAGCACAGCTAAACAAAACAAGGGACAGAAACCTCACCAGATGAGGAGGCAAAGAAAGCCTTGCTCTTGCTTTTCAGTCAACAAAGCCTCAAAGTAAAACTAAAACAAGTCTTTGACTGCCTCCAGACGGTGGCTGGATATCACAGTAGGAAGCTATAAGAAGAAGAAGAGTGGGCTTTTCTACCCCGCTCTTCTCACCTATTTAAGGGGTCTCAAAGCAGCTGACAAAGCTTTCTATTCTTCTCCCCACAACAGAACACCCTGTGAGGTCGGTGGGGCTGTGAGAGCTCAAAAGAGAGCTGTGACTAGCCCAAGGTCACCCAGCAGGCTTCACGGTGGAGGGCAGAATCAAACCTGGTATTCCCAGATAAGAGTCCGGCTCCCTAACCACTAGACCAGTGGTTCTCAACCTTCCTAATGCCGCGACCCTTTAATACAGTTCCTCATGTTGTGGTGACTCCCAGCCTAACCCTATCCATAAAATTATTTTTGTTGCTCCTTCATAACAACCCCTATGAAAGAGGAGATCAACACCCAAAGGGGTTGCGACCCAGAAGTTGAAAACCACTGCACTAGACCAAACTGTGATAGTGCTCCCCTTCATTATGGCTTCCTACCCAGACAGCACTGTGGCCTGTTCTGTCTTCGTGTGGCTTTGTGACACACAAGGTCAGTATTTCAGCCAGTGGCGAACTCCTCGACTTGCATATCACCACCACAGTGCATGCATGGACACTTGTTTCAGCCTTCATGCATGTACAGTGCAGGTAGCAAAGATCACTGCTCTGTCTAGATGGTGAGTACAAGCACTATGGCTGGATAACCAGCGCTGGGTTTTTGAGCAATAGTATTTTGCACTTTTTAGGAGGGAGAAATCGGAGCCGTGTGTGGCAAACTCTCCTTAGCAGTGCTGTAATGGCACTACATTTCCCTTGTTTGGACAGGGCTCAGGTCAAATTCATTTTAAACATGTCGCTGTGATCTGCATCTCCCTCCCTCCCTCTCTCTCACACACACACATGTGCCAACATTAGACCTGGAGGTAGTTGTAGACAAATGGAGATGACAAAAGGATGCACAAATTTGCTCCTGCACAGCATTACCCACACATATGTACTGGAGCATGCATTGGAGCAGCCACCCAATTAGAAGATATCACCCTTAGCCCCATAAGCGATTTCAGTACCACATGTGCTCCTCAAAAATAGACCTACTAGATCTGGATTAATTGAAGGATCCATTGCTTAGATCCGGATCATATTAGATCCAGACTAAGGGAGGTCAGTAGGGGGGAAAAACCCTGTGTCCTACATCCCCAGAATAGAAAAATGCAGTTAAGTTTCTATTCATTAGAGGCAGAAGCTGTTCCTTCTTCCATTACCAAACTCAGCTGACAAATAAAGTTTACCTAATAACTACCTCGTTGCCTTACTAAGTAAAATTAAATACTCTTTTTCTTTGTTCCTCATGGCACCTACTGTATAAGTATGATCAGCAGTAAAATCTATTAGTGCTGATAATTCTAGCCCTGTTTTTCCATGCACAATCAAAGATCAAGAACTTCAAGATCTGCATCTTTGAGATGCGGTGCTTCTGAAGATCCGGATCTTGAAGATGCCTGAAGACCCCATTGTGGACACCTTTTAATCAGGACCACATGAAATCCAGAGTTAAGGACCTGAAGGACCTATGAAATCTGGATTTCCCCTGTTCTTGTGGGGGACAGAGCCTTGAAGATGAGGACTTCAATGGAGTCCAGGTGGGAACAGGGCCTTCCCAATTGGTACCAATCAGGTACCAATTGGGTTCCTAATGGGGTTTTAGAAGGATTCTAAGCAGTAGTGGAAAAAGGCCTGATGTGGCGACTTGGCCCAACCCCTCTGCAGAGCTGCGCAGATAGGAAGCGGCTGCCAAGCACCATGGCCCAAGTGCCCACAATGGGGGTGTCAGTATATCAGCTGGACTATACTCTCCCCCCCCCCCCGCAGGCATCTTGCTTCAATTACTTGAATACCAAGCCTCCCCTGAAGCAGCACAATAAACACCAGTGTAATCCCAACACCTAATGTTTATTAATATAAATAAATAAATAGTAGAAGCAAAGTAAAGGTTAGCTCAAAAGTCGCTGAGTTACTTGAAGAACGAAGGCAGTAAATAAAATAAAGTTCAGTTCTCAGCAAGAAGTTCCACTGAAAGCAAATAACATAAATAAATCCTACTTCCAGCTCCACTTACTCCTCCTGCCCCCTGAATGGATTCCCACTACCATTCAATGTGATGACTCTCCCCTTTCCAAAGTAAACCCAGCAGTAAACACTAACTGCCCTCCAGGACCCTGTCTCAGCTCTGAGTTAAACAGTCCTTGCTGCTTCCAGTATCAGGTACACTCCAAGATCTTTCCGCGCTAAAGAGACTAGATCTCCCCTTCTAGCCCTTGCCCCTCTGGTCTGAGAGCGCAGGGCTAGAAGCCCGGAGAGTTAAGCTAAACCCTCCATGATCCCTCTTTTGCTAACACCACACGAGAGATGCTGAGAGCCCCGGGCTGCTGGCTTAAATACCCCAAGATCCGGCTGCTCCCATTGGTGCATTTTGGTGGTTGTAACGCTGCTCCACCCCACCAGTCAGTCAGACCGCTGGCAAAAGCCCACGAAAAAAGTGTGCGGCTGAAGGCCGCACCATGAAAATGGCACACCTTCGAGTTCCAATTTTGATAACTTTGAATTTTGATTAGAACCTCACATGGACTTTCAGGAGTTTCATACTCAGTAGGCTCAGTGATAGCCCACTGCCTGTTTGCATAAAATTGGAGGAACTTTAAGTTGCTTGAAATATCAGAATATTTATGACAATCGTCTGGCGCTAGATTTGTTTGCTTGAAGACAGCAAATTTCACAAGAGACATGAAAGATTCTGGAGTGCCTGAAAAGTCACTTTTGATGAAATCATTCCTGACCCCAGAGGCCGCGTTCTTGGGAATCTGGGCATTCTGAGGATTAGTGTATTTTGATGATTATTGGCAAGCAAATACTAGTACGTAAAACTTTATCTGGGACAAAAGAGTCAAGTAAACATACAAGGACGTAGGGGAGCAAAGCTGACACAGCAGCCTGATAGAATTTATTTTAAGGCAGTGAAATAACTTCATGGTACATATCCCTGGCAAGAGTACTAGCAAAAGCAACAAAGCCTTATCTATCCCAATAACGGAACATTACTAAAGACTTCAGACATTGTAACATTCATGGCAACTTTCCTTCACATTCACCTCCCACTGTGGTTCTTCTCTTAAATCCAATTCTCCTGTTTTACAGCCCAGACATGCCATAGATGCTCAGAAAAAAATTGAAGAATGTAGACTGGCTCAGAAAAAAACCTAAATATATTAGGGGTGTGTCCAGACTTAGGAAAACTGTGCATCAGAATGCAACAGCCGAGGCATGGGCCTCCCGATCCTGCTTAGCGGCCACCACTACTTCAAATTTACCTACTGCGGAATGATTAACACTCATCCCGCAGTTTCAGGTAAATTCAAATGTTCCCGCCATTCCAGAAAGCCTCTGCACGCATGCCATGGAAGTATCGCAGCTGCTGAGGAGGAAGCTGGGGGAAGGGTCCTCTAATCCAGACAGTGCATCATGGCTTGCAGCGGGTAAGCTGCGTATTTTCTTATAACAGTGCATTTTATTCCGCTAATCTGGAAGCTGCCCAGGCCTCCATCATACTATACCTATGCACTGTCTTCAAAAGGTAGGTAAGTAGCATTGGCTCTGGCATTATATATAGTCTCACTGCTGCTCTGGATCCTGGATTCTAAGGATACTGGACATTGGTGATAGCTGTCCTATAGTTCTTTCCCATGGCCCTAAGGCCCACAACTCCTAGACTAGTGTGCTAGTGGTCGGTACAACATTGGGTAGATTATCCTAAGTCCAGTGTTCAGATTTCAATCTGACTGGCTTTTATAGGTGAAATGAATAGAAGGGAATCTGCGTGGAAGATGCCACCTTGCCTTATCCTTCAGGTAGTAAACTATTTTGATCAGCTCTGGACAGAAAGATGAGCCTCCCCTGTAAGGGTGCCCCAAGTATATGGGTTCAGATCAGGAGGGGGAGAATATCAGAGGAACCAGGTAGGGATGTGCATGAATATTTATAACTTCATTATTTGTATAAATTCATATGAATTCAGACATTCAAACACAAATAGAATGTTACGACATTCGTACATTAACATTCATAGTACATTCATAGTACAACATTGGTACAAATAGTTCAGGCATGCATTAAACTGGGGATACGTATCAGATCCATATCAGATATGTATCCATTCGTATCGGATATGCATCTGTTCATATCCATCCATGTCAGTTATTCGTACAAATCCATACGAATACATTCATATCAAATGGAATCCTACCATATTTGAAGGGGATCTATTCAAACAAATATGAATTTTCTAACATTCGATTTGTTATTAATCAAATGCCAAAAAACCCATTTGTGCTTATCCCTAGAACCAAGTAATGTAACAGCATTACAAATTTTGCTTGTTGTGCCATGTTCCAGGTTTCTTCTGAAAATCTAAGCTTTCAGATATTGCTGCAATATCAATCTACAGAGGATTTGCCTTTTTTGTCTGCTGTTTGTTTGGTGGTTCTTCTTTTGTGTGTGTTGTTAGTGAGGCATTGATCTTTTTCTGGCTGTAATCTGTTAACGCTGTTTCCTTAGGTCAGTGATGGCGAACCTTTTGAGCTCAGTGTGTCAAAATTTGCAAGAAAACCTAGCTTAACTCGGGTGCTGTGTCACTTCTAGAAATATCCATAATTTTGTGATATTTGTAGCTCTAGTAAAAAAGTTAAATTTTTGATATATGCATTTTTTAAAAGCAAAAACAAACAATTCTTTAGTGACTTTTGTTGCTGAATTTCATTTGCTAAATCTTCAATTGACAGTTGGTATTTCACACACTTCAAGAACAAGCAAGCACTACACAACCAGGTGCCAGGGTGACCAGGTGTGTCACCCAAAAGGGCTTGGTGTGTCACCTGTGACACGCGTGTCATAGGTTGGCCATCACCGCCTTAGGTGGAGGAGTTAATGGTGGGTTGCTGAGCCTTTCCTGTTTATTATTTATTAACATAATCCCTGAGGGTGAGTAACAGGTAGGTTGTGTGGTTCCTGAGCTAAGGTATGAATCTGTGTTTTGGTTGTTTCTCTATAAAGGTTTCCAGATGTTCCTGAGAAACAGGCCTTGATCCCTGTTAACGTTATGCGGGTACACCAAATGTGCTATGAATAGGAGGGCCATGCAGACCCTACCCCTTTGTGGTACACTCATGCTGCCCTTATCACGCCATGAGCCCAAAGCATTTGCCATCACCACCACCACTTCCTTTGTGTTGCCTCAAGGGAAGCAACTGAGTATTAGTTGCTCCAAGACAGATCAACTGGTCCCTGTGGTCCTTGTTATTCTTGGCAACTATGCTCAGGTGGAATTTGAAGGCATCAGCTTTTTGCCTCGTGCTCTCTCAGCCTCAAGTCAATTCTCGTCTTTCTTTTCTGTGAAATGACCTTATGCTTCGTAAATTTGGCTTACATTCCAGGATCCTCAGGATATTCTGGTGAAGACAAAAATAGTAAAGAAAAAACCTATTTCAATTATATGTCGAGTGCCAGAAGATAGATGAGGTAGCCAACCAATGGTGGAACATTCTACAATGGTATGAGGGAACTCACCACATGTACAGGAAACTTTAAAAGATCAAGCCCTTTGAGGCAATATCACTTTATTCCCTCAGACAAAGAGGTGCAAATTGGAAGAATCTTTTCTTCCCTGGACTTCAGACAAATTCATCTAACAAAGAGCAGTATCATCATCATCACATATTAGGAAAGGGAAGTTGGAAGCATGCCCTCCTTATCTTTGAGCAATGATGTCTTTGATTTGAGAACAGTTGTGCAAGAACAGGAAGGTTTGGAGCAAGCCTTCGCAACACCATTCCCTCAGGATATTATGTGGTACACAAAAATATCCAAGAACTGGAAACAATAAAGTATTCCACATTTAGTACAAACTTCTAATGTCAAAACTCCAATAAGCATTTGTCTACTTGTTCATTCAACCAAAAAAACGCAGCCTTTTACCAAAAATAAAAAAAGGAGAAGGAGAACCTCGTAGGTAGCGAATAGAGCATTGCCTGAAGATGTGTAATAGCTGCCACCAGTAATGCAATTGCAGGTACATATGTTAGATCTGTACATGGCCTGTTCAGGGCACAACATAGTAGAAAAGCCAACTCTTCTCCTTCTCCTCAATTCCTGGTTAAGACATAACTCTTCGCCCAGTTCTTTGATGTTCAGCTTCCTCTGGATGTTGCCCTGCTGGGGAGAAGTGGTACGAAGAGTGGGCTATGTCTAAACATATTTTAAGAATGCTCTATGTTATTTTTTCATTATAGTGACTTGGCCCAGTGACCTTTGGGTGAAGGGCAGTATATCAATTTTTAAAATAAATAAGTAGGTAGGTAGTACTTCTTTATACTAGAATAGGGAAAGGTTACTCTTTCTGTAGAAGTGGAGAAGATAAAAATAGGGGAGGGCTGGTGGAGATTGGCAGGTTGTGTGACCAATCATTACATTGGCGGCAAGGAATTTTGAACAGGGTATAGAAGGACTCAGGGCAGCCCCTTTCACACTGAACAGAGGGCTTCTTTTGGCTTGTTGGGAGAACTGCCAGGGAGGGAGGGAGGGTTAGATTTCAAATATGTTTCAAGTATATTCTATGTATTTTAACTTTTTATTGTTGTGACTTATTCAAGGACCTCCTAGTGAAGAGTGGGATATAAATTCTGAAATAAATTATGTGGTCACCCTATCCCCATTCTGCCCACTGCAGCTGTTACAGGGAAACACCCCCAAACGCCACACACACCTCTTCACAGCACAGAGAAGCTAGGGTTCAAAGGCAATAATAATAAAAGAAAATAATAATAATAAAAGAAAAAGGCAGCTCATAAACCAAAGCCGCTACAAGGTTTGGCATCAGTTTAGTGGTTATGAGCACCTCCGCATCATCACAAGCAAAATCACTCTGGAATCGATCCATTATCAGACTTGGCTTGGCGATCGGGGAAGCGGGGGTGGAATAATGGTCATGGAAAGAGACTCATTGGACAACAAAGGCCATTTGACCCCCTTATCATTTCTGTTTTATCACCATTTATTCCCCAAAGTGCTCAATAGTTGTGATCCCCAATGCACAGGACAGGAACAGTGAGCACATGATGTGAAACCCCACACCCTAATGATGCTAGAGTCAGTCTACTCCCCAAATAATCTGGGACCATCCCCATAGGCAAAAATGATTCAGACTAGGCTCCCAAACTGTGCTGAGAACAATTTTCTCTGGGACTATTTTTGGTGTGGATTTGGGTGATTTGGTCTGCATAAAGTCTGATAAGAAGATTTTGCATGGGGACGGTCCTCCCTGAATTCAGATTCTATTCACATTAAAAAGCACATGGGGAAATGCCCCAACATACTGTAGGAATGGCATATACTCTAGCAAATGGCACATGCTTCCATGATCCAGTTTATGATGCAGGGCCCATTTCAGTGGTGCGCCTTGTTGCTACGTTGTTCAAGCCACCTTTGAATGGAGTGCCTCTGGGTGCTTTGTGCACAGGCACGGCTAATGTGAATGTGACACATGTTGCCACGGCAAAGGCCTAATTCAAAATGCAAAAAGAAGTTGCTTCTCTCGCGCTGAACATTTGGGGCATTTGGAGGGTCGGTTGAGGTACTGTGGAAGCACAACTATTCCAAGGTGTCTTCCACGCCCCAGTTACAATGTAAAAAAAAGTTGTTGCTTTTCTCAGTTTGCTGCCGGGGAGTTAAGAGCTAGGCACAGTTCAAAGCCTGAATAAAAACTGGAAGCTAGAGTTCAAAGGAGTAGAGGTCTACTGTCTATCTTTTTCACATCAAATGGTTGCTTTCAAATTTTATTCCTCCTGAACATTCACTTTGTGCATTCTTCTTTAGACTTCTTTTTCCCAGGTGTGTGTGAAGGATTACTCTCTCCCTTCATCTCAAACACGGCCACTTTCTTAAAACGCCCACGGATTTCTTGCTAGGAGCCATTGCATCATTTAAATTCCACCAGTCATATTGTGCCAAGCTCTCCCCCATCGGGGTCCTCAAAGTAAACAAAGGCACCAGCAAGGACGTCAAACAGAGTTCACCCCCCTTGCAAAGCTATGCTGAGAAGCATGGAGGACAGAGGACAAGGGACACTTGTTTTTCCAGACTGATCACATCAGCTTCGCTGCTCTTAAACCTTTCGGAGCCTAGCGCTAGCTTTGCTGCCGCACCTTCCCGCCCCCGTCCAGCAGCGAAGACAGCAGTCAATGTGGTTCAAAATAGTAAAAGCTGAGGTGTTCCAGTCTCTTCATGTAAAAACACTCAGCTGCCTCTCAGTCATTAAATGAATGAACAGCAAAGATCGTCCACATAAATATCCAGCCAAAAGAAACCTTAGAGGCCACGCAGAGGCTACTGCCTCATACACTGCGGGTCATGTTTCCCAAATGCAAATATTACCCTTGGCACGGGCTAACCTTTACTTCATGAATTATGTGGCATTTTCTTGTTTCTATATTTGAGTTGGTGCAAAATAAAATAAAATAAAATAAGACAGGGGATAGGGCATAAAATAGCAACAGATTTTCTCTGAACTGAAAAAATCCAGAACAGAGAACTGTGTCTTCTTTAAAGATATAATACCTAAAGGAATGCCTTCTTCCATATCGACCTGCCTTAAGGTCTTTAGGGGAGGCCTTCTTGTTGTCCCACCACTCTCACTAGAAAAAGTAGTGGGCACCCCGGAGAGGGCCTTCTCAATGGTGGCCCCTAGGCTATGGAATAGTCTCCCCCTTGAGGTGCATCAGGCTCCTTCACTGTATATATTTAGGGAGGCAGTGAAGACGCACCTCTTTGTCCTGGCCTTTGGCTAAATGGTAATACACTGTCTCTTCCCAGTTTACAGACATTGTAAAATACATACTGTCATTTTAATATATGTTTGATTTTAAATGTTGTTACCCACCCTGAGACCTTCAGGTATAGGGCAGGATAGAAATAAAATAAAATAATAAAAAATAAAATAAATTAATGAATGAGTACTTCCATAAAAGCTTAGCAGAAAATTACATTATCACCTCAAGACCCACAGTTGAAGATGAGCAACTCACAGGACAGCCCTCTGCCACGCCTGTGAATCCAGATGAGATTCAGGTAACAACAACAAAAATGGCAACAAAAGACAACACTCAGATCTGTAGGATACACACAAATTACAGTAAGATTCCACCTCAGTCACCTTGCATTGAGTGTGACATGAAGCACAGTATATATAACAACATCTGAATATCTTGCCCTGCTGCGCTAAGGCCACAAAGTATAGTCCTGAAAGCCAAGTAATAGTTAGGAATGGCTGTATATTATTGGTGTTGACTGACAAACACCACATGAGTGAAGAGATCCAAGTCAATGCTCAGTTTGAGTTATCTACAGCTGAGGTACCCATCATCAGCAAACATCCCCCAGCTAGATGCTAGACAGTGACAGAGCCCACGGACTCTTGGGAAAGAGGAAGTGAGGCTAACAAGGAATCTTTTTTCAATTACTGTACTCAGAAAACTAGGATTGTCTTCAGACAAGGTGCAAACCCTGGGATTGTCCCGGGAATAAATTGATATTCCCACACATGACGATCCCAAAATAGCACTAGGATATTGGGGCAATATTCAATAATGTTATTGCAGGAAAATTAACTCCCAGCCTGGGTTTCATAAATATAGCAAGAGCACCCACCTTATCTGGATGCCTGCCTGCATGATCTGCCATCTTTGGAATAGCCACCATGGCCCAGTCCAAGAAACTGTCCTAAGAGTGGGCAAAATATTGTAAGGTTGCAACTCTATTCTGATCCAGATGGACACTCAAACAGAGGATTAAGTACAGTATAGGCAGTCCTGAATTACAGAAGGTGAGGACTGGAATCCAGAGGTCTTTTCACACTACAGCTGAATGGTTGTAGTGCACTAAGGCTAGGACACGTGGGGACGAATTCCCCATTCACACCTAGGCATGTAAGGAATGCGTGGACACGCTTTCCTACCTGCCTACATGCAAAAGGGGAACTCGTCCCCATGTGTCCTAGCCTGAAAAGGCCGGCACAGGGGCAGAACAGCCCTCCCAGGCCTGTCGCCATTGGGTCAGGTAAGACCCAGAAACAGGCAGGCCTGTCCGGTCCCTTTCCTGGGTTCCTGCATGCTCCAGGGGACCAGATTGGGTCCCCTAGAGCCCACAGTAACCCCTCTGGGCACGCATACCCGGGGCACAGCCTACCCAGACACACATGTGAGAGAGAGGCATTTACCTCATGGTTGCCAGGTTCCGAAGTGGCCGGCATAGCTGGCAGTGCTGTGTGTCTGTGCACACCGTCGGCTCTGATTAGCTAGTCCCAGAGCGTCCTACATGCGTTCTGGAGGCCCTTGTGCAAATAGGCCTCAGTTGTGAGTTGTTACAGGTGGTGGGTCACTGCCCATGCCTCATACTTACTTCTTCGGAAGTGTACAACATAACCAATTGCTACCTGGGAGACAGCTCAAGGTAACCCCAAAATAAGCAGGAAAAACTAACGCACAATAACAAAAAATATATACAGAAGAAGAAAATTCTGGATGGAGGCCCTTTTCCACATGGAATAATAGCTGTACAGGATTAGGACAAAGAGGAATCTGAGAAACACATAATAGAACAGAAGGGAGCGGTTCATCACTTCACCTTCTTGCCCTGATAAAAAATTCAATTTTGATTCAACTTTTTTTTAAAACTTATATAGTTCCATTAAAAAAAAAAATTCAGGCTGGGGTGGGGTGGGGGACCGGGGCACTTCTGAGTCCATTTGCTGGGATTCTAGAGCAGGAATAGGTTTGTCCTTGTCTCTGCTTGAGATGCCCATGAGCATTTGGTGGGCCACTGTGTGCGACAAGATGCTGGACTAGATGGGCTGTGATCCAGCAGGGCTTCTCTTATGTTCTTATGTTCTTATATCAAGCCTAGACAGGAGTGTCAATTTGTAGAAGCAGCTGCACTTATTCATGATGGCAGGTGAGTGTGTCTGGAACAGAAAGGCAACAGGGGACACGTGCTAAGCAGTTCTCTAATTTAGGTTGCATCTCCACAGCATCAACCTCGAGGTAGGACTGGGTTTACCTGAAGGACCCTCCTGGCTTTAGGTGGCCTTGGAAAGGGGTTTAATAGTGCACTGCCATCCTGGGGGCACCTCTTAGTGCATTGTCATCCTCGGGCCCTGCTGTTTTGAAGTCTTTGCTTCTGCACTTGGAGGGTCTCCTTGTCTTCTGTATGCAGGTGCAGAAAGTCAACGCGGAAATATACTCTGATTCACTGCAGCGACAGCCCAGCTTAGTGCATGCAAAACAGTTCCAGGGCTGTTTTTCACACACTAATGTTCTCGGGCTGTCCCTTCAATATGGGATGCCGTGAAAACTGACAGACTTTAATGTGACTTCAAGACAGTTTGAAAGCCTTAATTCTATGACAGTTCCTGGCAGAGTGCTTTCAGGTGGTGAAGAAGAAGAAGAAGAGTTGGATATTCTACCCTGCTTTTCTCATCCATTTAAAGGGGACTCAAAGCAGCTGACAAACCTTCTGTTCTTCTCCCCACAGCAGACACCCTGTGAGGTAGGTGGGGCTGTGGGAGCTCAGAAGAGAGCTGTGACTAGCCCAAGGTCACCCCTGGCTTTGAGGGGGAGGGCATAATCAAACCCAGTATTCCCAGATAAGAGCCCAGCTCCCTAACCACTAGACCCAACTGGCTAGAGGAAAATGGAGTCTTGCTGGGTTCTTAAGGCCTATTGACAAGTGATAGAAGAAAGTTTTGACAGGCATTGACTAACAGTTGTTGATTGTTGCATTACAGGGAAAGGAAGAGTTTTCCTTGGGATAGAATGTGGAAAAGGCTGGATTTTCTTATTCTACGCACTGCATTTCCTGATGCAAACTAGAGCAGGAAACACCCTGCCTACTATTAAACTTGGCTCCTCACTTCATGTTTATGCTAAACACTAATATAGAAAGTAGCAGGATGTTGTAATCCATCCCAAAACCATCTGATGAAGGGCAGGATAGAAATGTTAAGAAATAAATTTTACACCTGACAGTCCAAATTGCTGATGATTCACCATGTTTAGTATCAAAGTACAGATAGTAGAAGTAGTGGAAAATGTGTATGCTGTCTTACTGCCACTTTCTACATGTGCTTTGAAGACATTGTTTTTAAAATATCCAGCTCAGCACAAATTCAGCAAGCTTTTCCAACAACCTGCCAGATTACTGGCTTTTACATCTGTACATTTAACCCTTCCCAATAGTCTCTAAGGCAGCCTGCCTTTAAAAAGGTGTGCAAATGTGTGATTAGCAATGTATCACTCTACACCTTTGCTACAGGCAACCAAAAGAGTGATCAACCAGTGGAACAGGCTGCCACGGGAGGTGGTTGGTTCCCCTTCGATGGAGGTCTTCAAGCAGAGACTGGACAGCCATCTGTCTGAGATGGTTTAGGAGATCCTGCCTTGAGCAGGGGGTTGGACTCGATGACCCAGGAGGTCCCCTCCAACTCTACCATTCTATGATTCTATGATTCTATGATCTTTCGGCTCAAGTTATCCAGAGGGGTGTAAATACCCATCAGTATCTGCCCAAGCCCTGAAACCAAGTGGTTCTGACCTAGGGGTGTGCACAAACACAGTTTTTGACATTTGATTTGATTTGATTTGATTTTGAATTCAAATTCGAACCACTTCGAATACATTCATGTATATTCATATGAATATTCAATTTGAATTTGGTGATATGAATGTTGACAACATTCATATGTCCAGCAAGGTAGTTAGTAGCACTATGAGACTAACAGGAGAAAGGTTGATGGCATGAGCTTTCATAGACACGTCTACTTCTTCAGATGCTAGGGGGCCCGAATGGGCCCCCTGGCATCTGAAGAAGTAGACGTGCCCATTGGGACCCCTAGCATCTGAAGAAGTAGACATGCCCATTGGGACCCCTAGAATCTGAAGAAGTAGATGTGCCCATTGGGACCCCTAACATCTGAAGAAGTAGACGTGCCCATTGGGCCCCCTAGCATCTGAAGAAGTAGATGTGCCCATTGGGCCCCCTAGCATCTGAAGAAGTAGACATGCCCATTGGGCTCCATAACATCTGAAGAAGTAGACATACCCATTGGGCCTCCTAGCATCTGACGAAGTAGACATGTCTACGAAAGCTCATGCCACCAAACCTTCTCCTGTTAGTCTCATCGTGCTACTAACTACCTTACTGGAGTTTTTGAATTTGACTAACACTGCTGTTGGCTTTTTGTTTTTAGAATGCTTTCATGCTCGCTTGACCTCCATTTTTAATGGTTATTAGCCTTTGAATTTTTTCATATTTGTAATTTCTGATCTTAAATTATGTTGTACTAATGAAATGGTGATTTTTATGGCTCATATTTGTTCCAAACCACCTTGAGAGAACTCAGTTTTGAAATGCAGCCTAAAGAAATATTTTACATAAATAAGTCCACTGCTTCAGAGATATTCCAAAAAATAAACATCTTTATCAGCCTTTTAAAGACAACAAAAGCTGGGCCAAATGAGGCTCCCTGAAAAACAATTCTGTAAAGATGCTATCACTGCCAAATAAGTCCTGTAATCATATAACTAACCTCAAAAGGCAAATACACTCAGATTAGAGCCACTGTGGTTTAGATGCTGAATTGTTTAGGACAAGGGAGAACCAGGTTCAAAGATCTACTCAAATTATGAAGCAAGCTGGGTGATCTTTAAGCTTGTAAGGGAGTAATGAAAATAACTTGAAAATAGAAGTGAGTGCCTTGCATATTTGCATTTTTGTGCTTATACCCTGGATTTCTTCCAAAGACTTTGAGGTGGTAAAGCTTATTCTCCTTCCTTATTCTTCAGAAGAAACTTGTGATGGAGTTCTGGCAGAAAAGTACCCAATGAGCTTGGTGGAGATTGAACTGTCAACTCCCAGGTCCTAGTCTGGCTCTCTAGCCACTGTGCCACACTATAACTAGCCCTATGAAGGTGTGGTTGCACATGAGCATGTCAGTTGAAAAGTTTTGTTGTTTTTTGTGCGGGTTTGGCAGTTACCTGATGTTCCTCCACACAAATCATCCTGACTGAGAGTGAAGATGTGGCTGCCCTCTGCAAAGGTTCTCATGATCTTCAGCCCATCGGTACCCTTTTCAACACAGCAAAAATGTGCATGTTCAGTGTTGAGATGTATTAAGGGTAAAGATGTGCACAAATGAAAATTTGTATTCATTCAAATAGATCCCCTTCAAATGTTGGTAGGATTCTATTGGATAGAAATGCATTTGTACGAATTTGTACAAATGTCCGATACAAATGCATATGGATCCTGGATACAGATCCTATATGAATGCATATATATCTGATACGTATGCTATACCAATCCATACGTGTTGGATATGTATTAGATATGTGTCCTATACCTAACACATATATATTGATATGTATCTGATACGTATCCCCAGTTTAACGAACGTGCAAACTATGAATGTTGCAAAATGTCCGTATTCGTACAAATGTAAATGTACGAATGTCATAACATTTGGTTTGTGTACAAATGTCTGAATTCGTCATACGAATAACAAATGTTATGAATATTCGTGCACTTTCCGAATTAAGGGAGAACAGATAGCACTAGAAGGCAGAAGAAGAGAGGTTTCCTGTTTCAGCCTATGAGGAAACCTTGGTTATATATTATTTGGTACCTTATCCTTTTTAGTCATTCTATAAGCCTTACTGTGAAAGCCATGCCTACGAATATGCTCCGTGGAGAGCTGGAGTCTTGGATGTCTGCCATCTCGTGTGGTTTACTGAAGATTGAAATCTAAATGAACAAAATAAATACAGTCTCCAGCTCTCTTCTTATAGCATATGAATGAACTGACTCATTCAGTGTTTTTAATGCAATGCCCTGAAATATTTGTGCCAGTGAGATTAATGGAGAGAACTACAGCGTCCGTTCTTGTTTTAGTAAAGGCCCCACAATGATAAAAGAGATGCCTGCTGTCCATTCAGGGTTCTGAAAGGTGAAGGAAGTCCTTGGAGCTCAGGTCTGGGCTTCCTAAAGCTGGTTCAGAATAGCCCTTTATCAGGAGGGTGGCAAAAAAGTCTTTGTGGGAGCAGCATGTGGATGAAATGTTCCTTTCCTCAGACAGGCACTAGCTACTTGAAAGCAAAAAGCAGTTGACATGGTCTATCTAGTCCCTCTTCAAAGGCTCCTGAATAAACCCATCAGTCATGGAAAAAGACAACAGGCCCTCCTGTCCTGGACTGGTAACTGTCTAAAGGACAGGATGCAGAGAGTAGTAATAAATGACCGGTTCATAGAGTGGAAAGAGGTTCAGTGTTGGAACCTGTAATTTCTAATCTGTTCATAAATGATCTAGAACTAGGGGTAAGTAGTGAGATAGCAAAGTTTGCTGACAACGATAGTAAATTGTTAAGGGTAGTAAAAAGTGAAAGTGACTGTAAAGAGCTCCAAAGAGATCTGTTGACATTAGAATATTGTGTACAATTCTGGCTACCACACCTCAGAGAGGATGCTGTGGAACTGGAAATGGTGCAGGAAAGGGTAACCAGAATGATCAAGGAGCTTTGAACACCTTCCTAATGAAATCAGGCTGCAGTGCCTGGAAGGTGGCATTTAAGGGGTGACCAGATTTACATACAGTATATATGATCACACATGGCATGGAAAAGGCAGATAGAGAAAAAATGTTTTCTCTGTCACCCAGCAATAGAATCAGGGGGCACTCTATGAAGCTCATGGGCAAGAGTAAGGACAGACAAGAAGTAGTATTCTTTTCACCCAGAGAGTTATTGGTCTATGGAATTTGCTGCCAGAAGAGGTAGTTACAGCAACCAGCCTAGATAGCTTTAAGAAAGAATTAGATAAAGTCATGGAGGACAGGTGTATCAATGGCATCTTGGCCCACTGGGACAGGGCATCTGCATTTGAAGGAGCTTTTTCCAAATCAGAAACGGCTTCTTCCATGCAGGACTGCAGTGCACAGTGACTACTATGTGTGGAGCATGATTAAGTGCTCTACACATGTGCTTACCTTAGCCTTACCCAGCCTTTCCCAGCTCCGGCAAGCCCCTGTATGGTGCTGTGCAGGTCAGCTGATCCACCACACGAGCATGCAAGTGCATCATGTGACCTGGCACATGTGGGGGGGGGGCATCATCAATGTCTCAATGATGGTGACAGCGCCAACATCAGGATTCAAGATGGCAGTGCCTGGACACACATCCGCACTTCAGGTAAGTCTGCAGATGCTTGGGGGAACGCATATATGAGCATTCATGTACACATGTGGGGACCTAGGGAACTTCATCCACCGGTGGACAGCAAAGTGTGAATTTCCCCCAGGTTGGCGGAACAGACACATCTGCAGAGATCTGAGAGCAGGTGAAGGTTTTACCTTTGTCTTCTGCTTGAGAACACTCAGAAGCAATTGGTGAGCCGCTGTGTGAAAAAGGATACTACACACTAAATCCAGCAGAGCTCCTCTTATATTCCCAGAATTGCTGCAGGAGAATAAAATGCAGTGGAGTTCTGCCCGTATTTCTGGTCCCCATGTTTTTGGCCACTGCAAGTTCTGCCAAAGCAGACTACAGAGTAATGTGTTGAGTGGACCACGTACCCAAGCTCCACGTGCCAGCTTCTCCATGCTGGGTTCTGGATTACACCCTGGCATGGATAAATCCACTGTGTTCCTAGAGAACTGGGATGAGCCCAGAGGCCATTAAACCTAAAATCCAGGACCTGCTTAGAAAGTAATGCATAAACCACTTAAAGATTGTCTTTCTTTTTGACTCACAGCTCCCACAGTGGCCACCAGTCACAGAAAACTAGCACAAGTTTTGTTACACAGAACACTTTTGTATGACAACAGATCCTGAGGGGTGGAAGAAATTCATCATCTAATACAAATTTCATCCCTTTTCAACTCAACCCTTTCCCCTAAGTTAACAGAGATCTACTTCTAACATCCCAGGACACCCAGCTGCTAACCATTTCAAATTGTTTACGTTTTTAACAGCACTGAATTTGTTTCGAGAGGCCATCTTTGGGACATAATGAACAGTCGCCAGATGATCTAAACTATTTCTTCTAAGCCAGTAAACAGAGGTATTAGCATGCTATATGACAGCAGGCACAGTCTGGGATGAATCAGGACAACAAAAAAGTTTTGGTGAATAAGCTGGAGGCAGAAGATTCACAAAACTTTATCCTGTCCCACCACCTGACTTCATTCTCCCCACACTGTTTATTGTCCTGAGATGTTACGCATGATTTGAACAAAAGGAACGAATGACAAGGATTCTGGAAGGATAAAATGGGATAGAAGTTATGTATTTTTCATATAAAATACCCATACAAAGGGTTTTAATCAATTTTAGGTGGTGCCTTGTTAGCATAACTGCTGTCACAGGAAAAAACATCTTTCATCAACTGTCCTTTGGTCCATCACAGTCTCTGTAACATAATGAACAGAGATACCTGGTGCTCAAGTATACCTGACCACAGTTTGGACAGCCTACTCTTCTGTGATCACAGTTATCCAAGGCCTTTCTACACTTTATTAGGCTATTGTGCACTAGGGTTGGTCAACACTGGGTACAGGAGGACCATTCACACTTGCCAGAAATTCCCTTACTGGCCAGAAATGCAAATGGTCCTGCCATTGACCAGCCCACATTTCCTCCTTGAATACCAGAAGTCCCACCTCCTTGCTGCCACAATTGGCTGCCACCAGCCACGTCACATGTACTGTGACACACCTGCAGGCCAATGCAGAGGGGTGGGATTTATCCCAGCGATGTGTTGGGGTGGCGTGCCCCAATGCCACATGGATCAGTCCACAGCCAGACTCCTGCTGCGGTGCTGACCCATGGAAACCTGCCCAATTGTGGCAGCGGCTGGCAATCGACCAGGACCAGCACAGACAATGTGCTCCATGCAAATGGTTGTGCTGTAGTACACTGCTGGTAAACCTTGGGTTGGCAATGGTGTGGAGCACGAAATCGTGTTCTACGCTTAATCAACAATTAGTACACCTCTAGTGAGGCAGGCATGCTTCTAGGTTGTAGCAGCCTGGTGGACGTACATATGCTCTTCACCAGAGCTGCGCTAATCACTGACTACAGCCTTAGTGCAGAAAGGCCTTTGTACTCTAGTAACATCCCATTGGTTGCCTTCAAAGCACTTGCATTAGGAGGAGCTGCCTCTGGGCCTTTTCACACTATGCCTCAGTCAATTCGGAGGCATAATGCTAATATGCTCTAAGCACTCACCCTTGTGGATGCCTAGAGCATACAAAACCCACCCCAAACCTCTCAAAAGCCCTGTCCCCATGCAATTTAAAGTCTGCTAAAAAATTTCTTTTGCCTCTAAGTGCCCCCACGCCAGGCTTTTTAACGAGGAAAATCAGCAACAAAATACATGCCCTTTAAAGAAGACTTTCAGGGCTCTATTTGGAAGTCGCAGGTTTTCCTCGCAACATTTACCTTAGGGATGCTCTGTGGCAAAAGGGGTGGTGATTGCTGCCTGCACACACAGCCAAAAAGCACTCACACATCTCAGAAATGCAGCAGGTTCCCTTCCTTTCCTTTGTAAAAAGAGCCAGAATTGCTCAGAATTGCAACATTGTTATCAGCTGATCTGTGAAAGTGTTAAAAGAGTGAATGAGCAAAGGATCGCGCTGCCGATGGCTGCAGCCGCTGACTTTGCAGGGACAGGAAGCCTTTTCTAACAGAGAACAGAGTGAAAATAAGTGCTGAAAGTGAATGAGTGAGCGATCACTGCCTTTGCCGGGACGGGAAGCCATTTCAGGGACGGAGATCTGGCTATTTTTCCTTTGAACAAGAGAGGGGGCGGGGGGGAAGATGCAGGGAAAGAAAACAGGCTTCCGTGGGGATGGAAGGTGCGTTGAAAACACGCCTTTTTCTGAGCCTCTTGGGGACGCTTATTGCGGAAGTGCACGGCACTTTTAAAGTCCGCTTGGTTAGAGTGACAGCAGAGGGAACTCAGAGAGGCAAATAAGTCTTTTGGGGATTCAGCCAAAATGTACCTTAAATGTGGATGGTTGCCCAAATGGTAGCCATCTTTGGGCACTGGTGCTGGGCCCAGTGAGCATGCATGATATGATCACTAGGGCAATTTTTCAGTGCTGTGCAGACATAACTGAAGGACACAACAAAAGCCCTTTGTTCAAGGATTACTATTTTTCTAGTGGTTATATCTAATACGGGACATTCTTCAAAGATGCTTAAAACCCTCATTTTAAGAAGCCTTAAAAACATTCATCATTCAAGCTTAGCTTAAGGAAGTGGATTTTTGTTTGTTTTAGTACTTTATTGTTCCTCTTCTGTTGTTTATTGTCTGCCAAACATTTTATTTAGGCTGTTGATACTTTTGTTTTTTTGTTTACTGTAAGTTACAGTGGGTTGCTTAGAAGAAAGATGCATTTTACCAATCTAAATCCAAATACTTAACTAAATAAATATTTCCAGGCTTGTGTGACCACTTAGCCTGAGACCTTCCCACGTTTTAAGACTGAGGAAGAGACAAAGGTCCTTTCTGCACTGTGTATTATTCTGGGTTATATCTTGAAATAAGGACCTGTCACCCGCATGCTAATTCAGACAACGACAGGCTCTGGCTGAAGCATGCATGTGCACCATGTGTCCGACAGGCACCTATTCCAAGATAGAATCTGGAATAAGGCTAAGTGTAGTAAGGGCTGAAGGGCCAGTTTGCACTTAACTGTGCGGAATGATATGATACCATTCCACAACTGTTAACTTCAGAAAGAGGGCCATGTCCATACCTCATGTGCTGATGTATCCTCCAACTGTACTCCCCTGTGCTGCTTGTGTGGATGGTCCATCACAGATCATCAGAATCACCATGGGAACAGCTGCGACAGCTTCCGCCATGTTCTTGCCCATTGCTGCCCTGCCCACATGCAACATTCACACAAGAAGGAAGTGTGAAAGGTTCATCCGGAAGCTCACCAGCATCTTTTGTTGAAGCTGCGGAGAAGTAAATACTTCTCCGCAGCTTTGGAGGATCATCTCTGCTAATGGATGCTCCTAGACACTGGATGCTAGATGAGGCAGGATGGGTGGATATACTTTCCCTGGAGCAGCTGCTGTAAGTGTTCTAGGACCTGTAAGTGTTAACAAGGCCTAACTGGGTAATTACTCCAATTTATGATCACATGAAGCAATAATTTCAAATAGGTCATTTTCCGTAGTGGCCTCTTCACTGTGGACCTCCACGTCTATAGAGATAAGCCTGGCTGATCACTGTTTGCATTTCAGAAAAAGTTCTAAAATCTTTTTTTTTTCATTTAGACCTTGGAGTTTACACTTACAAATTAGGGGTGTGCATAATTTTTTTTTTTTTTTGTATTCAAATTTGGGTCGCATCAAATGCCAAAACATTAAATTAAATTCAAATGTTTAGAATCCGAATGCAACAAAATCTCATTTGAATCGAATGCATTCGAAACTATATTCATTCGAATGTCAGATTCGAATCTGAAGATACGAATGTCGGCAATAATTGTACTTGTCATACGTATCTGTATGCATTTCGTACACATCCTGTTTTATCCCATATGCATCCTGTTTTTGTCCCATATTATAAGCACAAATAAGTACAGATATGCATGATATTCGTTTTGGAACATTCGAAATTCATTTGAATGTTTAAATTCAAATCTGAAGACATTCTATTTGAATTAGAATGTCCACATTTGACTGAATTCGATCGAATTTGGAATGTTTAGAACATTTGTGCTCCTGAGGCCTCCATTGGCAGAGTTAGGGATGCGCACAAATATTCAAAATATTCATTCTGATGAATACAAATTGAATGCCTGGACATTTGGATTTCCAAATTTGAACAAGTACGAATATCTCAAGTTATTCGTACAAATGATTCAGACATTCATATCTTTACAGGTACATTCGCATCTCATACATACCCGTACGCATCTCAAATGTCCAAATTATTTACACGAATACATACAATTTTTTTTTTGTTATTCAGATACATTCGGATTTTTGAATATTCAGTTTGTAACAAATCAAATTCAAAAATTGCATCTGTGCACATCCCTAGGTTATGTGGCACAAAATGTTTCCAGCTGCCACTTGGGCAGCCTGAAAGCTGTTGTGACACCTTCATGAACCCTCATATTTGGACATTTCACAGAAAGGTATTATACTGATTAATCACCGGTGTGGGCATCTTGGAAGCCCATATGCTTCTGCTGGGTATCACATTGGCACACAGATGCCCCCCTAGACAGAGTTAAGGTGCAGGCAAGGGGAACATCTGCAGCCACCCAAGCTTGGACTATTGATACTATTGATAATTCACCAGAATTATTTTTGTTGGGCATTGTTGATGAAGGTCTAAATGATGTAAAGACCTTGATATTATATATGGTGACAGCTGCCAGACTGCTATATGCACAGAAATGGAAGCAAGAAGAGTTACCTACAGAGGAGGAGTGGATACTTAAATTGATGGAGATGGCAGAAATGGACAAACTGACGAATTTATTAAAAGACAAACCAGTGAATAAGTTTATAGAAGATTGGGGACCTTTTATAGAATTTCTTCAGGGATTGGGTATTTTGACGGAAGGATTTGGCCTCTGAAAGAAAGAGTAACAGGTATATGTACAGAGCAAAGGATAAGAAGATTACTAGAAGAACGGAGGAAGTCACATGGAAAATCTTAGTGCAGTGATGGCCAACCTATGACACGCATGTCACAGGTGACATGCCAAGCCCTTTTGGGTGACACACATGGTCACCCCGGCACCTGGGCGTGTAGTGCTTGCTTGTTCTTGAAGTGTGCAAAATACCAACTTTCAATTGAAGATTTAGCAAACGAAATTCACCAACAAAAGTCACTAATGTAAAGAATTATTCGTTTTTGCTTTTAATAAAATACATATATCAAAAATATAACTTTTTACTAGAGCTACAAATATCACAAAATTATGGATATTTCTAGAAGTGACACAGCACCCGAGTTAAGCTAGGTTTTCTTGCGAATTTTGACACACCGAGCTCAAAAGGCTGGCCATCACTGTCTTAGAGCATCGTAATAGAATTTATTATAATTATGTATTGAAATGTGATATAAATGCTTACTGAAAATAAATAAAAAAATGGATACCAAAAAAAAGAAAAAGTGTGTATTTGCTTATATGTGTTTATAAGGGGAAACATTTCTCTCAAAACCACTATGGACTGTCCTCCTTCAGAAATCTATTTTTGAGAAGAGAAAGGTCAATAAATTAGATGGCATTTGTCGGTCTGGTGCAGTGTAAGTATTTCCTAGCGCAGCAACTTTATGTAATGACATTACACACATGTCAAGAAACCAAACTAAAAATAAGTTCCAAGAAAGACATGGTCTCTCACCATCTTATATGCCATAGCTGGGTGTTTAAAGCTGGAGAAGGAAGCCAAATCCTACATCCTTTAACATGACAAGCTGCATACTTGCAGTGCCATTAGTAACACTCTACATGGAAATATATAGGTTATGTTTTTAACCCAAATGAAAATTTTATAGATTTCCTAAGTATGACTTTTCAGGATTTGTGAAAAGGCTAATGGCCAACTGGCAGTCACTTGCTGTTGCTCTTGGCATCAAGGTGGAAACGCAAACTAAAGATGTGGTGGCAAGGGATATAGGCTTGTTTTATAAGAACTCAATTCTCTGTCCAGAAAAATATTTTATTTCATATCGATGACAACTTTTTCAACATGTATGCAACTAATAAAGCATGGCGAGCTCTGAGAGCATAATTCAAGGATTGTTTCAAATTCCTTGTGAAGGATAGCAGTTGCCAACTCAAAACTGTCAACGTTCAGGGCAAAGCAAAATCTGCAATTAGTGATCATACAGGAAAATGACAAATATCTCAAACAGCCTGTTTTCCTCTTCTTCATGACTCAATTAAATGTCTCAAAAGAAGCAAGGGGAAAACTAGCCACCTTTTTTCCATGCACAGTCAAAGATCTATTCTACATCTTTAAGATGGAGTCCTCCTGGAGACCCAGATCTTGAAGATGCCTGAAGACCCCATTGTGGGCATGTTTAATCAGGTCCACACAAAATCCAGATGTAAGGGTCTGAAGTACTCATGGACTTGGCTGAAATGGACAAACTAACAAATCTACTAAAAGACAGAACAACAGATAAGTTTACGAAAGACTGGAGCCCCTTTATTAACTATCTACAAGAAAGAGAAGTAATGATGGATGGTTTTGACTAAAAATTAAGGGGTTAGCTGAAAAGTAACAAGGGACTTGAAAGGGAAGCAAAGAAATAAGTGACATCAAGAAGAGAAGAGTATACTCATATAGAGTATTAAAGCAATGTAATAAATGTGATTTGAGAAAATGTAAGTTTTTTATGTTGTTTTAAAAATTAAAAAGGAAAAAAATCCATATTTCCCCTGCCCTTGTGGGGACAGGGCCTTGCAGATGGGGCCTTCAGTGGGGTCCAGGTGAGGACAGGGCCTTCCCAGTTGGTACCAGTCAGGTACTAATCAAGTTCCTAATGGGGTCTTAGAAGGGTTCCAAGTCCTAGTGGGAAAAGGCCCTAAGAAAACTTGGAATCATGAACCCCTGGGATTAAGCTTCACAAACTCAAAAAATCTACAGATTTCTTTGTAGATGTACCCCGGACAGTTTCATAATTCCACTCAACTAAAGAAAACAATGCCTGAACTTTAGCTAAATCTCACAGAAGCTGTAAATACAAACTGTAAGGGGATAAATGCATTCTTTCTGAAAACTGCCATTTTTTTAGCAAAGCTCTGTCAATAACTGAAGGAAGAAACTGACAACTTGAAGCTTTAATTGTGGAGACAGTATAGTTTTGCAAGCTTCATCATTCAGTAGAGAAGACAAGGGGGAGATAAGGAAGGTTCCTCCCCCAACTTCTTAGAATGCACCTTTATTCCTCCTAATGATCAAGAAGTCCTTTTGAAATATGTATCTATAAAACAATAATATTATTGGTGTCTGACTCTGGCCCAGCTAAAGAGAGCACCCAAAATATTCTGAGCTTCTTGCTTTCCAGAAAACAAATTAGGTAAAGTTTTGTTTCAGTTTAGCTAAACGTCACAAACTACTTGAAGATCACCCCATGGAATATTTTGTAGGCACTGAAAAAATTTATTGCCTTATTAAGTCTATTTTTAGAAAGGAAACCCACACACACACGAGGGAAATCCAAGATCTTATACACTCCCAATTCCAGTTAACACATTCAGTGAGTCCTACACATTTCTAATTCTTGGTTCAGAGGAATAAGCAAACAGCCTGCAAACATACTTTGAAATACAAATAGCATATTTCTCTCCCAAACACACTGTCCTTTCTTTTTAACGGATTTAAACATACTTAGTGCTCTCCAACCAGTTTCTGGCTGTTTAGTCATCGGTGTTAACTTTGAATAAATTACACCTGGCAGTCTCTGGCAAACTTCCTGCTTAGCTGGTTTATCAATTTGCTTGTCTTAGGCCACATCCCCATGCAAGCCGTTTGGGTCTGATTGGGCACACATGTGATTGGATGCGGGACTGAGATCGGATGTTGCCCATCCCCATGCCATTCCCAGCAATGGGGGCTGGTGCTGATGCAGCCATCCCCATGCAAACCGCGCCAAACCCTGGCATGGAGGAGCAGTTCCATCTCCTCTACGCCCCCTCTATCCTCATTGGAAGCCAGATTGACATCATCCCACCCCTGTGCCACCTGCCGTAAATGCCGCATCCAGCCTCAGCGGCACAGAGGAGCCAAGTCTGAATGGCAAAAATGATAATTTAAAAAACCCAGCTGTTCAAGCAAAGCTACTACAAGGTTTGGCAGCAGTTGAGCGGTTGAGCAGTTTTGTGCACTTCTGCTCTTCCCGGGAACCACAAAAAAACCCAGCAAGCGGAAAATCAAGCCATTATCATGCCCGCCTTGGTGATCAGGAAATGGGGGTGGAATATTTGCTGTGTAAAAAGGAGAAAAATCAAGCCATTATCCTGCCTGCCTTGGTGATCCGGAAATGGGTGGTGGGATACTTATATAAAAGTGTCTCCTGGGGCAGTGAAGGCCATTCGACCCCCTTATCGTTTCGACTTTAACACCATTTACTTCCCAAAAAACCTCAGCGCTTGCAATCTCCAATGCACAGGACAGGAACGGCAAGCACAAGACATGAAACCCCACCTCCCAACGATGCAAGTGCCAATCTCCTCCCCAAACAGCCCGGGACCGTCCCCATGTGCATGCTTGGCTCGCAGAGCAATGTGTGCCAGGACACCAAACCATGACGAGACTTGATTTTTCCGGTACCAAATCTGACACAGGTTTGGTCCTGGTTTGGGTGATTTGGTCTGCGGAAATCGGACCAACTCAAAAGTGCATGGGGACGACTCTTGCCAAACCGAATTTTGATTTAGACCAAAACATGCATGGGGACACACCCTTAAGGACAGCACACACTCTGGCTTCCGCAGTTGAAAGTACAGGTATTTTTTCTGTGTATTTGTCCCTTTATTTTACAAGAATCTCAATAAGTATCTCTATCCATACATGTCCCCTTCCTATTATATGCAATATCCATTTCTTCAGCGACAGTCTGTACTAGGTTCATTTCTTAAGTAAAATTCCCAGCTTTCTACAGCCCACAATAATTCCTTATCTTAAAAATTTAAGATTATTTCCTCTCATGATCACAATTGATTTAATTTGGATTGATTACTCCCTGGGATATATTAGTTGTATCACACTTTACCAAGAAATATACTTTCTTCTTAATACTCCTCTTTACTCAAATTATGCATTAATCCCTTCAAGAGACAAAAATAGGAACAGGGATCTACCAGAGTGAAGAGGCAGAAAACAGTGACTGAACCTGATAAATAGGGACAGCTGGTGGTGAATACAGGAGAGCAAAATGTAGTAGTGGAAATAGTCTTACGCCCTCAGTGTTTTCTAGCAACACAAATGTCAACATCCCACACCTACCACACAATAGTGGTTTGTTGCCACTGCTTTTCCACTGTAGTTCAAGGAAACCCTGAGGCCGTCAGATCCCTGTCATTTCCTCCCTCTTTATAGACCTCTCAGCCTGACTTGCTGAGAAAGATGAAGAAGACCACAGAACCTAAAGACCAAGTTTATCTACCTCAGAAAATCAGTAGCCTTGTGTGCAATTAGATAATTAGGTCCTGGACATTCCTAGTGTTGATTTTGTAGGTTTTCCTTTCAACTTTAACCCTTTCACAGCTGTAAAAAGACCTTCAAAGATGCTGTTTGTAGCTGACAATGGGCCAGAACCATGACGAGGGTGGAATGAGCTGTGGCAAATGAGTCCCTCATTCAGCCTGAGCAAAACCTGAAACAGATTGTGAAAATGAACAAGCATTAGGTTGAGAAACCAGCTGAGGGCTCCAAAAGAGCTCCCCCTTTGCTTCCTGGGCCCCTGCCAAAAAGCTGGGGTCAGTAATGGAAGATACATCACTGGTTTCAACTACAGAACAATGACAGTAGTGGGCCTGAGGTAAAAGTGTAGAGGACAAAGGTGCCATTGGGAGCAATGAGGAGAACATTTATTGGGCTACCATCATTCTGCCCATGGATCTCCATACTTCCTAAGAGCTTGACAAACAGCCCTGCCAAAATTACCATGAAAAGATGTGTGTGGCTAGGAGGTATCTTTGCAGAGTCTTCCCTCATAATCCTGCTTTGGTTCCTAGAAACTGTTCGGTTGCTTAACTGCCATTGGTTGAGGCCAACTTCTTTTTTGGCAGGGGCTCTGAAAGCAACGTCCTACCCTTGGGATGCTTGGCTGGCTGATGTGCTTGAGGTTTATTATTGCATTCTGCCCATGTTTTGGGACTCAGTCTAAATAGTATGAAGTTGACATCTTGCATTCCTTGTCAGGAGTGGATACTGTTGCTCTTGAAACAATTGTGCAACAGAAATTGCATTCTGCTGAAAATTGGGATTCAGGAGAATTGTGGAGGTGCAGATGAGCATGCTTTGAGTAGGGGTTGCGGCAGGATGGGGGGGGCATTTGGCAGCACATACAACAGTCATTTGGATGCTATGGGCCCTTCATGTTGGACAAAACAAAAAGATTGCCTCAGAAGTGCCTCAGACAGTGTGTAGCCTATGTGGCCCCAAGTCTTCTCTAATCCACCTTTTCTACCACCAAATGCTCAAGAAGGAGGGGCAGGGCATACTGGTGTGTGAACAATCCCACTTTGAAGCCTTCCTCAAGCCACCTCAGAAGCACCTCAGAGAGACAGTGTGTGGCCCTCATGTTCCCAACCCTTCTTCACTCCACCTTTTCTAGCATATAATGTTCAGGAGAGGGGGGAGGGGCAGACTGGTGTGTGAACAATCCCACCTCAGAGCCTTCTCTAAGCCACCACAGAGGTGATCCCCTCCCTCTTTCTTCTGTGTCTAATCGCAGCCTAAAACTCTGGCTGTTCAAGGTGGCCACTGTCAACATGACTGTCCAAGTGATTGTGCACAGTTGGTTTAATCGGGCAGGATGACCTGAGAATGGAAATCCTGTTCCCGGGATCCATGACATTGGGTAAGATCTGGAGCCTCAAGGTGGAAAATAACCACATCCCTATTTGACCAGACTTGGAAAAAATTCTGGGTCATCCCCAGTGTCGCGCGCAGATGAAACCGTTGAAAGGTTAGGTGTCTTAACTACAGGTAGTCTTACAAGTTTAATATTGGTGTTAGGCTGAAGGGAAGTTCTACTATCTTGGGTTATTTTTAAAACAAAAGTAAGGATTGTTGTCTTATGTTTTCAGATGTTTTATAATCATCTGATTATATCTTTATGCGCAGACCTCATAGTTTAAGATGGTATGTGCACACCCTAACCCATTTCAAAGCATAGTCTCTAAATGCTGAAAGAAATCATAAGGTAACTTGAGAGGTAAATTTCTACTGCTGACATTCCTAGCTGTTGAAGATTTCAGAATTACATACTTCTGAGGTCTCTCCAGGGCCTTGTAGAAGACTTCTGTCAGTTGCCATACTGAGAAAACTCCGTTTTGTTTGTTTTCATGGTACGGTCAATGGCTAGCCTTCATTTAAACTTTACTATGGCTTTAGCAATGCTGCTACTTTCTCCCGTTGTGGTCACTTCCCCTCACAGTCATTATACACTGGTCACAATGAACCACCCTCGACTTGGCTTATGGTTTCCTAGAGTACTGTAAATACTGGCTTAACAATCCTTCAGTGGATTCTCTTGCCAATTTTATATTTAATCTTTCCTCTTCTTGTAGGCTTCTGAGCCAATGCCTTTTTTGTATGCACTCCTGGGCAGCTGAACCACGAGGAAGTGAGTGCAGAGAGGAGCAAAACAGACTGATGTAATAATAGGAGTAAATGTGCTGAACTTAAGTTTGGCACATAGAGGGACCCAGGATGTTGAGACACAGTACACCTGTATGGTGACCACCATGTGTAAGTGTGATCTGGCCTTGCCTATAAACCCCAAAATAATGGTGGAGTCACATGATGGATTGCAATTTCTGTGGTGCTCACCCATTCCCTATCTGTACCTGGTTTGAGCCGCTGGGACACTTTTATGAATTGACCAGCAGTGATCATGAACCAGAGACTCCCAGGCATCTCTCAGTTCTAGTAATCAAGACCTCACCAGACTGCCCTGAGAGTAAGACCTGAAGTTTGATGGAACAGAAAGACTTTTGTCATTTGTCTCCACCAAAATAGAAGACAGGGCCTCATCTTCAAAGAGTCATACATCATTGAAGAACTTGTCCAATAAATTTGGCATAGTCTGGTTGGCTCACCAGTATTACCTCAACCAAATTATATGCCAAGCAGCTGATGAATAAGTCAAGGACCAAACAGAGAACTGGACAGAGCCATCTGAAGTTCCACTATGGAAGTTCAAGCTTTGGCTAACTTTGAACCTAAAATAATAGAATTATACAGTTGGAAGGGATCCCCGAGGATCATGTAGTCCAACACCCTACTCAAATGCAGGATTTCCTAAACCATCCCAGACAGATGTCTGTCCAGCCTCTGCTTGAAGAACTCCATCAAAGGAGAGCTCACTAGCTACCTCCCATGGAAACCTGAGGCCTATTCGCACTTGGGCCTTTGGCATAGAAATAGGACAGTTGTGGGACAGAGCATTCGCTCTGCGGGTCAGGCAGTTCTGTCCAGAACCATCCCAGCCTGTCCGAGGGCAGCCTACTTCCATCCAGGGTGTGGAGCATGAAATTGTCCTTCACACCCAGCCCAAGCCATCCCCGGCCATCCAGCAGGGAGAGCATTTGCACTCTCCCTGCTGGACAGTTCTGAAGCCCCACCCTGGGCCACTGCCATTAGGCCCTATCGGGCCCACTGGCTGACACTCCCTTTTGGGGGTGGGGTGAGACCGGGCTGGGCCCGTCCTGGGGTCCTGCAGGCTCCCGCTGACCCAATTGGGTCAGTGGGAGCCTGTGGGGGCCTCCTGGGTACCCACCCCCACCTGTTCCAATGCTTGGTTTGGACTGGTAGGCCCTGGGGGGGGCAGGGCTTGCAAGTTCAAACAGCAATGTTGTGTGCAGGCACGTGCTGTGGTCTGCAATTGGACCACAGCATGCGCCTGCACAGTCCGCCTGGTTGAACCCAACATGACCCACTCCAGGTGACGGTGGCCTGTGGAACACCAAGATGGGCTGGAACCAAACTGTCAGCCAATGGGCTGATATGGCCCAATGGCAGCAGTCCAAGGCAGGGCATCCCACCCCCGCGGCAGCCTTTTTGAGCTGGGACACTAGGGCACAGACGCCACATTTGCAGCTTGGCTGATAAAATGTGAATGGGGGATCCATCCCCATATGTCCACGCCTTAGTGCACTACAGTTCACTATTATGCATGGGGCAGGAGAAGGTCCTCTAGCCTCTGCCAATTCCTGAATAAATTTATCCAAAGGAGGAATCAAAGAAAAAGATGAAAACCTAAATGAAAACCACAAAAGCGACCTTAATTGCAGCACTGAGGACACTGCACTCCTGCATGCGTGGGAACCTCACAAACAATTGTGGACCAGATACCTATTTTCACGGGGGCTTTTGGAACGTGTGAAGGATGCCCTGGGATGGAGCATTCACTCCTCTGGGCTGGCGGTTCCATTCAGAACTGCCCCAACCCATCCCAGAGTGGCCTCAATGTGTTCCTCAGCTCTCCATTTCAGGACCCGGTGAGCATGAGGTAGGTACTGCGTGTGTGCACACATTCCCATTTAGGCCCGTCCCCATGGGGTATGTGCCTGTGGGGTCCCTGCAAGCCCTAGGGACACGATCCTGTCCCCTAGAACCCTCAGGAACTGGGGAAGGGACCGTGCTAGGCCTGCCCGCCCCTGGGTCCAGCCAAACCCAATTGTGGACAGGCCTGGGAGTAGAGTCCCACCTCTGTCCCAGACTTTTCAGGCTAGGACACTTGCCCCTTACCTGCCTCCGTGTGAATGGGGAAAGCGTCTCCGAATGTCGTAGCCTAAGCGCACTACAGCCATTCAACTGTAGTGTGAAAATGCCTCAGGATGTCTGAAGGAACATCTTTGATATATACCGGCTTGTTTTGTTTTTTGCAATTTGCAGTGGTTCACTTCCTTATCCTGTTTATTCTGTTAATTCACATGGCAGACGTAACCATCAGAGGTGTGCCCAGAACTTTTTGAGCTTTAATACACCAACGTGGAGCACAATTGTGATCAAGAGTTTACAAGTTGCAAATTTCCTGCCATTATCTTCAGTTATTTTTAAGAGTCACCACAAAACAAATTAAAGGATGGACTTAAGTCTTTAACTGCCTAAAGCAGATTTAAGCAATATTTATGTAATAATAACTTCAACCAATGGGAAAATGTTGATGGTTTATCAGGGAAATGTTAATCTTTTAAACAAATTATATTATGTATTGCAAGAAAATGGCAACATTATCTGTTGGCAAGCTCACACTGCTAAAGGTGTGGCATGAGATTTAGCAGGCATCTCCAGTAACATAGGTGCGACTCAAAAAGTGCTTCCAGTATTCATTTTTAAAGAAGGACTTGGACTAAAAGACATAAATGCTTAGACAAAACAAAACAAAACAAAACAAAAAAATCCAGACTGCTTAAACCAGAGTAATTTGAGGAACAATTCATTGGTCTTTAAATAAAGGAACAGAGTGATGCTAAAACATGCTCAAAATAGAGTATATTTTTCTGCACTTCTAAATTTTTCATGTGTAAAATGTATTATGCAAACTCTCTTAAATGCTATATTCCTATCATTCACGTTAAAGAGAAGCTATTAGCCCAAAAATTTATTTAGCAATCTACAAGGTTTTCTTCTGACCAGATTTTGTATCGTTACTGTAGATATGGTAGCGTATTAGACCACGGTTCCACCCTGTCTGCTGTAGTTAGCATAATTGTGTATTTGATTAATGTAAATCAGGTGTTTACAAGCAATTAGCTCTTATATGCATTTCATCCATTGATCTTCCTTTATAATTTTGTCAAATGTATAGTTTCTCCTTGAACCATCTCAGCAACTGCCTAGAGCTAAAAATTACATGGTGGGAAGGATTAGGTGCCTCACCTCAACTAGATTTTTTTAAAATATAATTTTTGCTTTTTCCTCAAATTAAAAGGCACTATCTGAGCCCACTTCGTGGGGGGAATGAAGCCGTAGGCGATGTATGCAGTGGTTGAGTTACAAGGCTGGGGCCTTGGCTTACATTTAACTCACTCAGTACCCACACGCAACAATCCAATGGCGGCCGCGTTGTAGTTGCTGGTGTTGGAGACCTATTCAAACATTAATGTGCTGACTACTTCCTCCTTATTTCTTAGAATGCAGCAGACCAATTACCTCTCAGCCATGACTTATCAAAAGCAAAGAGCAGAAGTATAAGGGGGAAAAAGATCTTGCTTAACCATCATCAACCTATTTGTTCCAAATAGGGATGTGCAAAAATATTCAAAACATTCAAAATTCTATTGAATTTGTTTGAATGTGGACGTTCAAATTCGAATCAAATGTCTATACATTCATTTTTTTAACATTCAAAGAAATTTAAATGTTTTGAAACATTCGTATGAATTATTAACCCCCCGACAGATCTACACTTCTTATTAGCAGGGCCAAAGAGACGTCAGAAGTGAGACCTTGACATTTTTTTGATGGGGTGAATTTGAGTTTGTGAAAACAGGATGTTGATCTGCTGGTGTTTTAGATCCCTGCCACCCTGCTACCCCCACTGGCTGCCACAGGCAGTTGAGGTGAAAGTCAGGATCTGAAAGGTTTGGATCTGAAAAGCAATAAATGCATCCTTAAGAGAAGGGACTATATCCTTATATCTGAAGGAGGCAATGGTGTTTTTTAAAGAGCTTTTCAGGCAACAGCAATAAGCAGATTTCCCACATTGTTATCACATTTCAGAAACAGCACTGATCGTGCTCGTTGGTATTATTTTGTGGGACTTGGATTCAGGTAATTTGACTCCCTTGGTCTTTCTAGACCTCTCAGCGGTCTTCAGCACTATTAACTATAGTATCTTTTTGGACCACCTACAGGGGCTGGAGATTGAGGAGCGTTCAGTGGTAGTAGTCCTACTTCAGTTGGTGATTCCAATCAGTGTACAATATATGGGGGTGAGCAATCACAGTTATGAAGACTTATTTGCACAGTTCTGCAGGGTATTAAAACATTGTCCTACATGAGCTATCAGGATGAGGTATTGATTGCAAATGCTGCGCTTTGGAAGAAGAATATGTCCAATGCAGTATGTAACATATGAACTGCCCAAAGGGGAGACTGGAAATATCTCCCCCCAGAAGTTATGTCTCTATGAGGGGCAGGCAGTTGAGTGAGGGTTTCCCAAGACTGACATCACCCAAGGCTGAATGTAGCAAAACAAACAAAACCAAAACTCCTTTACATTTTTTTACATTCATTATCCAATCACTGCGGGGCAGCCATGTTTCTCGGGAGCACTTTGCCTAAACTGCACACTACTGTCAACTCATCATGACGTACGTACTGCACAATGTTAATGCAATGCTATACTATGCAACATTCCGAGAGTCTGATGGATTTGGAGGTAGTTCTGCAACATTCCCTCAGATTGCAAAACTTGCAGCACCACCAGGGATAATCCAACCACACTGTGTTGTTTTAAGACAGCTAGGATGAATGAACCTTAACAATAAAGGACATATAAACACAAGGCAGAGAAACTCAGCTTCAGTGAGTACACTTCCAGGTGGACTTAGTGTGGCCTTCCCACACCAGTGTGCAGAAGGGAGGTTCTTACTACAAACTTTTTGAAAGGCCCATGGTAGGACATTCTTACTTTTAAGAACCTCAGGATGTATCTCATTGAAAAAACTGAATGTAAATCTTGGGTGGAGCCAAAATATCTGCAAATCAGAGCAGCAAATGGGATCTTGGTTGTTCAATGGACCATTGCGTAACACCAGCCTCACACATCACAGTTTTGGTCACGTGTGGGAAGCAAAATGCAGGTATGCAGGAGTGCATTATACACATAACTGCTGACTGTTGAAAACCAGCAGTTTAGCGAAGATGGGATTGCATCACTTTTCCTTAAAGCAATTTCCATTGCATAGCAATTCCCAAGAACTGAACCTCTGATGTTATATGAAGAGCAACCATACCACTTACTGAAACCCAAAGGTTTCAGAGGAGCTACAGGGAGATTTGGGGCTGCCATCTGTTATATAAATCGGCTGCTACCACTTGGCAAGTAAATGCTGTGAAAACCCAGCAGACAGGTCCCCCTGCCCCTATTTAGCATGGGACTACTGGTGTGTTGCCCAATGTTTGTGAGCGTAATTCCAGGTGGGCTTTGTGCTGAGACTGGGGCGCATCTGGGCATTCTTGAGATGGTTGAAATCAAACATGGCTGGCCTTACACTCGGCCAGGAGGAGAGATATGCATCACTGAAGGAGGTGGATATAAAATTCAAGTTCATCACTCACATCAAACAAAACACACCTGATTAAAAGGAATTTTTAATAATCTTTCTCTGTGCTGTTGAACAGTGGCAATATATCAAATAGTGAAAAGAAGTAGATGCTGGGATTAAAATTATGTTTCAAGATACTGAACAAGCATACTGAAAGGTAATACATACTATCTGTTCACAACACAACAGAATCCCAATGGACTTCCCCTTCCATAAAATAGTCAAACAAAATTGTCCTGCAGTTATTACAACCTGTAAACAATGAAACAATACACTTGTTGAAACTCCTGAAACAATCAAAAGAGAAATGAACTTTTACCTACAAGTACATAAAAGTATTATCATGGATTTTATCTGTATAAATTGTTTTAAAGGCCACTTGAAACTACATGCATTACATGTAAATTTAATTGCAAACATTCATACAACTTGATTACAAATCTGGAACTGAAGGAACCAAGGAAGAAAACTAGAATTAAGATCTTCTCCGTTATCAATTTAATACACTTTGAATTACTTATCCAGTAATAGCATGTTTATTTCTACACCACTCTCTTAAAAATATATTTAAAGCAAAGAATAATATTGACTCTTCCAATAAACTTTGTTCTTATTTACATTCCAATATTCCATTACAGTATACACAAAATAAAGAATTCATGACCGTACGCTATCTTTACAAAGCATTTCATAATACATAACAGCTTGAAGTATCTAAAACTTAAGCCAGAAAAAGTACCACCAATTGAATAATTAAGAACAACAACAAAAACATTAAGCCATAACCCTGTCTGGATCGTTTCACTGAAACCAAACACTGTTTGTCAAAAAGGAAGATATATATTTATATAAAAGACTCCATGGCTGGGAGAAATATATGTGCTTAAGTTACAGCTGGACCCATTGGAAAATATTAAATAATATAAAGCGCATTTAATCAGTTTTCTTTCCAATTACCCCAAAAGCTTGTACCTTCTCAATGAGGAACAAAATTTGCTTCTGCACCGTTTTTTATTTTTTACCATCACCCTTTGCACATTCAGGGCATCATTGTCTTGTAAGCTCACCTATTAACACATAAAATTTCCCCGTAACATTAAATTATCCATTCATTATTTTCACTTGCACAACCAAGCTTCTGAGCTTCTATTCCACTGGGAGACAAATTCTCATATACATTCAAAGGAAGTGTTAAGAATATAAAGCTACAGCAATACTTGTTTCAAGTTCACGGTGCACGCAGTTGCAGTAAAGAATAGAAAATGAGAGCACAATTCTCAACATCTGTTAAAACATAAAGGAGCTTATTATACAAAATGGTCATTTCGTGCTCTCCTTGCTTGATTGGACGAGCAGCGGTTCAGCTTGCTGGGCTCTCAAGACGGCAAACTCCTCCTTCGATGGCCACAGACTGCCCTGCTACAGCGCCAGGTGGGAGCCTTGAAATATGAGTCTGCAGAGAAACCAGAGACAATTTAGGAAACCCAACGCAGTATCAGACACCAAAAATGCAAAGCAAATAATCCATGTTCCATTCATTGACATGTAATTTTAGGTATTGCATAATGCAGCGTGTTTTACTCAAAATGCTCAAGACAGTATGGATACTGATGATTAAAGTTGCTATGCAAAACCACAGATGTTTTCATAAATGTAATGTCTCAAATTTGTATTTGAAAATAATACAAAGTCTTACTGATATGGTCTTGCTGTGATACCCCCTTTGGTAATTTGCAACTGCATTTTACTATTTTATCACTATTTTTCTGCGCACTTTTTTTTTATTCTGTGATCTCGTTCTGAGAAACTGAAACAACCTTATTCCTCTCAAGCTGTAATGTACCCCGGTGTGAACCAGGAAACAGCTTAGTCCAACATGTGAAAATGCAAAGGGTTGATCCTAAGAACTTCTGGCCACAGAATAAAGGACCGTCTCAACTGGTATGGTACATATCAATGCAGACAGAAGTGAGTCAGTAGAATGGCACTTAAACATAGCAAGCATCCCTTTTCTTGAAATCAAAGATACACTATCTCAAAATATATCACAGATTTATGATGCCATAAATCCACAATGGGGAAAAAATGGACACACACACACATACACACACACACACACACACACACACACACACACACGCACACACACACATATACATATACATATATATATGTATATGTATATATATGTATGTATGTATGTATGTGTATATATATATATATATAAAAAGAGCATTATGTGAAAAAAGAAATACTTTTTAAGGTTAATTTAAAAATATTGCTATGAACTAAGGGTTTAGTTACAGAAAACGTAGTTTTTATTCTTTTAGTTAGTGCTATTTCCTGACCTTGTTTTATTCTGTTCTGTTCAATGGCTGTAACAAAAACTACTATGACTAACTGGAACAAGCTTCAACAAGATAGCACTTGCTTAATCCACATTATTTGGATAATCTGCAGTAAAGCACATCTAGACACATTTTATTCCAGATTATCCAATTATGCAGATTAAGTACATGCTATGTAGATGAAGCTTGAGCCTTCATGTGCCACAATATTATGTTATGTAGATAATTGGCCCCTAAGGGAGATCTGGTGGTTAGGGGACACACAGGGGCCCAGTATATCAGTGTAAGTCAATGGTACCTTACTATTTGTGTTTGCTACTGCAGTAAACAGTCAAGTAAAACTGTATTATATAAAGAAGAACTGCACATGCAAGACCAGATCAAGAGGCCTTTAAGATACACCAAATATGTCTGTCCCCATTAGGGGTATGCACAAATGCAATTTTCAAATTCAATTCCTAACGAATCGAATATTTGAAAATCCAAATGTATCCAATATAGCCTTATGATTTAGTATAGCAATAACCAGTAATCTTATAGATATATATAGCGGAATAGAAAAAGTATGACATATACACAACCGGAATTTAAAAAGTTATGAGTTTGTTATTTTGGAATTGTTGAGGTGATAGAAGAATGTATAGTTTTAATTTGTATAGGGAAGTGTTTGTTAAGTGTGAAGTTTCTAAATGTTTGTACCATTATTGCTGAGTGTATTTTTAAAATTGAAATTAATTTTAAAAAATAAAATAAAATACAAAAAAAAAAGAAATTTTTGTTGAAATGATAGTATTATTATATTGTATTACTGTAAGATGTTTGTATCTCATGTAAACTTTGGTCAGTGCCAATCCAAGATTTATACAACTTCATAACTTACCTGTAACACAACTCAAGTTTTGACATAGTTTTGTTTATTATTTTATTTAAATTTGTGTATTAAGTTGTATTACAATTGTTAAATAAAAGTTCTTATTAAAAAAAAAAGAAAAGAAAGAAAATCCAAATGTATCCAAATAACAAAAATGAATGTCTGGACATTCAAATCGATATGAATACATTTGCATGTATTTGTATGAATAAGTTGGATATTTGTATCTATGTGGGTACATACACATCTTGTACGTATCCCATATGCATCCTGTATGGACGCGTATGGCTACGTGCAAGATATGTACCCGTACAGATACAAATGTCTGAATTATTTGTACAAATAACTCGAGATATTCATATTAGTTCAAATTCGGAACTCCGAATGTCCAGATTCGTCCAAATAATGATTGTTTCAAATATTCATGCACATCCCTTAGTCCCTTTTCCCCACATTCACTATAGACCACTGGTTGCTCTATCAGGTGGCCACAAATGACGTTTGGCAAGTATTCCAATTTTACCATCAGCTATACATGCCACTGAAGCATATATTTTAGATACTGTATATACTGTAAATATATTTACAAAAGGCTCCATGAAATAATTTTTTAGACCTGCCTAATATATCAGAGGAAAGGAAAATAATTTGAACCCTCTTAGGCTTGGCATCTTAGATGACCACCTAGCTTGTCTTCTTGTGCTGGCAGATCCTAATATACAGATGTTTCAGTACTTCTGTTGCCACATGGCAAGAATGCAAACCCCACATTCCGCATATTTTCTTACATTTGTTTACTACACAAAGATTCTGTTTGGAGGCTATATATTTATAGTATTTGAACAAAATATTCACATATAAATTAGTGCCAGACCATTCCTGGAAGTTAGTACACTTACACATGCACAAAAAAAAATCTAGCAAATATTGAAGTTGGAAGATTTTACATTTTAAAAATTTCACACATTTGAAGAGAACACACATGGATATGTTTTCAATTTTTTTTAAAAAAAAAAAAGCTTGAACCACAACAGTGAAGAAAATGAAGATTCATCCAATGACATTTTTGACAAACTACATAAAGAATAAGCAACAAGTACTGTTCTATAATCTACATCGAAATGATAAAACCAATTTCCAGAAGGAAATGCTGCTGTGCTTTTGGAAGAAGATTGTTTTCAAAAACTGCTACAAAATACAGAATAAGTTAACATTAAAAATGTTTGAGATGACCCTTCTCTGTGCATTATTGAAACACTTAAAGCACTACATAATCACAATGGTTGATGAGCTCTACCCCAAATCTTCTGGCTACTAGATCAATTCATACTCAAGTTCTTTTCCATTTGTACTTCTCTTCAGATTTATGAATATATCTCTGACAGAGGGGTTCTAATGCGAGTAACCATTTGCATTCTACTGCATTTTTTATTGAATTTTTACAGAACAAAAGTACAAACTACATAAAGGTTTATTATTAAGTTGTATGGTTAGTGTGACTGAATCTTTACTGAGGTATTTTTATTCTTTTCTGATTCTGAGCTGTTTATTATATTCATCTATACTTGTATCTGTGGTGAATTAAAACATTTCTGCTATTTATTGTACTTATTATTTGCTGACTGAGATCAAAATAAAGCACAGATCTTTTCTCTAGAATATGATAATCTCTGGAATCGTTTCTCACATAGACTGGCCTTGTATGGTGGAGTTTTGTTTATAAATACTCGTCAAATTTAACAAATTCAAATGCACTATACTATGAAAGTAACTGCTAACAATGGGACACCTGTGATCATGCTACTGTGTTGTATGAACATTTTGGGGCAGGGGAAGAAAAAGAAGTATTTACAGGAAACTCAGCAACATGCCAAACTCCGAATACTAGTTGAATTAGAAACTACATGTACTGTATTTTCCGGTGTATAAGATGGCTGGGCGTATAAGATGACCCCCAACTTTTCCAGTTAAAATATAGAGTTTGGGATATACTCACTGTATAAGAAGACGTAAAAGATGACCCTCGACTTTTGAGAAGATTTTCCTGGGTTAAAAAGTAGTCTTATACGACAGAAAATACAGTACTATTTCTTTATTTATTATTCATATTTCTATCCCACCCTATACTCAAAGGTCTCAGGGCACGTAACAACATTTAAAATCAGACATATATTAAAACAACAATACATATTAAAACAATAACTGTGTCTGTAAAGTCTCACCTGCTCACTCTCATTTATAGATTAATTAAGGGAAACTTTGGAACCCTGTCTTCTTTTTCCCTCTCTCAACTGGTGAGCAACATTAGCAGCAGCTTCATTCCAATATCCATTCCAGTTGGCTAAAAGGTGAGGAAGCAGTATTGGGCCCTTTATGGATCTGGGGGTGTTTTTCCACTAGCACTAAGTACCCATTAAGTACCCATTAAGGACTCATTAGGCTCAGAGCAGGAAGACCTTGTTTCCACTTCAGACTCCATTAGAACCCAATTTGTTCACACCTGTACCAGGGAAATCCGGATTAAATGGGTCCTTCATGACCTATAATCCAGATTTCCTGTGGACCCCATTAAAGGGGTCTACAACCCAGTATTCAGGCATCAAATCCAGATTAGATGCATTGCCCCCCCCCCGCCCCCTAAACGTGGCGTGACAGACATCTCCCACTTGGGTACAGACAGATGCTCCACAGAAAGTCAGCAACCTCTTTTCTCAGTCAGGGAGAAGGTTCAAAAATTTACACTGAAGGCAATGATTTGGGGTACATGGAAATGTCAGACAAGCTCCACAGCAAACACAGTGGAATACTTGATTTTCTTTCTTTATAATTTCACCACTTACTTGCATTTGGACCCTAATGTAAATCTAACACTATTAGAAAATGGAAAGTACAGTACATTTGGTGGTAAAATATTGAAGCCATACAAGGAAGGATTCGGGTTTCACGGAACAAGTTCAAAGTATCAGGAGTATGTTTAAAATTGGCAGCAGCATTTGGACTGCCTTCACTTAAAGACGATTCAGAAATTAGACTTTGTACGAAATACAAATCCTCTTAGATTATATCTTAACTAGCTCTTTTCGCAATTTCAGATCCCTACAATTTCTGCAATAGTACCTACATTCGGAGCTGATAACCTATGTATTTTCAAGTATCTAACAAATGCTGTGTGTGTTTTTATGTTAGGAGGCTGTCTTCTGTGCCAAAGCCTACTGGAACTATTCTCCTTCTGGAACTTGTATTCTCCATGTAAAATTCCTTTAATACTCTGCTTCAACATTTCATATTCTGAGGGGGAACATAGGAGGGTCGCATGTTAGTTGTTCCCAGGTAATGCAATGACAAATCCTAGGAGATACCTTAAGCACTAACGTACAGTTTTGGGTACATGGTTAAGATGTGTCTCTTCACCTTGGTCCTTAGTTACTAGACGTCTCTTCTATTTTGTTACTCTGCACATAGAACTACTTTTAACACTGTTGGTATTCCGAGCGACTGTCCTTAACTATATCAGGTTCTGACATAATAAAATACATTTTAAATACATGTTAATGATTTTACAGTGATTGAAAAGGAAAGGAGCACTGAAAAGAAATATTTCAGGGAGTTGAAATAAAATCCAGAAGTGAGTATTAGAATTCATCATCATGTCCCTTTACGCTTGCAATTTGTGTTGTCAGAATCACAAAAGCCAAATATTCGAAACATATCAGCAGATTTTGATGACTCCAAAAGCATGTAGATGATAAAAAAAGGTGACTCTCCATCTGTAGTCCTATAGTTGCGCAATGGACAAATCAGAAGCAAATTGAAAAACAAAGAAGGGTGAGTAATAATAAAGTGGCTAGAAGATGCAGGAACATGGATGGATGGATTTTTGTGAGAGACTCATCTGAAATCTGCCATCTTGTTTAAATGTAGCCATGAATGGAGAAACAAATGCATAGAAATGTATGCAGTTTCCCAAATTGTGGGGAATGGGAAGGCCAAAATAACTCAGTGGAGACACAGGATTTGGACTGACTGCTGGTGGGGAAGATGGAATGACCGAGCTGCAAACCCGAAACAAGTCATTACAAAAAGCTGGAAGAATAAAGACAATCTGAGTCTTCAGTCACGCTACCACAAATTAACAGAACTGGCACTGTTTGAAATGATGAGTGTTTTTCCACTGGCGGAAAATACCCATTTTTGCACCCATTAAGGACCCATTTGGGTGTGAGCCGGATGACTCCATTTCCACCATGGCACCCATTTGGGACCTGACTGTTTCCACTGCTGGTCAGGAAATCCGGATCAAATGGGTACTTTTCTGCCTTTAATCCAGATTTTCTGTAGACCCCATTAATGAGGTCTACAATGGGGTCTTCAGCAGAAAATCTGGATTAAAGGGAGCCTGTTTCCACACGAAACAGGCAATGGGGTCCAGGGTAGGCTAGGGGGAGGGGATGCACGCATGGGAGGGAGCCCCGAAATCCCAGCTTCAAAGTGATTTCGGAGTCATTTCGAAATCATTCCGAAATCACTCCGAAGCCACTCCAAAGAGATTGGAAAAGACTTTGGAGAAGCTCTGGAGCTGTCAGCATGGTCCGTTCGCTATTAGCGCAGATTTCCCTCCGAAGAGATCAGCACAGACTTCAGAGTCTCACCGCCGGTCTCTCGAAAGAGATCAGCGCTGACTTCGGAGATGTTCCGAAGGGACTCTGGAGCGGCTCCGAAGTCTGCGCTGATCTCTTCGAAGGGACTTCAGAGAGTGCACCCCCCTGTCCCCAGAGACACCTGGGGTGACGGACAGACCCCTTGGGGGTCAAGCCAGATTCCCCAGATGGGTGCAAAGGTGTTTCCATGGCAGAGAGGTTAGCACCCATTGCTAATGGGTGCTACACCTCCCATGGAAACACACTGGGTGCTTCCCTTAATCCGGATCTACTAGATCTGGATTAAGGAATGTACCCATTCCTTAGATCCAGATCTTCTTAGATCTAGATCTAAGGAGCACGGTGGAAAAACACCCCGATTACTCACCAGATAAATGCAATGAATGGATTATCTGAAAATCTGAATGCCTGCCTGGAAACATGGCAACCGTTTATTGATGCCCCTACACATCAGAAATGAGGGAATTATACTACTAGCCCCAACTGTGATTTGAATATTTTGCAGATCAATCTATTTAAAATGTGCGTACCTTATATTAGCAAAATTAAATTAAGTGTTTTACTGCTTTAATTGATATAAACGACTATTGTAACTTTGTAAATTAACTAAGTAAAAGCAAAAAAAGTAAAAGCAAAAGAGAGAGAGGCAGTTTTCATAACACAGCAGGGTCCGAGAACGGTTACATGAGGAGCAACCACACCACTTACTTGCTGAAAGCCAAAGGTTTCAGATGAACTACAGGAGGTTGGGGGTTTCCATCTGTTGGTGGTTGGTATACAAACTGACTACTTCCATTTGCTGCCCAGTTCATTATAGAAGCTGCAGTCTAGCTTCTGCAGCCAAAATCCAGAGGAGCAGCTTGAGAGCCGCTACGATGGTCAATCTGGAATCCCTGCTATCTAGAGTCTCCCACATGTTTAATGGCAGACACAATCAGCTGTAGATGTTAAATGATCAGGCTGGAGGCAGGGTGCAGGCAGAAAGACAAAGAGTTTAATTTTCCCAGGCTTAAATACAGCAGTCAATAGGGGCGTGGAAGAAATGATGTAAAGGTACAATCCAGGGAGGGGACTGGTGGAGCTGGGTCAGGCAGGAAGGTCAGAGGTCCTTGGTGATGTCACATCCTGTGGCCAGAGGCAGGGGAAATCCTCAAACAGGAAGAGAAGGGAAATTGTCCTTTAGAAACATGTGCTCGGAGCACAATTTTTAAGGTGTTTTTAAATGTGCATCTTGTTTTAATCTGTATCTTGTTTTAATTTGTATCCTGTCTTTAATCTGTTGTTTAATTCATTGTTACCTGCGCAGAGACCTTCGGGTATGGGGCAGGACAGAAATGTAAATAAATAAATAATAATAAATAAATAATGCCCAAAGGCTGCTGCATGGAGTGGAAAGATTTCAGCACCTTGTGGTGCTGAGTGTGTACTACAAGTCTATGGAACAGGAAAATATCTTATTCCTTTTACTCACGAGGCAACAGAATTAAGGTATGAGTTAGAAGGGAAGCTAGGGGGAAACTGCAGCCAGGAGATTACTATAGTTCATGTTGCAAAAACCAAGAAGTTCTTTTCCATTCTTGTGTAGCATCCAAGGTGTCCCAATTCCTTGGCTTACAACACAACAGCTCTGGGAAGAGGTGAACTGCTCTGAACATGTGGATACTATGTGTATCCCCATCAGTTTTGACCAATTTCGACCAAAAGTTCTCTGGGCCGCTTACAAGCAGAATAACATAAGCTTTAATTCTCTCCCTCTTACACACACAAAACATACACCCACAATATAATTAAAAGCACGCTACTAGATGTAGATTAAAGGTAGATTTTAAAAACATGATATGTATTCTTTTGGTGAAGCTGAAAAATGTTGCTGCTAAGCCAACTATCAGGGAGGAATAAGTATGGGGTAGGATTACTTCTGAAACATTCCAGTTGGGTTGTGAGTGAAAACTAGCTCTAAAACAAACTACTGTACAAGAAAACAACTGTTGCTGACCCAAAATATATTTAAAAGTTTAGGCACTGTCTTTTACTTCTGAACATGGAAATAATCGCCACCAGGACATGATTCTGAGAAATGATTACTAGGATCAGTCTAAAATGTCGAAGCCTAAATGAATCTGATCTATGTTTACCAAATCCTCAATGGACAAGGAATGATTACACTTCTGCTACTGCCAGCCATGTACAGCTTTTAACAAAACAAGAGTTCACCCCACAATAATAAGCACTTGCATGCCAGCCACCCATACATGAAGCCACAGGAAAATTTCACCACAAAATTTCTCCGAAAGTGGAGACTCCAGACCTCCTATAATCTCCAAGAAGATCTGAATCAGACTTCTGCATGCCTATTTTAATGCTGTTTTCAAAGAAACACAGTTCTAATTTTAGGAGGCATCATTCTGAAGGATAGAAATGGCACAAATGAGTGCTGTTTTGAACTGTGGTCCAAAATAACATTTCCATGGGCTAATAGGTTGTTTCCTCTCAGCCTACCTTTTCCCATCCTCCTCCTCAAAAGTGTATTTTAAGACAGACTAAATACAGTTGACGGAAAAGATTGTTGAGCTACTGTCTTTTAATTAAAACTCTGATCATGGAGCATTTATGGCTGGGCAACTCTTGCTGCCAACTTTGATTAACCCTACCCAGAAAGCAACAACTCCCAGTGCACAAACTGTAAACTCTAGAGTTTCTATTGTTAGATTGTTAGTCAAAAATAAAGAGAACAGGCCTACGGAAAATATGCCTCAAGAGGGAAGGTGCTATTCTTGAAGACAAGCTTCCAAATATATGGGGAAACTTCATCAACAGAACTCTGTACAGCAATTTGTCACTTCTTTAGCAGTGGGCATTGAATACTAAGCAAGTAGCCTGTAGAGAAAGGAAAGAACACTAGCAAAACCAAATATTTTATGTAGTAGTCTACCTACTTCTGATATTCAAGTCCCACTAAATCCTGAGTTCAGGTCCATCAGCCAGCTCTCTAGGAAATTCAGTGGGAGAGTAAAAAAAATGAATATGTACCACATATACAAGACAGAAAGATATTTAGGACTAAGATAAGAGCTGCAAGGTTAGAAATTTAGCCATTTCACACCGTGAAGCTCATTCAGCTTTCTGCAATAGCCACACATCAAATTCTATGCAACTAGTTTATTTCATGATATAAATCAGCGGTTCTCAACTTTCCTAATGCCGCAACCCCTTAACAGAGTTCCTCATGTTGTGGAGACCCCCAACCACAGGGGCGGAGCAGCTGGGAGGTGGGAGGGAAGGGCGGCGGTAGACTCGTCGCAACCCCTCTGAAAGGGCAGTTCGACCCCCAAAGGGGTCCCGACCCCCAGGTTGAGAACCACTGCTATAGATAAAACAAGCATTTGCAGACTGGAAAGGAATATGAGACAAACTTTCACACCTCTTCCTCATTCTCATGTCCTTGTTACTGTCCATCTGCTGACGTAGGGTCAAACCATGCATTCATAACTCTGAACCCAAGGAATGTGAGGACTGAGCACAGGCAGAACAAAGGCCATCACAGCACACATTTACAGACGCACATCCCTGTTTCTATTTTTCTGTTCATCAAACTCAGGTTCATCACAGCTAAAGTAATATGGCATCTGGACAGCAGCAGCGTAATACATTTTCGGTAAGTGAATCTGAGATCCTGTTCTGCCACTGTTAAATCACAAAGCTACAATGGCCATTAGTCGGTGGTTCTGAAACTGTGGTCCTCCAGATATTCTTGAATGGGTCTAGCATGGAATGTGGGAGATAAATGCTGGGAGCTATTGTTTAAGAATATCTAGAGAACCACAGTTTGAGAACTACCAGATAAGACAATAGTGAGTATTAAAACGTATTGTCTTAAAAAAAAATTATAAGAAGAGTAAATGATTGAAAATGAAAACTAAGATTTCAACCACCAATTCAATGAAATACCCACTATTGGCCAGTGTGCAAGATTTGTCAGTAGCCTTTGAAGTCAGGAAAGTATTGGTAAATGATGCTTTGATCCATTACCCATCAAAGCTTCACTTGCTGTTTTCCTGACTTCAATGAATCTAAGTAAATCCCCTCCTCTCTAACATTTGCACACCAGCCGTGCTGCAAATGTCCTAATACAATAAAACACTCTGAGAACCCAGAAATCCAAGAGCTCCCCCTGCGAAGAATACCACTTTACAATCCAATCCGATAGTTTGGCAGCATTCTGTTCAGAAGAATACAGTGCCAGTAACTGTCATTCATGCCATCATAGTCTAAAGAAATTACTTCCACACTCATTTGTTCTCTTTGCATTCTTTTTTAGTTCAGTTTAAGACTTAAAACTGATCTAATCACTGCAGCCAATTCTTGTGGGTTATGTGGTGAAAAAGTGTTTTTGTTGAACTGAACCAAGGAGGCATATTCAATAAATATTTCTGAGCACACATAGGGACCGAGACACTATATAGATTTTAATTTTCTTTCTAAAAAACTGGATTACATAACCAACTTCCATCAAGATCTTTCAAATTAGACTTAAATAGCAAATGCTGCTAAAAGCAGTTTTGACCTTTTGCTTCATTTGATTTTTATCTAATGGGAATTCTTTTGTGTCATTCATAAATAGTTTGTTATGTTTTATTGGTCTTTAAAGTCTTATTTTATATGTTGAGTTTCATTTGCTCACTCACCAAGTTCATCTCAGCTACCAAGAATACTGACAAGATCATGCTATTCCTTGACTGTTCAAGCGGTAAGCAGTCAAGCATTTGTGGTGACTTTCTGGAACACATTTGCAGTCATATGCCCAAAGGAAAGAGAAGAGGAGAGGGATTAACTCTCCCAAAGTAAGGTCACAAACATAATTTAAACGTGAACCAAGAAGAGCAGCTGCGTCTGTTAGACCAATCAAGATTGCCAGCTGGAGAATTCGACAGCAGTATGAAAACAATGTACACCAGATGTCCAATGAAGGCTTTCCATGGAGAAAAAAAATATATGGGCATACCGAACTACTAGACTCGTCATCCTCATGATCACACTAGGCCTCTATGGAGCAACAGACAAACAAAAGGATAGCCTAAAACCTAATGACTTTATTTCTAATTTTATACCTAACTCGACTAGAAATGTATCCCAGTTCCCCCAGGATGGAGGCATTCAACCCGTTGATTTCTTGACAAGAAGACAAAGGAAACCAGATATTGAGGTGTATCATACGGAAGTACGCGTGTGAACGGCAACCTGAAGGGGAGCAATGCCTCTTCCTTCTGGCTCTAGGTCAAATGGCACGACAGAGGCACATCAGCCAAGGATCCAAGTGACAGATGTCTGTGTACAAAATGGCCAGGGCTGTCTGTTCTTGTGTCCGCAATAAGTAAAACAAGATAATCAAACACGGTTAAAAGGACTATGAATAGAACAAGCCAATTAAATGTACAGTAGTTAACAGCAACTGGACAGCTCCTGGCTTTGCTTTCAACTGGTCTAATTAAAATGAAAACAAAGCAAGGGTGTGGGGTGGTGGGAGAGATCTCCTTACCCATGCTCCTCCCCCATTACCCAGACTTTTCACTTTGCTTTACTGTGTATCTAGGTCACTTTGGAGACAAGCTTCTTCCTGCCTCCTTTGAAGCAGGTTTTTAATTCAAATCTCATCAGATCTCATGTATTTCCCCTCCGATCAAAAAACATACATTGTGGCTCCAGTTCTGAACATAATTTACTAAGCAGCAAAAATCAATGGTGGTGCCTCTGACAATATATTTTTATAAGGACAATATATCTGAACATGCTATTAATACTCCAGTATTGTTGTTGATGACATAACACAGCAGTAACACATAGCAAACCAGATATTTATGCTGGTTTCGATAATTTTTATCACTGGCCCGGTCCTTCCCAAGCTCCTAGGAATGAATGATGTATCAGCAAATGATACGAGCAGATCCCAGCAAAGTGGCTTTCTGTAGCTGGCAGATGGAGAAATTATTATTGTTGTTGTTATTGTTATTATTATTTCAGCTCTTAGACATCATGAACCAACCACAGTTTGTCACTGAAACACTTGTGACCTCAGCACACCAGTAAAGAGAGGATTACATCAGTACACCACAGCTATGATAGCAACCATAAAATTAACCTGAATCACTGGATCTTATTTTTGTGTTGACATGATACCAAGGGAACATCATTCCTTTGAAAAGAGGAAATCTAATTTTCTTTTAAAACATAGCTACTTCAACTTAACCAAAAAATTATTGTTAGAAATGCCTTCTGGTTATTATGAAACTATTATACTTGGCTTTGACCATTTTTGACTGTAGAATTGTGTATATATTGTTGATATTTATGATTTAACCATAATTCATTTAATGCAAATATTGTTTACCATGTACTTGTTTATATTGCTTATTTCTTGTATTTTTCTTTCTCCTTTTATTATTTGGAATAAATTAAAACCTTAAAAAAGAAATTTGACAAGTTACGTTTCCGTGTGCTTACCTTAGCTTTACCATCCTGCGCTGACATATATCCCACACACATGCTCTCCGTTGTATGACTCCAAAGGAACTCTACTATGGATTGAAAAACAGAGAAATAATCCTACATGTAAAAGATGGGAAGTAAAAAATGTCTTCTAACTATGGGGTGGTACTTCAAAAAAATCAAGTTCAATTTTTTTTATTACAACAGTGGGGGGGGGTGCTATTTGAGCTTTTGTTCCTGAGTTTAGTATTATCATTAGGGTTACTCTGGACTTGTCCTCATATTCAGAATGGCAGAATTTTTTCCATCTATTTGCCCAGCTACATCTTACCCCTATCACAGTTTCATATCTGCCTTTATTTAGATGAAAGGACTTTCTACTTCACAAGTGATTCCAAGCATACAGGGATAACATCACAATTGTGATCTCATAATACCATGCAGCCATAGTTTCCTGTATGGATATGTCCCTTAAAGTCAAGGAAGCAACGTGACTTAGCTTCAATCTAAATGAAAATAGAAAAGCATATCCTTATTGCAGAGGCAACTAAGCTAAGGCTGCTGGTTTTGCCCCTTCCTCTGTTATTTTAGTGGAGCAAGTAAAGAAGTAACGGTCCAACCTCCTTAAAAACAGAACCACGTTTCAAGGGACGAGTTTGCAAAAGAACTGTGCAGGCCTACTTTGTGACTGTAGAACAGTACAAAACTGCTTCAGATTTCTTCATATTTTTACCTAGCAGAGACTGCTTATCCTGTGGAGAGCTGGGCTCTGGAGAACATCTACAAGATCGAAGAACTATCACTCCTCCAAGAACACCATCCTCATTGGCTAGGAAAGGTGAACCTGTGAAAAAATGAAGAAAAGAAGGAAGAGGAAGCAATTGAGATTTCTTTGTAAAGTTGTTGTGATTTATTTTTTGAAATTAAAAAGTTCACTATGTACATGTTACATAATAATTCCATTCAAAATTTATGTCAGTACCCTCATTCTGACTACCAGAGTTACCAACAAGAAAACTTGGAAGTGGTTTGAAAGTACCTGTATATTCCAGCGTATAAGAAAATAAGTTAAAATATAGAGTTTGGGATATACTCGCTGTATAAGAAGAGTTGGCTTTTCTACCCCGCTTTTCTCACCCATTTAAGGGGACTCAAAGCGGCTGACAAAGCTTTTCTATCCTTCTCCCCACAACAGAACACCCTGTGAGGTAGGTGGGGCTGTGAGAGCTCAGAAAAGAGCTGTGACTAGCCCAAGGTCACCCAGCTGGCTTCGTGGGGGAGGGCAGAATCAATCCCGGTATTCCCAGATAAGAGTCCGGCTCCCTACCCACTAGACCAAGAAGATGACACCTGGCGTATAAGACGACCCCCGACTTTTGAGACGATTTTCCTGGGTTAAAAAGTAGTCTTATACACCAGAATATACTCTACTTAAGTAAATCTGTGGTCTAGACAATGTATAAAGGTGGCACATGAGTACCACTAAAGCTAAGTGCCGAAAACTATAACAAACACAAAATAATGTCAATGCATTAAAGAAAAAATGTATGACTTTGTACCTTTCTGATTTAACAAGATGTTCTGCATCATGTGGATTTTTAGTGTGTTTTGGTTGAAAGTCCACAAAGAGTCAGAAAGGGATACAATCCCACTTCTTTCATCACTGCTTTTAAACAGTTTCTTTTTGCTCCTACAAAAACATTATCATTATAACATGTAACGTTTCTCCAAATGCTGAGCATGCTAACCTCTTAACTTCACCTGTGCATGGTCCCATTTGAGGGTTCTACTGATGAAAAATGTGCTTTTATGTTTCCTTTCAGAAGAAAGTGCACAACATCAGAGAATATATGATAGAATATGGAATAACATCTCTTTTCTAGGACTAAACAGAGTCACCTACTCAAAACACATCAAAACTAGCAGTTAGGCCTAGCTCCAATGCCACCTATCCTTATAAGAAAGAATTAAGGAAAGGATTCGACGAACAGGATGAACGCATTACACCCTGACTGAGGCATCTCAGTGACTTATTGAAATGTTCTGAAACAGTGACATTTTATTTGAAGAGGCTCATAAAATATTTGGCCTTCTAGAACGGTACCCACTACCAAAGAAAGCTGGAAGTCATAGTTGTTTGTATCCTGTTTCTCTTGTGCTGAGAGATCCCTTAGAAGTGTTGGCAAAATAGCAGAAAACAACAGCCTGACAAATGTTTTCTTAAAAATTCAAAACATACTTTTTCAAAGGTGCTACACCAGAAGCTGTAATTATTTTTAAATTAGCCGAATAAAACTTGCTCATTCCTTTTTGTGTGTGTGACTTGAAATTAATGTCATATGCTTTAAAACATGGAAAGTATTTTATGGTTTAAATATGACCTAAATATCTTAAGCCATAGGATTAAATGCAAATGTAACTGGTTAGTTAAGGCCAAGAGTCTTTGATGACACATTTGCAAAATATTAATTACCTTACATATCCAGCAAATTGATTTTATTTTAGAAAAAATGTGTATTTTACATATTTATTCACCCCAACAAGATAATTTTATGAAAAACCTATGTGCTCTATGTATTTTGCAGAAAGATAGGACAAAGCACTGAAAGCCTACTCTCATGGAAGCATAGCTGAGACCAAAAAGGGAGAGCTGAGCTCACACTCTCTGCCTCCTAACACAGTTTAGGATCGCAACTGCTCCACACACGACCCATTCATACTGAGCTCCTCAGCACAGGATCAGGGCCAGTGCTCCGCCCAAGTTTTAATCTGCCTTTGATCCATCTTCAGAGTGAGAATACAGCATCAAAGGGACAAGCAGTTTTCACATTAACCCAGAAAAATCCACTGTTTGGATTAGTTTGCAGATGTGTTCTCCAACCCTGAAGGACACACAACTTAGTATGTCTGAGGCCTTAGCCATAAACAGCTTCCAGCCGAAAGTGCCCATACTTATGGAGAAAGCACTCAGGGTTTACACTTAGTTGAACACTATCTGCGTTAACAACCTAAATTTAAAGTCCAGTTTGCACTACTGCTCCATTTGTGAAATATTTCTTTCTGTAAAATTTGCGATTAAGGAGAGACATGATTTAAGCGTAAGCTTCCTATGGAGATATAAATGGCCTATTCCAGTTATTCCAAAAAACCACTTAGCATCTATACAAACGTAATTCTTAACAACTTAGGTAAAGAAATGTGTGAAGAAAAATATAGAAAATTACGAAAAATTTGGAAAACAGTAAAATCCAAATGAATTTTTATAAAAATCAAGTATAAAACCAATTACCGTCAGACCCCCGTATGCACCGATCCGTTAACTGTTGTTTTAGTTTCCTGTGGTGACCAGACCAGGCCACCTCCACCCCAGCATGCACATGATTTCCCATAATGCCTTTGAAATCCCATGGGATTTCACAGGAATTACGGGAAATGGAGTGCATCTTGAGCAAGCTGGGGAACCTATCCCACAGATAGGGGTCCGACTGTATACTTAGATAAAAATACATATCCACTGAGTCATTAAAGGTTAAGTTGCATAAGCAAATAAGGGGCAAGGGTAGCTGTGACACCTGTCACATGATAAATTCTATGGAGTACAGACATTTTTTAAAAAGCGCAAGTATAGAGGAGCTGTGTGTGTGTAATCCACACAAGAACTAAGAGTGCACACAATTGCTTGATTAGATTGCTTTTAGACACATAGCTACTGTTCACCACCACATGCGCCCACACCAGTGGCTTGTGCGCTTTTCAAATCCTCTGTGATTATGAACACAAATGAGAGGGCAGCACAGGGGAGACTGCATCATGCTCTAGCTGTGTGCACATGAAACAGTGCAAGCTCCGCACAGAAAGTCCCATCAGGTGCCAATATGCACGCAACAATCTTGATGGCATGGAGACAGATGGGGCATTAAATTTTTGTCCCCATTATAAATTTGTTTTGAGGCTCCGCATTAACTATCTGCAGCTCATCACAGCATGGTGGAACTATAACTCAGGCAGTAAAACGTATGAGTTTTTGTTCCAAACAGCTTCTGATTTCTTCCTTATGGTTTTTGGGGAATTATTTTATTTCTTAATACTTGAGGAATAAAAAATAGTTTTTTTCCGGTTCTATAGCTAGAAAAAACACATTACAAAAAAAAACAATCTTGTCCTAATGAAACAACAAAATAATAACTTAAATGGTACACCACAGAAAAAACAATTTTTTTTTGTTACTTCAAATAAATCCACTGAAGTCAAACAGGAGTTATTAAGAAAATTAGACAGTAATCTTTATAATGCAATTTACTCTGTTCCACAAAGCCACAAACTAACTGTTACACTGAATAACACTCAAAGTCAGCTTACCTAGTGCTTTGCAAAGAACAAAATAATTGATGAGCATCTTTTTACATCTAAAGGTGCAGCTGATAAATAGAAGTTAGGAAACAGTACTAGCCTGGTTTAAAAAGCAGGAAATACTGTACAACCACATGCTATAGTCTCCCTAAAAAGCGAGGAAGGTAAACCACTAAGTATATAACTGCCTTAATAACTTCCAGTGAGTATCTATGTAATACATTTTCAGGAAAGCTGGCTGGAACTGGTTTTTCTAATCAGTTTTATGTTGACCTGTTATGGAAAGGATGCTTTATTTAAATGGCACCTTTGTTTATCTTATTAATAGACTGTCTCTGAAAACTCTTTTACATAACAGGTCATCATGTGGTAAGCCAGTCTGGTCTTGGGGTTAGAGTGCCAGGCTCTTATCTTCTCGTCACTAACTTCGATTATGCACTCCTCCATGAAGCCAGCTTGGTGACCTTGGGTTAGTCACAGTTCTCTTTCTGAGCTCTCACAGCCCCACCCACCTCAGAGGGTGTCTCTTGTGGGGAGAAGAATAGAAAGCTTTGTCAGCTGCTTTGAGAAAAGCATGGTAAAAAAGCCAATTCTTCTTCTTCTTCTTCTATCAATTATGGCATTCAAATTACATCAGTCCCAAGAAAATCAATAAGGTCAAGAGCAGATTCTCACTCACAACTAATAGTACCTAGCACCTAGATTCGGAATCATATATGGTAGTTTGCTCTCCTGTTCAGGCACCATTATTTACTGTTTTAGTGGGCTCAATTTTTAATTGTTTTTAATATTGATTTTATTGTAACTGACCCTGAGATACCTTAGGGCTGGATAGATAAATAAAGTAATTAATTAAAATGAACTCTAATATTGAAAAGATTATGTTCTATTTCTGATCAGAAGGGATGGAATACTTTTAGGATCTGATCTGAAAATCATGTTATTCCTTACAATAGAAGCAGTGAGAACTTTTTAGCAATTAATACCTATTTGAAATGCAGCCTTCGTTTACTTGCCACAACGCAGGCTATTCACTGAAATTGGAAAGCTAAAACTAACCTCTCAAACAGGATCTGAAGATGTATACAGCTGTTGGAATATACTTTACAGTACTCCTCGCTCAAATTTCATATAAAAAAACAATTCACAACAGTGACAAGTGTCTAAGGTAACTTCTAAAAACATTAGAAAGGATTACATATGGTATTTGCTTTTGAAATAGCAGAATCCTAGAACAAATGTTTTCTTTAAAATAAGAAATGTGGTTAGTGCATTCTTATCTATTATATACAGAAGTACCCACACAGAAAACTCCTATGTAGTTATTATTTAGCTAAAGAAACACACAACATACCATTTAATGGCAAATACACAAGAGAATCGTGCCAACCGTTCTTCAGTGCCAATGATAGTTACGTTTATTAATCAGACTCCAAGATTCTTTTAAAAGCACACACGCACACACACAAAACAGCCTTTAAACCAGTTAGCTGGAAATAATTCAGAAACCCCAAAGACTTTTGGCTCTCCTTGCATGGCAACAAGCGACGGGGTACCGTAAACAAGATGGCTGTGGGTTTTAAAGTCTCCTTACCAGCCCAAAGACTAGGGGCTGGAAAAGCCTGGCCCTCCATTCAAAAGAATTTTCATTTCCATGTTAATGATGTGAATACGTGCGCGAGTGTTTCTAGGTCACAACTGAAAACAAAGTGTACTTTTAACTAGGCTTTTATTGGATTCTAAAATTCCATAATCAAAAGACTTCAAACTAGCTAATGAGTTTCATGAAGGAAAATGATGAAGGAATTTCCATTATCTTAAAAAAAAAAGCTGCATGTCCGTCTTAATGCTGGAGAGGACGCTTAGTTCTAAATGCGTGTTTGAATACACCTAACGTTTTATATTTGCATTTTTAGAACATTTTATGCTTTCAGAAAACATTAAAGGAAGCATTTTCTTCAACAAAAAACAGACTTTCTTGCCCAGTGGCTACTTTTAAGAAATCCTCCACAGTAATCAGCACCATTTACTCCCCTTGGTACTTCTTCACATCTCTTCTCATTAGCAAGGAGGTGGGACAATCAGTAAAATACTTAACTTTATTACTTAATGAATTTTTTTTGCATTCAAATTCGATTCAAATCAAATGTCAAAACATTTTATTTGAATGTTTAGAATCCGAATGCAACAAAGTCTAAGAAGGACCTATCCAAGGTCCCCAACCCTTCAATTACTGAAGATGCTGATACAACCAGGGAGGCCTCATCTGCAGATCTTAAAGCATAGGCAGGTCCGACAGCCTAATTTATTCTTTCCTCTCGTGCATGGAAAGATGACAAGCTTCACAATCTTGAGCATCTTATGAAAGCAACATCCAATATTCTTTCCTTCTCAATGCTTCATTTTGCAAGCATTCTTGCTATGCCAGGTGGCACATTTCTTCTCACCACTGCTGCCATGGAGTCTCGGCACGGGTCCAATCAGACAGAGGGCACAGTGCTCTACCATACCAAGGAGCTCAGAATTTGAATCCACCCTCCTTGCAGCATCACACAAACTGGTATGGGCATAATTCATTACACTCCAGTGAGCCAGTTTGGTCTAGTGGTTAGGGAGCCGGACTCTTATCTCGGAATACCGGGTTTGATTCCGCCATGAAACCAGCTGGGTGACCTTGGGCTAGTCAAAGCTCTCTTCTGAGGTCTCGCAGCCCCACCTATCTCACAGGGTGTTCTCCTGACTGCACTGATAGAGCTGATCTTAATTAGCTCATGCCGTGACTGTGAAGCTCATGTGAGTTCTGCAGCCATACCCCCACACTTCCAAAGGGCCTAGGGAGTGTTTTTGAAAGCATGCTATGGCACACTGCTGAAAAGCATCCTCCGGTAATCCTGATGACAGGAGGCAGCCTTCTGCAAGCCTCCTGGGTTCTAGACTAGGGCCCTCACCCCTCTGGTAGCATTGATTAAACAGTACTACCAGAAAGCTGGATTAAGAGTCAGTGTGGAAAGGGTCAAATTGTCATGATATCTGTCAAACTTCTGGTTCACAGTCCAAATGAAAAATCATTGCAGTAAGGAGCTTATGACACGAATATTTTTTTCTGCACAGCTTCCACATAGTGGTCTCTGTGTGACCATCTTGAGTCCTGCAAGAAGGTCTAACACGGTGATGGCCAACCTATGACATGCGTGTCACAGGTGACACGCCAAGCCCTTTTGGGTGACACACCTGATCACCCAGGCACCTGGGCATGTTGTGTTTGCTTGTTCTTGAAGTGTACGAAATCCCAACTTTTAATTGAAGATTTAGCAAACGAAATTCAGCAACAAAAGTCACTAATGTAAAGAATTATTTGTTTTTGCTTTTAATACATATATCAAAAATATAACTTTTTTACTAGAGCTACAAACATCACAAAATTATGGATATTTCTAGATGTGACACAGCAACCGAGTTAAGCTAGGTTTTTTTGTGAATTTTGACACACCAAGCTCAAAAGGTTCACCATCACTGGTCTAACAGAATAATCTTTGCAACACATTGCAAGTCTAAGCAGTGTGATCTGCCATTTTCAAAGTTTAAAAGGGCCTTATGTGCACTTCTACAAATATTTCCATTGTTAGCGTCACATATCTGCCTGCCCATAAAACAGGATAAACATTTACTGCACTTCACAAACTTGGCTGAATTTGAAAGGAAGAAATGAGTTACAAAATCCCCTGTTTAGTACGGAAAAATCTTTATGTTTACAGAACACCATTTTCACTTTGCAACAGAATATTATGTACATTGCCTTATTCTTTCATATTAAATACAAAAAAACACACACCACAAGAATTAATTCAAGCATTTAACTCCTGCTTCAACTGTCAACTATATCACAAAAGACGAGGAAAGTACATTTGTCACTAGGGTTGCCCAATGCTATTTTTTCAAATTCCAAATGCATAAATGAGGCATTCCCAAGAAATGCTTCCAAGATAGTGAGCATTTTTCATTCTATTAAAAGAAAAAGAAAAGAATGGGTCCCTGATGACCAAGGCCACATTTAATTGTCCTTGGAAGATCATAGTAACGAAGGGTGAAGTCATAACCTTCCTTTCCTGGGGTTAAGCATCTCTGAGCACCATAAGTAGACACAGTTAGAACTACACTCTAAATCACATACTCAGTCAAGCTATTATTTCTGGTAAGAGCTGTACTATTATATTAGAAGTTTTAATGTGACCACAAACATGCAACTTAATGTAAAAAAGATCAAGAGAACAAGTCATACTGTCATGAGCAAGCTATTAACCTACTTTACTCACATCAATTTCACAGAAAAAGGAAAAGCTGCATCACACATTACAGCTCAAGCAAACATTTCTATCACTTAAAATCAACAGCAGGAAAGCGCCTAAGAAAAGAACTATTCAGCACATGCCCAGTATTTTTGCATAACCTCTTCAGTAACGTTAGCAATGTGGATTCCGAGAAGCAGCAGTTTTAGCAAACCACATGTTAGGCATTTGGGCTCCATTGGATCTGATGGCATTCCTTGAACAGCACCAATATTGAACTATGCTCTCAGTAAAACACCCTCCCTCAAACAAAGCACTGTGTGATTTTCTTCCATAAAATATCACCAGCATAAAAAAAGCACAAACTGAACTGTATTAAAGTTCTGCACATCCCTTCAAAAAACTATCTTAAAAATACACTAATGGTTTGGAAAGTGTTTTATTATTAGCAAGCAGAAAACTGTTCTAGATGTTGTTAAATTACTATCCACAAATGCCACTATTCATTTTTGGGGGTGACCACTCTGGAAAAGATAAAACAATGTGTGAAAATGAGATTCTACTAATACAACAACCTTCAGTAAGAGGCTTTTAAACAAAACATATGCAGTCATATAACACCTACAGATTCAAGATATATTTCCAAGCACTTTAGCAAGAGTCCAATGAAAGCCAAATGCCAAAAGTGGATAAAATTCTACTTTACCACACCACAATGAGAAGAAAGGGATTCTTAAGGGATTGTTTTGGCCTAACAAAAAAATATTCTGCTCAATTTTCTTCTCAGGCTTCTGTGACTTTTAATACACAATCAATGAAGGTTGGTTGAAACAGTTTCATATGCATGTTTTTAATCCACAGTTTATTTTTTCCCTCTCCATCATTTGAATATGTTTTTTAAAAAATTATGTGATAACAGGTTCCAAATCTTATTACGAACACCTTATGCATTGCTTAGCAATGATAGAAGAGAGGATAGCAAAAGAGCTCAGGTAGTAATCTGAGAGAGTATGCACAGAAGTCATTTTCTATTCTTATCTAGAATAGGAAACAAAATACTGTTTTCAAGGATAGCAGGGAATTATTCCCATCCTTCAAGAACTGTATTACCTGTCCTTGTGCTTCCACATTCAATTTGAGATGCCAGTTATCACCTTTCAAGTCATATATTACTTGGGTGCTAACTACAGTATATTCTGGCGTATAAGACTACTTTTTAACCCAGAAAATCTTCTCAAAAGTCGGGTGTCTTCTTATACGCTGGTGTCGTCTTCTTATACCGTGAGTATATCCCAAACTCTGTATTTTAACTGGAAAAATTGGGGGTCGTCTTATACGCCCAATCGTCTTATGCACTGGAATATACGGGTACTTGATGGACTACCTCCTCCTTGCTTGTTCTGCTTACTCCACAAGGTCGACACAAGAAGTCCTATTCTGTGTACCATTACCAAAGGAAGCATGGCTGGTGAATACATGTGATAGGGCTTTCTCACCAGCTGCTCGCCAGCTTTGGAATGCTCTTCCATCCCTTATGCCCTTTCAAAGGAATCTGAAAACCTATTGCTTGTGGAAAGCTTTTCCTTCCTTCATAGTGCAGTTGTGTTTAACTAGAGCTGTTTTGCTGTTTTACTGAATTTTTAATCTTTATTTTAACTGTATTTTTACATGCATTTTTAGGAAAACTTTTATTTTCATGTCGTTTTTGTACTCATTTTTTTACTGTGAACTGCTTTGAGGCCTATGGGCAATGGGGCAGGAGATGGATGGATGGATGGATGGATGGATGGATGGATGGATGGGGAATTTTTGAATGTGTGAATAGAGGAGTTGGAGCTTGGCTGGATAACACAGAGCAGAAAGCTTAGCCTTCTATAGCATGGAAGAGTGACAGACTTCGAAACCCAAATGCTCAAAACTTACCTGGCCTCAAAATATAAGATAAATTTAGAAATACCTGGTAGTACTCATATCATGAAACCTCAATAAAACAATTCAAACAAATTATCCACTCTCTATTGAGATATGGAAATAATTTATTGGAGTGAAAAACCATTAACCATGCTGAGGTGTATCGCAACAATACAATACAATGTACGCTAAGACTTTTGTTTCTTTTCCAATGTCTCCTTATTATGCCCCTGAAAAATTACTTACAGACAGTTAATAAAGGCTTAATAAGGTTTGTGTTCAAGACTGAGAATTCCAAAGCACATACATATGAGGAGGAGGCAGCTGGGGCTTTCCAGATTTAGAGACCTATTTTGAAGCATTTAGAATCACACAAACGGTACATAGTTACAATAGACAAAAAGAGACATGGGCAGATATAGAAAAAACACTTATTAAGTAAAAAAATGGTATACCATTGCCAAATATAATCACAAGTAAAGATACAGTAAATAAAAAACCCATATTTGATTATTTGTTCATCTTAAGTAAACATTTTCTTGTTCATAGAAGTGGCATCCACTTTAGCTGGTTTCCCATGCTTTCCCCATGCTCCAGTGTGCCAGTAAGTAACAATTGCCAGGTTAGAGGGCTACTACAATCAATCATATAATCAGGTAACAGGAGAGGGGTATGACTGAACTGAAGGGACAGGTCCATCTTTTTTGTAATATAGTTCAATTCCTTTTCCCTTCTAAATCCTCCTTTCCTTTTTATTTCAAGTCTATTAAGAGTACAAATGCTTACTGGATTCAGCCCCACTGAACCTGCAACTCTGAATGGCCCTATGACCAAGCTGGCTACAGAGCAGGTTGGCAAGAAATTGTGATAGAATATGCCGAGCTCTTTATTCACTACATGGTGAAATGGGCCAGAACCAAGGTAATTTGGACCCTGCTGAACCAACCCAATGCTTATTGGGCCATGAGCGGAGGGGAAGGGGAAACCTGCCTTATATTATTTACACTTTCCTCTAAGACACTTCGAAAGCTTAAAGATAGGATCAAAACCATTCTTGCTGGTCTTACTACTCTACCAAGCTAAAAGTATGTTAGAGACAGCCAAGTAAAGAAATCTTCCTGGTGGTATTGGCAATAAATAGGCTACCTTTACAGGCAGGTGGTCAACCAATAATAGGTTCAAAGGAAACATAACACCCGCACATTCCTCTACAGCAGTGGTTCTCAACCTGGGGGTCGGGACCCCTTTGGGGGTCGAATTACCCTTTCAGAGGGGTCGCGATGAGCTTCCTGCCGCCCTTCCCTCCCACCTCCCAGCTGCTCCGCGCCCATGGTTGGGGGTCCGCACAACATGAGGAACTCCATTAAGGGGTCACAGCATTAGGAAGGCTGAGAACTGCTGCTCTACAGTCATTCAACAAACAGTTCTGTTCTACAATAGTTCAGTATCTGAGCTTTCTCTGAGGTTACTTAGGAATAAACCAAAGGCATCATATCTGTGAATTAAGGAGCCTGTTTTAAGAATCAGTAAGAAACCAAATAAGCAATCTCACCCCATTTTAATTTATTTATTTATATTTATTTATATTTAAATTTATATGCCGCCCCATACCCGAGGGTCTCTGGGCGGCTCACAGCATTTAAAAACAGATGTATAAAAACAGTATCAAAACAAAACAAATTTAAAAATGCAGTTTTAAAAATACAAGAAAAGTTAAAAACAGCAGTGATTTTCAGTGGGGGGAAGTGTGGGGAACATTTAACCAAAGGCCTGCGTGAAGAGGAACGTTTTCACCGCCTTCCTGAATAGGAACAAAGGGGCCTGATGCACCTCAAGGGGGAGACCATTCCACAACCTGGGGGCCACCACCGAGAAGGCCCTCTCCTGGGTACCCACCCCCCTAACTAATGAAGGCGGAGGGATCACCAGAAGAGCCTCCCCTCCAGATCTTAAAACACGGGCAGGTTGATACAGGAGAAGGCACTCCTTTAGATATCTGGGGCCCAAGTCATTTAGGGCCTTATAAGTCAAAGTTAGCACCTTGAATTGGGCTCGGTAGTGCACTGACTGTCAAAGATCTGGATCTTTGAGATAGGATCCTCCCTGAGATCCAGGGTCTATTTGCACTTAGGCCTCCAGACGGAATTAGGACAGCCCTGGGACAGACTTTGTTATGAACGCCTTACACATTCAACCATTTTAAGTGCAGAAACAAAATACTGTATTTTCTAGTGTATAAGACTACTTTTTAACCCAGGAAAATCTTCTCAAAAGTCGGGGGTTGTCTTATATGCCGGGTGTTGTCTTCTTATACGGCGAGTATATCCCAAACTCTATATTTTAACTGGAAAGTTGGAGGTCGTCTTATATGCCCAGTCGTCTTATACGCCGGAAAATACGGTAGTTTTTTAATCTAAAGATCCAACCCTTGAATTTTCTACTGTTCTACTTATTTTACCAAGGAATTTACCAATGAAATAATTAAAAATCAGACAATGTGATTTCCTGTATTCTTTCCAAACATTCATTCTTTCCGAGTTGAAGTGTACCTATGATGAAAATTACAGGCCTCTCTCATCTTTTTAAGTGGGAGAACTTGCACAATTGGTGGCTGACTAAATACTTTTTTGCCCCACTGTAGAGGCAAAATCCAGGAATCTTGCAATTGCAGGGGAAAAAACATGAAACCTGGTTTTTCCTGCATAGTGATATTACCCACCTGCCTAGTGCTTCTTCCAAGAATTCTTCCTGTTGGAAATACCCATTGCCCAAGTGTGAGAGTGAAACCTGGCTGAAAATACCCACTGTGCAAGCATAGGAGCAGGCAATAGTGCAGTTCAGCGTACTTCATGCTATTGGAAGCCCTGGAGTGAGCATGCACCAGAACAGGAAGGGTCCAGGATAGCCCCCACGATTTTGCCTTGCCATCTGACAGGGACGGTGAGAAGCAATTGCGGGATCTAAACAAGATCTCGCATTTCCCTGTCATCGTCCAGAAGCAGCCTAACATGCCTCTGTGCACTTTCACAGTTTGGTCTAGTAACTAGGGAGCTGGACTCTTATCTGGGAATACTGGGTTCGATTCCACCCTCCCCTATGAAACTAGCTGGGTGACCTTGGGCTAGTCACAGCTCTCTTCTGAGCTCTCACAGCTCCACCTACCTCACATGGTGTTCTGTTGTGGGGAGAAGAAAAGAAAGCTTTGTCAGCCGCTTTGAGTCCCCTTAAATGGGTGAGAAAAGCGGGGCAGAAAAGCCAACTCCTCCCTCCTCCCTCCCTTCCAAGGATAGTCTATCAGTCAGACGTTTTCAACAATCCACTCCACTCTGTCCACTGCTAAACAATTTCCCACATCTAAGCCTTCAAACTACTTATTTAAACTGCCATATAAATCAAAATATAAAAGTATAAAGACATCATTCCCTCCCCCATCTGGAAATTTGCCAACTTATCAAATCCTGAGTGAGAAATGGCAAGATACAGAACCCTGGTCAGACCATTCCCATTCCCAGAATTCTCCTGCACTCTGACAATGCATATCAATAACTAGCACAGTATTGCCTTCAGCATGCTTGACTGAGAATATGCATGTTTAAAGCAGAAAAGGTAGAACGGTGGGAGAAGACTGAAACTAGCTCCCCCGCTTACAAAGAAGCTTGAACTTACCAATAAACTTGTTTTGCATAGTTTCCAACAAAGCTTGATGAGCATCTTCGTTTTGCAAAGCACACGAACATTCTCTAGCCAGCAAGGTTCGAACAAGGTGCTCTCCACAACCTATGTGACACAAAATATTGGCACAGGTGACCAATATTAGTACGGGAGAGGGGTTGAACTAATACAAATTATTATTATTTTCTATGTAAATCTCAGAGAGAACCCAATGAACGAAATGAGACAACCAAGGTTCCATTCTTTGCTGGCATTTTGCTAAAATCCATGCCCTTTGTTTTTGGTGAAATGCCCCACAGTTTCTCCTCTCAGCCAGTTTTTGTATTTACTCTCATTTTTAATGCTTTGAGATCTTTTTTGAAACGGAAAGCAATACAAAAATGTCTTGAATAAATAAATTTGTAAGGTCACTGTACTCTAAAAAGTAGAATCTCTTTTCTGTTTATACTCTTAGTTTCTAAAAAAATTCCCAAGAATGGTACTATTTTTTAAGAAAGTATGAAAAGCCTAAGAATTAAAGAGTCCAAAGACATCAGGGAAACAGGCAGGTACCAACAGCATTGCTTTCTGAAGAAGACCTAATTTTGGCTTGCTTAAGTTTTCTCATCATGCATAGCAAGCAAATGCTGCAGATATTTACCCGGCTCCACGTATTAGAGGTATCTAATGAGCTTCATTTGCTTTACTGTACAAATGCTACCATGCCTTGGTTAGCTCATAAGGTTTATCTTACCAGGTGATTCTATATTGTGTCCTATGGGCATCTTTTAGGAATAAAGAGAAAGATCAAAGCAGGCTGAGAGCCTATCCACATTGGCTCCTTGAAATGTTCCTACCTCCTTCTAGTGGCATAATGGTGAAGATATCATGTTACCACTCCATTTGCCATGGGCCTGAAAGGCACACACATGCCAACCATGTAAATAACGTGTTTCTAATTAAAGTGAGGACCACTTCATAGGATAACACCTGGGATGCTTTAATTTAGATATTCAGGATGAGATGTGTGTAGCCAGATAAAATTGATAACTGTATCTTATGATTACCCAATTTTAAAAGCTTAAAAAGTTATCCTAGGAGTATGCCTTAATGAAAATGGATATTAATACAGGACATAAGAGGTGCCCAGCTGGATCAGGCCACAGCCCAAATTGTCCAGCATCCTGTCTAATAGTGTTGCCCACCAATTGCTTCTAGGCATCCTCAAGCAGAAGAGTAATGCAATAACTTCACCTACACTCAATTTCCCGCAAATGGTGTTTAGAGGCATCCTACCTGTCTCTTCAACCCAAAGGCAGTCTTTAGGCATCCATTCTGATAGCTTTTGATACACCTGAACTCCATGAATTTGTTCAACCTTTTCTTAAAGCTATCCAGACTAGTTGCTATCACTACCTCCTCTGGTAGTAAATTCCTGAGACCAACGATCAGCTTCATACAGCACCCTCTGGTTTGAAAGCTATGTGATAGAGAATACATTGTTTTCTCTACTCACCTCTTCAGCCTCATCTCATAAGGTTCCAGTCCCCTGGTCATTCTGGTTGACCTCTGCCCTTTTTCCAGTTCCACAATATGTTTTCTGAGGCATGGTGACCAGGATTGTACACAATTTCTCAAATGTAGCCTCACTACATAGAGGCACAATGATGCTTGGAAATTCATTTTCTACTTCCTTCCAATATATCCCCAACACTGATTTTTTTTTTCACTGCTGCTGTGTACTCGGTTGATAACCTTCATCAAGCCTCAAGTCCCCTTTCCTCAGTCCTCCCCCAACGTGCATCACCTTGCATATAGTAACATGGAACCTCATTTGTTACTCGCCTATCCTCCAACGTCAAGAGTTCCTGTGGAGCTCTCCACAATCTCTTTCAGTTTTCACTACTCTGAATAATTTGGTCATCAGCAAACATTGCTATCTCACTGCTTACTCCTACTTTTAGGTCATTTATTAATAAATTAAGACCAGAGGTCTCAATACTGAACCTTGGAAGACTCCACTTTTGACTTCCCTCTATTTCAAAATTTGTCCTTTAGACCCAACAATTCCTGCTTCGGGCATTCCAACAAAATACAGTTCACAACTGTATTTTTACCAAATCCATTCCAAGGTAAAGCTATCTGTCAAATCTTTTGAGTGTTGAAGACCAGTACAAGAACTGAGTCCCACAGTTAGTGCCTCAAGCCCTGAATTAAGGCTAACCTATTTGTTAAAGCAAATGTGCCACAGGCAGCTATAAATCACGGATTCAGCATTAATGCCTTGCCAGCTGTAATGCATCCAGTGCTTTTGCCTCCAAAATTTTTGGCAACCTTCAGAGGATTGTGCAATAGTTGGCCAGCAGAGACACATCTCCTTACTTTATAAGCTGTATGGCTGATGCCGGAAAACTGTTTAAATTGGTACTTTTCTAAATTTTTAAACACTCTAGCCAAATAAGTAACACTAATAAAATCAGGATGGCAGATACATTTCAGCTTCCTTATAAACATTTCATATCTCTATTTTGGCTTATATGTGCTTGACAACAAAAAGCAAGCATTGCATGACACATTCAATGCTTTCTTCCTGATGGTGTCCAACATGCATCTGAAACCTTGCTTCTTTGAGGTGCAGGAATGAGCTCATAAGAACATAAGAGGAGCCTTGCGGCATTGGGCTACAGCCCATCTAGTCCTGCATCCTCTTCCACACAAAGGCCCCCAATTGCTTATGGACATCTCAAACAGAAGACAAACCTTCACCTGCTCTCAGCTCCCTGCAAATGGCGTTGAGGGGTGACCCTGCCTGTCTCTCCAACATGAAGTACCTAGGAATTCATTCCAGTAGTGACTAATAAGCCTATCATTCATGAATCTAACACTTTCTTAAAGTTATCCAGACTGGTTTCTGTTACCTCTCTTCTGGCAGCAGGTTCCATAAATGACATTCTCGATTCATTAGTCCATGTCAACCCTAACTCTCCTGCACATACTTATAGAACTTATAATACTTCTGCAAGCAAACATTGCTTCCACACACAATAGAGGGTACCAATCAAGCCTTTTGTAGCCACTCATTTTTCAACTGCGGACAGAAGTATCTGAAAAATTACAACTACCCTCAACGTAGGAGTCCTGTATTACTTATTAATGTTAGGTCCATAAATTGTTCAACATACTAATTCTTGTATTACTGTGTTCAATGACTTAGAAAACTGTAGTGTAGAATAATATCAGTTGTACTATTTATTCTTTCTTCAATTTTTTTAAAAACTATGGTTAGGTTCCTAGAAAACTGTGTTGTGTCTAAGGGAAAATAGGATAGGGGGAGCTGTATCTGAATGTGCTGGTTGCTCCTAATGCATCATAAAGCTATAGGCATTGTTGCCAAATACGCACAACTGACTTCCATGTGTGTTAAAGTCTCCCAGAAGTGCCAAAATCAGCAATGCCAGAACTCCCAAATGAGTAAAGCTAGAAGTTCCACAGCTCGGAACTATTAAAAAGCGCCAGAGCTCTTGAAGATCTGATCAAAGTAAACAGTTTAAATCCCAACATCTGAAAAAATGTGGTAAAGTCCTAGTCCTTCTATAGAACTTTTTTCATTTATTTATGTTTTTATTTGATTGGCAAAATTAACTAGTCCATATATGTAACACCGTAAAGATAAAACAGTAGAAAAGTTATTAATGTTACAGTCAAAATTCTCAAAAATTTGTAAACCCTAATCACACATACCCTCCTAGCTCCCTCCCCAGAACAGACAATTAATAGCTATTATTCAGAATATATTGGATGGTATAAATGGCTTTTTGACCTCATTACTTTCCTTAAAATCTTGCTTATAGTTAATAATGGATTCCGAGTTCTTAAACCAGAATATGTTATAGGTATGCCTCTTATACATTTCTCTTCTGTCCCTCATAAAATCAAAGGTTAGATATTCCAGCACAAAATAATACAATTTTTCCAAATTCTGTTTTGTTGGGCCCTTCCAAATTTGTGCTATTACTGTGTCGGCTGCTCTAACCAACTGCTTGAATAAGTATCCAATTTACTAAGGCTCAATTTGATATCTTGACTACACAACACATACCTCCCTTGACCATATAGTTTGTTCATCTGTGACACCAATTTGTGAATATGAGTTATGTTTACTAAAATTATATAGCCACGGCGACAGAATACTCAGATATTATGAATGAGAATGATAGACAGAATTATGGCATTATCCACACAGCCATTTTTGGTCATCTTCTGGTTGGCTGGAGACAATGTGATCTGTGCTGAGACCTTCGGATATAGGGTAGGATAGAAAATTGAAGTCCAAAATACAGCCATAATTGCTGTTATGGACAGAAAATGGGGTAGCCAACTTGTGAAAACACTTCACCTCTGTGTGTTTTGCACTGTCATGGGTTACATTACACCCACAGCAGAATTTCCATATGGCTCTGTGCTGACATAAGGTTTGATCCATGAATCTATGCTCCTGAGGCAGCTGCTCTATGATGCAGCCTAAAAACCTGCACTAAATAATAATAATAATAATAATAATAATAATAATAATAATAATAATAATAATAATAATAATAATAATAATAATAATAATAATAATAATAATAATAATAATAATAATAATAATAATAATACCCCCAATGGGTGTGGCCTTGTTGTGGCGGTGGGGCTTGAGTGCTCCAATGAAGCCAGACTAAGTGCACCCAACCCCTTTATCACAATGGAGACACAAACAAAAAAAGAAGTCTATACTGGCTCGGTCGTCGCCCAGGATAAAAAGGACCGTGGTGGCTGCTGAGGAACCTGGGCAACCATCGACAAATGGGCTACAGGAACAAAATTCACAAACAAGGAAGCGGGAGAAATTCTCAAGGCCAGAGAATCGCATAGTCATGATTAGTTTTAAAGCAGCAATTTAGTGCTCTAGATTAAATAACAAAGAATTTACTCTTGGGGTATAATCAGAAAATCTTGCTGATACAAACTGAAATATTTAGAACAAGCCAAATAAAATAATATATATCATTCAGGGGTCATTCGGATACACTTGTCACTTTTGAAGCCAGGTTTCTTTTCCTTGTAATTTATTTGCTTTTAAAGAGTACACTGGAGTTATCCATTAGTAATTCTATGCAGTCAATCTTCCGGAATGGTTTATATTCCTTCTTTACAATGCTTTTTAAACTGATTAATCTATGTACCTTGCTCAGCTGTCCGACTCTTCACAGCCCTAACATTTTTTGAAACCAAAGCAACTAAGCCAGTGACACCGCCTGACAAAACAAGGCCATCATGACATCACAATTGGTCATCCAAGAGCCCAGAAAATAATGAGGCAGATTACTCAGAAGCCAGAGGGTAGATCACAAGAGTAAGAGAGGACAGGATGCAAATTCAGAATCAACAGAAAGTAAGAAAGGATTTCTGGCCTATTGTGTCACGTTATTTAACAGTATACTTGTATGAAAGTTACTTGAACAAGCTTGAAAAGGATAAAATCTGGCAGAGATAGATTATGAAAAAGAAAGCATTTGGCAATATTTTCTGTCTTCAGTCTGCAAGATTAAATTAATACCGACACCCACCCCATAGCATACCCCCTAAGCTATCAAGGTCTAACCAGTCATACAAACTGAAGCAGATTTTCATTTCAACCAAGTAAAATTGATCCTCTACTACAGCTTTCAGGTTAGCCCCGACCCAGGGTACCTCTAAACACTGCAAAGTAAGTGATTAGCAAGTGCACTGCAAGCACAGTTCCCACCCTAACATGCAAATGCCAATACCCAACTAGAATACTCAAAACCACCAGAATAAGCACTGTAATTTAAGCATGGGACTGTAAGGACCTGCAAAAACACTTTTGTTGTAAGATTATTAGCCCAACTAATTCCTAATCAAAACCAAATAGTTCTTCATTGTTACAGGCTCCTTCCAGTCCTCTCCTCAATCTTAAATTGAGGAAGAACCTTAGAGTCTCAGTCTCTGAACTCTTCTGCCTGCTCCCTAAGTCGGCTAGCATGGTATTAGATACTTATCCCCAGAAAGTTTATATTTCTCCCTAGTATTGTTTTTCAGACACTGGAAATTCCCTAAGATCACTGCTGAATGATACCCTTTGTAGCCGAAAGTTTGTGGTCATGCTGAGCTCTTTCTCCCACATGATAAGGATTCTTCTCACCTTTGAGAGTTCCAAGCACCCTGCTTAATGAGGGGGGAAACAATATACTGATTTGACTCTGTTCTTAAAAATAATCTCCTGGATCACTGCACATTGGGTAAATAAGAGGAAATAGCTCCCCCCCTTTTTGTATTATTATTATCATCATCATCATCATCATCATCATCATCATCATCATCACCATCATCATCATTATTATTATTTATTTCTAAAGCGCTGTACATTTTACAATCAATCTGTTCTTAACACTGTTTTGTACAACATTCATTTGCTCTTACACAATCAGGAAAATGTTACTTTTCTTGCATAACATGGTTTTATATGACACAATTTTGACATGGTTGGTAAAGTGTGCCTTCTGCCATTTAATGCAATCCCAGATGCCTTCAACACTATGACGTGGCCTCTGCAAAGCCATTGGCTTCCATTGGTAGACTGAGCTTCTGCAATCCCCCTAAGCACTGTTTTTCCATAAATGCAACAGCTTGTACAATGCAGTTTTCTAATACATAGTGGTTTGCATGAACCAAACCACAATTTTAGATTACTATAATTTTGTTAAAGCATTTCTCTAAAAGATTATAATAAATTGATATGATACAACCTGTCTGAGACTTCTCACAAATGGTGACCATTTTCTCCCACAATTGTTTTGTAAAAGGTCTTCATTTCTAGTCACTGCTGTTATTATAACTATTGCTGTTGTTGTAACTATTGTTACTGCAGCTACTGATCAATACAATAACTCACATAATCCAGGAGCTGCGTGAATTCAAATCACATATGCCATATCAAATAACTGATGACTATCAGAGTTCATGATAATGTATACAAGCTATGTAACCTCTTTTCCTTACTGATGGGCGCATATCAGCTCGATTGTTAGGCCACATATCCATCATTCCTGCAAACCAAAGCAAGGGTATATGGCACCATAAGAGCAGGAAATTTCATTCTGAAGTCAGTGAATTCTGTCTCCTGAGGCTTGGAGCTGGATCATCAAGGGGAATGTTTAAATTGGGGGTAATGGAAGGGTATCCTCCCTGGGCATGTGTAAACACCTATGCAGAAAGGGAATAGCAAGTTATTTCATCATATGCTGCAATTTAATTTCCACACAATATAAGAGAACTTATATTACCACCTCTTTCAAGCCTGAGCCACCAAAGCAATTTGGCTCCAGGAAAGGATATTTAAAATCCTCCCTTCCAACATTTTTACATAGGACCTTTACAAAGGCAATCTGGATTTTAAAATTATTTAAAGTTCTCAGGTCATGTATTCCTTTTGTTTCTCACTGGAAATTCTATAGCAAACTTAAGAGCAAAGCATTTAATTACTAAAGATTGCAATTTTTGTGTCTTGACATCATACAGTTTAAGTAATAGGAGTCCTTAGTTCTTTTGTCCCCAAAACATAGAGGCTGGGTGGTAGGGAAGCAAAGTTTCATTAATTTAATTACTCAACATTAAAAGCCACAAATTTCTACAGAAGTCCTGTCAAAGTCATAAGTGATGACAGACGGCTTGCAACCCAGAGCAAAGTTTCATTCATCTTAAATCCATGCACTACATGGTTATCTATATAACCTCTTTTCATAACCGCTGGACTCATATCAGCTAGATTGTTAGGCCACAAATTCATACTTCCTAACAAGAAAATGAGGCACCGAGACATTCATGCATCTCAGCAAGGTAGGCAGGTCCCAACTGCTCAGAGGCAAAAAATAAAAAAGGCACTGCCCCAAAGATTGGGAGTACCTGTTCTAAAAGTTCTTAAAATAACAATAATGTCTTTTGTCCTGTGGACTTGGAAGACCACTTGATCTATGCTCTTCTCATTTTTTGGGCAGAAGATTCTCTGGAATCCTTGCACACAGGGTGGTCGTTGCTCTTGGACAAGTCATAAATATAGGCCAATCCTCATCCCACCCAACTGTCTTCTACAAGAAGACAAGAGGCAGGAATCCCTTTGCTTGAATGGAAGGACCAAACACAACTTTCCCTCCTCCTTCCCTCCCTATCGATCACAGATTCATCCATGATTTTGCTGATGGTCCAACTAGGGTGCTTAAAACTCATGTCCCTATAGTGCTACAGACTCGGTTGTTATTCCTGGAATCCTTACAGCGACCCAACAACTGAAAAGGTCCCTTAGGACTGGACACTCATATTCCAAGAAATAAAACACAACATCAGAAAGCCACAGAAACCTCTACAGGCAGACAGCATTACACAGGCTCCATTAAAAAAACAAAACAGATTTTAAAAGGCAAAGGTATTTTTTAAAATACTCAGACTAATAAACCTTATCGTGTTTTATTCCCCATGCCTGAGTAGGCTGTTTTTTATTTTGAGATGATTTTATTCATTCACACATCTGAGATCCTGTCTTGCAACCAGTGGATTCCCAAAGCAGACTTTCATCTCTGTTTTGTCCATTTTTATGATTATTCTTTTACAAGCTACTATCAGGCTACTTGGTAGAAAAGCAAAGCATAGATTTATATATATGTACACCAATCAGTAGGTCAAATACATCAGAAAATGAATTTCTCCCACAGGGCTAGAAGCAGCTGGAGGGAAGACTACTGCTCACCACAACCACTGCTCCACACTGGCAATTCATTAAGGAAAGAAAAAAGAAAACTTTGGAATTCCAGTCACTGATAACCCGAACAACACGCAGTTCACTGAAACGATTTTCTATTCAAAGTCAAACCAAACTTTTCCTGGCACAGTATAAATTACAGTAGTCTCCAAAATGTATCCAGCATCTTTCATTTTGTCGTTCTTTTAAGCCAAAAAAGAAAAGACTTTCAGAGGGCACACAATTCTTATGTTCTGGCAGTGTATCTGGTATTTTACAATGAAACATAAAAGCATGCAAAACTCAAGCGTTAGCAGTGAACTCATTTTATCACTTTACATGACCTTTTATTAATACATGTTGTGTTTCTCATTTGAGCTTGTCACAAAGCCCAACACCTACAACACGGTTTCTCCTAAGCAGATTTCTGACGTTTAAAGCAACCACAACAAGAGCCTTAAAAAACCTCAGACGGGCTAAAGTAAAACATGACTTCTTATTCAAGCTCCGCATCTCAAGAGTCATTTAAAGCAATGGGACCAAGATGGCAAAAGCGAAGAACTTCTGTGAAGCACAGAGTTTGGGAGCAGCATGTCACAGAAATTGTTTTCTGCTCCTTTTGATGGGCTTTCCTTTCAAGTCAGGAAATTAGAAGCAGGTGTGTCAGAGGGCATCCACATTCATACACCACACTGAACAACACGCGTTTTCAATTTCCAGACATGAAAGCAACTCCTCTGAACAGAGAAGTGAAAATCCAACCTTCTTTCTGCAGGCCATATGCAAAAACACTAAAGGGAGGGCTGAAAGTCAGGCAGTGCGTTAAAAGCCCATGAGCTATTGTTAGATACTATACCAGAACAACAAAGTAGCTCCAGAATCTAAACAAAACCTAAACTTCATACAGTGTAATTAGAGTGATGTATCTACTACAAAACACCATTTAAAAAACTACTTTGTTCTTTTTCTCCCAATGTAGAACTCAATCAGATTTTTAAAACTCATTGGAGTAAGTATTTCAAGAAAGTGCCTTAAAGCACAGTAATATTCAATCATTTAATCACAACTGAGATAAAAGTTATATGCAACACAGACACATACATGGTTTTATATTCGTAACAGTACAGGATCTGCCATTACCCAATAAAACATTTCAGAAAATAGTCTACTTTCATGCAGGAGGGTATGTATTCACACAGGAGAACTGTTGGATGAAAAGCAGATACTAAGTGATAATGTCATTGTGAATTAACTGTGGGAGAATTTGCAAGACTTGACAATTGTTTTCCAGCTGTGGCGGGACTAACCTGACTTCAAGATATGAAGCATCTGAGGAAAACACAACAGGAAGATTCTTGGCACATCCCAGAAAGTACGAACTGGGGTGGAAGTTTTCCTTAAAAGGAAAGAGATCCTGAAGTAAAAGAAAGTTCTCCTTGGCTTCGCTATTAGTTAAGGATTGAACTTAAGTTCAGTAAAAAGGCAGAAGGGACATCACAGGTTTAGATCTCCAAGTTTCGCAGACTAGATGTCTCTCTTGCTAAACCGCTACAACCCTGTATGACAGCGGTTCTCAACCTTCCTAATGCTGCAACCCTTTAATGCAGTTCCTCATGTTGTGGAGATCCCCAACCACGGGGGTGGACCAGCTGGGAAGGGGAAGGGAGGGGCGGTGGGAGACTTGTCACGACCCCTCTGAAAGGGTAGTTCGGCTCCCAAAGGGGGCGTGACCCACAGGTTGAGTAACGCTGCTGTGTGAGTAGACAAGTAAGATGGGTTTCTTTCTTCTGAATAAAGGCTCAGAGATTTGAATCAGAAATAATATTCATCTATCACTTTTCTGGAAAAAAAAATTCCAGTATTTTTTTAAAAGAACACAAAACATTTTTCTATTTCAATTTCATATCCCAGTGAAAGCCTACAACTGTGTCACCTGAGTTTTGCATTGTCTTAATATTTTTGGTGGCAGCAAAGGGAGAGGGGAGGAAAAAATTCCTTAGATGGCATGCTTGAAGATTAGTAAGAACCTGCACACTCTTTAAAACCATAGGAATGTAAGAGGAGCTACTGAGAGATCTGGCCACAGCCCATATACTCTAGCATCCTGTCTCACACAGTGGCACACCAACCACTCTGTGTCTTACTACTTCTGCTAAGCATATATTTTGTTTTTGTTAAACAGAACGCAACGTGTCCCTTACACGAACTTTAACTGTATACTTGCAATGAACCATTAGTATAACTGGATCTAACATAGAAGTGGTCTTTTCCACAACATTTGGTCACTTTAAAAAAAATCTGTTTTGAGAAGAACAGCAGCACTGGTGGCAACACATTTCCTTCTTCCATTTGCCTCCCCTATTTTTGCCAAGAAGTTCAGTATCAGGGTCAGGCTGTAATCCAGTAGGACCAACCCAGATGCTTGGACTGAGATTCAGATAAGGGAATGGGCTATGTTACAGACAAAATGCAAAATTAGACCTCCACCAAATATCTGTTACTTTCTTGCAGAAAATATTTTTACTTTTCCATTTAGAGAACCTTAATCTTCAAGATAAAATAGTTTTTTAAAATAGTTTTAAAAGCAATCTGGCGAAGCATCTACACGGGGTGATAGGCAACTGATTCCAGTGGGAGATCACCCCACTGCTCCTGTCACCATTGAAGCAACCTTGGCTTCTGGCTGGATCAAGAACCCTAGCACCAGGGTCTCCCAGCCAGGACACTGCAAAGTGGGGGTCAGACCCAGTACAGATGTAGCCTAGGTAATTATCCTAACAGGACTAGGTTTTACTACTTGGAAGCTTCAAGAATCTGCAAAATGGCTATATCAGGTGCTACTCTAGACCTTGAAATAATGTGTGTGTTAATATCCATATCCAGACTAAGCAATGGCTCCTCAATAAAGTTTATCAGCTTAAGACAGAGACCGTTAGATGAAGTTCAACTGCCAGTGATACATAGACAGCTGTAATAGTATAACAACCCAGAAGTCCATTACCTTCAATTTATGCCTGCTCTTTATTTCTAAGTAGCATCAACAAAAACCTGTGCACCTAAATGAAATGCAATTAAATTAAATTAAATGCAGGACCACAAAGTATTTAAAAATTAGTTTTATTGAGTCCAGGCTTCATAGATAAAACTGAGTAAGACTGACAAATGACATTGGGACAGTTTTCCAACATATCCTCTCAAAAATGTGCAGTTTAAGTCATTATCAAATTAATCATCACAAATATTTTGTTGTTTTGGAATTTTATACAGTACACCTCTAAATATAAATCTCAAGGTTATTTACAAAGAAATTTAAAAGCTACAAATTTCTTATATAACACAACCAGCAATATAGTAAAATTCAAAACTCAATCTCTAATATACTATCATTATTTATTTATTTAAGATATTTATATATCGCTTCCTAATAAAAACATAGTTTCAAAGTGGTTTACAAAATATGAAGGAATATACTATGTGAGGCTTTTCACCAAAAGCTGAAACATACTTTTAGGACAAAGAAAATTATAAATTCTTAAGAGGGGTGTTTTCTTTTCTTTTCTTTCTTTTTTTTTTGTGTGTGTGTATGTGTGTGTAAATGGCAATATATTCTTATGCTCTTTGCTTTTCCCAAGCACAATGATGCATTTTGGCTTGCATATTTTTAACTTTTAGATTTTTAAGAGCCTTTGGAGGGACTGTAAATTTCAGTGCTTTTACCCTTATAAATAAACATCAAATAGAGCAATCCAAACTCATTACCATCTGCTGGAGGTTCGGATAGAGCAGAAAATTCAAAAGATAATAGTAACTGCCTTCCGAGCAGAGTCTGTGTGCTTCCATGCTGGCTTTTAAATGCCCCTGTCAGTCACTGCTGCCAATACAAGTCCACAAAAGGGAGGCAAAGAGAGACAACTTTGACATCTAGCCAATCCAAATTCTTCTGACCTACAAGTCACACAGCAAAACGCCAGCAAAATAGCTGCAGCAGGATGTAAAATACTGGCATCTGATCAAATGGAGCTTGGTTCAGTTAGTTCTGCCTTAGGTTATGATTGTTCTGTTAATCAAAATAGCATGAATGGTCCAAGTGGATTGGACCAAAGACCAAGCCGCTCAAGTACCCCCATTTTCCTCAATGGGCAACCAGATGCGTTATATGTTTTGAACAGGAAATAAGAAGAAGCCTGTTGTGATAGTTTTATTTAGTAAGGAGGCACATTAGTACTAACTGGATGTTGGGAAGAAGCACTAGCTGTTCCGAACCATCAAAAAGGATGGAATCTTTGTTAATTAATGAAATATGCAGGCATTAAAACAAAACAGCCACATCAAACTAATAAACCTCTGATGTAAACCAAGCATCTGGTACTTGAAGTAACAAAAATCCCTTCCAGTGGCTAGTTGGGTGTCAATCCATGATTCCATTTCCTCTTTTCTCCCCCAGGAAAAAAAATTAGCACAAATGCCTAAGTTTTGCAATAGAAATATTTGGTTCAAGATGTCAAATTGAAAACCAACCACACACAAATCAGGTGCTTTGAAGCCCCATCAAAAGGGAAGTCAAACTTGTGCTGATATTTGTGATCCCTGAAAAAAATGTGAAAAAATTAAGGATATATTTTGATTCTGTTAAACAGAATACTACGCGGCCCTTACCCTACCTTTAACTGTATACTTATAAATGAACTATTAGTATAACTGAACTTACATGGGACTGGTCTTCTCTACAACCTTAGGTCAACATTTTATCTGCTGCCCTCCTTCTGAGCAGCTGCTGCTAGCTTGGATCTCATGCCTTTATATGTGTTGTTTGGCTATTTTGCTTCAGTGTGCCTCACACTGTACTACATTTGTTGTAAACCACCTTGAGCAAATTTTACGTTTGGAAAGGCGGTATATAAGTAAAAATGGAATAGAATGGAATACTGAATTGCATTTGCCAACTAGAGGCCCGTTTTGTACATATTAAGAGATTTTTGAGCTCATCACAATCCTTTAATTTATTTTATCATCCTAAACATCTTTCTGAGCAAAACCGGCCACATCAGAATTCACACTTGACTACGACTGAAAAGCAATAGTCTTGGAATGTTAGTGGCCACATTCATTATATCCTTCAGTTCTGAAAAACTACAATTTACTATTCTTTATTTTCATTAATCAGTTACCTACCCATGATGAGGCTGTCCTAGTTACTGGTACCTAATAATTCTCAGAAATCTTCTGAGTGATGTCTTCACTGTCTATAGATATTTTTAAGCCCAAATAGAAAATGACTTCTGGATCACACTTGTCCATATGAGTACTGATATTCTTGGAGAAGCTTGATAACATGTTAGATAGAAAAGATTGTTTCTTATAGAAGTTCTTGTTGGCTGCCCTTAAGCAAGACTTGTGCTTCTACATATTTGGTAATTTCATTTTGAACAACACTTTCCATCAAGTTCTCTGGAACACGGAAATCTTTTAAGAACTAGTGATAAATCGAACTCTTCCCAATCTTTAGATACACCAACTACATTCAGCAAGAAACCTACTTTTTATTAAGTCTACTTCTTCCATAACTCTAAGGTGGATGCCATTCAAAGCCAATCTGGGCAGAATAAGGATACAGAGATGTAAAGGATGGGAAAATAGGACATCCTGTATGCAACACGTTCCAAACCTAAATCCTCATCTGAGAACTTCTTGAGGCTCTCTCCCAACTGAAAGCTTTCATGTCTGGAATAAAGATAATGCAGATGTGGCAGCATTGCTAAGGTAATTTAATCAAGAACTAGCAAGCTATGCCAGGCAGAAGGACAGAGGGTGTTTTTAATTATAATTTATTGCTTTGAAAAATATAGAAGAGCCAAAGAAAATATGGACTGAGGCTAAACTGACAGCATTAAAAAAGGGGGGACATGAGGGAGCCCTCCTCCTGCTTTAAAAATAAGAGCAGGAAAAAATAATTCAATATGAGTGGCCAAACAGAAGCTCCCTCCCTCCTCAATGTGTCCACACTGCATTTTAGGGACTGGCTGATATGGATGCACCGTAATGACACTTGGACGTACTGCAGACACTTGCAAGCTTCAAAAAGGTGGCCTCAGATGGAAGAGTTGCTCCCTGGATAGGGGACAGCTATAGGGCAGAAGCTGGAATGGACACATTGGGCTTGGCTGCTTGCCTTGTGGCTGAAATAAGAGACAGTAACTAGGATGAGGGTGGGTGTGGCCCGTGAGAGACATGGGGGCAGCCAGGGCCCCCAGAACCGGAGAAGCAGGAAAGTTGCTCCTTGAAAATGCTTCCAATGCTCATTCTCTCATCCTTTCTTTGCAGAATCCTACCATCACCATGCTTACTTCTTGTTACTTGTTACTTTATTTATATCCCGCCTTTTTCCCGAAGGGACTCAAAGCGGTGTACAAAAAATTAACAATTCAACATCTAACATTCAAACAACCACACTGTTATATAAAATCCAAATATAGAATCTGTGGTGACATGGCTCGGCCCCACCCTCCTCGCCCTCCGCAGAGCTGCGCAGAAAGGAAGTGGGTTGCCAAGCACCACAGACCACCGCCAGTTATGATAGGGCTGTATACCAACTGGTTCCCCCAGCCCACTGGTGTCCTGCTTTATATGTCTGTGAGACAGACTCCCCTAAAGCAGCAAGCAAAGACTGTTGTAAACAAAACACTCAAAATTTATTATTACAACAAAATAAAATAAAGAAGCAAGGTTTATGAATAGCAAGTGTTCTAAAGTTGCTTGAAAAGATGGTTACTGTCAAATATATATAGTCCTGTTCCCTTTAAGGAGCTCCCCTGTAAGCCAGCAATGTTTGACAAGCTCCACAGTAAGTCCTTCCACTTCTCAGTCCTTCCCTTACAGATTCCCTCTACCATGCAGTGAGATAAATCCCCCTGATAATAGAGTTAGGCTCAGGGCAATGTTGTTTGCCCTGCCGGACCCTGCTCCGCTCTGGCTTCGAATGAAGTAATCTGTTCACGCGCCCTCCTGTCAGTAGATGCGTGCCAAGATCTCCCCCTTTCTCCGGAGGCAAGACCTCCCTCCAGTCCTCTCCCCTCTACCCCAAGAGAAAGTGAATTAGACATCCCGAGGGTACAGCAAACCCTCTTTGATCCCTCCTCTGCTAAAGCCCCAAGACAAGAGATGCCAGGAATGCTGGGCTGCTGCTTTTTATAGTCCATGATCCGGCTGTTCCCATTGGTCCATTTTCGATGGGCTCGCAAGACTCCTTCTGCTCACTCCTGTTACTCAGGCTGCCAAAATGCTCACAAAATGGTCCCATGGCTGCAGCCTGCCCTCTTTGAATGTTACAGAATCTAAAACATATAAAACAAGCCATATAACACATTTCTCTGCCCTCATGAAACAAAACTAAATAGTAGAAGCTAGCAAAACTTCCCATTTTCTTCATTTCTCCAAGTTTCCATCAAAGGAACAAAAGACAAAAAACTTGATAGCAGTGTCCTAGCAGACATTCCGATAATAGACCAGGGGTGGCTCTCGGTTCATAAGATATACAGTAAAACCAGTCAAGGTATGTGGCTCCAGCAGGGAATTAGAACAGAGGTGGGAGACTTGAAAGGTGCTCTGACTGAGCATCAGAAGTTGAAGTCATAGGGCAGACTCAAAGGCAGGCTAGAAAAGGTGGGAGGCAAGTGCTCCATCAGACAAACCAGGAGCAGCTGTGAGGGAATGACCCAGATGGTGAGGGAATGACAACAGAGCAGGGTGGTAGGCTAGGGAAAAGCTCTTCTGTTCTTCATTGCAGCATGGCTGGAAACAATACTGGCCAAAAAGAAACTTCCAGGCGGAGGGTCATCGACCACTAGGACAGCTGGCTAGGAGAATAAGAAAAGCCTTGACATGTCAGAAGAGTAAGGAATAACGACAGACGTTACTTGAGGCTGAAGCACAGAGTCCTGATCTATCCAAAGGTCTGTGCTGAAAAGAATAAGTCCAATAAAATATCAATGCCCAAACAAAGAGTGAGGATTATCCATAATGTAAGAGGAAGCCATACCAGAACAAATCTTACCAGATGCACTGTAAACAGTATTCAAGAAATTGACAGAAATGAGTTGCAAGTGATTTGAGGTCAGAAACCAGGAATACCTTACCAAGGACAGGGATTCGGCTTTAAACAAATCTAGGAAAGGCAAGGGCCTGAACCCAGAGAAACACAGGGCTAGTCTATGGGACTTCAATGTTAAGGCAGTTTTGGCTTGTGTGAATTGTGGCTCGAATAGTCCAGAAACTAGAGGGACAGAGATATGAGACAGAAGGAGGATGCTGACAAGGTGCTGCCTACGTTATCAGGTGAGGTTCTCATTCTGCATCCCACTTCTCTGCCAGCAGTCTATGACAGGCTCAAGCATCCGCCAAAGGATTAAATGCGATCAATAACAAGTTGCCTACAATGCAGAACTACCTCATCACGCCCTCCGCCTTCAGCCACTTCAAACTAAATCTTCCATCCAGGGACACATATTTTTCACCATTCCTTGCCACTGGCCAGAATATTTGGCATTCACCATTCACCATCCTTAGCTTCCAAGATCCTTGGTTACCACCCTCGAGTTATGCACAGAATTCTTGCACAACAACAGATTTAAGGAAAACTACACACCAAAATCAGTGTGGCACATCATTCCTACTATACTTTTGAAGCACTGGCAGCTAATGGACAGATGTCTGTTATTTATTGCATCATTCAAAATGGATTAGTTGGGTATGTTTCTACCTATATTTATTTATGCCTTCTGTTTAATGAGTTACAACTGAAAAGAAATCATTATACTTCCAGTCACAATTACACAACCACATACATTACACAATTTTCTCCCATGACCCTCCCCACACCCTCCCCAGTCCACATGGATTCTATCTTTCCCATGCTTATTTGCCTTACTATTCCGATTCAGTATGCAAAGAGGCTGTTAGGCAAGCCAGGAAGATATATCTGCCTGGTACCATCAGAAGAGGGGAATATAAGATTGGGCTGCTTAAAAGTAGACTAGGGCAATACATAAAATGAAAGAGGTAATCCTCTGACTAATTTCTATGAAGCCTGACAAAGATCACAGATGTGGATGAAAATGGAGCACTCTTGTTCCTGCTCATCCTCTAGAAGCCATGCTTGAAAATATAGCTTTAGGAGGCTGGCTTCTTCATCTAAAAACATGTTTCAAGGTCTTGATCGAATTTCAAAAGTCTTCAAATATTCATGTACATCCTAGTCTGAAAAGAATACATGAAATCATAGTGGGGAGTTCAAATTGTATTATACAGTACTGTTTTGTACTGTACTGTATTGATTTTTATATCACTCTACACCAAAAGTCGCAGGGCAGGGAACAATAAAAAGATAAAAGTATAACAAACAATTAAGCTAAAAAAGAAATAACATAGAACATAAAAGCAAAGTCCTATTTGGGGGGCACTGGGTAGGGGGAGAGGTGTCACTAGATCTAACTAGCAAAAGCCTGACTGAAAAGAAATGTTTTAATTAAAAGCCAGAAAGTGGACAACAAAGAGGTTTGGCATGTCCCTGGGGGAAGGGTATTCCAGAGACTGGGGGCCACCACAGAAAAACCCCTCCCTCTAGGCAGTGACCCACCAACCACAGGGAAAGATAGGACCTCTAGGAGAAGATCTCAGTTGATGAGTAGACCTGCAGGGGAAAAGGCACTTCACCTTAAGTGCCTCTGACAAAGTAAGTTTTCATTTTAGTACACTCAGCAAAACTGTAGTATTCAGGATTGAGTTGTTGAATCAGTTTGGATAAGAAATAATATAATAACCACTTTTACTATCATCTAAATCTGGCCAGAGATGTTTGCCAAGGTTTTATTCTCTAGCCTGTGTCCTTTACTTTTACTTTTGATGGGATTCCATCCCCTTGACTACTGATGTTTGTCCTGTGTTGAAGATTCCACACACCACTTAACCATGGTTTAGTTTGCAATGGTTAGCTAGACTAGTTCCCCAAAGCCTGTATACAAAAGTTACCAAGAAGAATGGTGAATTAAGCAGGATAACTTTGCAAGGGGGGGGGGGCTGTTGATTAGTACTTTGTATTATTTTATGGAGATACTAAAATATATTAAAGAAAACATCTAACTGGCCATCCAGCCTTATATAGAAACCCACAGACTGAACTTCAAGTAAGTCATCTAGATTTACTTTATATCTTGAAGTAGTTTGAAGAATTAAAGAGAAATGACAGAAGAAGAAAAAAGGATTAAACTAGGAAATAAAATGTCCTCTATGTCAGAATTTTAAAGTTACAAGCAGCTTTGCACAGGAAGCTATTTCTTTATCTATTTTATATTAGTTATGCCATCTCATTTTTTTCATGACAACTGGACAGTATCATCTGATCTTTATGTAAACTTCTGATCAATTTGCCAGAAAAACCATGCTGTTTTGCTTTGCATCTGGCTATCTTCAAGTTACATGTTATTCTTTCCAGATGTGCAAAAGTCCATTATTTGTCCAACCTAAAAGTCTTTTGCTAGTCCCTTCAAATCTATCCAAAGATTTGGCTTCTGTTTTATACTAACTGGTGATACTCATCATACCTGAACTGTGTAAGTATTAATCAATATCAAACTACTCTTAATGCAGTCAAATGAAACTGTAGTTAAATTAAAACAAAAATGACATTTTCCAAAATCCATTTTTGCAACCACACTGAAGGAGAGAAAGATACAGGGAAGGTTTTGAACAGAAGACCAATTCAAGTACTGTAGTGTTCAGCTAAGAGTGGATGACATTTTAAAGCTATAAGACACTACATCCTGCCAGCGGGTGGAGACAGAGGCAAACGGTTACTAAAAATAAGGAATGTGGGAGAAGTTAATTGAGATCTCCAGGAATGGTGAGTTCTGGAGTTCACATTTTCTGAACCAATAAAATAAAAATATAAATAATCTACAGCTCTCCAGATTTTGCAATCTAGCTTTCTAATCAAGCTTACAGGACAGCATGATTTAAGGAAAGGTGTGCAGAAAAATCAATTAAAAGTTTAAAAAAGGTACTGTATTAGGGAGAAGTGATGCATCACACACACACATTCTCAGATAGGGAGGAAAGAATTTATTTTTCCTAAGCACAAATGTTCCAGCTGTTCCAACATAGCATAAAATGTGAGAAAATTCCTTAAAAGAAAGAAGAGGCAACTAGCAATTAGGAAAGAAAAAATAAGGCAAATTTAAGAAGCACCATGAAATTATGTTGGGTGCTGATTTTTACATAAATCAGCACATTTAAGATTAAAATACAGTGGTACCTCGACATACAAGTGCCCTGACATACAAGTGTTTTGAGATACAAGCCGCCGAGCGAGTGATATTTTGCTTTGAGATGAGAGCAAGATTTGAGATACGAGTATGTAAATACAGTACAGTACATAACAAAAACAACTGAGGTGGTGTTTTGGGAGCTGGAATGGATTAATGGGAAAATTGCTTTGAGATACGAGCGATTTGACATAAGAGCAAGGTTACGGAACGAATTAAACTCGTATGTCAAGGTACCACTGTATCAGTATTCTCTACCTGGACTTTGGCTAAAATAAAGGACTTCAGTTTCATGCACACATTTACAACAAAACATACTACAAAAATTCTGTATGGGGTAAAATTTCAGTCATTTATTTATAAGAATAGCTAATACCTGAGGTACTCACAGCTGTAGAATAAGGATTCTGAATTCCCATGTTTTCAGCCCAGCACCCACATCCATAAAGAGCTGCCTGACAGAAGAGGAATAATATTTTACAAAAACAAATATAATTCTATTCAGGAATGGAGTATATTATATTATATAGAGGTAACAAGGGAGCATCTCCAAAAATACATTTACATTTAAATACATTACATTCAAAGATGTTTTCACACAATTTCAGAATAAAACTTTCAGAAATACAGAGTGCCCAGCTCTCTTCCGATGGAGTTTCGGAGAGGATCCCATCTAAAAACCTTATGGATCCACAATTTTGTATTCTGACAGCAACCATAAATTCCAGACCTGCTATTTTCAAGTTGATCTAGTGGTGACAAATGAGATCTGGGATATCCTAGTACTTTGTGAAGGATCACATGAAAGCAAAAGGATAAAATTTTGGTTCCACAGACTTGATTCCTATCTTTCATCCCCATTCTCAGAAGCAAAATATACAAAAGTGATAGACTGGGATAGAAAAAATGACTGTGGATTTGTGCATGGTAATGTTAACTAAGATGGGAAAGGCTGGTGTAGATCTCAGCCCCACCAAGGTCATTTTAAGATTAAGGAAATGACATCTCTTCAGATGATTGAGCAGGAAAGATCAACTTTGTTTTATGAATACCAGCACAGTATTTCTCTATGATCTGCAGTATTTCTGTGAGTTATCTGCAACCTGAAGAGTAGAGAAATTAATGAATCTTCCTTTCAGCATCTTCATCAACTATGAAGCTGCTATTTGCAAGAATTCCCATGAAATCTGTGCCACTTTTCCAGTTTTGAAACATTCGGTGACCTGTTTACAGCCATCTCTTCTATAATATTATGGTTTCTTTATCACAAATCATGAGTGCAAAACCAAGTTCTGAAAGTAATCAACATCTGTGGAAACCTGAGAATTTGGAGAACAATATAAATCCATGACACTTGAGAGATAAGATCCTATCTACCAACATAAGTGAATGAAAGTCAGTGGTGCCCCAGATGACCTTGCAGTATGTGAGCATTATATAGACAAGCACAATCAAGATAATGTCAGATAGTATCACCTCAAACAACAAACCTATTTATAACATACGAAGGCAGGTATTATCCAACAACCTCAGCATGGTTTCAAGCTTTTTTAAAGCAATTCTGAAGGTAGAGACGTGCACAAATGAATTTGCATTCAAAGGTTCAATCAAATATTCAAACTTGCAAATTTTTCCATCAAAATGAATGCACGGACATTCAAACATACAGACATTCAAACAAAATAAACGATGCTCCCACCTCACAAGAAAATTGAATTTTCACACTTTTGCATCATTTTACTGATGAAAATAGGCTTTTTCAATAGAAAAATTCCACAAATCTCTGGCTACAAATTTGATGATGAAACAAATATTCAGATGTTTGATTCAACTGCAAAATGAACCTTTTCATTCTTGCATATCCCTATTCCAAGGGACATCCAGTATTAAAGAATGTCAAGCCAAAACTAAAATGTTTGTAATACAGCATATGAACAACAATAAAGAAAAATATTTCTATTAAGGCTTCAGACAGAATTTTACCGGAGAAACAAGATTTTTCAAATGTGGCTTATGACATTCACTATTCCACAGCAGTGCCAAAAACTGAACCCCAAGACTCACTTTCAAAATTACTCTTTTTCAAATCTCATTAGCATTTACAAGCAATGAGAAATATATACAGCAAATTACACATATATAGAGTAAATTCAAGGGGGGGGGGGACAACAAACACAATACTAGTAAGAATCAGATGAACATAGGTTGTATGTTTTAAAGGTTTCAAGAAAGAAAAGAAGTGGTTTCACAGCTCTGGTTTAGTTTTCTTTGCACAAGAACGGAATGAGAAGTTTCTCAATGGCAATGCAGTAGGTTGGGCTACTCATTCTGTACTGAGCTAAGCAAAGAGTAAAGTTGGGCTACTTATTCTGTACTGAGCTAAACAAAGAACAAAATTGGGCTACTTATTCTGTACTAAGCTAGCAAAGAGCAAAGTTGGGCTACTTATTCTGTACTGAGCTAAACAAAGAGCAAAGTTGTGCTACTTATTCTGTACTGAGCTAATCAAAGAGCAAACTTTGATGCAAAGTTGGGATACTGTAGACCACACCAAGGTTTAGGGTTGCTCCCCAGCCTGGCATGCACCTGGGCCTTCCCAAATCAGTGTAGTTTGGCTACAGACAAACCAAGGGATGGCACATATCACAGAAGCAGACATTACCTCGTACTCAAATTTATTTGATCCTATGTACAATACCATAAATAGTCCTTAGTCACTAATTTGAGCAATTTATCAAATTATGCATCAACCCTTCTTTATAATAAGGCCATATATGCCACCAAATTTATAAACAAAATATACAGCATACCTGACCAACTCTCCCAGGATGTTTCAAGGCTAATCCTCCACTGGACACTGCAGCAGCGACATTTCCTTCTTGGTCCACAACAACTGCTCCAACAGTATCCAATGTTCCTGAGTCATTTTCCTATGTAACAGTAATATAAAGAGGCGCTGGTAATATCTTTGCAGAAATAATGGCATATTGTTTCCCTGCAGATAAAAGCCAGGCTGGGATCCAGTTTCAACAAACAGGCTAAGTCAGATTGAGACACTTCTTTCTCTTTCCCAGGTTTCTACAGATTTCACACACAATATTATAGGCTTGCCTGTCACTTTCCCTCAATAAATGTTTGTTCCTTTAGACTAATAAAGTTCATGGACAAGGAAGGGACTTCTGTTTTTATGAGGTCATAGCTATGGAAAGCTCTTCTTGAGCAGGTTGAAGTGCTTGACAGGTGTCTGGAGGCGGTAATGGACTGGATGAGGGGCAATAAATTGAAGCTGAATCCAGACAAGACAGAAGTGCTGTGTGTCACAGGGTCTCAGGTCCGGGTAGTTGGGAGATACCCTGTCCTTGATGGGGTTGTAATGCCCTGGAAGGGACAGGTGCGTAACTTGGGGTTACTCCTGGACTCCGCGCTAACACTTGAAGCTCAGGTGGAGGCCGTGGCCAGGAGCGCCTACTCCCAACTACGGCTAGTCCATCAACTGAAGCCTCTTCTGGATAGGGACGACTTGGCCACAGTTATCCATGCTCTGCTAACCTCTAGATTGGACTACTGTAATGCACTCTACATGGGGCTGCCCTTGAAGATGGTTCGGAAGTTGCAACTAGTGCAAAATGCAGCTGCTAGAATGCTGACTGGAACATCTAGCCAGATGAACATCACGCTGGTCTTAAAAGAATTGCACTGGCTGCCAATTCGCTACCAAGCCTAATTCAAGGTGTTGACTCTGACGTACAAGGCCCTAAATGATTTGGGCCCCAAATATCTACAGGAGCGTCTTCTCCCATATCAACCTGCACGTGCCTTAAGATCAAGTGGTAAGGCCCTCCTGGGTGTCCCACCACCTTCAACAGTGAGGTTGATGGGCACACGGGAGTAAGCCTTTTCTGTGATGGCCCCCAGACTATGGAATAGTCTCCCCCTCGAGGTGCATCATGCCCCTTCCTTATATATTTTTAGGAAGGCGGTGAAGATGCACCTCTTTGCCCTGGCCTTTGGCTGAGCTGCTGCTTAGATTCCCCCCCCCCCCAGCACAGTCACTATCATTTTAAACATATTGTATATCGTTTTATATTTGTTGAATTTTTTAATGTCTTTTAATGTATATTCTATTTTAATCTGTTGTTACCCGGCCAGAGACCTTTGGGTATGGGGCGGGATAAAAATGTAAATAATAAATGTATAAATAAAATACTAACTACAAAGATTTTACAAAGATTTTGCTGATTCAGAGAAACAGTTATTAGCCATATTACGCCCATCAAAAAGTGTTTGACATTTTACTTAACATAATTTAACAAGTATGCAGTATGTGGATGTGCGTAAGCAAGCTCAAGACCTTCCAAAAATCAAACATATTTTAAGAAGACAGGAAGTCAGTGAAGTAGACATAAATGGTCCTAGTCTGGGAAGAAAGGGAGCTGGATTTCCAACTACTTCCCAAAGGAGTGCAGGGACAGAAAAGCTCCATTTTGTGAGAAGAGTTTTGCTCATAGCTCTTCCAATCAAACCTAACAAAATGCTCCCAACAACTAGTAATTATGAGATAGAAAAGATAACAAGAGCTAACAATTTGGTATATAATTTCATATTTACCAGGAACATTTACATGGTGAGTTGACCTGTCTGCTTCAATAACAAGACCACCTATCACCCAAGCTTGTCATTTGATTTTGTCATGCTTGGATCAGAGATTGAGATATTTTCACCGGTAAAGACAGGGCAATTTTGCCAATCTGTCTCCCCATTTCCCTGAACGACCAAATTTTCCTGAAAATCAGGAAGGTTGAGGATCCAAAATCTTAAGTGATGGTGAGGTAGCACAAAGGCATAGGTGGAAAAGGGAAAGCAGCAAAAACGCTCTTTTCCCCCTCTTATGACTGCAAAACCTGCTGCAAACCGACTCCTTCCATCTATCAATTCCACAGGCAAACAGGGAAGAGCTTCTCCAAGGTTATGGAGGTGGCTAACCTACTTGCTGAATTATTCAATGCTGGTTGTAGTTAATGAATTATTCACTATACTATATTTTTTTTAATGAAATGTTTCTGTATGAGGTTGTTGGGTCATTGGCTAGAGACAGAGCTTTCAACCTGGAGGTCACCAAAATCTGGAACAGCTTCCCCCCAGGGAAACACTATACCTCTTCAATGTCTGCTTCCAGCATTTAGCTAAAGTATTTCTTTCCTGCCAAGCTTTTGCTTGTTAGATCTAGCGACATCTCCCCCCTATACCCATACTATTAAAATGGATTCTATTTTATGTTGTATTTGTTTTTTCTTTTGATTTAATTGTTTTATTACACTGTTTTATCTGTCCTGAGACTCTTGTATAAGACAGTATAAAAATCTATACAATACTATTCATTTACAAATAACGGTAAGAGCTTCAAGTTACAAATAGTATAACTGAAACATAACTACGTTATTGTGTAAAAAAAGAACTGCTTCAAGATTTTAGTGGGAGAAGGTCTAAAACTATTCTAAATAAATAAATATGGAGTACTTCAAACCATAATAAAATATTAAAGGCAACGTTACAAGAGTGATTCTTCTTGAGTTCGCCAGAAACTGTGAAAAATACTGTTTGATGAAACTGACATCAGAACACTGCTTATATAATAGAAAATGCTTATAGTTTTTCACAACATTACCTAGAATACCGCTACTTTACAATATTCAAATGACACAGGATATTTGGAAAGCTAAAACATTCGTTTTTCCTGGAAACCACAGCAAGTTTTGGAACCAAGGAAGCCTGCTTATTAATTTATTTGTATCCTCTAGCTTTTCTTTCCCTCACTCTCCTATTCTCTTCTTTCATTCGTCAGTGGATTATGGGGGAAAGTAAGCAACCAATCAGGACAAAGGAGTAGCTCTGGTGTGTTTCTCCATTACTTGTCTACCTGCCTACAAGAAGACCAATTCTGCAGACTAAGATCAAGTTTGCAGACACTTCTATTTTAGAAAGAAGACACTACTATTTTATCAACTAAGATGCTTTTCACAATGGATCCCGAGACAAATTTTCATAACCACGGGAAGACTGAGGAAATATACGGGCTTTCATCATAACAGAACTGATGTCTGCAAACCCTTGGTTTAAAAAGGAACATCTGCAAGAGCACATATCATAAGTCAGTCATAGTAGAACATAGCACTGCCAAATGTACTGAAAGATCAGTATCTCCAATATTAAAAAAAATCATGTCAGCTTTCCCAAAAGTACGATTCAAAAATAAACTTCTTAGGTAAAGAAAACATTTTTCTACGAGCAGTAAGTTACTCATGAGTAAAAGTCATTACTGTTTTCTTAAATGTGGGTCCTGGAATCAATCCTATGCCTTACAGCAATACTAGAATTAAAAAATAAACATAGTATTGAAAATATGTCTGTTCAGCAGTGCAGGTATTTCCTGCATGTCATAAGAAATTTACTCTAAGAAAAACATAATCCTAAGCAACGTAAGAATGAAATAAGTGTCACTGGACAGTGGTACCAAGTTTTATGTGTTTAGAATCACTCTAAATAATTCACTTCACCTAAGCATCACAAGAAGATATTTATATGAAGACACATCACAGCTTGGTAACACTACTATGTATTATCCATGTACTGAACTGGTGCATACTGCATGGATACAGACAAACACCTTTCTCTGTCCTGCTGTGGGATTTCATATTATTAACCCACTGATTTTTGAAGGCTACGGGATATCAGGGGATTGTGATGACTTACCATTAAATAGTAATTAACAATACAAAGCTCTCCTAGTATCACTTTTCTTTGGTCCCCCTACTACATTCAGCTTCAAGACCATAGAAATCTCAAATAGCAGGTTGGTACATCCATGTATTGGCATATGTAAGCATTGACTTGCCCTTTATTATAAGAATTAACAAATATAGCTGTCCCTCCCCTCACACAATTTTTAAGGTCCTTGACTTCAGTAATAACATTTAAGCACAATCCTTCCAAACCATTTTTATCAATGTCATTGCAGCCTTAATAATTCATAGCTTTCTGTTGAATGATCTCTCTTCACAAGAAGAGGAAGCAAAACAGAAATTCTACGGAATGTCACATATTTTATTTAACTCTTGGTACTTGAAGCTATACTCAAGATATATTTGGCAGCAGGCTATGCTGCTGAACTTAAAGAGCAGCTATAATTATCCAGTAGAGAGGCCAGGTCAATGCCAGGTAAATGCCCAGACATGTTTACCTACCTGATATTTCAAATTTCATGCCTTTCCAGATCCAGTGGAAATGCTTTAAAGGGAGAAATGTTCACCAAAATCTTAAAGTGGAGAAAATGTTTCAAGTGATATTTATCTTTTCATGTTTGCATGTGCCATGCACATTCTGAAAAAGTGAAAATGAATAGCAAACAGTAAATGGTTAAACAGTGAAGTAAGCCAAATGTATTTGTTCTACAAACAGGATTGTATTTTGGCTTCAGAGACTTTTCAGTTTTCCTCCCCCCAAAAAAGTAAATCCATTATACCTGTTTAAAATATTAGCTAAGAGTTCGTGCAGTCTGTCTTTTCTACAGAGGAACTTTTTATGCACAGGGATAGGATATAGTAGCTCTGGAACTTGTCTCTGCCTAACAAATAAAAACTAGAATATTTAATCAAGGATGAATTTCACATGAAAAATGAGACTAACTAGAATAGACTAATTTCTGTTTTGGACTCCACTGAACAACTTTGATGTACAACTTTATGTAGAAGAACTTACCTTTTCATTTGATTGTCTTCTCTTTTTCAGTTGAAAAAGATCTGTTTCCACCTTCTCTGCCAATTCAAGTTTCCTTTTGTTTCTCTTGAAAGCTGCTAAACTGAGTCCTACAAAATATGTAGGAATATTTAAACTTGTGAAGAATTAAATCTATACAAAAGGAACTCATTCATCCATTATGGAAAGGGCACCACTCGCGCGTACATTTAATTTCCCATCTGTTACTCACAGATCTCAAAATAATCCAGTCATCAGTAACTGATGAAAGAACGCTTCTGTCTGACTATTTGGGAGTCAACACAAATGGTTTCTCAGCCCCCAGCACAGGGGCACAGCACAGGAGAGTAGCACAATTTAAGCCCCCACTTTGACCACCATTATCAGCTGATAGGCTGCAATTCAGTTCAGGTGATCAAAAGGCCAATTGCAGCTTGCAGTATCATGTGAAGATACTTCAGAAAATAAAATGAAAAGGGTTTTGAAAGTGGGGAGGCATAATGGGGAAAGCTTTTAAGGCAGCAGAGAAAGTCAGATGCCACAAACAAGCTCTTTTTTTTTAAGCACAGGCGCCCAAAATCACCAGATATCTGAGACTCTGTTTTTTCCCCAGTTACAAATATACAAAAATTGCATACTGTCACATTTCTATCTAACTTGATATTCCAGTAATCTGTACCTGTCCTGTACAGTTTCCCCATAATTTACCAACATGATTTTTTATTCCACCCATCTCTCTCTCTTGTGGCTACCCTTTGATTTGTTCCATTGTCTTGATATCCAACTGAATATTTCTGCAGTCTGCCTGTCATTATTTCTTCTTACAACGTCCATCCAACACACTGCTATTTCAGACTTTTTATCCTGGATATTACGTCTATAACTCTTGTTTCTTTGATCCATGGGTTTGCTGCCTGAATTTTCTAGCTATCCCAAGCATGCATTTCTCCATGCTCCTTTGTGTTGTTTGTCATCTTTGTACATCTGCTCTTATCAATATCTATGTCTCTTCTGGAACAAGAAAGATTCACTGACTGAACACTTTCCATTTGAGACACAACTGCAGAGTGTTGTCAAGGACAAGGCTTTGGGCCTTTTCACACTTTGCTTCACACTCCTGGGAAGCAAAGGTCAAAATGACCTAAGCATGCACTAAGCATCTGCACTTGCAGATGTTCAGTGCATATGGAACCCTTTCCAAAGCTTGAGTGCGGATGGCTGCCCAGACAGCATCCATCTTTGAATCCCAATGCTGACGCCAGCATGAGTGCACAGTGCCATCAGCAGGGCAACTGTGGAATGAAGCGCATCAGTGCATGTGCATGGTTTGTCACCTCCTCCTCCAGCACGTCTTCCAACCCAGAAGAGGTGCATATAATGTGTCAAGAACTTTACCAACTCCAGCACTTGGGAAAGGCAGGTGCGCACATAGTTCAGATGGGTTGAGTTCCCACATGGAAGGAGCCATTTTGGGTCTGGGAGCTCACCCTGGGTGGACTACCAAGCCAAGTGCCCATTGCCCGATTTCTTCCAAATGCACTTCAACCAAGTTTTATTTACCAGGTGATTTACTCCTTAATACTTCCACCCACTTAAAAGAAAACCAAATAAAAATTTAAAGAGAATTTGATAGAGTGACTTTGCTCATTTTAACTGTTTTAGAGTCAGCCTATATAGAACTATATTAATTTTTACCCATTTACATGTTTTTAGATATAATCTTGATAATTACACAGGCTACCAAATTCAAAGACATAACTGCTACTTACCACACAAATGGAATTTTAACTTCTCTTAGAAAAATGCAATACATGGCAGAAAAATATATAATTCCTTAGTTTAGTCAAAAAGTACTGATCTTTCCTCAGGCAAAGACCAGCTACAATGAATTTTACTGAAAACTAGAATAGAGTGGAATCTCAGAACGGCTTGTCAAGTGAAGGATTTAACTGCTAGCTTTATCTTAAAGCTGTGTATGGCTGCAGTGGCAGAGTTGCCACTGAGAGATCTAAGGAGTGGCTCTGGGTAGAGGAAGTTTACCAGGTGTTATCTTGGCCTCTTACTATCCACATTGAAAGCCATAGCTGTGACCGATCACCTCTTAATATCAAAAACATAGACCTTCAGCTTCCCAACCCTATGTCTTGATTCTTGATTTCTTAAATCACTGACTGGGTCATGGATGCTGCCACAAAACACTGTCTTAAAGCTACATAGGCTTTGAACCCCTGCTCAGCCACCGGCCTGAACCCCTGCCTGCAACCTCAGTCCATCTGTGGTATGTGTGGCTAACTTTTGGTTTCCCAGTTCTAACTCTAGATTGCTTGTTGACTTTCCCTTTGTTTCCATGTATGGCTGCTGTTATTCTCTAAAGGTCTGCTGATTTTTGGATTCTCAACCCTCCTAATGCCGCGAACCCTTAATGCAGTGCCTCATGTTGTGGAGACCCCCAACCACAGGAGAGGGGCAGCTGGGAGGGGGGAGGGAGGGGCAGCAGGAGACTTGTCGCAACCCCTTTGAAAGGGTAGTTTGAACCCCAAAGGGGTCCCGACCCACAGGTTGAGAACCACTGACCTAAGCTCTTTGAGCAGCTAAGTTCCCCTGCTTCTCTACTGCTGAGTGCTTCAGCTTTCTTGCAGCAGATACACTTCTCCTACTGACACTGTTGTACCCAAAGTTTCCTTCTCACCTTCACCAATCAGCCTCTGTTCCCATTTCCTCTCTCTCCAAATATGGACATATCTTGAGAGTCACCACATGACTTTCTGGCTTTCTTATTTATTTATTTATTATTTATTTATATTTCTATTTTACCCCACATTCAAAGGTCTCAGGGTGGGTAACAACCTTTAAAACAACAGATTACAACCCGATATATACATTTAAAAATATACATAAAAATACTTAAAAGATTCAGCACATTTAAAACAATACCGTAAATATTAAAATAATAGTATATGCAGTGTGTGTGTGGGGGGGAGTATCACATTAGCTTGAGAACTGAAGCATTTCTCTACCATGACATTAGTCTGATTCTCATGCCAAGTCTGTACCACTTGAAAGCCCTGGTTTGACATATATGACCTGGTGCAGACATTCCGTATCAAAGCTCCAGAAAGCCCTCTCCCAAGAGCACAGGGATCCATTTCTTTGAATCCCTCTTCTCACTTGAATCTGCCTGTGAGTCTCTAATTTCTTTTTCTAGAGCAGGTTGGGCCATAATAAATATATTGCTTTATTTAAGCCCTTTCCATAAACTGTCTTGGCTGATAACCTTCATCCTTCTCCTTGATCGAGACCAGATCTGACACCACAACCAGCTATTAAGACTAAGACTGTGCAATAGACTTTCACAGCTTGGACATACATCAGTAGAAGTTTGCCTCTAAGAAAGGGTTGAGCTACAACTTAACCTCCATTTATGTGGAACTAAACCTGGTGAAACTGGGACGTATTTCTACCCAGGCACACAAAATATTTGTTAATATAAACCCATTTCAATCCATGTTTCTTATTCTAGCTTCCAAATAAGTACAAGTGTTGCAAACCAGAAGCAGAAGAGATGAACCAGTACGTTATGTTAAAAAAATAGCCAACATATTCCAAATATATTCATGGCTTGGCCACGATGCCTGAATGACTGAATAAACATTTTTTAAATGTCTCAATGGAAAGATTGATTAACTTTCATATTTTAAAAGCTTTCTGGCAACCTCAAAACTCAAAGCAATCAGAATAATGAGTTAGGATACTATTCATATTCACAGATCCATATCATTAAATAAGCCACTGAAGAGAAAGAAAGCTGTATATAATTTAAGTTGGGCATTTTAGACTATAGCTAAGGCAGAATTATTATTATCATTTTTATTAAAATTTGGTAGTGGTCTTCTATGGGCTACTTTGAATTAAGTCAACACAAGGTTTTTCCTCAACTGCAAATAGTTCAGTCTAAACTCAGAAGTACAATTAAAGTCAGATTCTTCTGCGTGCATTTTGCTGAAATGCACAGGTTATATTGATACCTAACAATTTCAGCTATTACCATGTATGAACACAACTAATATCAATATATATGGTGTTGTAGACAGTATCTGCTGCATTTGTGCGTGCTCAACTTTGATGGTATTAAAGCAAATATTTTTCTGAATAACAGGCTACAAGACTGGCTATTCAAACAGCACCACCTAGCAGCTATTTGATCAAGAGTACTAATAAGTACAGAAGAACTATTGCAGTTTCCTCTCTGTAGTATATTGAGAGAAATGCAGCTGGGCAAAGAAAAAATCTAACAAACGGATTTTAACATCACTGAAGACATTATCGGGTGGGAGGAAATCTATGTATTTGTACTGAATGTTAGGTGAATAAAAAAATAAGAGATGAAACATTTCTAAGATGAGGACAAAGATCAGAAATCTAGATTTATAGCATATGGTGAAAAGGCATAAACAGAACTATTTTTAAATTAAGTCTATAGGCACCAAATATTTATACAGTTAAATCAAGATTGAAATAAATAGGAGTGTGTGTAATAGCAAGAGAAAGTGACTTACATATAATTTTTCCCCCTAAACTGAATCTCAATCTAAGTATTTAAACTACTTCTACTACTGTCGTATGCAGAGGGTCATTTTACTCTCTCTCTTTTCTTCCAACACTTTATCATCAGCAAATGCTTTCTGAAGATTAACAGTAATTCACTGCCAATAATTTCCTTAAAGGAGACTAATAATAGAGCTGAAAGAAACAGAAGTTGTCAGATCTGTTCACATTCTGTGCTACATTGTCAGCTATAGTGAATTAACTTAAGACATAACATTTTGCACATAATCTAAGAATATACACATTTTGCACACAATCTACAAACATATAGAGGTGAAACTAGCTCTTCAGTGAACTTAATACTATTGTAACTAAACTACCATTCAACATCCTGGATTAACAGGCTTTTTGAATTAAACATGTCATCGCAGTTTGCAACACTACCTTACTCACTTGTTGCCATGACCCCTGGAGGACAGGCTGGTATCCCATGATCCACAGCCCATCTGAAAGCTCCTTCACCAACTAAAAAACTAGTAGTAAGTAAAAGGCAGAGAAAGGAATGGGAAAGAAAGACTTTAGACAAAATGTTTTGACTGTTTTCAAATTTCAAGCTACATTCCTATATTTTTTGTAGTTTAAAAGCAACGTAAAGATATTATATAAACACTCACATTTTATCAAATTAAGAAATGAATTACATGTTTTACAGGACTCTCCAAATACATATGCCACTCCTTTCAATAAGAGACATTTACCTTCAACTTATATGCCCAGAACATCTAAATCCGATATCTAAGCTATACATTAATACTAATATCATAACCAGATAGGAGCCCAAATTTTAAACACCAGTTGCTCCTTCCTTTTATACAGCCCAATAGGCACTAAGAATTATTATAAAGATAGGAATATTTAATGTATTTTTTTGTACTTACACACTGATTCACTTACTATTGTCTTAAGTCCTTGGGACAGATAAAAAAAATTAAGATATGGCTGCTGTATGCAAAACTTCACATACTACAGTTAATATCAAGAAGAGGAAGAAGCCGTTTCAGATGAAAATCCCAAGGACCTGAGCAATTTAAAAGATTATAATTGAATGTCATAGTATCTAAATTTTCTCAACAAAGTCTTTGGTGAGGTCTTTAACCATTTTTAACTTCACTATGATGCCCACATTCCAAATGATTGGTAAAGCACTGCCAAATTTCAAGTCTTCTATTACTCATAAAAATAATGCAGAAAATTTTGAAGGGATGATTCTATCCTATGACCCAATCCATTCAAACAGGATGTTTGAAACACAATTTGGCAAATACATTGCCCTGTTTTTCCACAATTGAAAGTTTTTAACTGTAGAGGATAGGCATAAATTATACTCTCAACTCTAGACAAATGTTAAGACAACCTAAACACTAGACTTAAAGAGTGCCTTGTAAGGGTGATGAGGATATGTAATTATAACATATGTACAGACCTGATTTTACTCTTGTTTATACTGATTTTATTCTTCTATGGTTTTATCTTTGTATACTTGATACTTGATATGGTCAAGCGACTAATCAATAAAGTTTATTCATTCATTCACTAGACAAACATTTCTACTAGAAAAAAATTTAGTCTTCAAGAAGAAAGTGCCAGTGTAAGATTTCTCAACAATGTTTAAGAACTGAGGCCTGATTTATTAGATTTTTATATTTCAAATCCAGAACAATAGAACTGAAAGCTTAGTAACACTGTAACTATCTATATAAACCATAAAGAAATTTGAAACGCATTATAACACTGCCTTTTATCCTTAATATCCATCTTTTTTAGAATTGTAATAAACTCACACAAGAGTTCCAAGATCAATGAGCAAAGCCAGTTCTATTCCTAAAGCATATTACTACCGGTAGGCACTATAAAAGAAATAATGGTGGTAACTGGCAAATAACGCATTCATGATATAGCAAAGGAACACAAAGTAATTACCAAGGTGGAATTCTACCAGCAGAAAGTTTGCCCTTCTGTCCTTCACACAATAATCTGTTTGCCACAGAAACAGGATTTTTGATTCCTGAGAAAGACAAGAAATTTAAGTACGCATACACATAAAGGTACGAGCTATTTTAACTAAAATCCATTTGAATTGCTTAATTCAACAAAACATCAAGTTTTTGTTTTGTTTTCCAATTCTGCCTAATCAGTAATTAAGGAGGAAAGAGTCATTCTAGATTTTTTCTTTTGCAATTAGCATTCCAAAATAAGCCATACTATACAAAATGTATCCACAATTGAACATGTCTGGAGAATAGAGGGTTTTTCTTCACCAGGACTTATTCCAGATTTTATTCCGGTATAGGGGCCTGGCATCCACATGCTGATGAGGACTAGGGCCTGCCATAGTCTTCATCAGCATGCAGATGGTAGGCCCCTATTCTGGAATATAATTCAGAATAAAGCCAGTGTAGAAAGGGCCAGAGATAATAATTTCAAAATAATATAAAAGAATGAGAGCAAGCAAGCAAGGATAGAAGTACATAAGAGAAGTCCTGCACAGACCATCTAGCCCAGCATCCTGTCTAGGCCACAGTCCATCTAGCCTAGCATCCTGTCTCATACAGCAGCTCATCAATTGCTTCTGGCCATTCTCAAGCAGAAGATGAAAGCAAACTCTTCACCTGCTCTTGAATCCCCACAAATGGCTTTTAGAGGTATCCTGTCCACCTCTCTAAATCTGGAGATGGTACCTACGCATCAATTCTACTAGCCATTGATACACCTGTCCTCCATGAATTTGTTCAACTCCTTCTTAAAGCCATCCAGGCTATCATTACTAGAGGCCTAACAGTCACAATCAAGCAGTTAATCCATAAAATGCCTAAAAGATAGCATGCCAGTTTTTTACCCCATACAATCATGTCCATAAAAGAGAGCATCTTTCAGAAGTTCACCAACATACCACTGAGAGCACCAACTGCTCCAAAATTAAGTGACTTTCCATCCATAATGCTGGCATCACATTCTATTTCACCCAGAAGATTGAGATTAGACCCCATTCCTGCATTTGTAAAAGGTGAATCCTATAAAAAAAATTTAAAGGATATGTTAAACAAAATGTAAAAATGAATCATTCACAACTATACATTTCAATACTGTTGTTTGCCAACATATTCCACTCAACCCACCAGGTAACAATTTAGGTTTCCTTGCAGGAAAGGAACAAATCCAAGGAGCAAAAGACCCCAAACAAACACAAAAGCTTAGGAAATTACAGGCAGCAGCAGCAAGCGCATAGCCTTGGCACTTTCTAGGGGAGTTACTTAAAAATCAGCCCCAATACTACAGACAATTAGAAAAGTCAAAGAAGCAATTCTACTGGAATCTATTAAAGCAATCTAACATTGGGAGATGCAGTTCTTATACTCATTAATCATTCTGTTAAAAAAAAGAAAACCTCAGCAGAAGCCAATACAAATAGCTAGATTATCCACCGGAGATCTCCCTCTTCCTAGAAAAATTAATAGTAATAATATCTCATCTACTGTTAATGCAATGTTTTGTCCACAAAGGGAGCCCAAGATGATGACAGTTTAACATAATAAACAAGGTTAACATCCTAGACAGTTCATAATTCCCACAGCTGCAGTGATACATGGGGTAACAATTCCATCCAATGTGCACCTTTCATAACTACATTTTTTTCCACAAGACTTTTGCAAGTGTACTTACAACTGTGAAAGGGCCAATATATGTCGGTAATTACTATTGAAATATCTAGCATTTTTACACCTCAATACTTGAAGGTTCCTACAGAATCTCACTCATCTAAGCCATTAATGTACTGCATGGTATCAGCTCTCTGTTTTTCTCTACCATTGTAATTTAACTCTCTGTTTGAAAGCTAAACGTTGCTTAGTATCATTAGACACTCAAAGAACTAAGGGAGGACATTTTCACACTTTCCCATCCACTGGACTGTGCTCCCAGATGAGAGTCCGGCCCCTTAACCACTAGACCAAACTGGTTCAGGAATATCCATCATTATATTTTAGATGGATTAGTAAAGATGGACCTTTTCCCTGGGGCCTTAATTAAGAGAAAGGTTGGCCTTCATTCCTTTGCACCATTCTCCCTTTTTATTCTTTTTCTTACCATTTTATAGTTTTAAAACTCTCATCATCATCAGTCCTTAGACTGTTCAGTATAGAAGAGGAAAAAATAATAGACCTAAACAGATAAACAGATCCAGGGAATCTTTTCCTTCCCCAAAATCACCCGAGGAAGACATCACATTTCTCTAAATCCTCCTGTCTCCCATGGCCCTGTGGTCTCTGATCACACGCTATATTTTGGGAATTTTGCTCAGAAAAATCTCAGAGGACTGATGAAATATATATATATATATATATATATATATATCAGAATTATTTGTTCTCCCAGATTTCTGGCACTGTAGATTATAGGATCAAAATGTGAAGGTCCCAACCACAGTGTTGATATCTGTGGTTTAATCTGCTCTATAAAGCATCTGACCCTTGCATTTGGTTTCCCTTTATGTAACAGCTTAATATGGCCATCACATCTTCTGAGCCCACTGATGGACAAGAAAAATACTTAAATTACACTGACACCTGGAAAACACCTGCTACCAACTTTTGCCACTTTATATTAAGAGATAAAGCAGTCATTCCAAAATAACAGGCAACAGACTACCTTTGATGCAAATTGCCCTCTGTTTCAGAGACAGACTTGCTGGCATTATTTCTGTGAAGCTGCATTGACTGAAAGAGCTTATGTTCTTTCCACGCAGAAACTGAACAAAACCCAGCCAAGCTATCACAAGCAAACTGTCAGCTCATAAAAGATCAATAGAAACTCCTGCGCTTTGACAAGGCTTTGAAGTGATGCCTCTTGGACTGGCTGGAATCCTGTGTAATCGGCAATGTGTAAACTCAGCAGAAGCAGGGGGGAGGACAAAGTGGAGACAACCACAGCTTGGAAAACCTCTTTCGCCTTCTCCCTATCATCCAAACTTAATCAGTTTTTTTTTAAAAAAAGAAAGAGAGATGGTGTCTTGGGAATTGGGCAAACCCAAACAACCTCACAAAGCAGCTCTACGCACCCCATTTCTAAGCAGACACCTATGGGATTGATCAGCAAGACTGTTTGGACTATGTAAGATTTATTGGTAAGTTTCACAAAGTTCAATGGGACTGGCTGCCTTAATCACTTCAGAGAAAGAACATCTGCAAGTGTTTCTGTAACCTGCTCTGTGACTGAGCATGGAGGCATTAAAATTCTTTTAAGCTCCATCCAGGCTCTTCTTGCAAGTTCCAGGGCATGCACTGACTCTACTATTAACATTTTTGTGAAGTCCCTAATCATCTGCTGCTTTCCAGAGAACGTTCTTTCTGACTCAGATCCACTGTGGCTTCAAATCTCATAGTTCAGCCAGAATGGAAATAAATATTTTCCCCCCGGTTGCTTTAAACTGTGTTCACAGTTTCCAAGATGCTTTTCAATCATGAACATGTGAATTGTTCCAGCCCCTGACGGTGGGTCGCTATTTCTTTTCCCGAACTACTTAGAAGTTACATTGTTCTCCCAGCCTATAACATCCTTTGAATACAATCTTGAGGTTGTTGTTCCCCCAAAATTAAATTATTAATTTTAACTCGAAAGTTAGTCCACCATCTAGTCCAGCATCCGGTCCCACACAATTTCCGGTCCCACTGATTGCTTATGGGCATCTCAAGCAGAAGACAAGGGCAAATTTCACCTGCATTCAAGTCCCAGCAAATGGCCTTAGAGCAGCGGTTCTCAACCTGTGGGTCGCGACCCCTTTGGGGGTCGAACTACCCTTTCAGAGGGGTCATAACGGGTTTCCCGTCTTCCTGCCCCATCCTCATCCAAGCTGCCCTGCCCCCATGGTTGGGGGTCTCCACAACATGAGGAACTGCATTAAGGGGTCGTGGCATTAGGAAGGTTGAAAACCACTGCCTTAGAGGTATCCTACTTGTCCCCCCAAGGCTGAAAGATGCAAAATGTATAATTGTATAAAAATAGAACTATGAAGGGAAGGAGGGGAACAAATGAAAAGAAAGGAGAAAGGCTTGAAGACTTAGAAAGATTTTTGAACTATTACACTGTTATTGTTTTTATTGTGACACATGAAGGGAAGATTGGGGGGGGGGGTCCATTTACCTCCCTTAATCCAGATCTTAGAAGATCCAGATATTTGAAATGGGGTCCTCAACAAATCCGGTCCTTGAAGATCTGGATCTCTGCAAGGGCCTGATGTTTCTCCATTGGCAGTCTATCACCCAATGGCAATGGGTGCTAGACAGGGTTATAGTGGGAACTCCAGAGCACTGTTCTGGAGTATCTGTTTCGCCTGAAGAGGAAGATGTGAAAGCAGTGCAGCATGACTGGCCACCATGGACGTCAATCAAGGCCCGCCCCTGGACTCCAGTGCCCCAATCGTGGTGCAAACGCGTGCCTCCTGATCCAGTCTTCAAGGCTGTAGACCAGACTGAAGACCCCTTTAACAGGATCCATGGGAAGTCCAAATTTAAGGGCCTGAGGACCCCATTCAATCCAGACTTCCCTAATACTGGTGTGAACGGATGGGGGCCTAACGGGGTCTTATGTGGGAACAGGGTCTTACTGATTGGTACCAATCTGGTACCTATCAGGTGCCTAATGAGTTCTAAATGGGTGCTTCCTGCTAGTGGAAAAAAACCCACAGATAAAGCAAGCTAAGGGGCAAAGAAGTCTGGCAGTCACCCATTAAGATAAAGCCATTTCATCAGTTGTGATAAACCATCTGACAAACACCTAAAAATTATCAATATTTCAGTTTAAACAGGTTGTCAGACAATACAGTATTTTCAAGAATTTCCACGTTCAAAGGTAATGAGGCAGTAGGCATTTGTAATTTCACTCTTGCCTTATCTGTGGCAAATGCTAAGTGGCTTGAAAGACATTCAATTGGGTTAGCTCACCTGACTGGATTTTACATCGTGACGCATGCTTAAAATAGCAAAAAAAAGCTGCTTATTCAAACTCTTACCTAAGGAGTAAAATGCTGTGCTACTATGATATGATCTTTAGCTCATGATAATAGATTCTCGTTTTTACAGTAAGCATATTCAAGACCGCTAGCAGCTTCCTATTAGGATTTAGGTAACCCTGAAGCAAGCAAAACCTAAATGCCAAAGAGAAAGAAAAGGCTACCATGTGCTAAATGTGAACAGTGTAATCACCTCTCTTCACCACAGAAAGAATTTTTTAAAAAAGCAAACAAAAAATAAATAAATAAAAAGCTACAACATGTAATTATAATAAGCTGTTTTAAACTTTAAAAGATATTCTAGCATAAGCAGCCATGTTAACGCATTTCATACAGGACAGCTGTACAGAGAAATGTGGTAAATGAGCTACAACTAAAACACTGAATGCCTGAATAAATGTAAGTACCTCTAGTTCAACTAGCGCCGCGGTCACTGCATCTGTTACAAGAGCCCCAGCTTGTAGTTTCTCAATTGCCTAAAAGACAAAATTTTCAGGGTATAAAATGTTGCCTGTTATTTTTTTCAAAGAGAGACCAGTCAGTCACTTAGTCCTAAAATGGAGGGTCTGTCTGTTTTTTTAAAAAAATCCAGAATGAGCATGAAAGACATGTGGTCATCCACATATTGCTAGACTCCTGTGATCCACAGATGTTGTAGAACTCATTATTCTTAGCCAATGGTGTACAGGGATTGTGAGAGCTGTATTTCATCAGCACCTGGAAGGACACAGCTGGGACATCCTAATGTAGACAAGAACTAGGAGGGACTGGAGTTGTAGTCCAACAATATCTAGATTGCCAAAGGTCGCAATTCCTAGTTAGTAGTGCTCTAGACAGATTGCTACCTTTATGATAATATTAATCAATCACAAGTTCTTCCAACCTCAAATCAAGCATTTACATATTACTCCAAGACTTGGTCTGATACACCACAACATGATTGCCTTTATTAAGAAAGCTACCAAAATCTGAACCTCTTATATTGAACACATCAGAGTAGACTTGGGGAGTGACTTTACAGTTTGGTATATTTTATCATGTTTTACTATTTTAGAGAAAAGAAGAAGAAGAGGAAGAGAGGAAGAGTTGGCTTTTCTACTCTGCTTTTCTCACCCATTTAAGGGGACTCAAAGCAGCTGACAAAACTTTCTGTTCTGTTCCCCACAACAGAACACCCTGAGGTGGAGCTGTGAGAGCTCAGAAGAGAGCTGTGACTAGCTCAAAGCCTCCCAGCTGGCTTTGTAGAGAAGGGCGGAATCAAACCCAGTATTCCCAGATAAGAGTCCGGCTCCTTCACCACTAGACCAAATTGGCTCATGGTAAAGAGCTATTTTTATGTCTACTGACATGGTCAAATGCCTAATCAATAAGAATTGTTTCATTCTGTATTTCACCAACATGCAAGTTTATGAGCTCTGATTCATATTGTGAACATCCATGTTTCAAAAAGGCAAACATGTTCATGGTATTAACACCACAGTTAAGATATAAATGAGAAAAAAAATGGAGCCCTCCTTTCACATATTACTTTCTTCTCAATAAATCATTCTTTTAAAAAGAAAGCATACTCCAATTCCTAAAAGAAAGATCTGTCTAGGAAACATACTGAATAAATCTTGAATCCCACAGAGAAAAAAAAGTTTGCATTGATTTGCCTTGAATCTTGCCAATTTGCTTGTACTATAATGTTATGGAACACTAAAGCAACTGATACACCAAACACAAAAGCCTTAATTAACCAACTATCATAGAGAGACATGGGAGGCCTACACAAGGGATCTCTCTATTTGCTTTGGCTTGAACAGTACCAGTCTCTTCTATTGGCTTGAAGACCTAATCACTTCTATTCCCTTTTTCCACACACAAAGATCTGGACCTTCACAATCCAGATCCTTGAGATAGGGTCCTCCTGGAGTTCTGGATCTTGAAGATGCCTGAAGACCCCATTGTGGTCCACACGATCAGGTCCACACAAAATCCAGATTTAAGGGCCTGAAGGATTTCCCCTGCCCTCGTGGGGGACAGGGCCTTGCAGATGGGGCCTTCAGTGGGGTCCAGGTGGGGACAGAGCCCGATTGATACCAATCAGATACCAATCAGGTTCCTTATGGGGTCTTAGAAGGATTCTAAGCCCTAGTGGGAAAAGCCCCTAATATTTGAACATGTGGCCCTGAATTTGGGCCAGATCAGAAATGTCCTGGACTAAGACACAACTAAGAACTCAAACTGTGCCCTGTAAAGACTGAGATCACTTTCTGTTAAGATTTCTATTAAGACTGCATTCTAACCAAGTCACACAAGAGTGGTTTTTTGTTGCTCTCCCAAAATCTGCAAAAAAGACCAAACCAGGAACAAAAATACATTTAATTCAAGAAGGCTTTTTAAAATTAAGCCTGAATTGCTTCTAATTGTATACACAAGCTGAAGCCTGAAAGCTAAGGAAGTATAATAGAAAACACAGCTCAAGAAGTAAGCCAGTTAGCCATTTTTAAAGCAACACCATTTGTGCCAGCCGTTATATCAAATGGAAAATGGAAAAATAAGTAGTAAGGTGGTTAGCAATGTGATCCTATGCGGAAGTAAATATTAATGAATTGAATGAAACTAATTCTCAAATCTGTACAAAACTGTGGACTGAAAGATTATTGAAACAACGCTATTATCTGAATAACACCATCAAACTGTCTTAAGATTTTTATGATATTGTTATCCGCCCTGAGACCTCCGGGTATAGGGTGGGATAGAAATACAAACAAACAAACAAATACCTTGCCATTGCTATGGGAAAGAAAAGACATTTTGAGATGTTGAACTATTGTCCAAGCACCAGAATACCAAAACATGTTACATCAAGTAGGGAAATATTGTCACCTTTCATCTGGTTCAAAGTAACAACATTTTCAAGGATTTTGCAGAAAGATACAACTTAACCAGAATCTGAACTTAATAGGCTTCCAAGTTGGTTTCTGTATTGATCATCTGCATAACATGCAGAAAATTTCCTGATGTATTGTTGTTAAAATAAAAAGGGCGTGTCATCTTTCAGAAAAGAATACTAAATAAACTCTCTTTTCTAAAAAGAAAGAAAAAAATCCTGTTTTAAAAATAATCTGAAAGCATTTGCAGTGAAACCAGCAAACTCTTACCTTCCGACAGGCCCGTTTGCACACGTGCTTATATTCTTTGGCTTTCGATTCAGAATGATACCCTGCACCTAAGAGCAAAGAAGATTTGCGGAGCAGCAGGATTATTAGATCATAGAACTCAGTTTTTCTCTAGTTAAAAAAATTACCCTCCCCAACACATACACAACTGTTTCTTTAAAGAAATTACCAAACTTCGTAATACTACATTGAGACACCATTATTCCTACCTCCTTATAATAGTAAATATATAATTGTTTTCAATCACATTTAAAAAAAGGTTCAAAAAGAACTTTCTGATATCTATCCAATCAGAGCTCCTAACAAGCATCCAGTCAGTATCTCCATACGATACCTTCTTCCATGAATAAGTCCATGCCTAATGCAACCATTACATGGGGCTGACACATGGAACTCCAACACTGTCAAAACACTACTTCCCAACAGGACGCCAATGGCAGGAGAAACATCTTCACACCCTCTTCATATACAGTATATTATGGTGTATAAGACTACTTTTTAACCCAGGAAAATCTTCTCAAAAGTCAGGGGTCATCTTATACGCCGGGTGTTGTCTTCTTATACACTCAGTATATCCCAAACTCTATATTTTAACTTGAAAAGTTGGGGGTCGTCTTATACGCCCAGTTGTCTTATACACCGGAATATACGGGTACCTAACCATATCCATCCATCACTATTGGACCACTCCATCGAGTCCTCTGCCTCTCCAATGAAGACAGACGAATCATCTTTCAGATTACTGGAGTCCACCCGTGACTGTTTGCAAAATTATGGTAGGAGAGTAGCAGCAGGCTAGCTGATGAAACAATTTTTATAACTCTATGTTATTCTCAGCCTCATTTTGATCCATCACAAATCTGAACTATGTTTTGTGTGTATCCCACCACCATGCCATTTCAAGTTTCCTTGGTGTCACTGGAATCTAAAAAGCTGTGCATCATTATTTAAAGAGACACTTTAACGTGTGATGCGTGCTCAGCAACATGACTGCAACAGTTCACAACAGCTGCAGCTTCCAGAGCAGATACCAGGGTAGCCCCATATAGAATGTATTAACAGACATCTAAATGCAAGGTTACCAGGACATGAACAACAGTGGGCAGGTGATCCCTGTCCAGGTCAGAACATAGCCAAAGCTGTCCACAGAAGCTCCTTTTGAAAGCACGTGTGCAAGCAGCTAAACAAGGAGGCTGGAAGACAAGCAGACAGCACACAACTGATTTCATCACACAAAAAGTTTGTGAGTGCACAGAAGTAATGTCGGTTTCAAGTTACTCAGTTCCATCTAGACCAGTGATGGCCAACCTATGACACGCATGTCACAGGTGACACGCCAAGCCCTTTTGGGTGACACATATGGTCACCCAGGCACCTGGGTGTGTAGTGCTTGCTTGTTCTTGAAGTGTACAAAATACCAACCTTCAACTGAATATTTGCAAACAAAATTCAGCAACAAAAGTCACTAATATAAAGAATTATTTGTTTTTGCTTTTAATAAAATACAAATATCAAAAATATAACATTTTTACTAGAGCTACAAATATCACAAAATTATGGAGATTTCTAGATGTGACACAGCACCCAAGTTAAGCTAGGTTTTCTTGCAAATTTTGACACACTGAGCTCAAAAGGTTCACCATCACTGATCTAGACCTTATCCACAATGATTCAAATGCATTATTTAAGTTGCAGAATGTATGGTAAATGGCTCCCACTGTTCAATGAATTCTATGACTGCTTGGAATTCTCCGCACTCCGTGCTTGGCAATAGGAAGTCATCACTGTATTTAGGATGGGTAAGCAGAAAGGAAGACAAGGTTTCTGACCTTTGAACAGATGCACAAGCAGCTTGACTCAGTTGATGACCTACATCTGCCAACATTCAGACTGTTTAGAAGTAGTAAAGGTTGAATCATAGAATCATAGAGTTGGAAGGGACCTTTAGGGTCATCAGGTCCAACCCCCTGCTCAATGCGGGATTTCCTAAACCATCCCAGAGAGATGTAGGTCTAGCATCTGCTTGAAGACCTCCAGTGGAGGAGAGCTCACTACCTCCCATAGCAACCTATTCCACTGACTGATTGCCCTCACTGTCAGGAAGTTTTTCCTAATATCTAATACAGTGATGGCGAATCTATGACATGTGTGTCACAGGTGACACACCAAGCCCTTTTGGGTGACACACATGGTCACCCTGGCACCTGGGCATGTTGTTGCCATTTGGTATCTTGTAGGTCACAGGCTGCTTCTGGCTTGTGGCCTACAAGATACCGGGAGTACAGAGGCATTGCTGGGCTTGGCATAGGAGGCACAATGGAGTCATGTCGTGACGCCACCAGCTCATGCACAATGAGTCTGGGCTCCTGGCAGCTAGAGGACTCAAGACTTCTGTCCGGCAGTGATGGCTTTACTCACAATTTTTCTCCCTACATACTTCTGTGAGACCTTATTTCCAGTGTTTAATAATATTAAAACCAATAAAAGAAACTGACTGTCAGATGAAGTTAGTTAGGCTTGCTTGGTCTTGAAGTGTATGAAATACCAACTTTCAGTTGAAGATTTAGCAAATGAAATTCAGCAACAAAAGTCACCAATGTAAAGAATTATTTGTTTTTGATTTCAATAAATACATATATCAAAAACATAACTTTTTTACTAGAGCTACAAATATCACAAAATTATGGATATTTCTAAATGTGACACAGCACCTGAGTTAAGCTAGGGTTTTTGTTTTTGTTTTTTTGCAAATTTTGACACATCGAGCTCAAAAGGTTTGCCATCACCGATCTAATATGTACTGACTCCCTTGAAGTTTCATCCCACTATTTCTAGGTCTCCCATCTTGAGCAGGTGAGACTGGGGCCTGTCTTCCTTTCCATCTGGCTGCCTTAAATGTACTTGATGAAACATATTACTGGACTGTGGCCATGCAAAACATTCTAGTGATCTTAATACCAATATCCACCATAACAAGTAGTTTGTCTACAATTTTATTTATTTATCGGACTTATATAGCACAGATTCCATAAAGACTATAAAGCATAGTTCCAGAACAAAAACAATTGACATAACTTCCGTACCTGCCCAAAGTTGTGTGTCCAAGTTCCTAACCCTTTTACTGATACTCTAAAACAAATATATTAGGCTTCTTATTTGCAATCAGATACACACTGCTAAACCACTTAAGATTATTTCATGACTTTAGATTAAAATAGTGGTTTTCTTTGATATGTGTAGGTAATCAGGAGCTTTAAAAAATGAACTCTTTGTCATTTTGGGAGGCTAGTTTGATTGAAATAAAAAAGTAGAATATGGAACACCTCAACTCTAAACGCCCATCTACATTTTAAAAAGTAAAAATTTATAACTATATCTGCATTAAACTGAGTCACCTGTCATCATCATCATCATCATAATTGCAACAGCACCTTCCTGGAACTGTATAGCACTAAAAGTTCAATGGAATTTACTTCTGACTCGATCTGACCATATTTGCATTGTTAGGAATTTTTTTACCAGATTGGGGGAAAAAGAATCTAAGGCTGTATATGCACTTATTGAAGACTGCCCATCTCCCCAGCACCACATGCTGAAGAAAGAGCTTCAGGGGCCTTGCAGGAGGATTCCAGCGCCTCTCCAAGTTGCCAAAATACCAGTGTGCAAAAAGCACCTCTGAAGCTGATTCTTGCACACTGGGCCTGGGCTTTGCCATAGGGAAATCCACCACATTTCCTTCCAAACAACATCTGGGACAGTAGTGGAGCCATCAAACTCATTTTCAAGACTCCCTGAATCATGGAGAGGCCCATAGAGAAGCCTGATCCAGCAGAACAGACAGTACTGTGGAGACATGCCTTTATTATCAATTACAACTTCATAGACCAACAGAGAACCAAATGATCATTTGTAAAAACAAAAGAGAGCACAGTACTTTACTTAAATTAGTTGTCTCCTAACAAAAAAATTTGGTCTGTATCTTGTACTTCCTACTCCAAATAGAGAAACTAGATAAATTGATAACTATAAACAATAGCAAAGAAAAAGTAGGCTACAGTTCAGACCTGCATTTCATTATATGCTCACAGGTAAAATGTTTAGCACAATATAGGGCTGTCAATTCATCAGTCTCTCAGGACCCCATAGCACTCCCTACAGAAAGTCAATTTATGATGTCACATTGCCTATACTGTTAAGATGCTTTGTCTTTACCTGCATGAACAAGTACAAATCCCACTCGCCTCCCTTTCTGAGTTTGCTTTGCTTCATGTTCCTTGACCACCACCCTTACTGCAGCTACATGAGAAGATTTGGAGGGCAGACCTTCTACTGAGCTTATTCCCTTTTCCATGATCATACTTCAAGTTTATCATCTTCTGTGCAAGATTGCATACTTCCATCCAAGGAAAAACACAGTAGGGGATTCTCCCTGAAAGATAATAATAATATGAATATTTTATCCAGTTTTAGTAGTCATGGGGGAACTAAAAAAATTTCAAGCAAGACAAATGAATGAAGGTACTACTGCATAAGCTCTACTCAAAAAAGCCTACATTATGACATTATATAGTTACATTATTTTTATTTTCCTAGAGTGCCAAAAGCAAAAATGTAAAATTAAAGTTTACATGCAACGCTTAGTTTTAAAAATCACTGTGATGAATAAACTTTAAATTAAAAGAGAAAGAACAGTTAACTATTAGACAGCATTGACAGTCCTAAGAGCAGTTTGCAGTGGGCTAATGATTGCTACATATTACCCTGAAAGCAAAATTAACCACTCAGAAATAAGGCACGCATTTATCCTTGCACCATCACAATCCTCGCTTCAGCCATAAGTTTTGAAAAGTGCTAGGCTATGTTCACACCTAAGTTTTAATCCAGCTTCAATCCACCTTCAGGATGGCAGAACACATCAGCAGTTATTTTCCTTCCGCATTATGAGTTACATAGTAACAAGTGAAAATAGCTTGTCTCTTAGCCCTCTAGTCCAGCATCCTGTCTCACACAGTGGAACACCAAATGCACATGGACATATCAAGCAGAGACAAAGGCAAATCTTCTGCTCTCAAATCCCAGCAAAAGGTCTTAGAGCAGCATTTCTCAACCTGTGGGTCAGGTCCCCTTTGGGGGTCGAACAACCCTTTCAGAGCGGTAGCGGCGAGTCTCCTACCGCCCTTCCCTCTACTAGCTGCCCCCCCCCCCGTGGTTGGGGGTCTCCACAACATGAGGAACTGCATTAAGGGGTCGTGGCATTAGGAAGGTTGAGAACCGCTGGTCTTAGAGGCATCCTGCTTGACCCCACAGCCTGAAGGATGTCCTTAGGCATCCATTCTAGTAGCCATTGGTACATCTGTCATCCATAAATTTGTCTAGCCCTTCCTTAAGGCAACCCAGACTGGTTGCTGCTTCCACCTCTTCTGGAAGGAAATTCCATAAATCGATGACCCTATGACTGAAGAAATCCTTCCCCTTGTGTGACGTGCCCCCTAGTTCTAGTGTTGCGTGATAGAGAAATGTTCTCTATCCACCTTTTCTATACTGTGCATGATTTTTTATCCTTCAATCAGATCCCCTCTTAAACACTGTCTTTCCAGGCTGAAAAGACCTAAACACTGCAGTCTGATATTGCAAGGAAGGTATTCCAGCCCCTTAATCATTCTGGTTGCCCTTTTCTGCCAGTTAGGTGCAGTGGTTAAGGAGCCAGACTCTTATCTGGGAACACTGGGCTTGATTCTGCACTCTTCCACGAAGCCAACTGGGTGACCTTGGGCTCATCACAGCTCCCTTTCTGAACTCTCACAGTCCCCCATACCTCCCAGGGTGTTCTGTGATGGGGAGAACAGAAGGTTTGTCAGCTGCTTTAAGTCCCTTTAAACAGGTGAGAAAAGCAGGGTAGAAAAGAGCTCTTCTTCTTCCTCCTCCACGAAGCCAGCAGGGTGACCATGGGCTAGTAAAGCTCTCTTTCTGAACTCTCACAGCCCCACCCCCCAAACTCACAGAGTGTTCTGTTGTGGGGAGAAGAATAGCTTTGTCAGCAGCTATGGCTCCCCTTAAATTGATGAGAAAAGCAGGGTAGAAAAACCAACTCTTCTTCTTCCTCCTCCACGAAGCCAGCACGGTGACCTTGAGCTAGTCACAGCTCTCTTTCTGAGCTCTCACAGCCCCCCCCCCGCTACCTCACAGGGTGTTCTGTTGTGGGGAGGAGAATAGAAAGCTTTGTCAGCAGCTATGAGTCCCCTTAAATGGGTGAGAGAAGCAAGGTAGAAAAGCCAACTCTTCTTCCTCCTCCATGAAACCAGCTGGGTGATCTTGGTCTAGTCACAGCTCTCTTCTGAGCTCTCACAGCCCCACCTACCTCACAGGGTGTTCTGTTGTGGGGAGAAGAACAGAAGGTTTGGCAGCCGCTTTGAGTTCCCTTAAGTGGGTGAGAAAAGCGGGGTAGAAAAGCCAACTCCTTCTTTTTCTTCTTCCTCTTCTTCTCCTTCTTTTCCAGTTCCACAAGTGGTCTGAATATGGGTTAAAACTTAGGTGTGACCAAAGCCCTAGAGCCGTTAGCCCAAGCTACTTACACCTCTCAACAGCACCATTCCAATTAGCTGCTTGGGCCACAGCCTGACCTTTTGTGGCAGAACCTCTCCATACCATCCATGCCTCTGGAATTTACCAAGTTCTGTAGATTTTATTTATTTTAAGCCACCAAGATCTGCAAACCAACCGCCAGCCACAGGCAGAGACGCACAGAGAATTACAGCACCATCACTAACCGGGACGAGGCAGAAACCCTGGAGATGCTCCGCTCGGACTCCGTCCGCCTCGCCCAGAGTCGAGGTAGGAAATGAAAAGAGTCCAGCCACCAGGAAAGGACAACCTGGCGGGCCTGTTTCCCTCACTGGAACCTGGAAAGGCAGGTGAAGTTGAGACTCAGGAGGCTACCAGCATCCCCGCTACAGCAACGCATCTGACCGCTGGCCCGCCCGGATCCACCACTAGTCGAAACCGGAAGTGGAGCCCCCCCTCTCTCGGCACCCTTACCCCACCTCCCCCGTTGAAGCAAAGAGCAGGTATGAGAGAGAGAGCGCCGGCCCGGAGTCACTCAAACCGCTAGAAAGAGACGCTCTACTGGTCTCCTCTATGCCCGGGAGCGGAGGAATTTAGGAAGAGTCCTCCGGAGCATAGAGGAGTAAAAGAGACGCCTAGAGCGGCCCGTTCAAGAGCACGTGGCTACGTCATTCACTCCGCCCTCCCTGGTCCTTTATTATCATATACCTATGTGTCTTCTTCCTCCGTTCTTACCGCTTTCCCTAGTCTGTGGGATAATCCAGCTTCAGTCCACTTTCAGACTGAGAGAATATTCTCTCCCTCTCTCTCTTACGCATACACACACACACACACACAGAGAGGTTTAATCAGTCCACCTTCAGATCGAGAGACCACTTCAGCCAATTGAAAGACAATAGCTCGTGACTTTGTTGATGTGTTCTCTCCCTCTGAAAGTGGACTGAAGTTGGATTAAACCTTAAGTGTGACCACATCCCCGGAGGCCAATGTATGGGAATTATTGGGCTGTGGTCACACCTAAGGTTTAATCCAGCTTCAGTCCACTTTCAGAGGAAAAGAACACATCAGTGAATTGAAAGAAAATAGCTTGTCGCTTTGCTGATGTGTTCTCTCACTCTGAAAGTGGACTGAAGCTGGATTAAACCTTGGGTGTTTTCCCACTGTCACTAGAAGTACCCATTAAGTACCCATTAATGGGTACAAAAATGCCATTACGTACCCATTAATGGGTACTTTTAGTGACAGTGGGAAAACACCCCTTAAGTGTGACCACATCCCCGGAGGCCAATGTATGGGTATTCTTGGGCTGTGGTCACACCTAAGGTTTAATCCAGCTTCAGTCCAGCTTCAGAGGAAGAGGACACATCAGCAAAGTGCCCAGTAATTTTCTTTTCACATTATCTATCCCACAGGTGAATTTTCTGTGTCATTTACCACTGAAAGAAAACAACTTGTCACTTTGCTGATGTATCTGCTCTGTAGATGCTGCAAGCCAGGAAAGAAAGGGAAGAGAAGACAGTTATATGGATGGCTGCTAAGCTTTGCTCCATTGCTGTCCAGCAGGGAACGATTCAGAAGGAGGCTGTTAAGGGCTGTTTGCTTTCATTTTGTGACAAGGGCTGCGTTCACACCTACATTTTAATCCAGCTTTAGTCCATTTTCAGAATGCGAGAACACATCCATAAAGTGACAAGCTGTTTTCTTTTGGCATTATGTTGCTCAGAAAATCCACCATAGGGTTAGATAATGTGGAAAACAAAGGAAATGATTGGTCAGTTTGCTGTTGTGTTCTCTCATTCTGAAAGTGGACTAAAACATTGGTGTAAACAGGCAAGGTGTACACACAGGCGGAACCATGGCCCTCTTTGCCTTGCCACCCCCCTTGCAATTTAATTTAAGGCTATTTGGCCATTACATTCCTTCATAATGTCTTCTAATTTGCTTCTTCATAATAAAAATTAGGTTTCAGGCATTTTATTTTTCTGTTACACTTCTTGTTTTTTGCCCATAACCATCTTGTTTTGCTCATAACCATCTGGCTTCCACCCCCCTTTTTTTGCCAACCAAACTTGATACGACCTCATTCTATTGTTATCATCCGCACCATTACTGATACAGCCATTAGTAATGTAACCAGGTGCGTACTTCAGCTTTTTTACCAGTCTTCAACTGCCTTGCTTCCGGCGCTTTCTGAATGTGTGCTGGGCCAAGAAGCTAAGGGAAGACTTGGTGCTGACTGACCTCTCTTTGTGCCAAAGTATTGTCTGCCTACCGAACACCATCCAAACCACAAGCCAGTTTGTCCACTGTGAACTGGCTCAGCGTGGTTCAGGTAGCTGATGGGGCAGATCATGGTCACTTGGTGTGACAGAAGATTGCACCAAGGCTTCAATTCACTTCTCAGAGCAACACATATCAATAAACAGAAACGTTGGCAACCCCATGGGGACGCACTCCGAATTATAGACCATCATAAAACTAGTACTGCACAGAATATCTTCGTAGGTTTTTGTCAACCAAACCTGAGAAGTAGTCGCCATAATGTTCCTGGTAATGCTGCTTTTTAATGCCAGTTTAGAAGCAAATGCTGCTTCCCCCACCACCACCACCAATGTTGATATACAGAAGATACTGATTCAGCAGAAGCCAACCTCTCATGCACCTGTTTTGGAGCCACCAAATTGTCTAGGGCTCCGTCCCCATGGGGTTGCCAATGCCTTGCGATGGATTCAGGGCAGCCTTAATGTGAATCTTAATTTGCATTAAGGAGTCCCCATGGCAATGGAGGACAGGACGCCCGTCCCCATTAAAAACGCAGGAAATCCCTGTAGCGGGATGCTATGGTTTTCTCCACCCACCCCCTTGCCACAGGGACACGGACTAGATCACCAAGCAGGCATAAAATAGTGATAGACTGGTCACAACCGCAAGAGAATGGTGTAACTGGTAACAATAAAATACACACAACCTTTGTCTGGATAGCAAAAAGCAAACAAAATTTTAAAAACCTAGCTGCTATGCCTAGTATTCGAAACTAGTTTGAAAAAAATAGGAAGAGGGTATGTGGTTGGTGCAAGCTAAAAACCATCTGCTATGCACTGTACTGAGCTCTAAACTAAAGTTGTTCAAATGGTGCAACTCAAAATGGCCACAACTTACGTTTGAGAGTGCATGTGCCCTGGTTTGATTTTGTGGCTTGTATGTTACCAGTTAGACCATTTTATTTATTTATTTATTTATTTATTTATTTATTTATTTATTTATATTTATATTTATATCCCGCCCCATACCCAAGGGTCTCTGGGCGGCTCACAACATTTAAAACATACATATAAAAACTGTATAAAATACTAAAACCAGTACAAAGTTTAAAAGTCCAACACAATAATAATAATTAAAAATATATATACAAAAACAGTTTAGAAAACAGTAGAGTCTGCAGTGGGGAGAGGCGGAGGGAACATTCAACCAAAGGCCTGGGTGAAGAGGTACGTCTTCACCACCTTCCGGAACCTAAGCAGAGAAGAGGCCTGACACACCTCTAGAGGGAGACCATTCCACAGCCTGGGGGCCACTACCGAGAAGGCCCTCTCCCGGGTGCCCACCCGCCTAGCTGCTGATAGCGGTGGGATAACCAGGAGAGCCTCCCCACCAGATCTTAAGACGCGGGCAGGTTGATATGGGAGAAGGCGCTTCTTTAGGTATCTGGGGCCCAAGTCATTTTGACACCAGTTTATTGCTAAGAACCATGCATAGCAGCTGACTAGCTTTTTGCCATCCAAATTTGGCTCTAACTATTATGACATCAGTTTACAGCTGAATATTTTTTAGGGTCTGGGTAAAAGCTGGATTCAGAAACATCTACATTGTAACAAAGAACATTTTATTTTGGGGTCTACCAGCTCAAAACGTTCTTGCTCCCCTTCTAGGGTTCCGCATTATGTCCCCTTGCCCTGTGCCTCCACCCTAGGGCTTATATCGCTGCCCTAGGGAACCCAAGCTGATTGATTGATGGATGGATGGATGGATGGATGGATGGATGGATGGATGGATGGATGGATGGATGGATGGATGGATGGATGGATGGATGGATGGATGGATGGATGGATGGATGGATGGATGGATGGATTAGGGACCTTAATTTTGATTTTACAGCATTTGAAGAATGCAAGTCATAAAAGTAAAACAGGTTATCAATCACACCGACAGAGAAATACCACCCAGCAATTTTCCCCAGTGCAGGGAATGACTAGAAGTAGGCAACAGAAATGCTCAGCTACTCATTATTATGGAAACAAAGAATGTTGCCCTAGGACATCTCCATCCTTTATAATCAATATAACATGCACAGAATATTATAATTTCTATTATAGATCTCTGGATACCACAGAAGTAGTGATATCAAAGGTGAATTGCTGCCTCCGATTTCAGGGCTTTGGCATGAAGACCTCTACCTTTAAATCAAGAAGTAAAGCTAACTTATACTTTCAAAACATATCTTTGCTTTTGATAAAAGCTCCTCCTGAATTTACCAAAAGCTCCACTCCTCCAGCCTTGATTCACCATCAGGTAAAATTTCTCTATCAGGGTCAAGAAGAAGAAGAATCACGTTTGCATCGTTTTTAAGGAAATCATGAGGAAAATGTCCATTGGAACTGGAGGACAGGGCAGCAAAATGCACGTGATGCCAAGGGTCAGAACAAATAGATTAGTGGTAGATGAGACACTGTTAATGAGTACTTCTGTTCAAACCAACAAGAACTGACCTCATGGAGAAGAAGAAGAGTTGGCTTTTCTACCCCGCTTTTCTCGCCCATTTAAGGGGACTCAAAGTGGCTGACAAAGCTTTATATTCTTCTCCCCACAACAGAACAACCTGTGAGGTAGGTGGGGCTGTGACTAGCCCAAGGTCACTCAGCTGGCTTCATGGGGGATTGTGGAATAAAACCCAGCCTTCCCAGATAGGAGTCCGGCTCCTTAACCACTAGACCAGACTTAGGCAATACCCATGAAGTCCTCATTTGAAGGACCCTTTAAGGTAGTGTAGTCACAGCATTATGATATCACAAACATGCCTCTCTTGACTCAATGTGTCATGTCACATAAAGGGCACCTGTGAAATGGGAAGCACAGAGGAAAAACCTCTGGTAAGGTATCTGCCAAGTGCCAACCCTGGATCTCATCAGAGGCCCATGGCATGCATCCTCATCTGGGAACTGAAACTGATGCCTGTTTTTAAGCTTTTTCTATCTGGTACACATTTACAAACTAAGAGTTTTACACTGCTTTAACTTTTAGGTTCAATATAAAGCTTCACCACCGCATTGCAAAAAAGTGGTTTGTATAGCATAGAAATCACAACAGTCATTTTCAGAGTTTGAGTGTATTTATTGCTCCATTTATAATGTAAAGTAAACATAATTACTTTCCAAAAGGGAAAAAGGACAGGAGAGCAGGACATTCGTAGACTTTCGTGACTGAGATGTTATGGAAAAATAGATCGGAGGGTTAAATAGCATCGTTGAGAAAATCCAGTTTCCCAAGCAGAGTTACAGTCACCCAAAGCTATTTTTATAGGATTGATCCTGAAAATAAGGGGAGAACCACTGCGGCACAGTGTCCTCCACTCCAGTCTCCGCAAGGCAATTCAAAAGGATACCATGATCAGCAGTACTGAAGGCCATCAAGAGATCAAGGAAAATCAACAAACCCCCTTTTTCCACACACAATCAAAGATCCAGATCTTTAAGATGGGGTCCTCCTGGAGATCCAGATCTTGAAGATGCCTGAAGACCCCATTGAGGACACCTTCATTCACGTCCATACAAAATCCAGATTTAAGGGCCCAAAGGACCCATTAAATCTGGATTTCCCCTGCCCTTGTGGGGACAGGGCCTGGCAGATGGGGCCTTAAATGGGATTCAGGTGGGGACAGGGCCTTCCTGATTGGTACCAATCTGGTACCAGTCAGGTTCCTAATGGGGTCTTAGAAGGGTTATAAGCCCTAGTGGAAAAAAGCCCAGAGTTGCAGTCCTACTGTCTCTCTCCCTTAGATGGTCATCAATCAAGATGGCCAAAACAAGGCCTGAACCAACATTGAAATGGAGCTAGATAATCGATTTCTTCTAAGAACACCTGAAGCAACTAAACTCTGCAACACCTTGCTCAAAATTGGGTATTTGCAACAGGACAATGGCAGAATATATCAGCATACATGCTCCCAGCACTAAATGTAATTCAAGACTTTTTTCTCAGACATACCTGCTAAGGAAGAAGCTTCGTTATATTCAGTGCTACTTAGTCCCAGGAAAAATGAGCTAGGGCTTATATCTTAACAAGTATTTATAAGCAAGGCCACTTCCAAAATCTCAACCCATCTTTCATGAAAGAGTCAAAGCTACATTTGCATATTATCTTTACAAATTAGAAAAGAGCTTGTTCAGAATTTCTGAAATATACCGTGGTTATTCATTTGCTTCCATAGCACAAGTTAGAGTAGTTTGACAGTATCCCAGAAGGGATCTGAGATTTCCTTTACCTTTTTTTTATACCTTTTTTATTTATTTTCAGTAAGCATTTATATCACATGTCAATACACAATTATAAGTTCTGTTACAATGCTCTAAGAGTTCTCATAAAACTTCCTCCGTTCTTTCTCCGTATCCCTGTTACTCTTTCTTTTAGAGGCCAAAATCTTCCGTCAGAATGTCCAGTCCCTGAAGAAATTCTATAAAAGGTCCCCAATCTTCTATAAACTTATTCACTGTTTTTTCTTTTAATAAATTCATCAGTTTGTCCATTTCTGCCATCTCCATCAATTTAAGCATCCATTCCTCCTCTGTAGGTAACTCTTCTTGCTTCCATTTCTGTGCATATAGCAGTCTGGCAGCTGTCACCATATATAATATCAAGGTTTTTACACCATTTAAACCTTCATCAACAATGCCCAACAGAAATAATTCTGTTTTAAACTCAAAATTTGTCTCATTCAACGCCCTATTGTATTCCAGTATTTTCTTGCTTTCTCACGTGTCCGCTCCCAAATCCGAAAAGATAGCAAAGACAGGTTGTGGCTCATTTTGAAACAGGGGTGTTTTCACACTAATGTATCTAGTGCATTGTGCACTAAGCCCGGTATACTCCAGGTACAGGAGGACCATTCACATTTCTGGCCGGTGAGCTCCTCGCACAGGATAAAAATTCAAACAAACAAATAAATGAATAAATGAAAATGACCATACTAATGCCAGTTGTTACTGTGTAACCTGGACATAAACCTCTGCATATTTTGTTATAGTGTAATTGTAAGTTTGTTACAGCCATAAGCGAATACAATTTTAAATGAAATAAGGGAGTACTGTGGAAAGGTTAGCCCTGTTCTTCTATCTGGCTCCCTGGTTTTTGTGTACTGGGATCTATTAATACAGAAAATACAATCAACATTTCTGAGAACTATTTTTGGTGTTCCATGCTAACAGTCTCTGCTGAACAACAATTTGGTTGCCTAAAATAAACTTTTTATTGTTGGCAAGGTTTCACTACAAATGGGATTATTTTCATCTGTGGATAACTTATGCTCAAGCTGGAAAATGCATTTGGCGAAAAAAGTTATACGCACCTGACCTTTCTGTGTCAAAATTTCTGGAAATGAAGTGTTTCCTAGACAAAAGATGCAATAAAGTAGCACATTTTGGACATAGGTCTACGAAACAATATTGTCTAGCTATCAAGAAACAATTTAGGGCTCCATTCCAATTCAAGATTTAAAGAACTTTGAAATCGTTTGGAAAGCCCACCGTTCCCAAAGGTTTAAAAGAATCCACAGTTTCTGAGGACTAAAAGTCCCAAAAGGTGGATTATCTATATTTGAATCAAAAGAGGTCTTGCTGCTGGATTTAGAAATAATCATCACTATTATAGCAATGGAAATGCAAGCATTGAGGGGGAGGGAACCATGCTTTAGGGGCATTCTGTTCAGTTTCCAATGATAAGCCATGATTTCCTGTCTTTCTCCTCTGTAAGTCTGCATTATAAGTTAGGAGTGGGAACCCCCCCCCCAAAAAAAAGACCTTGCTGCTGATTCTACAAACCCTGGTTTAAATCTGGATTTAATTACCTAGTGGGAACCTGTTTTATATTGTATTTATCTCTTTCAGCTGTACTGTTCTTATACTTATCTGATATCTATGGACTAATCAATAAACCTAGTCACACATTCATCCATGTATTCATGCATACATTTATTCTGATAAGAAGAAACTATCTAGAGAAATACAGTAGGAGCTACCATCCTGCAAATCTCTTTACCATTTTGTCTTCAAATGATCTTTATGGAATTTGTTCCCTACTACACCAAGAATCTACAGTTATGATGTCACAATTCCTTTTGAAAAAGTAAATCTCCAAGGTCTGTTTATTTTCAAAGAACACCAAACCAAAGCAAAAACCAGGAGCTAAGAACATCATTAGAAAAATGAAGTCATATTAGGAGGAATTGTGACAGTACAAAAAGGAACAAGTTCTATTCAAGTTCTTCTAAAAAGAACTTAAAGCAGGGTTTCCCAAACTGTGGGTCGGGACCCACCTCTAGGAAATTTAACCGTATTTGAAATAACTTTTTTGATGTAATTATTTAATTAAGTAATAAAAAAATTGTATTAAAACTTTGTTATTTGAAAAGTCCTTTATTCATATTGGTAACGGTTAAATTTCCTAGAGGTGGGTCCCGAGTTGGTAAACTTATATTAGATGGGTCATAGCCCAGACAACTTTGGGAACCACTGACTTAAAGCATTTGTAGTGCCTTTTAAACTCTGAGGTGGAGGGGGAGCCCAGAATAATTAGGTTCTTCATTTGCAATAGGGTGTGAACTACAAAAAAAGCATTAACTCTTAACTTTGCCACCCTTTTTGTTTGAGGTTAGCTGCACCAGCCGTACTAAATTTTTCAGCTGCTCCACTGATTTCTGTATTCTGTTCTTCTGAGCACTAGAAGTTTGAAAATGGTTCTGATGTGTGGATCCACTAGGGAGAGGCACACTTCCCCACAACCCCACTTCTGAGTTAGTGGGTGGGAAGGTGACACCACTTGGCATACAGAGTCGAATCCAAGGGGCTGGACTTCTTGTGTGGTGTGTGTGAAGTGGTTGGTGCAACAAATCATACTCAGTCTAAATAAGTTATTGGTTGATATGAAGAAGAGAGTGAAGAATAATCTATGGCAGCGGGAAATGGAGATTGAGATGACTCAAATTAAGTAATATATTAAAGAATTGGCACTGACTGAAACAGGACATGATTAAAGCCTGCCTTCCGCTAAGGATGCATGAGGGAAAATTTCTATGTGGGTGCATGTTGTTGTTTTAATCCTGTACAAACAGTGTGTCTTCAGATTAGCTCTCAATTGTCTCTGATACCTTCAAGTTTGCACACTTTAGTGTTCCTTTGCAGAGGCTGCCCCTTCATTCATACCCAGGTATAGCAGTATGTGCAGTTTATACCTGCAGTTTGTACAGGCATGACTTAAGAAATCTACACGTACACAGCCATTCTTGCTAAATGGTCTTTTCATATCTACAAGGCATCATATGAGCATATGGTATCCATATGATGTCAGACTTACTCAAATAGCTTATTTCCTCTTCCTTCCACAAAGGCAGCATCCTCTGAGGCAATAGAGTGAAGTTTTATATGGCTTAGCAGTAAGGCGTGGGCTTTGCATGCAGAAGGGCAACGCTTTAACCCCTAGCATTCTCCCAAAGTAAGGCAGTGGTAAACCAACCATTCACGGAAAAGAGTGGTAGGTAACTGGTTAAAGGACAAGGAACAGAGAGTAGTAATTGACAGTTCTCAGAATGGAGAAGAGTGAGAAGTGGGATCCACCCAAGGTTATGTTTTGGGACTGGTGCATTTGAATTTTATTCATAAATGACCTACAAGCAGGAGTAAGTACCGTGATAGCAAAGTTTGCTGATGACACCAAATTATTCAGGGAAGTGAAGATAAGAACATAAGAGGAGCCCTGCTGGATCAGGCCACAGCCCATTTAGATGAGCATCCCGTCTCACATAGTGGCCCATCAATTGCTTATAAGAACATAAGAGGAACCCTGCTGGATCAGGCCACAGCTCATCTAGTCCAGCCTCCTATCTCACACAGTGGCCCCCCAACTGCCCATGGGCATCTCAAGCAGAGACAAGGGCAAACCTTCTCTTGCTCTCAGATCCCAGCAAATGGTCTTAGAGGCATCCTGCTGTTCCCCCAGCCTGAAAGATGTACTTAGGCATCCATTCTAGGCACCCAGATAGAGACTGTGTGACGACTGAGTTAATAAAGTAGGATTATATCAAGCAGTTAATCCCAGTAAATATGCTGGAAGGTGGCTAGTGGGAGTGGCTGGCTGTAGCTCTGAGGGAGGGGGAAAGTTTGCCCTTAGGGAGAGCCAATCAGGACACACCAGCATCCCAAGAAGAGATTATATAAGGCCATCCAGCAGGGGTTTGTGGTTCTTTCCTGAGTTAACTCACTGAGGGTGGGCAGGGAGAAACAGGTTCATGTAACTATTTACCTGAGGGAAGTTCAGTTAGGGAGTCCTGAGATGATGACTCATTGTGAGTCTTTATTAGTTAATAGAAACATTCTTACCACGTTTTCATGGCCTGCATCACTTATTTTGCTTGCAAAGAGACCCTACATACCTGAGGGTACAGCTAAGAGTAAGTTCAACCTCAAGGAATTCCTGCCAGTCAGTAACTTCAGAAATACTATTGAGCTCTGCAGATTGTCCATCTTGGCTGCTTTTTGCACTGCTGAGTGGACCCACCCTATTTAGATAGTCCCAGCTTATCCCCAGGATGTTCCCGAGTCCAAACACATCAGATTTGTTTTCTCAGCACTGTCTCATCAATAGAAGTTATCAAGTGGGGGATATTTTATATTCTCATTTTGGCCTGCTGCTTCTCCCCAGGATGTAAGTTGTATGCAACTGTGGAAGGAATAATATTTTATCACCCCTACGTTCACATTGATTTATTGAATTGAAATCTGGGCTGGTGAGGAAATTACCCAGTTTGCTTAACAACCAACCCCCGCTTCCAAGTAAAACAGTGAAGAATATGCCACAGGGGGGCAGTTTAAGGTTCTGTGGCCTCCATGTATCTGTGTGCTGCCTGTTTTGTGTGGGCTTGTGGATATTTTCTTTTGTTTAATCCTGGAAAGTGAGCAGCCACAAGAACTTCCAAAGAATTCCAGCTAATGTTGTCGGCACCCCCTCATGTTAGCACAATGATAATGCTGGAACAGGAAGACAGAACCAGGCAATTCTGAGTAGGGGTGTGCAGGAATGCAATTTTTGGGATTTGATTTGAATCAAATCGAATACCCAAAAATTCAATTCAATTCAAATGTTTAAAATTCAAATTTAACATTTGATACAAATTAAGCAAATTCACATCTATTCGTTCAAATTTTTTATTTGAATTTGCACTTAGGAATGTCGACAACATTCGCAGATGCCCGTATGCATCTTCCCCAGGTCCGTACACATCTGTATGTATCCCGTAGTTGTCCCATATGCAACCCATTTTCATCCCGTACGGATCTGTACAAAGGCGTATGGATGCGGGAAGGATGTGAATCTTCAAGTACACATCGTGTACGAACCCATACACATACGAATGTCCAAATAATTCAAACAAACATTCAAAATTCGAATCGGATCTTTACATTCGAATTTAAGGACATTCGATTTCAATTTGATGTCAAAATATGATTCAATTGAATTTCTGATGCATTTGAATATTCATGCACATCCCTAATTCTGAGTTTCTTGCTGCATGAGGTTTGCCCAGTATTAAAATATTAGCAAAGATATTAGCTTTTTTGGTAAGAATGTGGATGAGGAGACAAGGGGTGTTTTTCCACTGTCAAAAGTACCCATTTTTGCACCCATTTAGGACCCATTTGGGTGTGAGCTGGATGACCCCATTTCCACTACGGCACCCATTTGGGACCCGATTCTTTCCAATGCCGTGGGGGAAATCCAGATCTTTTTGGCCTTTAATCCGGATTTTCTGTAGACCCCAGAAAATCCGGATTAAAGGGAGCCTGTTACCACTGGAAACAGGCAATGGGGTCCAAAGGAGGCTAGGGGGAGGGGATGCACCTTTGGGACCCCCCCCCCCAAACATTGGCTTCGAATTCAATTCGAATTCAATTTGAATTCAATTCGAAGTCACTTCAAAGTGATTTTGAAGTTCACTTCAAAGTGACTTCTAAGTAACTTTGAAGTTGACTTTGAAGTGACTTTGAAATGACTTCGAAGTGAATTTGAAAACTGCACTCCCACACACACACCCCCAAACACCTGGGGTAACGGACCAACCCCTTGAGGATAGATCCGGATTCCCCAGATGGGTGCAAAGGTGTTTCCACAGCAGGGGTGATAGCACCCATTGCTAATGGGTGCTACACCTCCCGCGGAAACACATTGGGTGCTTCCCTTAATCCAGATCTACTAGATCCGGATTAAGGAATGTACCCATTCCTTAGATCCAGATCTTCTTAGATCTGGATCTAAGGGCTGCAGTGGAAAAACACCCAAGAAGAACATTGCTTATTATTAAAGAAAATGACCATGGAATACCACAGTCCTAAAATACTTTGCAGCAGGTATTGGGATGAAATTGGAGCTGACAGCTGGAGAGAACACATGACTTAACTGGTGTGCCTCGATGCTTGCTGAAGATTTTGCATGAACTCTGTGTGTATACTGTATGTGTGGCAGAAAGACAAGTATCTGCTACTGTTTCCAGTTTACCCCCAAATTTGATAATAATGCATATCAAATACACCATCTAAAAATCCTCATGTATTCCTGGAACCATATTACAAAAGATTAGGGTTAATGGCTCTTCAAACCTTTGGGGCACTGAAGAATTAGAATTAATGCCGTACAGGTTCAAGTTCAAACTGGTTCAAATCAAATAGGGGAATTCAGAAGGTTTGAATTTTGAACCAATCCCCCTGCCTGTTCAAAAACAGAGTTCAAATTCATACTGAACTAGGGGGTGTCCTAACAAACCTGGTGAACACATTCTGTTCGATTGAGGTTCAAAGGTGCTTGAAGGTATCCAAATCGAACCAAGCATCCCACTGTTTGAAGAAAAAAGTTCAAATTCAAGCCGAACTAACCTCTGCATCTCTATAATGGACCGACTATTTGTTGTGTTATCATACTCATAGAATTGGGGAGTTGGAAAGCACCATAAGAATAATCTAATCCACTCCTAAATTGTATTAGTTTCATTAAACTTTGATTTCAAGATTTTACAAATTAGTTTAATATGTTCAACACTTGTCTTTTTGGCTTGTTTGTGCTGAGCAGTACATTTCTCAACTCTGAATTTTAGTGCTATGTCTTAACTAAATATTCTATGTTTAGCAACAGATCATCTTTACTGATGGTCTCCCATGTCACTTGAAATCATAAGCATGCATATACATGATGTCATGACAGAGAGCCTCAGCAAGCATCTGGCCATGGGTGGTGACATTAAGCACATGTACAACAATACACATTGCAGATCTGCCCTTGAAGGGCCCTATAATGGAGCCAAGAATGTATGGAACAAGCTGGCAAGTTCCTACATCACATGTTTACTCACATATAAGGGACCAGTGCCGAAAAAGAGCTATGACTGGAAAAGCACCTAGTAGTCTTTGGCCACTGTCATTCGCATTTGACACACAGCAGTTCAACACTTTTCTACTTGTTTTTGTTTGTTTTAGCTGTGTTTGTGCATGTTTTTTGTCTCATCATATCCACCACTTCAAGGGCCCTGGTCACAAGACTCCAAAACAAGTTACCCTATTCATGAGTTTGAATTGAGACTGTACCAGTGCTGGTCAGATGTGGATCAATATTGGTAATATTGAAATGTCCCCGCTTTGGTCACACATTTCTGCAGAGACCAGCCTGGGGTTCTTCCATGGAACTCTTGACTCCTCGCCCCTTTTGCTACATCACATCTATCTTGTTTCCTATTGGATGCCACTCAAGGGAGGCGTTTCCAATTGGATGCCATTCATGTCACTCAAGGGAGATGAAGCGTGCCTGCTCCCCCACCTCCACACCACCCTTCCTTTTTTATGTGCTTTTCCTTGCAATTAATTTTTTTAAAAATAATAAAAATAAATTTGTGTAAAAAAGCTACAGAGGAATCATACACATAAACTGAAGGTAGGGGAAGGTGCCTCATGAACTCCACATGTGCCGATTGTCTGAAGGGGAGGTGCCTCACAAACTCCACACTTGCCAATTGGTTGAAAGGAAATACTAGGTGCCACCCACACAGAACAGTTCTGCCTCCTTTAGGCCGTCCCCCCACTCACTTCCAGGCGGAAGATGGCCTGGAATTCCAGGCCGGCCTGAGTCCATGTCAGTCCTGTACAAACAGGAGTACATTTTAGGACAGCCTAACTGGTACAGGCTGGCTTGAAAAATGGCTTAGATAAAATTAATGAGTTACAGGACCGGGGTGGAGGGGCAACTCAGACCTACCAGAAACTTGCATATGACCATGGCCAAGGAGATCCATACAACCTTGTGACAGTATAGGCTTGTGACTTGCTGAGGCAAAATTCCCATTTGTGGATTGAAGCCCTACAGACTGCAAGTCTTGCAAATCAATGTTCCCCTATTTAAAAAGAAAAGAAAAAAAAGAAACCTAGAATACTAGCTGTCAGGGAAGCATTTGCCCAAATGAGGCAGGCTAGAAGTATCATTAAATTAACAAAAAATTCAAATGCAGAGAGATGGGAAGGTTTCCACTTGTTACTAAAAGCTGATGCTTTCCAGCAGCTATAAAAGGTCCCAAGGGCATATCTGTGCAGACTTGTTCCTTCTCTTTTACATGAAAGGGTCCCTCTCCTGATAGTCTGCCAGGGTAAAATGCTTTCTTCAGCTAATCACTTTCTTGACATGAGCAAAACGCTTCAGCCTGCTTTCCTGGATCAGGCTGAATAGCATTCTTTATAACTTCCAGTTGTTTTAACTCCCACTCACTACTGTTTCCAACACACGCACCGCTGTGCAACAGTGAGTCTCCAAGTAGAATGGGATCTTGCTGTATCCTTCCTTTTGCAATTCTAGCTCTGACTTGGCCAAACCAAAGGAGAAAGATCAAAATGTTCAAGGCTGGAGTTTTCTGACATTAGCAAGAATGATTGCATGCATGACATACGTAATTGCTGAACATATGACAGCCCCAATGGCAAGGCTTAATTCTCAGAATACTTCAACAGGATTTATATTCTTATGCATTCTCAACACATTCCATACAGGTACATCAAACCACTTTTGAATCTCAGGATTCTTGATCTTGGAACTCTTTCACTGGAGTAAAAAACTATCGTCTTCCACTGGCAAGTGATACAAAAGGCAAGGCTGCTTAGGGAGAAGAAACAGAGATAAATGGAAGGTAGATGAAGAAGTAATGCTTCCTGTACTATACTAATTTGGCCAGGAATGTACATATTATTCGACAACTGGCTGCACTTCCTGGGGAAATCCAGTTCATGAGAGGAACATTACTCCCATCCAATGCCCTTGCTCTAACTTCTTTGGTTGTCCTGACTCTTGAAGCGGTCCATGGTCTGTATTTCTAGTTGAATTAATGTAGAGTTTTGTAAATCAGTTTGGCACTTTGAAAGGGACTCAGTAGTAAATTGGCAACCAGTGTAGTTCCTTTAGGACTGATACATGTCTAGCCCAAAATTCTTACCAGCAGCCTTCCTCCTGCATTCTGCACTAGCTGTATTCAAGACCATTCCAACATACTATACTATAGCCTGGAGGCTATCAGAGCATGAAAGACTGTGGTCAAACCAGCTCTATCCCCAAAGGACTATAGTTGATGAATCAACCTGACTTGCAAATGGGCATTCTGGATCACTGCTGTTACCTAAGCCACCAATGACACCAGTGAGTCCACAAATATCCTCAAGCTACACATATCTGTTCCTTCCAGAGTAGAACAACCCCATCAAGAACAGGATGTCTCCCCACTTCATGGATTCGAGAACCCCTGAACTTACCTAATCCACATTATTTGGATAATCTGGAGTAAAGCACACCCAGACACATTTTATTCTGGATTATCCATACTTTGTTCCAGATTATCCAAATAATGCAAATTAAGTAAGTGCTGTCTGGATGAAGCTTCAGTGTTGTCTGGATTCAGATCCTAATTATTGGTCCACATACAGCCAATGGTCAATCACGTCAACTGTGTCTGCCATCAGTGTTCTAAACTGATTTTAATGCCCACAAATTCTATATAGGCTTTACTTTTTTACATTGAGGCTGTAAAACACAAGATGGAATTCACAGGAGAACATCAAGAACATCTGTCTTAATATATCTGATTTCAAATGTTGTTACCCGCTCGGAGACCTTCAGGTATAGGGCGGGATAGAAATATAAATAATAAGCAAACAAACGAAGTGGTAACAAGCCTAAGTGCAATTTAGCATAGAATAAAATATTTTGAATTTCTCTCTGCTGTTATATTAGTTATTCTGATTAAAGCTGAAGTTACCTAATCACCATTACCTATTTTATAATGAAGTGTGAATATTTAAACAAAACACTAAACACAAAACTCCAGTAACTAAAGAAAACGGGAAGCTAAACAGAAAATTCAGGTTACCAAGTACTGTAACATTTTGAGCCGCTTGTGGCTTTTAAAAATCTTCAATAGCACCATTTATTTAAACTATGTGTCAGCATGGCTTAGCTATGTTATTTTTGGAGGCTGCAGGAAAAAGAAAGGGAATAAAAACCAACTGTCACTGTTGATTGGTAATAATAAATTTAATTCTGGAGGGCAGAAATAATAAAAAACATGCATGCCTGTTTATCTCTGCCCGTCAGATCTTTTTCTTTGAAATATTAAATAAATCAAAACCTCTTGTGGTTCCAACTTGTAATATAAGATCTTTAAGTGCTGGACTTACACATTTAGTAATCACCATAATGGCTGCCAACCTTGGAGGGAAATAGCTGGATAGTAAATCACCTTTAAAATGCAGGCACACAAATTGGTTTGTTTTTTTTAAGGTGACCTTCTATAGTACAGTCCATAGTATATGGCTGCACATGGCTACCAGTTTTCTCCCTGGTCTTAATCAAAAACAAAAATCCACTTTATGCCTGCAGATGACAGCTTCAGACTTTTTAACTTTAAAGATCTGTTGATCTGATACGTAAGGTGGTTATGACAAAGTCACGGCGACTTTCATGTACTTGATGTGTAAAGAAAGATCCTCCTGGAGAAAATATTTTGGTGTCTTTCATCCAGGGAACACATTCTAAAACAAAATGGTTGGGGAAATGTACTTTAGGAGCATAAAAGACAAAGCCTACTGGAAGTTTTCATCAGTGACTCTCAAGATGTCTCTGCCTTTATGCCAATCTAATCTTATTTGCTATGAAGAATCCTGGGAATTGGTGTTGCTGCAGTGCCAAAATTCCTTTCAGGGATATTTCCACTTACCAACTAACGAGGATTTTTATTGCTCTGGTTTTATTCTGAAACTGATGTATCTTACCCAACTAGGAAGGAACTTGCCCTGTGAATACAAACACTGAGATCTACTTTTAAGAGAGGTAACCAGATTTAGACAAAAGAACCAAATCCGAAGAGAAATATGAAGCAACGCTGAAGCCATATAGAAACATAACAAAAGGGGCACCTCAGAGAGAGAGTGTGTGTGGCCCTCTGTAATCCATCTTTTCAAGCACAGAAAGTTCAAGAGAGGAGAGAGAAGCAGACTGGTGTTTGAACAATCCCACCTCAAACCCTTTGTGAGCCAGTTTGGTCTAGTGCGGTGATGGCCAACCTATGACACGCGTGTCACAGGTGACACGCCAAGCCCTTTTGGGTGACACACCTGGTCACCCAGGCACCTGAGCATGTAGTGCTTGCTTGTTCTTGAAGTGTATGAAATACCAACTTTCAATTGAAGATTTAGCGAATGAAATTCAGCAACAAAAGTCACTAATGTAAAGAATTGTTTGTTTTTGCTTTTAATACATATATCAAAAATATAACTTTTTTACTAGAGCTACAAACATCACAAAATTATGGATATTTCTAGATGTGACACAGCACCGAGTTAAGCTAGGGTTTTTTTGTGAATTTTGACACACCGGGCTCAAAAGGTTCACCATCACTGGTCTAGTGGTTTAGGGAGTTGGACTGTGATCTGGGAATACCAGGTTTGATTCTGCCCTCCCCCATGAGGCCAGCTGGATGACCTTGGGCTAGCCACAGTTCTCTTCTCTCACGGCCCCACCTACCTCAGAGGGTGTTTTGTTGTGAGGAGGAGAATAGAAAAGCTTTGTCAGCCGCTTTGAGTCCCCTTAAATGGGTGAGAAAAGCAGGGTAGAAAAGCCAACTCTTTCTCCTCCTCCATGAAACCAGCCGGATGACCTTGGGCTAGTCACAGCTCTCTCCTGAGCTCTCACGGCCCCACCTACCTCACAGGGTGTTCTGTTGTGAGAAGAACAGAAAAGCTTTGTCAGCTGCTTTGAGTCCCCTTAAATGGGTGAGAAAAGCTGGGTAGAAAAGCCAACTCTTCTTCTTCTTCTCCAAGTCATTTCAGAGACACCTCAGAGATGCTACTTTTTGCAGCCTAAGTATGATTTGTTATTGTCTGATGAATACAGGGAATAGAGAAACAGTCGAATTCTAATGCTCTCAGGGACCTTGGAGATGCTTCTATACTGCATGACCAGCACGATCAAATGTGGACATTTGAATTTGAATAGAATGTCCTGACATTCAAATTTAAACATTCGAACAAATTTCAAATGTTCCAAAACATTCGTTTGAATGATTCGACTCTTTTGAATGTAGATATGTATGTATTGCATACGTATCTCTACGAATATCATACGTATCTGTACGCATTTGCAGTTATAATACGGAACGAAAACGGGATGAATACAGGATAAAACAGGATGTATATGAAATGCATACATATATGTATCAAATGCATATATCAAATGTATATATATGTATTTGAATGAATAGATTCAAATGTATTGGAGTCAAATCAGTTTTTGTTGCATTCGGATTCTAAACATTCGAATCAGGTTGAATGTTTTGAGATTCAGATCGACTCAATTTCGAATGCAAAAAACCCCATTTGTGCACATCCATGACCTAGCTGAGATAAAATGGAGAGAACAGCGTGTGCCACCTTGGGTTCTTGGAGAAAAGGTGGAATATACAAATAAATAATCCTGTAGTCAAGTCTTAGCCTTGCTTTAGTGGGTGTTGCTGCCACTGCTGCAGGGCCAGAAAGAACTTGTGCACAATACTTATCAGGAAAAACACCCTAAGACACAGGAATAAACTCCCCCCATCCAGATTTCCTTTAATATACATTTTTCAGTGTAAAGTTAAACTCAATATTATGATAATGCATTATGGAAGAATAGCTACTGCATGTTGTTTTTGTTTTGTCTTTAATTATCCTAAAAGTAAAAACATTTAAGGAATTTTTACTGTAAGAACTCAGCTATCAGAAATATCAGGGCTCAACAGCATGTTTAGGCATGAGTTCCTTGAGATCTTGAACATAAACTAAGCTTCCTTCCTTCTAGTTGATTCTAGATGAGTGAGTAGTAACTCGAAATGAGAAATTTAAGAAGTAGCATCCAAACGTTAGGGCTACATCCAGACATGTAATCCTATGTTGCTTATTCCACTATATTTAGATATTCTGGAATATCTGGATTTAATGGAATAAGTGGAAGCAGCCTAAAACTGGCTTCCAGGAGTCAGATGTAGAAATCGTTTGCTTCTTGCTATTAGAATAGCAGTAAAATTGGTTTTCTTTCACTAGCTTTCAAGGATATTCCTTTCCTTTGGGATTTTAGTGCTCACTGCTAGCAATTAAACAGATATTAGGGGGAAGTGTTCCATTTTGCATTTTAATAGCTATTTATACTTTTCATTGGTAGTGGTTTTACATTTTTAGCCTTTTCTTAAGGCATTTTGGGGGTCGTCTTTTGAAGGGGAGATGAAGTGTAAATTTAATAAATAATTAAGACCTGCTGCTTTTCACCTAGTATCAGCCTGATGTGAAGCATTTTGATTACTTTTAATCAGTCTTATTGTTTGCAGGTTACCTCCATTATACAGAAAGACAGGGCGGAAGAGTCAGAAACCAAGCACACAGAGGTCTTTAAACGATCTCCTTCAAATTCCCATGAAAGCAAAGACTTTTTATGGCACATGGAATGTAAATCAAGTATGGTTTATGCATTTCCTCAAAATAAAGTTTCCTCCTAAAGCTCTGCCATGAAAATGTTCCAAATAAATTTCAAGTTGGCCTCGCTCAAATATCTGTGGTTGCTCCAACATTCTCGTATTTCAGATACAAATTATTAAACCTTGCCCAGTCGTTTCTATAAGCCAAGACTTTTAAAATGAAATCTTCCAAGTGCTCTGCTGTGTGCTGTAAAAATTTGCAATTTCAGGATACACTTGAAACTAAACTATGTCCAATGCAGCCAAATGCCTTACCTCCTCTTTCCCATATGTACATGAGGATATATTTGTCTCAATGCACAGCAAAACAAACACACCACAGATTTATCTTCAGCTACAATATACTGTCAACGTCAGGACAAGAAATTAATAAAGAACACCTCAGTGAAAGGAACCTGGATATTTTTCAGCAAGGATTCAACGCTGTAATTTACCTGGATTTATGGAAATGCATGGTGAGCCCCTCCAAGAAGAATGTCCCAAAGGGTAATGCAATCTGATTAAAGGTACATTGGTCACGTATATACTGTTGGTATTCTGCCAGACACCACTGGACAAAAAAATACAATCAAAAGCTTTGCAATTTTGACTCGTCTCCTTAAAATTGTTCCACGACATAAACTTTCTAATGAGGAATTAGCACCTGAAGCTGGTTATTTCTCCTCCCACTTTCTAATTCTAGATTTTCCTGCTTTTGTCACACTTCTCAGGCAGTCTATCTCAGGACAGTCACCTTGATACACATAAGCATGTTTGGCAGTCCTTTGAGTCGAAGTTTTGGTCAAAAGAAACTAAATCCATCATCTAACACTGTAGTTGTTAAGAAAATTCGGGTCGGTTCTCAGAATTTTTCATTCAACACAGAAATGTGCAATAATGTGTTTTGGTGCCATTGATTTATAATGGTAGACTGGGCTCTCCTTCACAGTACCGTTGGTTTACTATAGTAGGCTCAACATCCACAACTCCCTTACTCTTTGCATCTCCTGCATTATAGAATGGACAACTACATCAAGAAACTAACATACAGATTCAAGTTAGATTAATTTACAGAGAGGTGCAAGATGTTCATTTTGCTGTCAAAGTGAAAACCCATTAGTTTCATTATTGAAGTGTTTAGCTGAAAACCAGTATTTTTGCTTTTGTTTTCACACTTCTTTGCAAAAAAAATTACATTTTTTTCATTGAATAAGGTCATTTTCATGATGAAAATGCAATTGATTGAGGTTTTGGATATGTGAATAAAAATGTTGATGCAAATATGAAATATTCAATTGAATTTGTGAATGCAAATTGAATTTTGCACATTACTATTAATATATCACTGGAAACCCAGCAAAAACTATCTGTAGCTGAGGATTTAAAAGTTAAATGCAAAGGCTTCCTTGAGCTGAGCTAGATTCTTAGAGCAGCCTTCCTCTGTAGCATCATCAGGCACCATTATATACGGTAGTTTTTGGAACCTACCTCTTCAAACCCAGGAGGGAAGTTTATCTTTTAAAATAACAGTATATTCTGGCATATAAAACTTTTTAACCCAGGAAAATCTTCTCAAAAGTTGGGGGTCGTCTTACACGCCAGAATATACGGATATGTTGTATTACTTTATATATTTTACCTTGATATTATTGTGACCCAACCTGGGACCCTTTGGTGAAGGGCGGGATATAAATTATTGAATAAATAAATTATATCCATGCAATTCTTTTGGCAGTGCTATGGAAGTAGATTGCCTTTGCTTTCTCCTGGTCCCATCCAGGTGACTGAAATTGGGACATTCTGCATGCAAAACAGATAGGGGAACATTGCGCCACAAACAGTTCCTGGAGAGGGAAATAACTGTTCCCCCCTCCCTTTCTCCCTTTTTTCACATTTTATTGTAACTTTTCAATTAAAAATCTTTAATAATAACATAAAATTAGCTAGTAAAGATAAAAAGGGATAGATAATGTAAAGAAAAGATTCAAGGTCTTTAAAAAATATATAGCTTTACAAACAATCACACAGTATTTCCAACCGATATCATACATCCGTATTCATATCATAATTTCAGCTGATCTACTAACATGAAATACACCATTAGGGGAATATTCTCTATAGAGCAGAGGTGTCAAACTCAATCCGGCCAAGGGCCGGATTAAAAAAAAAAATACTGTGAGGGCCAGGGGGCGTGACCGGGGCACAGAGGAAGGGGCCGTGGGCACAGAGGAGGGGGCCGGGGGCGTGGCTAGGGCACAGAGGGCTGGGGGCGTGGCCGGGGTGTGGCTAGGGAACAGAAGAGGGTCTAGGGGCGTGGCCGGGGCGTGGCTAGGGAGGGGCTGGCTGTCCATGGCGGCGCCCACATACTTGGGCAATGGAGGGCCCCGCCGCGCGCTCGCTCGCCTCATGTCGCCTCCCTCGCGCCCAAGGAGGGCAGTGCGCGGCGGCGGGCTGCCACGGGCCGTATTAAAATGCCCCGCGGGCCGCATCCGGCCCGCGGGCCGTATCTTTGACATGCCTGCTATAGAGCTTAGAGCAACCCTCAAGAATTTAATAAATACTTTAACCCTACTTCAGCATTCTGTGTATTCACATGCTAACAAGTGTGGATCAGAAGCATGCTGTGTACTGCTGGTCTCTGTCACTTAAATGTCCTTATTTCAGTGACTACACAAAAGTTAGACTCTCCTCTTCATCAATGCTCCTTGAGGGATTCCAAACTCTGCTCTGTATAATTGTTATTGAGAAGAAGCAAAATATCTGAATCCATATACATGAACTGTTTAACATCCCATTTTACAACTTTTTTGCAAGCAATTAAGCATTGATTGCTGGAAAAGATGGTAAGAACATTTGCTCTTCAATCTGCATTTGCTATTATTTCTTCTCAAATCCACTCATCCCTTATTTGACTTTCTGTTTCTTCCTTGCTTGAAATTGTTCTGTTTTGTTCTTCACTGATTTGATTAGCAATGATAATGCTGGATCTATGGACTTTTTAGGGGCACTTTCTATTTCTCCTGTACTGGTTTGTCTTTCAGATGCTTCAGTAACCTCTTGCTGTCTTCGGCGAGCTTTCTCCTCCAAAATCTGTTCTACTGCTTTTGTCTTCTTAAAATTTGGATCAGAAGGATCCAAATTAAACAAATGAGAAGTATACATGGCTTGGAATCTGGCATCAGCAACATCTACCTACAACAATAAAAAAAAGCTATTTCAATTTCAACAATCAAAGACAGAAAAATTGTATCAAGTCCAATGGGCATTCCAATCTAACTTCTCAAAGGCACCCCATGGGCTACATTCTGGATCTAAGGATGGAATATGAAAACACAATAGCCTCCTGCTTTAGATAATAGTTTCCAGCCAGACTGAGTCACATTAAAACACAAGAATGTATCATATAGAGGGCAGCTGAGAAAGTCCCAGCTTATGTGCCAAATATGACCTACAGTTTAATACTATCTGGCCCATATCAGTCCACTGTAGCAGAGAAAAACAGAGAGAAAGGGGGAGGTGGAACCAGCAGAAGAAAATCAACAATGACACCTTCTAGGTTCTTTTCCCAGCACTTAGAAACACACTAATTAGCCAAGTCTCAGATCAATGACTAAAGAAAAAAATCAATGTTCATGTCTTGCTTTCAATTCATTTTGCTTTCATAAACAGACCCCGAAGTGGCTAAATATTAATCTCCCTCCAACTAATTCTTTGTCTTTCATTCAATGTCTTAAAAAGTAAAGTGGAGAGCCCGAGAAGGACATAATTGGGAGAGGCAGAGAAGATAGGAATCAATATTCCAACAGGGAAATTACAGGGTGTTTTTCCACTGAGCTCCTTTAATCCAGGGCTAAGAAGATCCGGATCTAAGAAATAGGTACTTCCCTTAATCCAGCTCTAGTAGATCCAGATTAAGAGAAGTACCCAATGTGTTTCCACGGGTGGTCTAGCACCCAACAGCAATGGGTGGTAGCCTCCCTGCTGTGGAAATGCTGGAGCACCCATGTGCAAATCCAGATCTACCGGATCTGCCTGACACCCCAGGTGTTCGGGGTGACGGAGGGTGCAATCTCCGTAGAAGCTCTGGAGAATCTTCAACGATCCTCTGGAGCAGCTCCATAGAATCTCCAGAGCGATCTGCTGCTAACTTCAAAGATCCTCCAGAGCCTTTGACTATGGCATTGCTCTTGCAAGGGGTTCTCTTCGGAGCCTGTGCTAATCTCTGAAGCCAATTTTGGAGGGACTTCAAAGTTTTGAGCCTCCTCTAGACCCCATTGCCCAACTGTAGTGGAAACAGGCTCCCTATAATCCGGATTTGATGGCTGAAAAACCCCATTATAGACCCCTTTAATGGGGTCTACAGGAAATCCGGATTATAGGTCCTGAAGGACCCATATGATCCGGATTTCCCTACCTCTGGTGAAAACAAATGTGGCTCTAATGGGGTTTGTAGTGGAAATGGGGTCATCCTGCTCTGAGCTTAATGGGTCCTTAATGGGTCCTTCAATGGGTCCGTAGTGCTAGTGGAAAAACACCCTTACTGTATAGTTTAAATTGCATCTGATCCAGCAAGCACCAGGTTTGATTCAGTTTGGCACAATGTCCAAATAGGAAGAAGCATTAGCTTAGTTTGCAACCAAATCAGCAAATACAGAAGCGTAATGCCACTCACTGATGGGCTCATATACTCTATGAAGGATGGAGCCCAAGTGTCTTGAAGGAGACTGTGTTTAAAGAACTTTGATTAGTGATTTAGCTGCAACTCTTAACTGATGAGATCAACCAGGCTTCAGTGATCTATGCCGTAAGCAACTTCCAGGGGAACTCTAATGGTCTCTGTGTAAAAATACCTTTGAGCTAACATGAGATGGTAAAGTAAGACTATTGACAAGAAGTTGCATATATCAGTATCAGGTCATTCCGAAGGTCAATTTAAAGCCTGTAGCTCGAAGTCTTAAAAAATTTTGCAGCTTGGAACCACATTATCCAGAGGAATGCCTTGTCCTAATCAACTTCTAAGGCTCATATAGGCCAAGTTTGTGCTCTCCTGCCTTCCACTGAAAGAGACTGATGATCAAGAAGCAGATGAAGGCTTACCTGGACCTATTTTTCCCAGATCACGATACCTTAGAGCTACAGCTCTTTAAACTATTAAATGGATTCTAGCTCATCTATTTCACGATGGCTAGACAGCAAGAAATCATGCTTGGTTGTCAGCAGTTATCTTCATTTTCAAAGCATTTTATACTGTTTGCTTAATATGACATGAAATAGCCATTTCCAGTTTTATTGTGAACATTTTACTGTCAACATTTGAATATAGGGGGTCACTTTTGCAAACTGTTTTGAATAACTGATACATTTCAGTAATAAAAAGGGAAACAAAACATCTAAATTTCTAGTTTTAGAGAATGTTAAAAAAAGTTTACCTCTTAAGTATAATTTAGATATTGGTTCACTTTAACTCAAAATGACCAGCATTTGTATTATGTTTCAGAAAAAGGAAGTCCATCGTGTTACCTGGAAGTCATCTGTCAGCAGCTCCTTCTTTTTCATTAATAGCTTCTTCTTCTTTTTGCTCAGGTTCTGTTGTTCCACTATCTTGTCATAATTGAAGTGTCCCCTTTCATCTTCCTCATCATCCATCAGCAGCAAAGCCATTTCAGCCTGTTACAATCAGAACAGATAGGATCTGTTTGCACAACATTTCACAGAATATGGCTTGCAGATGTTTCAGTGTCTCATCCAAAGCCTGAATTGTTAATGTACAACAGAAACAGCTATAATTGCCTATCTGTTTACAAAACATTTTTATTGGCCAGGATAAGAGTACTTTACAACAAAAGCAAAAGCAATTAAGAGCCGCACTCTCACTCCAGTTAGGCTAGACTATAGATTCTTAGGTTTAATCACTATCATTTGTTTGTTATACTTTTATCCATTACTCCATTCAGGAAACTTTAGAACATCAGAATGTTAAGAGAAGGCTGGATCAGGCCACAGCCCATCTAGTCCAGCATCCTGCTTCCCATAATGGTCCACTATTTGCTTCTGGCCATTCTCAGGCAGAAGATGAAGGCAGAACCTTCATCTGCTCTTGATTCCATTCAAATGGCCTTTAGAGCCATCCTGTCTGTCTAGCCTGGAGGTGGCACCTAGGCATCAATTCTAGTAGCCATTGCTACACCTGTCCTCCATGAATTTGACCAACCTTTCCTAAAGTGATCCAAGCCAGGGGCTGTTACCATTCTTTCTGGCTGTACATTCAATAGTCCAATGACCCACAGTATGAAAAAATGCTTCCTCTTGTCATTCCTAACCTTCTTGCCTATCAGCTTCATATATGCCCCCCAGGTTCTAATGCTGAAGCGGCCTAGATGTTGCATCCTGATCTCATAAGGAAGATGTTTCAACTCCCAATCATTCTGGTTGCTCTTTTCTGCATTTCTTCCAGTACCACAATAGAATTGTGCACAATATTCCAAACTTATAATGGTCCTTGCAGATTTATTTTCTATTCCCTTCCTAATTATCCTTAGCATTGAATTAACTTTTTTCATTGTTGCTGTGCATTGCTCAACATGTTTGTTGAATTATCCATCTGTACACTAAGTCCCTTTTCTGATCCAGCAATATTACACAAGCAAATTGTAGGTGAGATTGGTGGGTTTGCCCCAATGTTTATAATCTTCCACCTATTTACACTTAAACACATTTACCAATCTGCGGCTCACTTGCCCAATGACAAGCTGTCCCTCTGGAGCTCTTTATAATCTCTCAGTTTTCATTACCACTGCTATCTCACTGCTTACCATTACTTTTGGATAATTTGTGAATACATTAAAAAGCATACATCCCAATAATGAACCCTGAGGAAAACCACTTTTGACTTCATTCTGAGAATTGTCCATTTATTACTTGTCTCTGTTCCCTATCCTTTAACCAATCCAGGACAGGACCTATCCTCTTTTTCCATGGCCAATGAGTTTATTCAGAAGCCTTTGATGAAAGACTTTGTCAAATACCTGATGAAAATCCAGAGAATATCAACTGGGTCACTTTTATCCACAAGATTATTGATACATACAAAGACACTCCATGGCTTCAGTAAAAGTCCCCCATGCAATATGGACCTAAGCTTACTTTCTTTGGAGAACGCAGCACTGAGCACCACGGGATTACTTTTAAACAGAGATGCCCGTGTGTAACATTACCAACACATTCCAAGATTGATACTTCTTTGGTTCAGAGTATTCAAAATCATAATTACTATACACATGCTAAGCCTGATTATTTTACTTTCCCTAGTTCGTATGACAATCATGATGGGGGATACATGTCAGTAGCCACTATGCTCCATCAAATGCCTGATTTACATGTTTTTCTAGGACAGAATGAAACAGTTTGGAGATTATCCCCCTAAAAGGTAGGAAAAGGAACGGTTCTGTGAAACAGCAAGATTACAAGATGCTAAGTATCAGTATACGTTTTGAGTACTTATCTACTTTTCCATTCTATTTTAGCATAACTTTCTTCTACCAGCCAACAATCACATTTCATTAATTTCCAGAATCTAAAAAGGAAGTTCACCAGCCCTTCTTAAAAAAAAAAAGTGAAAATGGCATGCATTTATAATGGCACGCATTTACAATGGCATGCTTCCATAAATTAAGCAGCTGGGTTTGTTCACAGTAGATTTACTCATGGATATATCCAGCTTAGCTTTCAAATTCTGTATTTGAAAAGAAATCATGTAAATACAAGTCAAGAACACGGCTGATCAAAATCTGATTCACTGCTGCTTTACTACCTTCCGCTTATTTCTGTCCACCTTGAACAAAAATTAATATGAGAGAACTAGAAAAGTGGATTCATGTTGCTATTGTAAGATGGTGGTAGCAAACAGGAAAAATATTATATTAAAATTGTCATTAATTTCTATACATATACATAAGCATAGTCCTCTTTATGGATCATTGCCTGTTGTGGTGGAGGGACTTGCACTGCTTAATGAAGCATTGACCTATGCCATGCAGGACCACCCAAGAAGAACAGGTCACAATAGAGAGTTATGACATTTTAGCATCTTTGCCAAGAAAACTCCATGGTCAGTATCAAAAGATATGACACCAGAAGATGAGCCCCCCAGATGAAAAACTCCATGGACAGTATCAAAAGGCAATGATCCCAGAAGATGAGCCCTCCAGATGGAAAACTCCATGGACCGTATCAAAAGACTATGACTCCAGAAGATGAGCCCCCCAGATGGAAAACTCCATGGACAGTATCAAAAGGCTATCACCCTGGAAGATGAGCCCCCCAGATGAAAAACTCCATGGATAGTATCAAAAGACAATGATCCCGGAAGATGAGCCCTCCAGATGGAAAACTCCATGGACAGTATCAAAAGATATGACACCAGAAGATGAGCCCCCCAGATGGAAAACTCCATGGACATATCAAAAGGCTATCACCCCGGAAGATGAGCCCCCCAGATGGCAAACTCCATGGACAGTATCAAAATATATGACACCAGAAGATGAGCCCCCCAGATGAAAAACTCCATGGACAGTATCAAAAGGCAATGATCCCGGAAGATGAGCCCTCCAGATGGAAAACTCCATGGACAGTATCAAAAGACTATGACTCCAGAAGATGAGCCCCCCAGATGGAAAACTCCATGGACATATCAAAAGCCTATCACCCCGGAAGATGAGCCCCCCAGATGGAAAACTCCATGGACAGTATCAAAAGATATGACACCAGAAGATGAGCCCCTCAGGTACGATGCTGTCAAATATGTTACTGGGGAAGAGTGAAGGGCAGGTAGCTGTAGAAAGTGTGATGCACAGCTGTGGACGTGTCTGGTGGTGAAAGGGAAGCTTGATCTCTACACAAAGTGAATGTCTGCTTCAGTACAATTAACTATGATCCTAGAGTCAACATCTGTTCTTTCATATATGCAAGAAGATAGATAAGCATCCATTTCTGTGCAAAGAACAAACTAATGATTAGGGTATGAAGAAACAATCTAACCTGGCAAAAGCTTACTGAAAGAGATTAAGATTATAAAAATTAGGGGTCATGAGGCAAAGCTACCTTGATATTACACAAGTTCTTCAAGTGAAACTATGCTGTGATAGGCCCATGCACTGCACATCTCTCCAAGAAAGGCCTTCCTTAAAGCTATTCAGGTTGTCCAAACCTATCCTTTCTTAAAGCTATCCACCACCTCTTCTGGCAGTAAATTCTAGAGATTGATGACCTGCTGAGTGAAAAAAATACTTCCCTTTGTCAGTTCTAACTCTCCTGCTTCATAGAGAGGTCCTGGTTCTAGAACTGTGCAATAGAGAAAAGAACTTTTCCACACCATGCCTGATTTTATACACTTCAGTAAGGTCCCCTGATGATTCTGTGATATAATTAGATGCATCAGGCTTCTTTTATTTTACTGGAAGAAAGATACGTCCACAGCATGCACCAGGGGCTTTTTGGTGGTAGATGTCAAACTAAGGAATAGATTTCCCTCCTAGAGTACACCAGGTACCTTCCCTATATACATTTAGGAGATTAGTGAAGAGGGACTTATTTAGTCCAGGCTTTGGCTGAGGAAACAACTTCCCATCCCCTCTTTCAAGCACTGCTATTGTTTCTAGCCTATTCACTTTATGTTTTGTTTTTATGGTTGTAAACCTGCCCTGAGAATTTAAATTATTAATAAATAAGGGGAAGAATCACTGTGAATTTCTCTCTTGTTTTAATTTGGCAACTTGTATTTTGAATGCAACTGATTTACATTTGGCCCCCTGTATTCACTGATTTGGTAACCACGGTTCCAGTTAACCGGATCAGCCCACCCCCACCCCCCGCGGGCGCCATAAGAGTTAAGCACCTAGAACTGGAAGGCCTATTTCGGCCTCCAGAAGGCCAGTTCAGCCTCCGTAGAGCATTGGGAAAGGTGTGTGATGCCACCGGAGCCCATCCCAAAATGTAAAGGGGTGGGCAGGAGGCGTCCGGTGGCATTGTACACCTATTCCAACGCTCTTCAGAGGCCGAAATAGGCCTTCTAGAGGCCAGAAAAGCCCTTCCGGTTCTGGGGTCGCACAGCCCCAGAACTGGAAGGGCTGTTTGCAATTATCCGCTATTTCAGGTAACCACGGTAGGAGCCGGAACGTATTCCCAGTGGATATGGGGGTCCGACTGTACTAATAGCCTTCCAAACTTTAGGAAGACCAGCTTCATTGCACCAGGGCTTGTATTTATTCTTTAAATATATGACTAATGACATTCTGTTGCAGCAAATAAGTGAGAGTTCTGTGCAGTACTGCTTTTTTTGTTATATTCTTTTTGCTTTATTTTAATAAAACTCATTACTTTAACCTTGCTGTTCCTCCTCAGAGAGAAGGAGAATGGCCACCTTCATACATCTTTTGGAGGATGGAGAGCAGTGAATGTTAAGATACACTGCTACTAGACCCCGGCATTATTCAAGGTTAAACAGCAACCCTCAAGTTGCTACAACACTAGAAATGAGTGCCACATTCCCATTAGTCGCAAGCACAAGATATGACTACTAGCGACATAGATCTTAGTCCAAAAGCTGGGCTTTTGTTTGTAGAAAGGTAACAGGTAGAGTAGGAACCAGCAAGACTAGGGCCCTTTTTCCACTAGGGCTTAGAACCCTCCTAAGACCCCATTAGGAATCCGATTAATACCTGACTGGTACCAACTGGGATGGCCCTGTACCCACCTGGACCCCACTGAAGGCCTCATCTGCAAGGCCCTGTCCCCATAAGAGCAGGGGAAATCTGGATTTAATGGGTCCTTCAGGCCCTTAAATCTGCAATCTGTGTGGACCTGATTAAAGGTGTCCACAATAGGGTCTTCAGGCATCTCCAGGAGGACCCCATCTCAAAGATCTAGATCTTTGACTGAGCTTGGAAAAAGTGGGTAGAAATTAAAGCAACTAAAGCCTGTTCAGCACTAACTAGTTCTTTACATTAGTCATCAACATCACATTTCCCCCCATCTCCACCTTCCTTATATAATTCTATTGAAAAAAACTTTATATAATCAGGAATGATTTTTTTTTTAAAGAGTCACAGAGTATGTTGAAATAAATAATCCCGCCAAGGAGCAGCTAATCCTATAGTACTATTGAAGCCAAGCACGTGCAGACCTCATCACTGCTTGGAGAGAATACTGTGAGAAAACCCCATCGAAACCATTCTGAGCTTTCTAGGGAAAGACTTAAATTATAACAGCAATAATATTTTCAGTAGCATAGGGGAGTGATGGCCAACCTATGACATGCGTGTCACAGGTGACACGCCAAGCCCTTTTGGGTGACACACACGGTCACCCTGGCACCTGGGCGTGTAGTGCTTGCTTGTTCTTGAAGTGTACAAAATATCAACTTTCAATTGAAGATATAGCAAATGAAATTCAGCCACAAAAGTAACTAAATAATTACTTGTTTTTGCTTTTAATAAAATACATATATCAAAATTATAACTTTACTAGAGCTACAAATATCACAAAGTTATGGATACTTCTAGATGTGACACAGCACCCGAGTTAAGCTAGGTTTTCTTGCGAATTTTGACACACCAATCTCAAAAGGTTCGCCATCACTGGCATAGGGAGGGTCAGATCAGGCCTAAATGAAATGTTGTACCTTAGCTACTAGTCTCTAGTTGATAAAGCTCCTCCATTATTAATTTGTTTGTCATAAGTTTATTGATTGATTAGTTTCCTGACCCTTTCAATCGCATAAGAAATCACATCCAGTAAGAGAGATATACAATCACTTACAAGAAACTTAACTATCTCCAATGACATTAGATAATTAAAACTAATTTTCAAAGCCTCAAATAAAAGGCTACATCCATGTGTTTATCAAAGCCCCTTAGCAAAATGTGCGATTAAAATTTACTAAAAGGAATGCTATGTAACTGCTCCTAATTCCATTATATAAGCACCACTTCAAGAAAAAATGAATTGAATTTTCTGGTACTACTCCCCCCTCCCACACACATACATTCTCTGTTCAAAAGGAAATTTGTTTATAAGCCATTGTTATTCCTGCAGGGACCAAAATGGTGTGTGCCAAGGATGAATCAGTCACCATTTCAAGCTTGTTTGAGTTGTTTAATAATAATAATTAATAATAATTAATAACAATAATACAACATTTATTGATTAGTCTATTAGACCATATCAAAATATAGAGATACAGCACACAAGACAGGAACTTGAAAATCTAATAAAAATCTGCACAATTTTCATTGCCATCAAGATAAAAAGTGGAGCTTTTAAAACAGACTGCCTATCACAGCCCCTAAGCAGTACGTGAAGTTTCCCATGCTGTGTCCCCATGCTAGCTGTTTGGCACTCTTTGGGTGTTGTTTGGGCATGCATGGGCCGGGTGCGGGAACGGGAAAGCATCTTGGGCGTCCCCATGTCATTCCCAGCAATGCAGAACAGGTATGGGTTGGGTGTGATGGAGGCATTTCCCATGAGAACCGCGATGAACCCTGTTACGGAGGAGCAGTGCCACCTCCTCTCCGCCCCCTCTCTCCTCCTTGGAAGCCGGACTGATGTCAACCCATCCCTGTGCTGCATCCCCCCCCCCTTACTAGCACTGAAAGCCAGGACTGGGGTGGGAGGCACAGAAACAAGTAAAGATAAAGCTTCATTCATAATAATAATTTTTAAAAAAACTTTAAAACAGCAAAAGCCGCTATGAGGTTTAGCAGCAGTAGGCACTTGAGCAGCAGTTTTGCGCACCTCCGCTCCACCCGGGACCGCAAGACCTCCTGTCAACTTTAAAAGGCAGAAAATCAAGCCTTTATTTATGATCGCCTTGACAATCGGGGAAACGAGGGTTGAAAATGGAACAAAAATCAAGCCATTATGCAGCCTGCCTTCGCATTCTTGAAAAGGGGTTGGAATTACTTCCATGGAAATGGCAGAAAATTTAAAAAAAACCCAAGCCATTCTCCAGCCTGCCCTTGTGATCAGCATTTTAAAAAGTCAGCGGCTGCAAATCTTCAATGGACAGGGCAGGGACAGCAAGCACACTTCACCTCCCAATGACGTCAGCGCCAAACTCCTCCCCGTTAGCCCACAATCGTCCCCAAGCGCATTCCTAGCTCACTGAGCAATGTGTGCCGGTCCCCCTAAACCGTGCCGAGACTTCTTTTTTCAGGTATTAAATTTGGCACCCTTCTGGCATGGTTTGGGGGGATTTGGCACGCTTTTCACGTGCCAAATCTAAAATGCATGGGGATGCCCCTTGCTGATCCCACACTCGGAACCACATCAAAGAGCCATGGGGACACACCCCCAGAGTCAATCAGAAGGTTACAGTTATTTGGAAGAGGGGCCACTAAGAAACTTATGCCTACAAAAATGGAACTACAAGTAGTTTAGAAGTAAGGTTTTCCTCCTGCTTTTTGGGGGAGGAAATACTGTCCTCCCTTAACCCCAAAAGGGCATTCACAAACTATGAGTATAGCTAGCTCATTTCACTCTGAACTGCACATCTCAAAGCACATCTTCATTAGAACTGAGGATTTGGTACGTTTCTGTGTTTAAGTTATCAAACGATGTGACAGAAAATGCCAACTCTCTATTTGCCTCTTACAACTCAAAACTAATTTTGAAAATAGCCATTAGCAAGATAACATTTTTACATCTAACTCTAATACCGTATCAATATTTCCGTTCTACCTTTTGTTTTTCTGCATCTTCCTCCTCTTCCTGGGTAGTTTCTTTATCCTTCAGCTTCTTATTCAAACCTGATCACAAGCAAAAAATACGAAAACAAATAAAAATATTGAACTGTTTCAGAATTTACCATTTTGGAAACATTACAAGAAACAGTGGCTTCCCTCTTCTGAATGGAAATAGAAAAAAAGTATTTAAAGAAACCAGCTATCAATGCACATTGCAAAGATATAGATGTTCACTAATACTTTATCTTAAGTGGAACTTATGCATCCATTTTTCTTAAGATCCTCTAGCAAGTTAAGCCCTATGACCCACAAAATTGGATTAACAGAAACTTGCACAGGCCAATTGGATCTATGACAGAAGATGCAGCTGGAAGAGCATGGGAACTAGCAAAAATTGGGAGCCTCAATTTTTTGAGGTGCTGTTCAGATATTACCATGGGAAAGGCCTTGTCAGAGCCAGTTATAAGCAAAGATACTAAGACTTCCTTATTCTCTAGAATCCCTCCTTCCACCAATCACTGAACACTGATCATATGTAAATAATCATATTTTTAGAATTTTTGGGTTTTTCCCAACAACCTCTAAGTCGGCGTGCTTTGAAATAACATAACTTCCTCCACACAGTATTGTCTGCCTTCCGATGTGCATGTTCAACTTCCAGTTGGATTCTGGCATTGTTTCTTGATATCAAAGCCAATATTTGTGTGTATTTACAACTATTTATTGGATATTCCCAACTATGCTCTCAGAAGAAGTCAAAATAACATAAAAATTTGCAGGATCAACAAAATAGAGAAAGAAAAGCAATAAAACATAAAATAACATTTACAACTTTATCGACAATCAGTTCTACTTTAGACATACAAAAGCCCTTAGCAAATATAGAGGATCTCTTAAAAAGGAATCCTGAGTTTGGTAAAGGATTTTAAAAATACAGACTGTTTAACATTACAAGACCATGTCTATCTGCAAACAAAACATTACTTTCCAGTTCAAAATCATACACTGAGTTTATTTTATGACTGAGTCTACAAACTGGGAATATTTTAATTTCATATGGCAATAGTTTCCAGGAGCAGCAAAAGCCATGGCATGTGATATCCTAGCAGATCTTTTCGGTGGAATTAGATGTAGATGGTAGGATCCAGGAGGCTAAGCTACGGTATCTCTATAGCTACAAAACACTGCCTACAATGACCTTCCATATGCCACGAAGGCTGACTTTCAGATTTTCTCTTTATTTTACAGAACTAGTTAACAACCTAAAGGAAAAATCATTGTACTCTATCATTTTACATGGCTTTGATCTGCACAGCAACTGCTGCTTTAAACCAACTCTTAGAAGATAAATGAGGTTTTTAGAAAATCACACTCTGCACTTAGTGACAGGTATCAAGTTGCTTGCAATGGCATAATGGTAATATTTGCAACTGCAGTAAATTTGATATTGGGGTTTCATCCTTATGCATTTTTGGTTGCAGCAACTGCTAATTCTACCAAATAAAAGTTCTACAATGTATACAAATACTTGTTACCACTTAATTTAATACAATACAATTTAATTTAATTTAATTTAATAGGTAGATGGCCCCATTCTACCTAATAAGTGAGAACTTGTCTTGAAAGCAATACCCAACATTTCTTTAGAACTTAGGGCCTGTTTGTACTTGGCCGTATTCTGGAATATATCTCAGGATACGTATCTGTTGTCCACATGTTCATGAAGATATCTGCAGGCCTCAGCTGGGCCCTACTGTAAGCCTGCACTATAGTTATTGGACAATATCTTCCTGATAAGAGTGAATCAGCTAATAGTCGGCAGTGCATTTTATTTTTAAAAATGCTTCTTCCAAGCAAATGTCCTGGCAATATTCAAAAGTTTTTCCTTTCTGGATATTGATGAACGGAAAATAATTTGATTCACTATGCGCTAAAAGACTGACTTTAGAAAGATTAGTAGATCCAATTGCACAAGAAACAGAGAACATAATTTCGACTTCCACAATTTTAATAGGCTAGGGGCGTGCACAAATGTATTTTTTGCATTCGAAGTTGAGTCGAATAGAATATTAGAAAATTCTATTCAAATTTCAAAAATCTGGAACTTCGAAAATCCAATTTCTATCTGAATATACAAATGTTGATACGATTTGTATCTGATATACGAATTTGTGCAAATACATATTTATCCCATATGCATCCCATTTTCATCCGAAATTATATGCACAAATGCCGTATAAGACGACCTCCAACTTTTCTAGTTAAAATATAGAATTTGGGATATACTCACTGTATAAGAAAACGACCTCCAGCATATACAACGACCCCCAACTTTTGAGAAGATTTTCCTGGGTTAAAAAGTAGTCTTATACGCCAGAAAATACTGTATGTATAATTTTCGCACACATTTGTATACGGATCAAAAATTCGTCCGAATGTGTAAATTTGGATTTTTGAAAATACGATTTGAATTCAAATGTTGACATTCGACGGATTCAAACTAGATTTTTGGATAACAGGCAGCTTTTAGAAGGGACTTTCAAACAAACTTGTGCCTGGATGTCTAGTCATCATTTTTTGAAACCTACGCATACAAATTTATAATGTACATTTCTTTCCTTTGACTTCTCCACTCTTTCAGTTCTTTTTTCTTTTTTTATAACACATAAAAACCCAAACACGAATTCTAATAATAAATATTCTCAAGAAGAACAAAAAACAAGATGCCAACAAAACTACATGCAAAATCAATCAGACAAATGCTGCCCTTTTTTCTGCTCAGCCTATATAGCTACACACTATCCAGTTCCCTCATGAAACTTGTTTTTCTATCCAAGCAATAAAAAATCACCTGGGACACAATTTTGGAAAAAGCAAACGACAATGCTGGAAGCATCACCAGGCTTGGTTTCCAGAATCAAAAGTGAAGAACAATCAAATTCTTCATCTTTTAATTTTTTTTATCAGCTACAATAAAAAAGCAGAATAGATTAACTGTACATGGGAATTCCACTATGACTTTTTCTCTAGTTTGTATGAACTTTGTTTTATAGGCCTGTCAGGTCCAATTAATCTCAATTTGTTTTCCAACATTAAGTCAAGAAATAAAAAAAAATGAATTTACGTCTGAAAAGCTAATAAAGCAGTTTGGAACAGTCACAAAGTAAGTTTATAGCAATGCCTTGGAGCAGGATATACTTGTAGCAACTTTCTTATATTCTCTTTGGTATTCTACAGACAACTGATTATTTTTATCAAACCAGAAAGTGGGCCTAAAGGTTGCATGAGTTTTCAAAAAATATTGTTAAAATAAAATTAAACCATACCTGCTTAGCATGAATTAGTAGCTGAACATATATGAGATAAGGTCTAGCTATAACATTAAATATTGTAAAGCCAAACAGATGATAGTTTAGGTATGTGAAGTTATATCAACTGGAAAAATGGAATTGTGCTAGAAATCTCAGGAACTGAAGGTTGTTTAGTCATACTTCAACTGTTCAAGAGAATCTAGATTTATTTGAAATGATAAACTACCTCCTGATATGGCAAACAGCTTCAGAAACTTAAAAGTTACTTCCAAACTCAGTTATGAAGAGATGCTTGTCAATGCAAATTACAAATCTTCTACAACGTATAAAATATTCCTATTATCTTAACACAGTCTTTTCTCTGTCATTAATAACTTCTTACCACAATCTCTTACTGATGTTGCAGCTTGTTATTTGAGAGCAGTATCTCAATATTTATTTCTTAATAAATAATAGCACACCACCTAACAAATTTGTGGTATGGTAGTAGGATGGTATTGTTAATGCTGAAGATACAGAATAATTTAGGGGTGTGCAAAATGTCCCCTTGATGGTTCTTCAAAGCATTCAAGACAGCCACACACGCCTCTATGTAACGGAGTTTGTGCAGAAGGACAACTAACCAACTAGGCTCTAGGGACAAGGTTAGCACTCACCTTGTTCCTGGTTGACCCTCTCAGCATTTTCAGGTGTTTAATGTGGATTAGAGGTGAGTTGTGAATACAAGCATGTGGCAGCTACCACCTCTAACACCTTTTGAAACACTTTTTAAACTACAAGTAGATGTAGCCTGCAGCTATTTAGAATTTAGAAGAAACAGAAGTACAGTATATTCTGACGTGTAAGACTACATTTTAACCCAGGAAAATCTTCTCAAAAGTCGGGGGTCGTCTTATATGCTGGGTGTCATCTTCTTATACAGCGAGTATATCCCAAACTCTATATTTTAACTGGAAAAGTTGGGAGTTGTCTTATACGCCCAGTCGTCTTATACCCCGGAATATAGGGTATTTGAAGGGCATAATAAGAACTTCATCTAACCCGGTGGTTCTCAACCTGTGGGTCGTGACGCCTTTGGGGGTTGATCTACTCTTTCAACGGGGTCGTTATGAAGTAGCAACGAAAATTATTCTATGGTTAGGGTGAAGGTCACCACAACATAGGAACTGTATTAAACTGTCGCGGCATTAGGAAGGTTGAGACCCACTGATCTAACCTGCTTTTCCAAGTTCTTCTGCGAAGTATGGGTCACTCAAATCAACATCAGATGGACATTCATCATCAGTTAGTTTTTCTTCAGCCACAGCCTGAAATAGAACACATTGCACATTCATTATTATATACCACTAATGTGCTCAGAGTTACTGAAACTGTCCATTATATATGTTTTCATTACACATGACCCTATTTGGAGGGGCATCCCTCTGTATATGCATGACAAGGTCCAAAAATCAGGCAGTAAAATCCCATACACTTTAGAACTGTCCTTTTAGTGAAATTTTCTTTTTTACTTTTGAAAGACACAAGATTGGGAAGAAGGGAATGTATAATGAAAGGTATCTTTACATCATGGACAATGCCATATGAAGGTGACTGGCTGCAAAGCAAATCACTAGTTCTTTAAATGGATTCTTTCCCAAAATAAAATAAAAATATACACTTCATTCATGATCTCATTATTATCCTTGAGGCAGGTGGATTATGAATGAAATAAAGTACACTACAGATGAAATCTAACACAAGTAAGAATAACTTCAAAACCAAGGAACGTGTATTACAGACATGAAACTTGAGGCCATAACTATGTTTTGCAACATTTGGAGCAAACCCTGTTATTTTCCAAAAATGCTCTTTCAACAAACAAAATTTCCTAACAATTATCCATTAGGTTCTTAAGATCAACATTTCCAAAATAAACTGAGCTTTGAAGTTTACTTGCCTGTTATACAGAGTTCCTTGGCTGATGTATTCTGAAATAAGGGACAACCATATGGAGTCAACACACTCCCGGAGGAAAATACTAGCTTAAATTAAAAAGAAATCTGGCACCTTTATTGTTGACTTTACGGAAATAATGAAGAAAGTCAATCATCATGGAGACATTGTCATCAGTTTTCAGAAAGAAATCCAAAATGTGTATTTCTTTGAAGACTTTCCCAGTGTTAAAAGAGATACACTTCTAAAATTCTGCAGGCAAAATTTGCTCACCACTTAAAACTTTGAACAAGGCTATCGTTCTCATCCAAGGTTTGGCAGCTTAGACATTTTCAGAAAAAGGAAAGACCATTCTTAACAGTGCAGAACTTATCAAGAACACAGGATCAAAGAAGATTTTCTGGATAGGCTAATACATTTATTTTCCTTTAATCACAACCTACTTTTTCATTCATAGAGCTGCCAAAGGCAGATGAAAGGTACTTGAGCCTGTTTTGACTTAGCACCACCTTGATCAACCACTTCATGCTTTCTGTAGATGTTCTTCAAAAATAAGAGATCTGAGAGGAACAGAACATTGTCAAAACTATGATCCTGTGAGCTCAAGATCCTTTTGAAGTTTATTAGTTGCTCCTCACTGAGATCAAAAACACAGGAAACATCCCACATAGGATAGATGGTCACTGCTTGAGGCTCTTTTCTAAGTATCCCCTGCTGGTTGAGGTATATCTGGGGAAAGAGCAATAGTAATTTGCCTGTTCTGAAAGATTCACCTAGCACCCATTTTGGTAACAAACACCTTAAGCTCCAAATTGATTTTTAAATGCTTTTGTTTTCCTTTTAGGGTGAAAAATGCAATTACACCCTTGTTTTTTTTTAAGGCTGTGCTACAAATAAGTAGACAAGCTATCAAGAAAAAAGAAAATTTGCACATACCACTAGTGAACGTCTACTACATTTATGCCCAGAGGCATCTCCTGGAGGACATTTACACGTGCTGCGAAGCAATGATGAAACGTAACAGGCGTGACTAATGCACTACACAGCATTGGGAGTTTCCTTTTAAGTCCCCAAAATGGCCGAACTTTATTGCTCAGGGGACGCCACAAGAATTCCTTGACAAATGAGCTGAATTAAGACAAAACATTTCAGAAAAGGGTTTTCTGAACCAAGGAAGTCTGAAAGCCACACTACCTTTTGTTTTTTCTTCAGTCTCCTCTTCTCTTTCTTCTTCTCTAGAAATTGTTCCCATGGTGTTAATTTATCCTTCCCCTCCAACTTATTTCTCACCATTTCTTCAGCGCTTTCCTTAAGTCCTGGAGTTACAAGAGAAAATAAAGGTAAGTAAATTAGTTCTTTGACTTGGAATTCTAACAGAGAATCAGTATCAGCATTCAAAATCCCCAAACCCTCCATGAACAAACTTTTGACACTCTTAGATTTGCAGGTAAGGTTAGGAGTCCAAGCAGCTATTACCACTATACACTTTTCATGTACTCCCTCTGGGGGAAAAAAAAAACACCTATAACCTTTCTGCCTGCTCAGGAACTATAAACTAACGATTTGGTATTTTGCTGTTTTTTTCATTTCAGGGTTCAGTGGTATGGGCTCTGTTTAGCTGGCATAAAAAATGCCAGTCTGTCCTTTAAAGAGGTTGCCAAAAACAAACAACCCCCACCCCCCAATATTTAGAATTGGCCCTTGAAACCTTTCTCACCCACTCTAATTTTCAAGAAGCAATTTGAAAAGCAGCTCTGGTTTTTGTTTTTATCACCTCTGTTGTCGTATTGTTGCCCATTTGATTATTTGGTTGGTTTTATTTTTATATTCAATAATCCATCCTGTTTTCTATAAAGAAAAAGAGCTTCTAAAACATACTGTATTTTTAAAGACATTTGCTATTGGTATCTTACGTTTTTAACTGCAAACAAAGGTGAAAGAACTGCTGTACTTTTAGAAGGCAAGAGGGACAGAAGGAAGCAGCTGGGGCACAGAAAGATAGGTAGTGTTGCACCTTTACAAGTATTTTAACTGAGAGATGCACATTCCATAAATTAAAAGCAGAAGTGCAAAAAGGGCCCTAGTCTTGCTGGTTCCTACTCTACCTGTTACCTTATCTAAAATTTAAAGCTCCAGTTTTAAATAAGAAGCTTGTGGCTAGTACTGAAACAAAGGATAACATCAAAAATTTTTAAAAATCAATTTGTTTCTTATACTTGTTTATATTAGCAGCCATAACAGTTGAAAGATCAAAAGAACATGAGACTGCTGTTTTCTAACCACAGTATTCTCCATAAGAAGCTGAAATAATCAAATCATGAACTGAGATTTTAAATGCTCAGGTTCTGCTTTGTTATGTTTGTGCACTAGGAGACATTTTAAACTTAGCACTTCTGGAATTGTAAACAGGTTGAAGGAATCTGATGCTGTGTCAAAAAATTCACTGGAAATTTTTTTTTTCCACAGCAAATGGCAACCTCATAAAAGGAAAGACATTCCCCTGGAACACCATATTACCTGATCCAAACTTCTTCATGTCACAAGAAGCCTAAAAGGATGCATAGAGCAATTTGCATGCAATTGGTGAGCAAATGTATTGTGTTTTGCATACACTGTAAGGATTTCTTGACACAGTTTCCTGCTGCAGCCCCATGTGCCTCTAAAAGTCTCCTAACAGGATTAGGAGAAAGCCTTTGAAATATCAACAGCAACTACAGTTGGAGCTTTCATATGTGTGTTCGAGAGAAAATCAGATCTTATCCTTCCAAATGTTTTGATAGGAAATGAGTCCCATACTTCTTGCTATGTACGACACAGTGCTATATAAGGTGCACCTCTTATTTGGAAAACAATACGTAAAAGAAATCTAAAATACTGTGATTCTAGGAGAAATAATTTTCAGCAGAAAATGAGTCATGTGCAAGAAAATATATTAACTAAAGAACGAAGCATCAAATATATAATTTAAGTGATAAAACTATATGCAATCATTTTTCAAACATTAATTCCTACTGTGGTCAATTGCCAGTAAGCCCATCTTACTCTGAGGAAGGTAGAAAATCCTGATATTACAAACTTAAAAGTTAAAGAACCAAGGAGCCAATGTGATTCGATCATCCTTAAATCTTTTCTCTAAGGAAAATAAGTTTAGCAAACCAAGCCTGTTAGAATTTAGTCTTGAACAAATGTTTTGGTATTATTCAAAGGACAACTTGAATTGAAGATTAAATAATACAGTTTGCATTACAATTGTTCTATACTGGTTTCATGTTGAGCACCACTGAGTTGCAGTTCAGCCCTGTCCAAAGGAAACAAAAATAAGTATTTTTTAAAATCTACCTGGAACCCATTTAATCTCCATCTCCATCTCCGTTTCTTGATGCTTTTTTTCCTTTTCCTTGATGCTCTGAAGGAGCTCTCTGTATTTTGCAATTTGCTCATCATCATCTTTAGGATGTTGCTTATGTCTCTCACTATCTGCTGTAGGTGTTACTTCGTCTTTAAAGAGAAAAGAGCAAAACTTCCATATGAAACTCTAAAAGGGTCAAAATAATGGTTTTGCAAGTAATAACTGGCTGCAAAATACATGAGGCTGTAGATTGAGAAATTATACTTACGTGAAGGTTCATTTTCGACGGGGTCATGAAGTTGGTAAACATAGGGTTAACCTCCCTCTGCCTCATCCCTTGACCGAGAGGTGGAGCTTTTCCTGGCCAGTATATAAGCAGCTCCTCCTCATTCACTCCCCAGTTTCATCTCGAGAAAACCCGAGTCAAGAGTGTATTTAGCCATACTAATGATATTCTGAAACATAAAGGAACCAATTAAACAGGCACTGGGGTGGGAACCAACTTCATGACCCCGTCAAAAATGAACCTTCATGTAAGTATAATTTCTCATTTTCCGACGGGGTCATTTCAGTTGGTAAACATAGGGACGTACCAAAGCAGTGTCCCATGGGAGGGCAACCCCGTAAGAAAGTCATTTATTGTAACTTATCACAGAGCATGTTGGACACTGTGGCCAAATGCCACATCTGCTGAGTGCCATTGATCCAACTTGTAATGTTTCATAAAAGTGGATGGCACGCTCCATGTCACCACTCTGCAAATTTCTTGTAGGGTTGCATCTATGGCGAAAAACTGCCGTGGTTGCAGCGCTACATGTTGAGTGTGCCCAGACTGTCCCTGGTAGCTTAACATCTTTGGCTCGGTATGCTAGCCTAATACAAGATTTTATCCAGGAAACTAGTGCTCTCTATGTTGCCTTCTGACCCACTGTTGTAGTATGCAAAGAGACAAATAGGCTGAAAGTCTTATGTCTTTTGTCTGGGCCAAATATACCTTAAGCGCCTGCCGAGCATCTAGTTTATGCATATGATGTTTGATTGGGTGGCCTGGATGAGGGCAGTGAGATGGTAGGTGTATCTCCTGCTGTACACAGAATTGTGTATTAATCCTTGGTGTGTAAGAAGGATCAATCTTTAGCACAATAGAATCTGGTGTGAACATTCATAGGGCTTCTCTACCAACAGGGCAGCCAAGTCTAAAACTCGTCTAGCAGATGCCATGGCGAGTAAAACAAACTTTAAAGGGAAGACACTTCAGAGAAATGTCAAACGGGGCCATCTTGAGGGCTGACCACACCAGGTGGCGGTTCCAATGGTGTTAACGGTATACCACTGCTGGAGTACTAGCTTTCACCCCTTTCAGGAACCTTTGATATACATATTCCCTGAAAAATTAGGTGTGGAGAAGAATTCCAATACCCTGTAAGGTGAATACCTGACACTGTAAAGTGTTAAACATGAGCTCTTTTCCACTCCTGCTTGTAAAAGGTGACTGACTTGTTTAGACTGATGGATTTATGGAATCTATCTCCAAGTTTGAGCCCCATGTACAAAACACTTTCCAGGTGGCATTATATATTCAATTGGTAGATGCTTTTCTGGACTTAGCATTGTCTGGAATACAGAAGGTTTGAATCCCAGGGCCAGGAGACAGCGCCGTTGATTTTCCATGTTGTGAGGGCTAGTCATGAAGGGACTTCCCGCTGCTGAAGTTGTGTTGGTTTGGGGAACAATTTCCATGGTGGTTCCACCAGCATTGCCAGTAGTTGTGGTCACCAGACCCTTCCCAGCCAGAATGGAGCAATAAGAATCACAGAGGCTTGTTCCCTGCACGCCCTCTGCAGGAACCTTGGTATTAGTGGCAGAGGGGGGAATGCATATAGGACGTCTATATGCACAGCCAAGTTGTCCAGATGCTGGGACGTGCAACGAGGTAGCTGATGGTTCAGTGCTGACACAAACAGGTCGATCAGTGGCAAGGCCCATTGGCAGACAAGTTGGTCAAAAACATCTCAAACCAGCTGCCACCAGCTGCTCCGCTCAGCGAATCCATGATGTGGGTGGATCCCAGCACATTAATTGCACAAATGGAAGCAAGGTTTACCTCAGCTCAGTCAAACAGAACATGCTGGCAGTGTAATAATGCTATGAACCCTTGGAGAGCAAGGAAAATGGCCTTTAATTCCAGCCAATTTATTTGGTCTTGTGGGTCCCATTTTCCCTGAAGAGTGCATCCCTTGCAGTGGGCTCTCCATCCTGAAAGGCTGGCGTCACAGGTCACAAGGATGCGAGGGGGATCTGCTATCAGAACCCCTTTGCGAAGATGTCCTGTATTTAACCACTTTAGAGATTTCTGTACAGATAAAGGAAGGGATACCATAACTGACTGAGATTTTGATATGGCTGCTGTCCATGATAACAAGAACCACTGTAAAGGTCTTCAGTGCACCGTAGCCAAAGGGGTAACTGAATTAATAATACTGTCTTCCCCAGTAAGAGAGGCAAGATCAAAGATAGACTCGCACAGATGATCTGACAGATAGAGCCACTTCCAGGACAGAAGCAGTTCGGTCCTCTGAAGGACAAATGAAACTTTTGTAGTGTCAGTTAAAGCGCCCATGTGAATTAAAGTCTGGGCTGGTCTTAAGGAGCTCTTTTCTTTATTGATACTGAACCCACGAGCTTCCAGAATTTGGATGGTGGTACAAGCCACTGAAGCAGCTTGTTCAGGTGATGAACCTCTAAAAAGGAGATCATCTAAACAATCATAACCTCGAACCCCTCTTACTTTTAGGGTTTGTACAAGTGGGGCTAGGGTTTTGGTAAACCACGAGGTGCGAATGACAAACAAAAGAAAAGAGCTCGATATTGAAAATTGAAATTAACAATTTGAAATCTTGAAAGATTTCTTAATCATACTTTTATTTAAGAATTTGAGGTCCAAAATGGCTCTCCATGAACCACCTTTCCTGGGAATAGGAAAAGGTTAGAATAAACTCCCAATGCTTGTCCAGGTTGAGGAACAACTTTCAGCTGCTTACATTTGCAACAACTGAAGGACTTCAGCAACCAGGGCATCCTTCTTCTGAACATTAAGAGGTATAGATGTTTTAACTATACAACCTCTGGGAATGGTTCTCAAATCTAAGGAATTCCTTGTGAGCTCAATTACAGTACCCAGGTATCTGTAATATCTTCTTGCCAGGCATTTTGGAACAACTGGATTCAGAGCAGTCAGGAGGAAAAGGGCTGATGTTTGGAGCCTGAAAGGAATGGTTATATGATCCCCTGGCTCTACAGGATCTAGCTCCGAAGGATTGTCCATAAGAGGATTGATATGGACAATTCCAGGCACATTGGGTTCTATCACGCTGCCTAAATGAGGAGCACTGTTGATTCATTGGTGTCCTGTTGCTGGTTTCCTACAGGATGACCTACGGTCTTGACCTCTGGAGTAAGAGGGGGATGGTGTGGAAGGTGAAATCATTTTCTAACTTTTGGATTCAATGCGCAAATATTTTGTTTCTGAAGAGCTGAGTGCCTCTGAAAGGGAAGATAGATGGCCTTCATCTTAGATGTGTAATCTATGTTCCGACGATGTAGCCCTAGAATGAATCTAGCTGCCATGGATGAAGCCAAAAGCCTTGGCAATCAATTATAGGGTGTCTAGAGAAGCCTCTGCACAGAAAGCTAAGTCCTGTGGAATATCTCTGATTAGGCCTTTAGATTGCCCTGAGAATGTGAGGCCCGCTAGTACTTCATTGGACCCTATTAACGCTCCTCAAGCAAAGAAAATGCTGGAGGAAGCCTTTTACAGCCAACATGGAAACTTCAAAGTTTGTTTCAGTAATGTTTCTTACTTACATTTCATTAATCCCTGTTCGGGAAAAACATAATTGAAACCGAGCCAACACGGGCTGGTCAATTGTGGGGACCTCCCACATAGAGTTTGAGTCACCTTGTAGGTGAACATCTTAACCAAAGAAGGAGGTAACTTCCTTGAAGAACAGGGGTTTCCCCATTCTTGTTTTACTTTAGAATCACTTGCAGGTTCCCCAAGAGTCTGAGATAGTCGTCTTGCACGAAGAGCCACAGCCAGAGGAGGCAGAGGCATCCTTGTCACGATCCTCCAAATCAGAATGAGAACGTTGGTCTAAATCAAAATCTTCTCCTTCAACAGCTATAGCTGCACCTAATACTCTTGGCAGATCTGAATGGGCACATCTAGTGATAGGCAACACATCATGTGATGCCACTGAATATTGTTCAGGAGGAACAATTGACAATGGAGATGGAGACCTGGAGCATTCTCTCATTTGAGTAGATGGAACAGGATTTTTTTTTAACTCATTCTGTACAAATCTCCTGAACCATTACACATCATTTCTTCTTAACCAGCAAGCGGTGCTGGTTGTCTATGAGGAACAGTGTTACTCTATACCGGGTCCTTGAAGATGAAGACTTGGACCTTCTTTCTGAAGATTTATCCTTGGATTGAGAAGTAATTTGTCAGTTTTATTCTTTGCATTCTTTTCAGGAGCAGAAAATCTTTAGTGACCTTTGAAGTGTTCAGAGGCATTAGAGCCTGGTTGAAAAGCAGGCTTACTTGCCATTTCTTCAGCCATTTCAGCTGGAACAGAAAGAGAAACTACAGTCTCTATGGTCCTTTGATTTTAAAAAGGAAACTAATTTAATTTGCACCAGCATGAATACAACCAGCTAGCATGCAAAGCCAATCCTTATGGGGACATACCCTTAGTCATATTACCCAAGGGGAAAAAATCCCTTGAAGGTAGCAGTTAAAATGTTGCAGCAGTAGGGAGAATAGGATGAAAATAATGGCCAGCCAAAATACAGCAGCTACTAAAGTTTGCTGGCTGCTGACTATAATGTGAGAAGAAAACAGTGCACTTGCAAATTCTAAATGCCCTTGTCAATAAGCTGCAGGGAGCTCTTGGGTGCTGCAAAACCGAAAGTAAAGTCTTTTGTCTCCATTTGCCTTTGGCAATAGGATTCAGGCAGTGCTTTTGGTTGCAAAAACAAAAGTAAAGTCTGTCCTCTCAGCTTGCTGAGGTTCCTTGCTGCTGCTGCTGCAAGCTGCCGGCTCAGCCAAAAGGCTGGCTACCGAAAGCTATTGAGCTGAACAATGCCGTGGGAGAAAATCCCCAGCTCAAACTGCTGCCTTAGAAAAGAGGGGAGAAACCTTCAGTAGCCCTCTGTGTCCTCTTAGCAGCTGGTTCTGATGCTTCCATGCTGATAGTAGAAGGCAGCAAATGCTGGGCTATGCGAGGCAGGTAGCTCATTATCAATAGTGTGCAGGCTTTAATTGGAACATGCCTGACCCACCCTGCTAAGCTCAGCCGCGTCAGGATGCAGGAGCTAGCGGGGGAACAGCCTCTCCAGAGGCAGAGACCTTTCCCAGTCTTTGCACGGCTGTGCTTCAGAGCATGGGAGGGTCTGGATAAAATCCAAGGCAAGGAATGGACACTTACTCTGTATAAGAGAAGCTCCTTCAGCCAACTCCAGTCTGAGAGTCTGTTGCAGCCTGGAACGAAGCTGAATCCACTTAATGGAAAGAGACTGCAGGCCTTGGTTGTTGCAAGCAAGGAGGCCTCTGACACAGTCATAGGAGCTTTGATAGCAGATCATTCAGGATGAGGCCGACCGAGAGATGAAACTGGGGAGTGAATGAAGAGCTGCTGCTCATATACTGGCCAGGAAAAGCTCCACCTCTCGGTCAAGGGATAAGGCAGAGGGAGGTTAACCCTATTGTTTACCAACTGAAATGACCCTGTCGGAAAATAAATGTTACATGAATAACTAACATCCTGGATGTACAAACATAACAAAATATTCTAAAACTTTCTGAAACAATCCATACCACTGCATACCATCTGAAATGATTTCCTTTTTGAAAACACTGTTCTCACATATAAGAACATAAGAGGAGCCCTGCTGAATCAGGCCACAGCCCATCTAGTCCAGCATCCCGTCGTGGGGGGGAGGAGGAAGCGTCCTGCTCCCCCCCTCCCCAGCCAGAAAGGTGTACTTAGACAAGGAGGATGCTTCTAAGGCCATTTGCTTGGGATTCGAGAGGAGAAAAAGGTTTGCCCTTGTATCTGCTTGAAATGCCCATGGGCAACTGGTGGGCCACTGTGTGTGACAGAATGCTCTACTAGATGGGCTGAGGCCTGATCCAGCAGGGCTCCTCTTATGTTCCTATGTAACTGTACCTAGCATTAGTTTTGCTTAACAGGGTCATTCTTAATTCTTAATTTAAATTCAGTCTAGTGTCTGAAAAGAAATCTATTTAATCCAAACCAATATGAGACAGGATGACTGTAACAAACACATTTCTTAATGATTACATTCAAAAGTATGGCTTTCCTTCCCTTTGATCACACTTTTAAATTTCTATTCAAACAGCTGACACTCATTCCCTCTCTCCAATTTATGCTTAGTTCCACAATGAATACACTAGCTAGGTGTCACGATGCCCAGCGTTCCAGTAAGTGCCTGCCCTCTCTAGGAGTAGCTTGGCCCTGTTAGGATGCTGAGTTCATGCAATTGCCAAGTGAATACTACAGTGTGGACACAAAACACTGGTAGCAAGCGTTTCAACAGTAAACTAAAACAAGTTTATTATTATACACAAGTAATACTAGAAAGAAAATAAGGTTCAGGTATTTGTTGGTTTTAACTCAGCAAGTCTCTTAAGATTAGGAGCTACCCCTTTCCCTAAAGGAAAATAGTTCCCCTTTTAAAAGACAAACCTCTCCACGTTCCTCCCCCCTCTGACTTGCTCGGCCACAGCTCAAGCCAAGCCAGAGTACCAGAACGTGGCCCTATGATCACAAGGCACGGCCCATCCTTGCTTGACCAATCAGCCAGTCTGGTCAGTTGCTAGTGAAGTCTTCCTTCAAGATCTTCCAGCCAAAAGACCCCTGGTCAACTACTGGTCCAGCTCCTTCAGGATTCAGCTCTCTTCTGTTCCTTTCAGCTCTTCTCCCAGCACGAAGACATAGTCTGCAGTGTTCTGAGTTCCTTTATACCTTATTCTGCGGCCCTGATTGGCTGTCACTTCCTGGGGAAGATTGCTGCAATAAAATGCTGCTGGAAACTCCTGCTAGAAACTCCTGATTGGTGGGAACTCCTGCTCTAGCCCCTCCAGCACTCAGATCCCCGGACAACTTTTCCCTCCAAAAAGCAGCTGCAACCAATCATTGCAGCAGGGCCCACACAGGATTTCCCACCCTTTTTGTAGCCCCAAAACCCAGGGTTTGCAAAAGGCTGTTTGCACCAAGGCTGGCTATTGCAGCTAGCTAGAAGCCTGCAAGGCCAGAAAGCAAAACAGTTTGCAGTCTGTACCCAGAAACCGTCACACTAGGCTTCTGACATGTACCCTGTAAGTCAATGAATAAAACACCAGGAACGTGTTAAACAAAAGGATGCATATTCTTCTATTAAAAGCTCATTTCTCAAATGAAATTTAAGAACTTTTCAGGTTGAAATAACACCAGGTTCTTGCTCTGGTGATACCATTTGAACCAAGATTTAACTATAACAAACTGTGTACTTTTCATGTGGTAAGACAGACCAGAATGAAAATATTACAAGGAAATTTTAGGCTTTTCCTACAGCCATGAGTAACAATGCTATATTGAAATGTTTCTTTCTGTACTTTAATATAGCTATTCTAAATTACACAAATGAATGGATAAGGGATGAAGTAAATCAGTTTGTGCTCATAGTTCATCACAGATCTTTTCCAGTCATTATTCAAGCCAAGCAGCATAAAAAGTTTTGGACCTACAGTTCATGAAGCTCTTGAGAGTAAGTAGTGTTGATCACGACATATACCTCTAAGAAGATACACTGAACAATCCCACTGTAAGTGTTGGAAGAATGGCAACAAACAACGTGTTCTCTAAAAGGAAACACCAGGAAGACAGGGCCAGGTTCCCCCCTCTCCAGAAGAATTTAGGAAATCAATCTGGAGCATACCATAAGGAATGCTCTAGAATATATTAGTGGCATTCTAGTTGTTGTTGCTGGATGGAGAAGTTGGAATCCAACAATGGAAGGTCACGGGCCTCTCACCTCCCCCACTGAATAAAAGAGGTCTAGAGAAGCCTAGAGGAGTCTTTTCTGTAGGCACATTTCTGTAAACAAAAGTCAATTCTTGCAAAAAGCCAATATTGCCTATTACAGTACTTCATCTTCACAATTAAAATGACAATCTCTTCATGTACTGAACATTAGAAGATTTAAAATCTGTCCTCTTTTATTTCCAAGTAGTAAAAGAAGATGGCAGCATCTTCAAAGAGCCTGGATTTCATCAGTGTCTATGTCACTAATATTATTTCAACTGTCAACAATGCTACACAGCACAAACCCGTTAAGCTGCATACCAAATGTTACCCACAAATGCTCACATCAGCTGGCACGGCTCAGCCTCTACAACCCACATGGTATTAAGTTTCACTAAAACTGCACAATTTCAGAAGCCTAGTTTCCTAGGAGAAGAAACATTTCCATGAACAACAAGAACATTAACTACAACTGCAGTAATCAATTCTTCTTCCTAAGGTTCAAAGAAAACTTACACAAACCACATACGTGACTTTTAGGTCTTGTTTATCCACCAAAGATGGTTAATAAGAATTCTTTTGAATTAACTTGGACTGCTCCAACTTAAACTCTGATTGTATTCACTTCAAGAACATGTTCAGAGTAACTGACGAGATGACGTTTACAATAAAGCAAAAAAAAAAATCCTTTCTGTGTCTAGAATTGATGTATTATAGACAGGTTAGGAATTATACAATTTTGTAATAGATGATGAAAATAGGAATGTGTTCATGTAATTTCAGTTCTCACTCCAAAAGAACCAAATGTTCACACACTTTTCAATGAAAATTGGGCTGAAGGGGCCTCAGTGAATTTTAGCTGAATTGGGTCAACAGCAAAAGGTACAGAGATGCTTTCTCAAATGAAAGTTGAAAACAGTACTAGTCTGGAACATATTCTAAGTATTCCAAGCCAGAAATACACTATTTGAAATATAAGCAGGAGGACTGATTGCTCAGATGTCCTTAAAAGGGGAATTCCAGCATGAGCAAGAGGTGAAATACCACCTTCCAATTTACCATCCCAACCTTGGCACTGCCTTAGCAACAAACTGTGATGAACTGAGACTAATTCCATGGTCCAAGTGATTATTCTCCCACCCCTGTCTATCCCAGAATAACCATATGATTAAGGAAGAGAGGACAGATTTTTTTAAAAAAATTCTAATACTTGATTTTCTAATGAAGGCCTCCATTTTACCCATCTGTTTTTAAAAAGCGTACCACAGAAGTAATCCTGAATTCACATTATACAAATTTCAAAAGCCTTTATATTTCAAAATCCCAAATCTTTATGCAGTCTCTAAAAGGTACCTTCTTGCTCTTCCTCTTCACTGGATGAAGCCAAGTAAGCTTGGAAGTCCATGTCAAGAAGTTCATCTTTTTTAAAAGTTCTGCTTAAAGAAGTCACTCGTTCATGATCTGTCTCATCCCAGGTAATATCTACCTTAAAGCAGCACAAAATAAATATACATATTCTTAAGGCTTTGTGTTCCTTTCTGGCTTAACCAAACTCAACTCTGGTTTCAATAACAGTCCCTTATTATATTCAAGACTCTTCCATCTCATAGTGCCTGGATTTACAAAAGATGAAATTGACACAAAGTGGCTCAAAGAATGAAGGTCTGTAGGGGAAGTGGGATCAATTCAAGAAATATGTACCACCTATTTTTCAGTTTTACACAGGAACACACTAATAAAAGCTAAAAACAAAAGTCTGTCAAGATTGTCAATAGCTCCTTGTGAATTTGTCTATTTTATCTTCTCCACCTGAAACTTGTTGGGTATACTGGAGTTTTAGCTAAAATTGGAATAATATATTTGAGTTTTTTATGGCACTGATATCCCACTTTTTCTCTGAAAAGCCCTAGGTAGTCACATCATTATCCACTTTTCCATTTTACCCACAAAAACATTCCTCTGAGGTAACTTAACCTGAAGTGAAGTGACTGACATAAGGTCTGAGTAGAGGTCAAAACCCAGGAATTCTTTGGTCCTAACTTAACACTTCAGGTGAGGAACTAGAAAGTGCTATAAAAGTGCAACGATCTTGGAAGAAGAGGAAGAAGGTCTTGGACCAGTGGTTCTCAACCTGTGGGTCGCAACCCCTTTGGGGGTCGATCTACTCTTTCACAGGGGTCGTTATGAAGTAGTAACAAAAATAATTTTTGGGGTCACCACAACATGAGGAACCATATTAAAGTGTCGCAGCATTAGGAAGGTTGAGAACCACTGTCTTAGACTATTCCAATGACCTCTTCTGACCATTCCATTCACTGAATGCCATTTAGAAATCTAATTTCACACTCAAATGAAGTTCAATACTTGACATCCATTGGGATTCTCTATAAAAATACAGTACTGTGAAAAAGTATTTGCCCCCTTCCTGATTTCTTAATACAGCTTTCAAATGATCATTTTGTTTAATACTTTCTCACAGCACTGTAAGCCATTCTGTAGTTTCACCTACAGGGTGGGTTGCTTTCAGCAGCAAGCACAGCTCTCTCTTTCTCTCTCCTATCCAAGACTATTTGTTGAGCAGGAAAAATGGAGGGACACTTGTTCAAATATCCTCCAGCCAGTGGAAGGCACAGCAAGTGAGCTGCCACTAGAAGGAAAAACACGAAAGAGAGGCGCACCTCATGATACTGGGCTATCATCATATAGGAGTAAAATCAGACATGTGACTTTTATGCAGAATATTTGTAGAAATTCTAGGATGCTGTTCTCAAACAAGTGGTAAATACGGTGCGCACAATAAAAATACAGAGCGCTATATAGAGGCAAAAACAAAGACAAATGCTCACTTAAAGACTTTAAGATACATGATTTTGCAGACTACGGTCCACTTCAGATACATAAACAGTAATTTTAAATAGGGAGAGTAAGTACTCATTTTATCTCTTTGATCTGCTCCCTGTTTTCAGACCGTTCGGTGAACAGCAGGTTAATAAAACGGAGAGGAGAGAAAGAGCGATAAATGTGAAGTATAATAAACTAAAAGACACAGTATGCATTCTGTGCAACTTTTGTGTATTTTTTATTTTGTCTTTTTTTCCTATATATTGTTATAAAACTTTTTTAAAAAGAAATTAATAAAACTCAAATCACCACTATTATCACTACTACCATCTGGCTTATATTGAAAAGTCCTCTGGTTAGAACAAGTACAGTAGCAGGGCGAGCACGTTAGAGAAATTTTTTAGCAGCTAAAATGAAGCACAAGATGCAAATATAGGAAGTAGCTCACTTCAGATACACTATCAGAGCTTCTAATCTATATTGCACTCAAATATTGGGCCAATATGCAAGCTGAACAGTCACAATGAAAGCAGTTAGAACAGAAATAAAGGCTGTACTTGAAAAGTATTTGTGTATGTGGCTGTGAATCCACAGCAATCAGAGGAACAACACACCACCACTGTAACAGGGCAGAATGATACTTCCCATTTGTAATGGCTGCATCAATAAAAGAGGCTCATTCCCCCCTTCTATCTACAGGGCAATCACTGTTGTATTTACATAATTCACAAATTAAGAACATACAAAACTAAACAAATTCTGATGGGCTATAGAAACATCGCTAAGGTACCTTTGATGTTGCCACAGCAGCAGATGTGAAGTATTTAGGTTTATAAGCAGCTCCGTCCACTTCTAAGGCCACGTCCTTTGGCTCATCATCAAATATCACATCATCTGGAATAAATCTTAAAAGGCAAAAGAAAATGATTTTGTTATTAAAACAGATACTGAAAGGCTTCAAAGGAACAAACACTGATAGAGCCAACTTCTCTTCCTAATTAATATTAGCTGTGAGAAAAACAGCTGTTGTTCAGTCTATGGCTAAAGGAAAGTGTTAACTTACTGCTCAGCTCCGGCGAAGCCTGGCCAACTTGAATGCAGTATATTTGTATCTGTACTGCCAAAGGCGAGGTCCATTGGGCCTCCTTGGATCTGTGATATATCTTTTCCACTGTATTAGAGGGTCCCTCTCTCTCTTAATACTGTTTCCTGCAGCAATCCTGGCCAAGAGCTTTTAGGACAAACTATCAATTCTTATGGCGAAACTCCAGTTTGACTGGGTTTCCTTGTTTGTTTTTATCTTTTGTTGTACTGCTTGTTCTTTTTTTTATCCTTGATTGCAGCTTTTATACACTGTGCTTCATATAGGTAGTACTTCAGTACTTGCATCTGCCAACAGCACAATGGTCTGGCATGAAAACAGTTCAGTAAGATATGGAAGACCAAAGGCTAAAACCAATAATTGTCCTTACATCCACTTTTTTAGGTAATTGTCTTTCCAGGCAATGGCATTCTGTGTGTTCTTGTAATTTTATATCGAGAGCTGTAAGCATTCCATTAATAAATCTGATTTGAACCTAGAGGTATTTGCACCTGCAAATATAACAATGATCAGGTATGGAAGCAGTTGCGGCTTGCAAGAGTTGGAATGAGAAATTGGTATTTATCAAGAATAAATCTTTCTCTAAGAAAGATCCACCCTCTCCAAATGGATCCACCAAAGCAGGCTTGGTATGATCAGAATGGGGAGAAATGCACAGAGGAGAGATGGGGGCCAAGGGTGAGAGAAAGCTAAAAAATCCTTGAATCTCGTAAACTAATATAGGATATTGATTTTTTTTTCAATGAAGCAGAGACCCATTAAAGGCAACTGCACTCCCTGACAATTTGGCAGAGAACAAAGGCATTGGGGCCCGTTAAGCTGCCAGAAGGCATTTGTGGCTGAAAGCATCAATCATGGTATTCAACTGTCCCATAATATGGAAAGCTGAAAGGGACAGAAGCTTATCCTGCACCCACACAAAGATGTCAGTGGAGAAATTCTGCAGACATCTTAATTCTGTGCCCCCCTGCCTAGAAATATTGGCCTTCCATTCCAGGATAAATTTTGGCAGCTGTCTGTGAGTCAAAAGGAAGACTGTTTTATAGAAGTCCTGGATTCCTTATTTCTGGATGAGTCAGGCAAGCTGGAAGAAGATGACATGGCCTTCTTTTTATCTTCAATCCCTACTAACATGCTATCAAGAATGTGGTCACCAAATAGCTTCACGTCCTTCAACAACTTTGTGGCTACAGAATTTCAGCCACTAAGCACAACAAGTTGAAACAGAATAAGCAATAAAACTTGCCATGATGCCCATAGTATCTAGGGTGGAGTCAGCAGTAATTGTTAAGGTTCTACAAATATCCTTGAAAGTGAATTCTCCCAAAAATAAAATGCCACCTTTCTGACAGAAAAATGTTGGTGGAAGTAATCCACCTCAAACCTTTAATATCTTGTTTACATTGCCTGTTGAAAAATAATCTCCATCTGAAGGAGTGGTTGATTTAGGAACAATTTCTGTCACTAGGGTGTCAACCAAAGGAATAGATCCCTTGCCAGGTTTCTTGGAGTCTGACCCAACGGCTTCCTAAGAACCACTGGAAGCCAGGAAGGTTTTAGAGATCTTCCATTCTGCCACAATCTTCTTTTGCAGGGTTTTGGCAATGGGAAAGACAGAAGAAGTTTTAGGTGAACTAACAGCAGAGCAGATGCCATCACTATCATCCTGCAAAACAAAAAATTCCCAGGATAATTTGATCTTTGGATATAATATTAACTAAATTTGAGCTGTTGAAGGTAACACCAGATGGAGTGCCAATGACAGATGGACAGAAGGTTTTGTAGACTTGTGATCAGTAGATTTCACAGTCATAGAACCCAGCCTAACCTAGTCAGAAAGTATTAGTTCAGAACAAAAAATGGTCAGTTTAACTTGCTGAAATTTTGTTTCTGGGAGTCCACACTTTGGATTCTTTAGTTAATATATTATACCTACAACCACTACGGTTTCATAGAGCTATATAAACCAGTGGATTTTCTTCAGAGATTTGGAATCCTTCCATCTTAGGGTTATTGCTTATTTGCAGTAGATAGCATAAATTCCTTGTGTTTACTATTTTTACTATAGCCTCTATACAAATTTAGTAAATTCAGTTCTGGGAGTAAAAGCAATAGGCTTTTTAATCTCATTCCTATGCCTCTGCAGTCCATTCTTCCTATTATTCAGATCTCAGTAATTCATCTTCAGCCCTATAGCTGGGTGACAAAATTTTTGGAAAGATATGCTTAATGGCTCCATGCCATTCTAAAAATATAACTTCAGTTTTAAACACAATGTCACAAGAGAAGCATTAATTCAGCCAACCATTATAGACACAATGTGTAACAAAATTAGTCCTAGAAACTACTAAATGCATCCTCTTAGCATGCACTGTAAAGCAGAACACTCCATAACACCCAAAGAATGCAAGTTACAGAGTGATATAATAAAAGTGAGTTTAAAAACTTCAAATCATAATGGGAAATCTATATGTATAAAGCTGCTGCATCATCAGAACTCTTATGAACTGAACTTCCTTTCTGGAGACATTTCACTATCAGACTATATCTTAGGAAATATTTTTTCTTGGTTGGTGACATGTCATATAGGATCTAGTTTTCTTTTCTCCTTTCATGTGATCGGCAAATGAGGGTTTTCCTTTGCAGTTGCTTCCTATTCAGCTGATGAGTCCATTCTTCCCTGATAATCTTTCTTACTAACTGCTACCACAGATGTTCTTTGTTGAGCCAATAGGATAAAACTTCCTGATAATTAGGCTTTGAGTAACTTCTCTGCTTTGTTCTTCAGTCCCTTAAGTCACATCCAACTCTCCATGACACCTGGGAAACAGCACACCAGGCCCTTCTGTCCTTTACTGTCTTCCGAAGTTGCCCAAGTTCAAGTTCACTGCTTCCACAACACTATCCCAGCATCCTCTGTCATTCTGTTTTCCTCTTCGTTCAGTCTCTGCCAGAATCTAGGTCTTTTGCAATTAGTGTACTCTTATTATTTGGCCAACGTATTTCAACTTCAGCTTCAGTATTTGTCCTTTCAGTGAACAGTCTGGGTTCATTTCCTCTAGTATTGACTAGCTACAAGGACACTAAAAAGGACACAGCACCACACTTTGAAAGCATTGAATGTTTGGTGCTCAGACTTCTTTATGATCCAATTTTCACAACCATTTGTTACTACTGTGAAAACCATAGCTTTGACTATGTAGACTTCTGCTGGCAGTGGGATGCTCCATTTTTAGTACTGTCTAGGTTTGCCATTGCTTTCCTTTAAGGAGCAAGTATCTTTTAATATCATGGCTGATACTGCTTTCATTTCTTCCTCCTCTATTTGTCAGAAAGTGATGGGATCAGACGACATAAATTCAGATTTTTTTTTTAAGGTTGAGTTTCAAGTTAGCTTTTGTGCTTTCGTCTTTCAGCCTCATTAAGAGGTTTCTTAATTCTTCTTGGCTTTCTTCCATCAGAGTAAAATTGTCTACATATCTGAATTTGTTGATATTTCTGCTAGCAATCTTAATTCTGGCTTTTGGTTCATCCAGGATGGAATTTCTCACGTACATGTAACTTGAATAAATAAGATGACACTATACAGCCATGTTGTACTCTTTTCCCAGTGTTGAACGAATTACTTGTTCCATATTTGGTTCTAACTGTTGCTTCTTGACCCACGTATACAATTCCACAGGAGGCAGATAAGATGGGTCTGGTACTCCCATCTGTTTAAGAACTTGCCAGAGTTTGTTGTGATCCACACAGTCAAAAGCTTTAGTGTAGTCAATAAAGCAAGAAGTAGATGTTTTTCTGGAACTCCCTTGCTTTCTCAATTGGCAATTTGATATGTAGTTCTTCTACTTCTCTGAAAATTGGCTTGTAGGCATAGCCTGTTATTCTGGTTATCTATTATTTTCCAATTTTAACATTCTAATCCCCTGTGATGTTAGTCACAGTATTTCATAAAAATGGTCAACGCCATCCTCTTGGGCATCAGTGGTTGGAACACAGGCATGGGGTGCCCCCAGACAGGGATGAAAACAGTGGACTTTGCTGATCTCATCCCCCGCAGTCGTGGTGGAGCATTCTATACCCCCCCCCCATGCATTAAAAAGGTGCTGATTTATCAGTATCTTTTTAATGCACTCTTACTTTAGAATAATCCCGTCACCCCTGCTGGTGACAGAGCTTTTTGTCTGATGGACGAGAAGCCACTCCACAGGGACACCAAAGCTTCCTTTCTGGTGGACCAGAAACCTATTAAGCATCCCTGAAAATCTTCCAGTCCAGTCTAGCAGACTGGAAGTCCTTACACAGAGATGCTACTCAGCTTTGACAGTGTCTGGAGGCAACTGTGATTTACTGTGATGCTTTTCAATTTGCCTTTGATGCAAACAGATAACATTCCATCATTTTTGAGATAATACCCCAGAACACTGTCATTTTTGAGATTACATCCCAGTGCTGTTTTTCTTACCCTTTTATCGACTATGAAAGTTACTCTATGTCTTCTAAGCGGTTCTTATCCACAGTAATTATAATGGTCGTTGAATTAAATTCATCATTTTAGTTCACTGATTCTGAAGATGTCAAAAGGTTAATCTTGCCATGCCATTACCTTGGTTCATAGATCTTACATTCCACATTCTTATGTAATATTGTTCTTTAAGAATCAAACTTTCATCACCAGACACAGCTGAGTATAATTTTGATTTTGGCCCATCCACGTCACTTTTTCTGGTGGTCCTTGTACTTGCCCTTCACTCCTCCTCACTAAGAGATATCTTCTAACCTGAGGGGCTCCTTTTCCAGTGTTACATCTTCTAGCCTTTTGATACTGTCCATGGAGTTTTCTTGGCAAGGGGACTAAAGTGGTTTGCCATTTTTCCCTCCAGTGTATCACCTTCTGTCATAACTCTCTATTATGACCTGTCCATCTTGAGTGGCCCTGTATGGCACATAGCTTCACTGAGCTATGCAACTCCCTCCATCAAGACAATGATCCATAAAGAGGACCGGCACACAGACAGGGTCAAAGTTTGTTAATAGTCTTTTTCATTGCCAGGCTTTTAGAAATTCATTGACTTTCTTTGATATGCCACAGCGTTTCTACTGCTTCTCAGTTGAATTTATTATTATTTTCTTCCGTATGTAGTGGAACTGAAGATTTTTTATCATTCCATTTTGCCAGTAGTTGACGCTCATGAATCTTTTCTGCTAGTCTTCTGTCAGTTTGACTTACACTTCCTCAAACAACACTGAATCTCACTATTGATTAATCTCAGCATTAAAGCAGAGATGGTTACTCTAGACTCTAATGACCAGAGAAGATTAGCACAGCAGCTCAAAGAAGAACAACTACCAACAATTTCTAAGGAAGAGTACTAGAGACAGACACAATGAAAACCACTCAGGAAGACTACCAGGGAAGGATGGACACATTTAAAAGGACAACAGGAAGTAAGGATGTGCATGGATATTTGAAAATTCGAAAATCCGATTCAAATCCATTGAATATCGACATATGAATTCAAATCGTATTTTTGAAAATCTGAATTTAAACATTCGATTGAACTTCAGATATTCAAAAATCCAGTACAGATTCGACTCAATAATTCAACTGAATAGAACATCGTATATCACATCCAAATATTGTGTTTATTTGCGCTTATAATGCTCTTATAATACGAATGTTGCCGACATTCGTATTTTCGAGTTCAAATGGAATTTCCAATAGTACGGATTCGGATAATCTGGATTCGGAACGGATTTTCAAAAATCCAGATTCTCAAATTTCGAATTGAATATTTAAATATTTGAATCAAATTGAATTTGAATGAAATGCATTCATGCACACCACTAACAGGAAGCTTTTTTAAGGAAAACGAAGACAATGAATACTCATTTGCCAATCACATACTAGGAGGAAAAAAGACTGGTTGTTACATAACTCGTCATCAATGAAGGAAAAACAATCACACTGATGATGTTACCTAGTGTAGCACAAAACATCCACAGAAATAAAATACAGCTCAGAGAACCCTGATGGTACAGCATTCTACCCAAGACATCTCACTTTCCTGGAACAATCTAGCTGAGAACTGCTATAAAACAGTCTACAGCTTAACCAGGAGAGGCTAACTGCCTCCCTCACAACAGCACCTGCACCCTGTTCCAGGTGCAGTGTGGCAAACGGGTGTGGTGGCAGAACTGCGGCTGCGTAATATTGTTATGCCATACTGGTCAGGTAAGTGTGAAAAGGACCTTTGAATCCGGCTGTCCAGGCTTTGACTCTCCTGTAACTAAACTAATGTTAGGTTGTCATTCGTGTGTAACAATATTTTCAGTTCATTGTTAATGATAAAGAGGTTAAACTACATCAAGAAAGGACCATACCTGCACTTCTTAAAGTAGGATCTTCATTCAGAGACTAAATACATAGCTGGCTGATTTCATAACTAATTGTTTTATAGACAAAAATTCACTCTTGGTTACTGACTCTTTCCTCCAAGCTTTATCAAGTTGAAAAATTAGCCTCCTGAGCAAGAGGTTTGTGCCAATGCACCGTACAATATTGGTATCTCAGTTTTAAAAATGAAAGTATTTTTGTTATAGGATGTCCTTGCGCAAGTTTCAAATATATTTTAAGACACAATTATATTATCTGAAAAAAATCTTGATTGCTATTCTGTGGGGGATACCTAATATGTTATTTTAGCAGCAAATTGATATGCAGAAAGGTTCCTAGATGTAGTAATAAAGATTTAACACTTAAAAACATTGTTAGCAGTAATTCACATTACCTTAGATCCACAAAGGAACAACTACTTTCAAATTCCAGTCCATCACATTCTTCATAGACTTTATTGGCTGTTTCAGGAGAATCACATTCTACTACTGCATAGAAATACTTCAGCCGTTTGAACTGGTAATCTCTCAATTTCTCCTTGTAAAGGCTACCAAAAGTAAGAAGAAATAAGGTAACAGAGAAATAGCATATGGGTGGTCTAATTGTATAATGATCTCACAAGAAATATGGTGAGTCACTATGATAGCACTATGACAAAGATCAGATACTAAAAATATACAGTAAAGTTTGTTTACAGCTCTTGCTGTTGCAGTACTGCAAGAATTAAATGAGCTTAATATATATCAAGAAATCAGTGTTATTGATTGGCAAGCTCCTCAAAACTGGAGTCATGGGTCATTAAAAAAAGCTATGCTGGTTGCCCCCATGGGAGGAAGGCAGTATTTTGAAATATCTGCCCTGCCCTGCCCGCCCTCCATCCATCCATCCATCTATCACTGGTCATTATGCCACCTTCGAAATTGATTCTGAAAAACATGTTGCCTTCTGGCTACTGTTCACATAATACCCACCCAGAGACCTTCGGGTATGGTGTGGGATAGAAATGTAAATCATAAATAATAAACCTCAGTATTAGATGGAACACACTGAACTATTAGCAGAGATTTGTTGCTCCTTGCTAATTATCTGTACAGTAGTGTGATACTAATGCATAACTGCCCACATGTAGTTATCAAAATAAATGTTTTCTTTTAGAACATAAAAGCCCTGCTGGATCAGGCCATAGCCCATCTAGTCCAGCATCCTGTCTCACACAGTGGCACAATTGCTTCTGGGCATCTCAAGGGCAAAACCTTCACCTGCTCTCAATTCCCAGCAAATGGTCTTTAGAGCATCCTGCCTATCACCCCAGCCTGCAGGATGTACACAGGCATCCATTCTCGTAGCCACTGAGATACCTGTCATCCATGAGTTTGTCTCTTTTTTAAAGCTATCTAGACTGGTTGTTGTTATGCCTCTTCTGGTAGCAAATTCCATAGACCAATGGCCCTCTGGGTGCAAAAATACTTGTCTGATCTGACTCTTCTACCCATCAGCTTCATAGAGATCTGTTCCTTGTGTTGTGCCATAGAGAAAAGAATTTTTCTCTATCCACCTTTTCTATATTATGCATGATTTTATATACTTCAATCAGGTCCCCTAGACACTGCCATTTGATTTTGTAAGGGAGGTGTTCCGGCCCCTTAATCATTTTGGTTGCCCGTTTCTGCACAGTTACACAACATACTTTTTGAAGTGTGGTGGCCAGAATTGTATACAATACTCCAAATGTGGCTGCATCATAATTTATAAAGAGGGAAAATGGCATTTGCTGACTTGTTTTATTTATTTACATTTGTATCCCACCTCATACTCGAAGGTCTCAGGGTGGGTAACAACCACTAAGATTAAAAACAGAATATAAAAATTCAACAAATCTAAAACAATACACATTTTAAATGATGGTATCTGTACTGGGAGTAGAAATATAATCATCTCAGCCAAAGGTTCACTTTCACAGCTTTCCCAAATATATGTAAGGAAGGGGTATGACACACCTTTTCTATTCCCTTACTAATTATTCCTAGCACTGAAGTAGCTTTTTTGCCACTGCTGCAAACTGGGCTGACACGTTCATTGAGTTGTCTACCAGAACCAGCTTAATGGAAGCATCTAGGCATCCATTCTGGTAGATATTGAGACACCTGATCTCCATGTATCTTAACTCTTTGTTAAAGCAATGCAGTGAGCAAGCAATGCCAATGATCTTAGCAACTTGCCTGTCATGAAAACCGTCTGAGGAAGAAGGAGAAGAGTTGGCTTTTCTACCCCACTTTCCTCACCCATTTAAGGGGGCTCAAAGCAGCTGAGAAAGCTTTTCTGTTCTCCCTACAACAGAACACTCTGTGAACTAGGTGGGGCTGTGAGAGCTCAGAAGAGAGCTGTGACTAGCCCAAGGTCACCCAGCTGGCTTCATGGGGGAGGGTGGAATCAAACCCAGTATGCCCAGATAAGAGACTGGCTCCCTAACCAGTAGACCAAACTGGCTCACATAGCTGTGCTGCCACTTTATGAAAAATCACGCTTAATACCTTCAATATCCTTACAGCTGCAACATTTATTCAGATAACATTTTACAGTAAAGGGATCACACTCCACACCAAGAGATTTATAATGTCAAAAACAAGGAAGTAAAATTAAAATTAAATGAACAAATTTTCCTTTTTCATTTTTTCGTTAGTACATGCTGGTATAAGGAAATTGCTCATATGAATCAATTGATAGTGAAAGGAGCCATCTAGTGGTGATCATACACTTTGCAGTCCCAGCAGCTAGCCTTTTGCACCTTTGATGTTCCAGCCATTACACACATAATCTCTCTCACACACATGATGCTTTAAGTGCATCTTGTTGAATTATTTCTTATACTAACAGAGAATGATTTTAAAAAACAGATAAAATCTTTAATATTGACAAAGAGAGAGAACCAACAAAACATAAAATTACTAATAAAAAAGAATTATCAATTTTCTTATAAGAATTAATAATCAAACCTAAAATGAAAGAAGCTAAATAAAATAATAAACAGTATAACCGTTGTGGAAAAACTAAGTAGTACTTTTAAATACATGAGTAACTTCATAAGGATAGATTTGATTTTTTTTCCTAGGAGGCTGTATGTGTTTCAGGGCAATACAGTATACTGTTGATCTGATCTACAACTAATTGTTTGAAAGTCAAAATATTTGGTGAAGGAAACCTTTAATTACACAGGTCAATACGTCATTTTGGTTGGTAGTATATCCTGCCCTTCACCAAATGGTCCCAGGGCAGCTTACAATAAAACATAAAAAAAAAGTAATTAAAAATATCACCTACCCACCCCCTCCCTCCCTCCCACATCCACCCTCCCTCCCTAACATGACAGCACCCTGAGGAAGCTATTTAAATGGGGAAAGCCTGGTTGAAAAGATACGTTCTCACCAGGCACCGAAAAGTATACAATGTAGGTGCCCGGCAAACCTCAAGAAGGAGGCTGCTCCAAAGTCTAGGGGCTTCTTTCATGTCCCATGCCTTGTACCTCTGTACGGGCAGGTCTATATGGGAGAAGGCGCTCTTTCAGATACCCAGGGCCCAAGCTGTTTAGGGTACCTGCAGCACCTAAAGCTCAGGGCGAGAGGCAATCTAGTGATACCCTAAGGTAAGCATTAAGCTGAAAGTTACCAGGTAACCTAAGCTTGAATATTACACAGTAACCATAGTAACGTCTGAGTTAGCCTGCCCTCTGTGATGTCGTTGGAAGCGAGTGAGTGAATGCTAAATACCTGTCCTTCTCTGAGATACCTTCAGGAAGATCTAATAATTCTGATGGGCCATTCACTTCTTCTGTTTTCATCCTCTCTTGACCAAACTTTGAAGGATAAATCTAAAAAAAAGAAAAAGTACTGTACTTAACAATTGGACTAAGAGATATCATAGGAATAAAGCCTCAAATATTTAAAGCAACAAAAGAGATGTTTTGAGGAGAATTGCCTCCCTCCCAAACCAACAGAAATCTAGAGCCGGAAGTGGGCACCACAACAGAACCTAGTGAGCTGGCTGTTGGGACCTCAAACTGATAGCATTTAGCATGGGGTCTGCTTTTACCCCTAACCAGCATCCACAAGAAGTGTTTATTCACACTTTGCTCTTGTTGTTTCCAACTGTGTATTACTTTCAATTTCACTGACCAGCTGATCCATTCTACAGTGAAAGGGGCCCCTCCTAGTTTAGAAATTCAGAATCTGGTTTCTTCCTTTCATCCCAATCATCACGACTATAAATATGGAGAAGCACACTATCCATATAGTACCATAAATGAAGTATAAAAGACAAAATCATAAACTTAACATTCAACAATATAGGAAAAACAAACACTTTCCCTCCTCATTCCTCTTACATTTTTATATATTGTTGAATTGTGGGTGTGGGACCAATACCTAGAAATGAATAGGAGTGAATGGTGTATCTTTTAGAAATAAACTCTCAGTTTGAATAAATATGACGGTCCGCTCTCATGCTTTTCTTCTGCTTCTTAACAGAAGTGCCAACCACTCCAACATTCTTACTGACTATAAATCATTCCCAAAGTTCCATGACATAAAGTATACCAATATGAATGTGATATGTATTTCATATAAACGTGATATGTATTCACTGTCTTACTTACAAGAGAACCAAGTGCCACAATGCACAAATGAGAATCACTGTGTCACTGAGAGTCATTTTGTCAATATAATATGTGAGTTTTAAAAGGTGGGGAAGGAAATAAATGATGTAGAAGTTCACCACTCATTTATGAAAGAGAGAATATTAATACATATTCCTGTATTAATGCAAACTATAATGTGGTCTTATATTCATCAGAATTCTAACTAACAAGAGAATTCAACAAAGTAGAATCTACCCGAAATATTTCAGTTTTTCCAGAAAGGACACTCAGAAAGAGCATTTTTCTGGGGTCACAAAAGTTTATTTCTTTCTTCTCTAATGATCCTTCACACTGTCACAAAAGAAACAGAAGGAAAACAAACTACAACCAATTGTCTGACAGAGTAGGAAAAAAAGGAAAAGGCTAATAGAGTTCAGAAATAGAAGGTAGCAACAGTTGTTACTAAAAAATGATAGGTTTAATTATAGTCAGATCCAGCAATAAACATTACATCTAATGTGGCAAGTACTTTTAATATAGTACTTCTAATTTGTTAATTGTTTATAATTATGCCTTAACTATGATGAATGGTTTCTCTTGTTTAATCATGACTCAACTTGTAAAATATTCTTTGTAACATTCCAAAGAGCTTTTAGGGAATAAGGAAAGAGAGCCTAATTTCTAGTAGGACTGGAATTCCTAAGACAGTGTCAGAGACAAAAAGCAGCAGAATCACAGATATCTCATCTTTTTTCAGGACTCTGCACGTACACACAGTATCATACAAATAGGCATGCACTGTTCTAAAACATTATTAAAGTTAGTTTAGACTTCCAAGTATCACCTCAAAATCAAAGCACTTCTGGCATCATAAATCTGCTTAGCATTAAGCTCAAAGATGAAAGCATTTTCCTTAACCAGCAAGAGCTTTTCAAAAGCTCCATCTTGTAAATCAGTTTTAGAAAAAGCAACTAATCTACACAAAGGAAGTTTAGTCGGTTCATAACCATTCAAAAGGGACTCTAGAACCGGCCAGCCTGCAGTACAAACAATTTACAACCTCCTTGTGCCTCACCCCCCCACACACACACACCTGTGGTCACCAATCTCCACAAAGTGCATCTTGCTGTCCTCCTTTCTTCTGCTGCATGCTCCACCACCCCCTATCATGTCTGCAGGTTCCTACCTCTTCCCTTTGGCCCATTCTGCCTTGAAATTCTTGGGCAGATTTTGGAAAGATCTATAAGCCCTTCTGGAGTACAGAACTGCCAGTCTCCTCATATGTCCATCCATCCCCTTCCTCCAAGACACTGAAGATGATTGGCAGGAAGTGATTCAACAAACCATTTGTCAAATTTCCTCCCAGAAGAGTTTGCTAACAAACTAAATACCAAAATTTTAGCGATGTTTCAGTACCAAATCCTATGGACCAGCCTGATTTACCAGAACCAGAGTAATTTATTAACCACTAGTGTTTTTCCTTGGCAAAAGGCAGATTCTTCCATCATTTTGGGGAGATTTATATCAGTTACTATTGAGGCTGATAATGTTAAATATCAAAGTAGCTGAAGTTCTGAAGACATGAGAAGAGCACAAATTCCCAGTGTTTTGGGAAAGAAACTACCAAGGATTTGTAAAAAGAATGATAGCCACTGAATCATAATATAGAGTCATACCTAAAACTATATTGCCTTGTTTCTCTGATTTAAAAGCTATTTTGCAGTCTAATAGGAGAAGTCATAAAGGCAAACACCAGATCATCCTCTACTCCATAAAAGGACCCAGGCAACAGAAAATGCTTCACCACAACTAGAATCTGCAACCTAATTCAAATACAGTGGAACAAATATTCTTAACACAAATTAGTAGATGAAAGTGTGATTGCTTTAGCCTCTTCTAACAGAATGTAGATTTAGTCAATCTCTGCTTTTGAAAGAATTTTAGCATCAGAATTTCAAGGTTTTTTAAAACATTGAAAAAAAATCCATTCAGAATCTCCTGGCAGTTAGTCAAAGCAAGAGCTTCCAACTTACTGTTTTTCTGCCAACTCTGGGGGAAAAAAACAGCAGCCTTTCTAATAAGATTCAAGTAATCACCTTTTGCTTTTTAAAAAAACTGAGAGCAGGAAATGTCAATAAATATTTTGCATTAACCTGTACAAACCCTAGTTTCTTCATAACTGTTATTATCATCATCTCACTTGAGTTTCTTAGAAACTAATGTGAACATTTTAGGTTAGGCCTCTACTGGATCATTCGTCCATGTGGCACAAATCCCCAAATCATTCCATATTTGTATTATCTTTTGGGTTCTGCACTGTATTTTTCAAGCATGTTATGGGCTCCTATGAACCCACCTTCCTGACTCTCAAGATGTTAGGGTTACCTTTTTATAAATTCCTCTTTTCCATCAAATTGCTTTACTTCCTCAGCGTGTGCCCACTTGCTTCTCAACCCATGATAAATTCACAACTGAATCTATCTTCAGAAAAATGTTCCATCCCTTACTCATTTGTCATCTATGTTTATTATTAAACACAAACACTCACCTTTACAGAAAGAATAACACCATCTTTTGGTTTAAAAGAATTAAATAATGCTAACAGGTCTTTTGCCTTCAGTCGATCCCAATCCATGTTGCAAACGGCCAATCTGCTTGTGATCTATGCGGAAAAAAAACTTTCAATGTAATTTCTAAAAGCAAAGAAAGGGCCCATTTCAAGTGAATCCAGTCTGCCCAGTTTCAATATAACAGCAGTTTACTGACTGAGACCTTGGTCCTTTTGGCACTTGGTCCTTTTGGTCTTATCTTAGGATAGGGGTCTGTAATTCACATGTTAATACATGCTATGGCAGGCCTTGCCTGAGGCCTGCCATAGTTTGCACTAACGTGTGGACAGCAGGCCCTTGTTCCAGAATATGTCCAAGGGCAAACAGGCCCCTTGTTTCAATATTAAGCACTGTTTCACTTTAATACATTTCCCTGTCAGGCAGGGCTAGCTGCCTGCCATAATATTTGAATATAAGATGTCTGCCACCTATGTGATTCTGTAAACAGTATATGTATATAGTAGCTGCCTGTTCTTTGGAAGTGACAGTTGACTCCCCCCTCCCTGCTGGGTTCGAGTGATACATTTTGGCTCCAAGTTTAAACTGGGTTTTGAAAAATAGTTATTGTTGATTGGTTGAAGGCCAAACCCTGCCCAGCTATGAAATATATAAATATGCTGGGCTTTCTGTTCAAAGTTGCTTCCAACAAAACCTGCCTTTACGCTGAGCTGAAATAAACCACTGTACATCTTTTTAAAGAAAGAGTCTCATGGTTATTCTTTGCCAGCCTGACATTAAGGGTCTATTCCTCCTGCAAGTTTTGCTTTAAGCAATAACAAATATTAAACCAATCGTCTCAAGTTACACAACTCTCTCATTGTAAAATCAAATATGCACAAAACAAAGCCAGCCTGATGGCAGCTGCCCAACTCTGACAGCAAATCAGAGAGAACATGATCAATTATTTTTTTTTTAAAAAAATCACACTTCGCTGTACCAGACAAATCCAGAATTTTCTTGAGTTTCTCTTGGGTTTTTTGCCTCAGTTTTTCACTTGTCCTACATTAAACTAGAAAAAGCATAGAAAATCTTCAAATGAAGCCATTCATCCCTTGCAGTGTACTAAGCACAGATGGGATGCAGATGATCACTCAGTTACGGAAAGGAAGGCAACTTTGCCAATCTGTGCCTCTTCTGTCTTTGCAGGCCCAATCATTCACCTCCACTTATCTTTTAATAAGAAATAAATAAATCAAAAGTTATCATTTTCTTCCCCTCAGCTGGCATTGGCACATATGAATTCCTCTCACAAGTGATTATACAGTTGCTTTCTTATGGAAGAAAAATCCATTTTATAACCCTGTCAGAAAGCTTCCTGGAAGAATGCCACTTTTACTATAAAAGATTTGATCGAGAGCAAGACTGAATCCTTTGAATATTTCATTGAGAATACACATCAGTGAATTCAGTGGGGTTTATTCTTCAGACCTTAGTAGAAAAGAAGCGATACAAGAAATAAAAAGCACTCTCTATTCTGGAAGAAAGCTGCTGAAATTCTAAGCCGCAAAGTGTTGCTTAAGCCTTACCTGATCTGCACGGGGGGCATCTTTATCTAGCTCCCCCCATCCATGTACAACTTCAGGCTCCTTTGGAAAAATATCAGTCAAATCACTTTCCTCTTCATCTTCAGAGCTGGTTTCTACGTTGCCTTTTCCCCTTGCCAAGTCTGGCCCACTGTCACTTTCATCTCCTGATTGTTCTTCATCTTCTGAGTTACTTTCATCTCTCATTCCTTCATCTCCCAAACTACTTTCATCTTCAAGATCTTCACTATCTTCTGGCTCACTGTACTCTTCTGTCTCTCCACTACCTTCAGATTCTTCAAGATTGAAATTATCTTCATTTTTACCATTATTGCTTTTTAAAGAACTTTCATTAATGTGTCTGCCTGGTAGATCATCTGTCTCTGCTCAAAAAGGAAGAACAGTTCTTATAACGCATAGTCAATACTCTAGCTAGAGTTATTTTATAAAAACAATCTCCTCTCTCTGCCCTGCTACTCCCAAAAAAGGCATTTCACCAAACATATTATGGAAACGTTTTGGAAGCCAATTCTTTCAAAGACACTAGCCAACTGGTGAGAAAAGTATATAAGGGTGAACAAGATCAATATATGTTAACTGCAAACATGCTTGTACCATATACATTCAGAAAAGTACATACACAAGTCCTAATTCATAGTTACAGTGAAAAACTCAGACTGAGCCCCAGAAAAGGTGGGGAAAGTGTAGACTCAACCAATTAAAGCTTTTAGACCACCTCTATTCCTAATGCCACTAGCTTCAATACTAGTGCTCCTAGTACCACTAGCCTTAAGGACCCCCATATCCGCTGGGGATAAATTCTAGCTCCTACCGTGGTTACCTGAAACCATGGATAATTGTGAACAAACCTTCCAGTTCTGGGGTCATGCAACCTCAGAACTGGAAGTGCTTTTCTAGCCCCTGGAAGGACTATTTCAGCCTCCAGAGAACATTGGAATATGCGTGCAATGCCACTGGACAACTCCTGCCTGCCTCCCTTGTGCTCCCTTACATTTTGGGATAGGCTCCAGTGGTGTCACGTGACTATTCCCACACTCTATGGAAGCCAAAATTTGCCTTCTGGAGGCCGAAAAAGGCCTTCCAGTTCTGGGTGCTTTTCCCTTATGGTGTCTGTGGGGAATGGGGTGGATTGATCCGGTAACCATGGTTAACTGAAACCATGGTTAGCAAATCAGTGGATACGGGGTCCAACTGTACCACTAGCCTCAATCCTAGCATTTATGCCAGCAACAACATGACTCCTGACAGCCCTTGCATCTTCTTACCATCTGGCCCATATAGTAGTTGCAAAGCTCAGCCCTGCAAGAAGCAGGCCCAGCCACTGGTCAATCATCACAGGCACACACACAACCAAGAGAACTAAAAGTGAAGTTTTTGTCCTTGACAAAAACCATGCAGAAGGCAAAATCCTCAGAGCAGAAATAAATAATAGAGTGAGGAACTGGAACACTGTCTGCATATACTATTTCTAAAAAATAATGCCCAAGGTATTTCCCACTACGAATCATTTTCATAGATTTTATCGTGAAGACCCAATGCCCACCTTATAGCACAACAAGATAGTTTTGACTTGGTATGGATGTGCTTATCAATACATCAGGTCATAGGATGATTTGCCAGGTCTTTCTCCTGAACCAGGAGTTTTTTAAAAAAATCTATGGGTTATCTTTAGGTTTCTGTGCTATTCTTCTGGTTCTGGGCCATATTTATAAAAGACTTCTTGTAAAAAAGACTGCAAATACTTTTCTCCCTAGGTTAGCCCCCTGTATAACTCAAAGCCAGCAACAATGACAACAACAAAATGGTAGCCAGAAGTCAGTACAAGCACAACTAATGGTAGGTGAGACACTGCTGAGACTACCAGTGAAAACCCACCTTAATGAATGCATGAATAGTGGATGAATTAGGGAACCTTGAGCCAAATATTATATGGATTCAAACGCTGGTACTTGATGAATACCTATGTAATCTGACTTTTATTATTGACAGTTTGTAAAAGTGCTCTACTACTCTTTTATACGTTAAAAGCTTTCTCTGGGTGTTGCCATGACAGTGAGGAACGAGCAAGTTACACTTTAAATACATTTTAGGTATATTTTATTCATATTTTTACCTGAACCTCCCAGGTTAGGTCACAACAATAAAAACAGGATAACAGGAATATGATAAAAAGAAAATACTGTTATTTTGCCATCTAACCCACATTTTTTTAAAAATTACCTTTCTCTGGAGAAATTGCACCTTGATTCTTTTGCTTTTTTTGCAACAGTTCATTGCTTTTTGAAGATTCAATAACATTAGTGTCTTTTCTATTCTTCTTAGATTTAAGCAATTCACTCTTCTGAACTTTTGATACTGATAAGTTTTTATTGTCTGCCTTTTTACCTTTTTCTTCAGAGGTGAAATCAACAGATTTTCCAGAGCCTCTCTCTGCTTTAGACATGGACTTTTTCCCCTTCATTTTGCTCTTAATTTGTTTATGCTCAGAATCGGAAAGACCAGGATCTGAATCAGAAAGGTCATAAAAGCGCTTTAGGTCCTCTGTAGAACTCTGATGAATGGGTCGTCCTCGCTTATCTACAGTATATTTCAACTTGAACTTCTTGTCATGAAACATTGCTTGAAACCTTTTATCTATTTTTATTTTGCGGTCCCTTTCTGGCATTTCCCAAAATCTAGGATCCTTTATTACGCGGGAAAACCGCTTGTCACTCATGAGTTCCTTCTTGGATTCCATTTTCTCAATTCTAAAAATCCAAACTTGAGCTACAAAAAAGAAAGAAAGCAGTTAAATCCTTCAAGCAGGTATGTCTTTACCATAATGCTTTATTCTAAAATGACTGATAGTCTTATAAAGTACGCAAATCAGTATTAAGCATTATAATTCTATATAATTTGGATAAATATACAATACAATCTGGGCAAACAAGAGCAAATAAGTTTTTATATAAATGATCAGTCTACCTATCTTTTCCAGAAAAAGCATACAAGCTTTTGCTTTAGGTAAGTATTGCCGTTCCAGTTACAAACTCATCACTGAAGAACAATCTGAACACATGACCATAATTTTATTCAAAATAAGCTACATACTTAACCTCAGATCAACTTTTTGACTCAATAGAGTTTTCTCTAGCATACATGCAGCCCAATACTGTTCTCAATACCTCTGCTGCTTCCCTTGTCTAACGCAAAGCAGGATGACAGCATACTGATAATACCATACTTCAAATCTTGATACGTTCAAGATGTTCACTGGGCTTAGCTGAGAATTACCTGTATACCCTCTTTGTTCCTTTCCTCATTTTGTGCCTCCATTCTTATTACAGAAAACTTAAGTCTATTTAACATCTGCCCCGGACAAAGGGCATGGGACGCTTAATCTGGGCATGAAGACTCCATCCATTTCTTCAATGTACTTCAACTTCAACATATTATTTTTCCATTTCTATTTTTATTTGTATACTGCCTTTCCAAAAGAAATTTTTTTCTAAGGCAGTTTACATTTTAAATTGTATAATGTCTGTGTTCTGCAACTCACCCTGGTTGCAGAAGGGTGCAAAGGTGGATAAAACACTGAAATATTTCTTGTCTCCTGCAGTTTATGAAAATGTTAAATGGCATGAGAAGAAAGCTAAAGATCAAGCACAACTGTCATGTGCAGATACAGTACCACCTTCTAACGTGTTATTAAACTAGTACAACTGACCAACTGCAGAACCAGGGGGCTTTCCAAATGGGTTCTTATCCTAGCCCAAATAGGGATCCAACGCCCTGCCTTCCATATTCTAGTGTGGAACAACACAGCTCTCCCTGCTAGCATGCTTCATCCACAACAGGATGGGGTGCCACTTTGGTGCCTTATCCTACAGATAAAAATGCAAGGTTTACAGTCCCCCTTTCAATGAAGGTGTCAACCCAGTGCGCAGCAGCAGTGAAAAAAGCTAATTCAATGCTGGGAATAATTTGGAAGGGAATAGAAAATGAATCAGCAAGTGTCATTTTGCCTCTCTATAAATCTATGGTGAGGCCAAATTTGGAATATTGTGTACAATTCCGGTCACCGCACCTCAAAAAGGATATTGTGGAACTGGAAAAGGTACAGAAAAGGGCAACCAGAATGATTAAGGGTCTGGAACACCTCCCTTACGAAACCAGGCTGCAACGTCTAGGCCAGAGGTGTCAAACTCAATCCGGCCGAGGGCCGGATTAAAAACAAAACAAAACTGTGAGGGCCAGGGGGTGTGCCCGGGGGCGTGCCCGGGGCACAGAGGAGGGGCTGGGGGTGTGGCCAGGGGAACAGAGGACAGGCTGGGGGCGTGGCTGGGGGAACAGAGGAGGAGCTGGGGCGTGGCCGGGACGTGGCTAGGGAGGAGCTGGCTGTCCATGAGGAGGGGTCCCGCCGCGCGTTCACTCGCCTCGCGTCGCCTTGCCTCCTTCGCGCCCAAGGAGGATGGCGGCGGCATCGGGCCGCGGCGTCGGCGGGCGTCGGCGGGCATTGGCGGGCCGCGGCGGTGGGCCGTATTAAAACGCCCCGCGGGCCGTATCTTTGACATGCCTGGTCTAGGCCTTTTCAGTCTGGGGAGATGACATTTAAGAGGGGACCTGATTGAAGGATATAAAATTATGCATGGTACAGAAAAGGTGGATAGAGAGCATCTCTTTTCTCTATCACACACTAGAACCAGGGGGCATCTATTAAGCTGATAGGTAGGAGAGTCGGATACGACAAGGGGAAGTATTTCACCCAGTGGGTCATCAGTTGGTCTATGGAATGTGCTGCTGACAGCTACCAGTCTAGATGGCTTTATGGTAGGGTTAGATAAGTTTACGGATCACAGATGTATCAATGGCTACTAGAACAAATGCCTAGGTACATCTTTCAGGCTGGTGGTGGTGGAAGCAGGATGCTTCTAAGGCCATTTGCTGTGATTCGAGAGCAGGAGAAGGTTTGCCCTTGTCTCTACTTGAGATGCCCATGAGCATTTGGTGGGCCACTGTGTGCAATGGGATGCTGGACTAGATGGGCTCTGGCCTGATCCAGCAGGGCTTCTCTTATGCTCTTATGTTATTTCTTTATCTTTCCTGAAATCCCTTCTCTCTATCCCCAATACTACAAGAAGAAGAAGAAGAGTTGGCTTTTCTACCCTGCTTTTCTCACCAATTTAAGGGGACTCAAAGCGGCTGATAAACCTTCTTCCCACAACAGAACACCCTGTGAGGCAGGTGGGACCGTGAGAGCTCAGCAGACAGCTGTGACTACCCAAGGTCACCCAGCTGGCTTCGTGGAGGAGAGCGGAATCGAACCCGGTATTCCCACATGAGAGTCCGGCTCCTTGACCACTAGGCCAAACTGGCTCAAAAGCAGAGCCGCGGCGGCCCCGAGCGTCGAAGCCCATGTGGCCAAATTCAACCGCGAGTTCCCCGATTCCGAGGCAGTCGCTCTGCTGTCCAGACGTGCGGCATGAGAGAAGAGCTTTCCCAGTCATCCCAGAAAGGGGAGGCCGAAGGACAAACCGTAATGTGGACGCCCCTTCCGCTTTCGCTCCAAACCGGGTCCTTTATACTCACCTCCAACGGGTTCCTCAGGGGCTCCACGCGCACGCCACGGCTCTCGAGTTCCCTCACGGTTGTTAGCGAACTTCCGGGCGCAGCGGCGGAGCATCGAGTCACTTCCGGAACGACGGCGGCCCCGGAAGACCAAATCTTCTCGCCCTTGAGCTTCAAAGTACTACGGCGAGGATATTGACCGTTAAGGGCAGGGCGACTCTAAGGGCGTATCTCTACTGCAGCCGCAGGCTCCTCCCCACCTAGTCCTTTGCCCCGTCCTTGCCGAAGGAAGGAGGAGGAATGGAGGGCGCGCGGGCGGTTCTAAACGCCGCCGCGCGCTGCTTGCTCTCCCCACGGTCGGCGAGGGGCGCGAGAAGCGGCCGTTGCGGCTGCCGCTGGTTGTCCCGCCGCCCCCTCATCCCCTCAGCGGCGGCGGCGGCGGCGGCGGCGGCTCTGGGTGTGCGCGCCGCGTCCGGCCCCGCCACGCTCAGCCCTTTCGACCGGCGGCTGAAAAGGAAGCAGAAGAATTGGGCGGCGGCGCAGCCCGAGCCGGAGCGCTGCGAATACCTGCGAGAGGAGGTGGGGATGGAGATGGAGGGGGACGGAAGAATGGGTACCAGCTCGGTCTAGCGGTTAGGGAGCCGGACTCTTACCTGGGAATACCGGGTTCTATTCTGACCTCCACGAAGCCAACTGGGTGGCCTTGGGCTAGTCACAGCTCTCTTCTGAGCTCTCACAGCCCCACCCACCTCACAGGGAGTGCTGTTCTGGGGAGAAGAACAGAAGGGTTGTCAGTTGCTTTGAGGCCCCTTAAATGAGTGAGAAAAGCAGGGTAGAAAAGTAACTCTTCTTCTACCGCCATAGCTGGGAGCATCAGCAGTGTCATCTCTTCTCCTTCTTGGTTGTGCAGACTTGCGGGTTGTTTAGTCCGGGAAAGGAACATGGAAGTGCCGCTATCAAGAAAAGGCACTGTCCCCTTTCCTGAACGTTGATCAAAATAGGAGTGGAGGAGGCCTAAAAACCTATCAGGAGGAGATCATTGGGTGTTTCTCCACTAGCAGTGAAGACCCCATTTAGAACTCATTAGGCACCCGATCAGTACCCAGTTGGTACCCATCTATAATGCCCTGTTTGAACACAAGACCCTTTTAGGACCCATCTGTTCACACTAGCAGAAGTGAAGTCCAGATTTAATGGGACCCTCAAATCTGGATTTACTGTAGAACCCCTTAAAGGTGTCTTCAATCCAGTCTTCAGCCATGAAAACTGCATCAGAGGACATATGTTCACACTGCAGCTGGGGCAGTGGGGTCCAGGGGCGGGCTCAGCGGCCACTCACAGCTACGGAGCCCTGCACATCCTGCATAGTTGCGATGAAGCGCCCTACAGAATTTGTGCCAGGCTTCCTTATTGCTTCATAGGCAGATATGAAGCAGTGCCTCTCTTCCATGCCCACTGTGGACAGACGTGAGCCTTGAGTGACATCCACACTGGCCCATTCCGCCGTGCTGCCAGCAACCCTTCAGCTTCGGGGCAAACGGATCCTCAAGATGGCTGCTTTGGCATTCACACTGCAACCCTGTCTACCACCCATTGCCATCTGGTGCTAGATAGCCACTGCAGAAGCATGGAGTCCTTGCCAAGATCCCTTTTTTTGCACGCATGCTTGTCCTTCAAGTTCTGTGCAGCTTCAAACATAAAACCAGACTACACTGTTAATTTTAGTATTTCCCCCAAAATAGATTTAAATTTGTTTTAAGAGGTTGCCGGGATTGAACTGTGGCTAAGGAAAATCTGTGATTTTATTTATTTATTATTTATTTACTTGCATTTCTATTCCGCCCTGTGACAGTTCCAGGGGTCAGGCTGCAATGGGCAGTAATGTTTCTTTGCCTCTTGCAAGCCTCTTTGCAAAAAGCATGGCTTTCTGCCCATGCAAAGCCCTTGCAAACTCTATTTGCAAGCCTCTTTGCAAGCCTGGGCTGCAAAGAGAAAAGCGCAGGAAATCCTGTTCAGGCCCGAGTGCAATGATTGGCTGCAGGTGCATTTTGTGGAGTTTATCACATCAGGGGTTTATTTCAGCAGTTTACCCCAGGAGGTGGTGACCAATAAGGGCCACAGGGAAAAAGGCATAAATAACCTCTGAATACAACAGACTGGGTCTTTGTGCTGGGACTGATGCTGAAGGAGATGGAAGGAGAAGATCTGAACCTGAGGGAGCCGTTGCCAGTAGCTGACCATTGGTCTTTTCTTAGGAGGAAGAACTGACCAGGAGCAGGAACCTCCTTGCTGAACTTGGGGAGGCTAGGGTAATTCCTTGCAAACCAAAGGGAGGGAGGAAGTGGTGAAGCTTACCTACCTGGAAGCAACTGGGGGTCAGTAAGTCAGGGAAGCTATTGCTTGAAGCTTACTATGCCTAGAGACTTGTGAGACTTTTATTTGCTAACTTCTAGACTTTCCCATTTTCCCTTTTACCTCTGTAAATAGTATTCTTAATAAACTTGTTTTAGTTTACTGTTTAAAATGCTTGCTACCAGTGTTTTGTCCTTAAACTGTAGTACTCACTCGGCCGTTGCATGAACCCAGCATCCTAAAAGGGCCCGGCTACTCTTAGGAGGGCAGATGCTTAACTGGACTGCTGGGAATCGTGACACGCCCTATACCTGAAAGTCTCAGGGTGGGCTATAATATTGTACTAATCTTAGACAAGTCCCTGCCCTCAGGCTTACAAACTAAGCCTGTTCTGAGTAAAACAACAACATTTAAGTGGCAATTGCTTAATATTATTTTGTCCTCTTCCTCGGTTTTATTGCCATTTACTTATGCTGCTCTAAATGGTGAGAGCGTTGCAGAGTTGGGCCTGGAGCTTTCGTAGATCAAACTGGCTCAGAAAAATAGTGAATATATTCTTAAATGTGTAGAAAGGACACATAAACTTTCCAGTGGCTGTTCCTGGAAGCAGAAATGTTGATCAGTCAGATGTCAGTGGATGGAAGCTATATTTGCTTGACTCCTGCCTAGTGCTTTGAATGTTATATTTTTGTTGTGGTAGTTTAAGTTACATTTCTTTAGTGCTTCATTTTTAATATTAGTAGTTATATTATTTTTATATTTTCACTGTGACTTAGCATGAATTTTTATAATGTTGTAAACTTCCTTGAGGAATTCTGGGGAGAAGGAAATATCCGAATAAGCTGAATGAATAAATTAGATCCATACTAAGGGCAGAACTGTGAAAATAACACATTAGACATAAAACCCATAGAAAATAAAAAGTAGAGTAACGTAACTCTTTTTAAAGTTACTTAAAAAACTAACTGAAAAATATTAAAAGTTTTTTATAAAAATCCTTGAAGATCAACAATCAATGTAGTTCTTTTGTTGCATTTTTCAGTTTTATGCATTCAGTACATGCAGCTAACATAATAGGAGAAAATAATGGTTAAGATAAAAAGTAATTTATAACTTGGTTTCATCAAAATTGTTCTTATCAAATGTTTATGGCTAGAGAGAAACATTGGCTCTTTTTGCATGAGCAGTTAAGACCCCATTGGAACCCACTTAGAACCTGACTGGTACCAATCGGGAAGGCTCTGTCCCCATGCAGACCCCATTTAAGACCCCATTTGGCAGGCCCTGTCCCCATGCAGGGCTTGCTTAGAATCAGTAGCTTCAAGTGGCATCCCTCCACAGAGTGAGGGGCAATCACAGCTGCCTGCTTTGGCTGGCAGGAATGATCATTGAGAAGGTGGTTGCAGCTGCATCTGTCAGTGTGGCTGCCACTATTGTTGCCGTTGCCGCTAGCCCCCCCCCCCCCCGGAGGCTGCTTCAGCATTGGAGAGGGGGAGGTGGTGACAGTGGCGGGAGCAGCCACAATTGCTGCTCTCTCCCCCCACCCATGTAGCCACAGAACCACGGGACTCCCTCCTGGGGCCTGAGGAGGCATCCTTCAGTGTCTACATGGCACCCTGCTTAGCACCCATTGGAATAAAGTGCTAGTGGGTCTGTGTGGACATATGGGGTCCTCCTGGAGATCCAGATCTTGATCTTCAAGATCTGGATCTTTGTAGCTCTGTGCAAAAACAGGGGGATTATTTCTCTCATCCATTCTTGAGTACTATGCATCTTGATAGGGTGAGGTGGAGAGGATCTGCTGTTTTGCGACAGGCATGAGAATGTCTTGAAACAGCCCTGATAAAATGCAACATTAGACTTGATCACTGGATTACCAGTGACTTGACGTTTCAGTATTCTGAACAAAGTTATTATTTTAATGTATTTTTGCAGTCAGATATGACAAAGCCACAGTAATATTGAAGTTACAACTATATTACCTTATGTAATTAATCCATTGGTAGCAGTAATAATATATGGTAGTCTTTGTTGTATTTCAGGTTGGGAATAAGATAGCTGAACGTGTGTTTGATGTGTCCAGGTAAGATGAGTGACTTCCTTTCATTTTTCCTTGTCTAGTTCCTGTGGATTATTTTCTACAAGGCATGCTTCTCTGGGGCCTTGCTTACATTTAACTAAAATGTAAGCTGCAGAAAAGCTTTCTTTGCAGATCCTGTCTTATGTCAAGTCATGCAAAGGAGGCTTTTCATCAGCATTTTTTGATCAGTGTGAACTTGGCCAGTGTGCACCATGCCAAAACTGCCCAAGGAAATGTGTAACAGAGACCGTTTGCACAAACGTTGTGCAAAAGTCAAAAAGTTCTAAATGGGGCATTAAAGAAGGCAGCAATTCTAAATGAGAACAAAGCTATACAGCAATTTCTTCTGGGCATTCTCAGGCAGAAGACCAAGGCCAAGCCTTCACCTGCTCTCCCAGAACAGCTTTTAAAGCAGTAGTTCTCAACCTTCCTAATGCCATGACCCTTTAATACAGTTCCTCATGTTGTGGTGACCCCAACCTAACCCTAACCCCCCAACCATAAAATTATTTTCGTTGCTACTTCATAACTGTAATTTTGCTACTGTTATGAATCGTAATGTAAATATCTGATACGCAGGATATATTTTCATTGTTACAAATTGAGCATAATTAAAGCATAGTATTAATATCAACCACAGCTGAATATAAAAGTGTCACTTTACCTCCAATACTGCTGCTTTCTACACAGTAGCTGCTCTCTACTGTATTTGTATGGGGTGTATGTGATGGGGTTGGCACAATCATGTCATCACGCCAAGTACTCGTATGTGGGCATATCAGTATGTGGGCGGATCCGCCTGGAGACAGATAGAGGAATAGTGTCTCTGTTCCTCTGTGTTTTCTGATGGTCTTAGATGACCCCTGTGAAAGAGTAGATGGACCCCCAAAGGGGTCGCGACCCACAGGTTGAGAACCACTGCTTTAAAGGCATCCTGCCTGTCTCTTCAATCTGGAGGCTGTACTAGGTATCAGTTCTAGTAGCCACTGATACACCTTTCCTCCGTAAATTTGTCTAATCCTTTTTTAAATCTGTCTCGGCCGCTTGCTGTCACTACCTCTTCTAGTAGTAAATCCCAGAAGATCTCTACAGGGGAAAGCTGTTTCCCTTTGTCAGTCCTAACTCTCCTGCCCCTTAGCTTCACAGAGTGCTCCCTGATCCCAGTGTTGTGCCTTAGAGAAAATATTTTTAAAAAAATCTATCCACCTTTTTTCCACACCCTAAAGCAAACCTGTGTTGTTAAAAAGCAGCATTTCTGCATTGATGGAAAAGCTGGTAAGCTGTTATGCAATATCCTAGAAAGTGGAAAAGATGGGAGATCAAGCTCCTATTATTTAGGAGTATATTTTCAATTTAGAGACTTTGAAATAAGTGTTGCCTATGCAGATGAGCCAGCACTTGTCAAAGTACATTGTCATCAATGAACTGCTTGTCCACACAAATACCTGTGTTTATATTTTCCTTGTTTTAACTTCTGAGATTCTGATCCTTTCCGTGGTGATCCAGATTAAGGAGCCCCTTAATCCAGATTACAGGATTAATCCGCACATTAATGTGGATTAAGGAGGCCCCATCCCCACTGCAGGCAGAGCCAGAGCCAGATTAAAGAGGCCCTTAATCCAGATCTGTTGTAGACCCATTTAATTAGGCCTACACTCAGTCCACGGTTCATTTTCCAGATCACAGGAAGTCCATGATCTGGAACTACTCTGGTATGTCACACTGCTGAAAAGCACACATATACACACAGTCAGGCTCCAAGGCTAGGAAATGTTGCTCCAATGCTAAGAAATGGAGAGGTTTGGCATGGGCCAGATCACTCCCACCAGTGTAGAGGCCTTTGTTCTTACCCATGCCTCTGTGTAATCCAGATCAATGGGTAAGTGCAGAAAAGGGGGCCTCTGAGTAATGTCTTTGGGGGAAAAACAGTTATTTGGATAACTTTGAACTTCTAAGAAGTCTTTATGGTGATAAAATTCTTGCATTTTCTTTGAAGTCACAAGTGCTTTTCAGTGAAGGCAATATTAAGCATATTTAATAGGGAGTTACATTGGACACTGTGGGACATACATCTGAGTAAAGATGGTAGAAATTTCACAGATCAGATGCACAGAGGGATATAGCCTCAAGGAAGAGGTTTGAGAAATTTTAGGTATTATCATCTCGGTGCTCACTCTGATGTTGCAGGTTGTTTCTAGTTGGAAATGTAAGGTTTTCATTAAAGCTTTATAGCAGACAGTTCATATGTTGCATAATCTTTGCAAATTAGCCTCATTTGTTATTATTCAAAGGACTTTCCCCCTTGCCTTGGACCTTGGCTGTGGCCGAAGTTACATAGCTCAGCATTTAAGCAAGGTATGACTAAGCTGAAAATTACTAACTTCTTATATTTCTCTGTCTCGTAATAGAAAAAAAACATTCTAGTCACTATTCAGATCTAGCTTTGCCCACTACTGCTTGTTCAATTTTATCCTATCAATTTGGTTTTGAAAGCTATTGCCGTTTTCATAGTTCAGTCATATACATGATTACTCACATGTAAAACCAATTGAGGTCAAGAGGATGTATAACCACATGTCACTCAGATTATACCATCTATATCAGAGGTGTCAAACTCAATTTTGCAGAGGGCCGGATTAAAAAAAAAGTACTGTCAGGGCCAGGGGGCGTGGCCGGGAGGCGTGGCTAGGGCACAGAGGAGGGGCTGGGGCGTGGCCGGGGGCATGGCTAGGGCACAGAGGAGGGGCTGGGGCATGGCCGGGGCGTGGCTAGGGCACAGAGGAGGGGCTGGGGCGTGGCTAGGGCACAGAGGAAGGGCTGGCTGTCCATGGAGGCGCCCGCGCACTTGGGCAGTGGAGGGTCCTGCCGCTCGCTTGCCTCGCCTCGCCTCACCTCGCCTCCTTCGCGCCCAAGGAGGACAGTGGCGGGCGGTGGCCGCGGGCCGTATCTTTGACATGACTGATCTATATGATTGCCATAGGGGGAAAAGAATAGGGCTCTTGAACCTCTTAATAAATTCACAGAAGATTATTAGCAGTTGTCTTCTTTCTATATATGGCAACCGTAATCTAACATAAACTAGCTTGGATTTGGAGTTTTAACAGTACATGACTATCTCCTGTTGCATTTTGTAGGGCTTAGTTCTAGAAGTACAAAATGGTACCCTAAATCTTGTTGATGTTATACAATATCAGAAGGATGTTTGTTGTTATTTTAGACATACTTGAAAGGAATTTTGATGTTTAGTATATCAGTTTAATCAGTTTAAAGCATTCTTGTTTTTAGAAGCGTTCTGATAAATACTGTTTGCGTACACAATAATTTATGGCAACTCTTTATTTTAGGACAAAACTGCTTTTAGAGATATGGCTTAGGGCATGTTTATTTTTCTCACCTTACCCACACCAAAAGCACCAATTATGTTCCACTTTTGTTTTAGGATGTTGTTGAAAGGCTGTTTCAAGTAGATGTTGCTGAAAAGGCATTGGTAAGTAGCTATCTGGCACACCCTATCTGCATAATCTACAATACTGACAAGGAAAACATATTTTAACTACTGTCCTAAACTCTTTCTGTTCTTATCCAATTTAGAAAAACACAATAGGCTCAGAAATACCCAGAGTCAGTATTGTTGCTGATGAAGAATTCCTTCCTTTCAGAGAAAACATGTTTAATCTTGTTGTCAGTGGATTGAGGTAATTTAATAATTCAATTAAAGGAGCAAAATTGTCTACAGGGGAAACATTTTAAACAAATGTACAACATTAAGTATTCTAAGTCTTGTGTCAGGCTGGTTGGCAACCAAATTGCCAACATGGTGTTTGAGGGCTCAGTGGATTCTGAGGGATTTGCTGCTGCCCGCTTACAGTCTGAGGAAAATATTTAATTGGAGGGCCCAGCATCTGGAACATGTTCTCAGAGTTCCAAATGTGCATTCAAGTATTAAACAGCAAATTTATTTTTCATGGTTGCTTTCCTAAGGGTTATTTCCCCCAAATATCTACTTGAAATATCAGCACTGAAAAAAGAGACTGAAGCTATCATCCCCAGCATTGTGGAAACCTAGGACCTATTCTCCCCCGGCTGTATTCTGGGATATGTGTCAGGATAGGGGTTTGTGGTTTGCATGCAAATACAGACTCTAGGGGGGCTTGCTTTAGGCTGCTCTAGCATGTGGACAGCAGGCCCCTATTCCAGGATATATTCCAGAATAAAGCCGAGTGTGAGCAGGTCGTTATTAAATATGCCTAGAAATTGTGCTGTGGATATGCTTCACAAACATTGATCTAGGAAAAGACTAACAATTGTGATTTTTTTGTTCAGCCCACTGATGAGCCAGTTTGGTCTAGTGGTTAGGAAGCCAGGCTCTTATCTGGAAATACCAGGTTTGATTCTGCCCTCCTCCATGAAAATATCTGGGTGACCTTGGGCTAGTCACACCTACCTCGGTGTCTGTTGTGGGCGGGGGGGGGAACAGAAAGTTTGTCAGCTGCTTTCAGTCCCCTTAAAGGGTGAGAAAAGCAGGATAGAAAAGCCAGTGCTGCTGCTTCTGCCTGAAATGGGTACTAGTGAGAAGGTTTGTCTTTTATTAACCCAGTCCCTTAAACTATTTTCTAGCTTGCACTGGGTAAATGATCTTCCCAAAGCCTTTCATGAGGTAAGTGCAAGTACTTATCTCTGGACAGATTTTTTTCAAATTCAGAACATCCATTTATCATGAATGAATTCATAACAAAAAGTGATAAAATCCATTTGCTTGTTTGCTATTCTTTATAGAAGATGAAAAATGGCACGTATGTTTGCAGTGTAGAAGCAAAAAAGCTGGGCCAACAGATTTCTTTAATTTACAGTATAATTTGGCGTCTTTGGTATAGTCTATATTTATGCATAAAGACAGAAAACCCAGAAGCCTGAATTAATACTGTTTTTCTAAGGCCACTGAAGATTCTGTTCAGAAGCATTAGAAGTTTGACTTAACTGGAAATTCAGCCTGCCTCCTTTGCCCCCACAGAAGCACTCAAGTGACAACAGCCTTCCTAGAATTCAAAGACATAGCCATGTTTGTCTGGATCACTATGCAAGGGAGTCTGGTAGAACCTTAGGGACTAGCAACAAAAAAGAAGTTGGTAGCATGAGCTTTCATAGGCTAAGCTTACTTCATCAGATGTTTCTTGTCATTCTTTCTAACAAGCCAGATTTGCTAGCCAGCTTTAAACACTGGGGATCTGTTTATTTGGGCTTACAAGTATTGATTTGGAAAAAACAACAACCAAATAATTAGAAAATCTTATTCAGACATCATGGGAGATCAAGCTTCATTGCAGTTTCCTGCTTGGTTTTTCCTGCCCCAGCAAGCAAGAGCTAAAATGAAGATCATCAGGTAGCATTCAGTAGGATGGTGTTTCTTCTCCATAAGTGATGATAAGACATACAGCCACAAATTCAGAGTTACCTATCCTGTATCCTTTAAGAAATGATGGCTAAAAAATCTTTGCAAACACAGAACAGGCCTGATGAGGGAGGTATAACAGTGCAGCAGCGTTGCATGGCCATTGCAAAAGAAGATTGACAAGGGAGTTGAATGCTTTGCTTCAGCCCAGCAGGCAGCATTACTGTGGCTGGAATTCAGAATAATGAACAATAAATACTCCTGTTGCACTTTGAGGGAATGCAGCAGCATCTTGGTGAACCTACTTGTTCCTAAATATGAGTACCTAATTTTAAAGTCAAACATAATTAGCCGTGTAATTCTGAGTGTGGTAGGATTGCTGGTAAATTTTGTTACCGGTCACCTTAGCTGGTGCAGAATGCAGCATCTTGCCTGCTGACTTGCACTGCTGGCCAGATGTACATGATGCCCATTCTAAAAACTGCACTGGCTACCTATCTGCTCCCAAACCCAGTTCAAGGTTTGAACATGAACCTGTAAGGCCCTAAACACTTCGGCCCCAAATATCTAAAGCAGCGGTTCTCAACCTTCCTAATGCTGCGACCCCTTAATGGAGTTCCTCATGTTGTGGAGACCCCCAACCACAGGGGTGGAGCAGCTGGGAGGTGGGAGGGAAGGGCAGCGGGAGACTCGTCGTGACCCCTCAGAAAGGGTAATTCGACTCCCAAAGGGGTCCCAACCCCCCAGGTTGAGAACCACTGATCTAAAGGAATGCCTCTTCCCATATGTTTTACTATTCAGTACAGTATGTTTTAATTTCATTGTAACCTGCCCTGGGACCATTCGGTGAAGGGCGGGATATAAATTTTCTAAATAAATAAATACATGCTATCCATTATAAAGAAGCTGTTCTGAACTGCATTCAAATTAATTTTCATCACGAGATTGGATTATAATTTTGTCATTTTGGTGCAAAAACAGATTTGTACTTATGCGGTCATTTGGGGCAGGACACAAGTCAGTTCTAGCAGCCCAGTTAGTGATGATATCAGAATCATTGCCAGTGAGATTTTTATTGTATAATAATGTTCCCGCTACTTTTCAGCTAACAGTAGAATCAGGAAATCAAGTCCATGAACATTCAGTTAACTATGGCAGAACTTTTAAGAAACTTAAAATATGAGAAACTGTCATAACTGTGAGAAACATAAAACACTGAGTGGTAGATTTCACACTTCATTGCACTTCTATTTTGCATGTATGTGATGTTGTTCCATGAAAGTTGATGCTGTTCCACAGTAAAGGGTCCATGCTTCAGAAATTTCCTCATGATTGCATGAACATGTACTTTTCACAATAGGTTTCACTTCCTATTATTTCCCTGTACCCCTGCCCTGGGCTTATTCCGGATTATGCCCTGAAATAGGGACCTACCTAGGGTCTGCCCGTACTCTGCACTAGCATGTAGATAGCAGATCCCTGTTCTGTGATATAATGCAGGATAAAGCTTAGTGCAGAAAGGACCATAGACTGTAGAAGAGTCACTACCTAGCCTGATAAAGATGTTTTCATAATGAAATGATAGATTTTGCAAGAGAATTATGAAATGAGTAAACATTTTGTCATTGTAGACTGTAAAAGTTACAGTCTTTGATTAGAGCAGGAGTGGCCATACCATGTCCCTCCAGATGTTGCTTAGCTGTAAGCCATTCTGGCAGACAATGATATTTATATCAATCAGTGATTATACCTAAACGAGTGCTCTAATGCATTGTCCTGTTGCTTGCATTGTTTTGAAGGGAATACTACTTTGTTAAAGTCTCAAGATGTGAGTTCAACATTTGTGCATCATTGTTATAGATTAAAAAACCCGTTCATGTGTGTCTTTGTTTTAGATCCATCGAGTCCTTAAACCAGATGGAGTTTTTATTGGTGCCATGTTTGGGGGAGACACACTCTATGAGCTCCGCTGCTCTTTGCAGTTGGCAGAACTGGAAAGGGAAGGTGGATTTTCCCCACATATATCTCCTTTCACTGCTGTTGGTGACCTAGGACATCTTCTGGGAAGGGCTGGCTTCAACACACTGACTGTGGTAATTGTCAATTTCTAGAAGGGAAGACTCCAGAAAAACACGCCAGGTGCTAATTTGTATGCGTTCTTCTGTTTTAGTGCAGAGAAAAAAATTGGGCTCTAAACAGTTCTCAGTTCCTCTGTAAGCTAGACAGCTCACTAAACTGAACTGAATTAGTGATGGCTCAGGATCATGAAATTTTAAATATATTATTTCATAAATACTGTTTATCAAATTGGAACTATTGATACACAAACTGAAAAGGAAAAATGGCAAAACAGTTATTGTTGGTTTGTGTTGCTTTTATTATTTATTTATTATTCGTATTTCTATCCCGCCTTATACCCGAAGGTCTCAGGGTGGATAACATTTAAAATCAGACATATATTAAAATGACAACAGTACATATTAGAATAATATATTGTCTTGATTGAGTTGACTAAATCCCTTGCACATAGTGCAGACTAAAATGAGTTTCCTTCTCTCTCTTCTACCCATACAAATATACACATGGACAGAAAAATAGCAGCTTGGAATCACATGGGCCTGTTCACCTTCTCCCTGCAAAAGTAGAGCATTCAGTGCTCGCTCGCTCTCTGAGGGACATATTGACTGCATTGCCTTGCAAACACCATTCAACCCTTGGTCAGTTGAGCCAGTGAGTCAGTTTGGTCTCGTGGTTAAGGAGCCGGACTCTTACCTGGGAATCCCAGGTTTGATTCCTCCCTCCCCCATGAAGCCAGCTGGGTGACTTTGGGCTAGTCACAGCTCTCCTTCTGAGCTATCACAGCCCCAACCCCTCACAGGGTGTTCTGTTGTGGGGAGAATAATAGAAAAGCTTTGTCAGCCACTTTGAGTCCCCTTAAATGGGTGAGAAAAGTGGGGTAAAAAGGCCAACTCTTCTTCTTCTTGGCTATACCGGCATCCTGTAGCAAGAAGAGAGCAGCTTGGAGCCCACTTTGTTGTAGGGGGTTGACAGGGCTATTAAGTAACTCTCCTGCAAACACTGTCTAGAGTGTTGGAAAACAGCACAGAAGAGGGATGAAAGATTAAGTATCCATGCTTTAATCAACTATAGTTTATGCAGTCATTGATGTACATCTGAATAGAGCTACTTTGTACGTGTGTGGTTCGCCAAAGTTCAGTCTAGACTTTAAGCATTTTGTTAATGATTGTTTCTCATATGCATATAACTCTCCCTTCATGTACATAACTGCAACAGTGTGGTAGGTGAAAGACTGCAGTTTGCCAGCTTAGTTCATCTTGGCTTTATATCTGTAGAATTTTTTTACCTAATACAATTTTCGAAGAATTACATTGTTTTTAATAAAACTTTTTAAAAACTATCTTTAGGATACTGATGAAATTCAAGTTAATTATCCAGGAATGTTTGAAGTTATGGCTGATCTGCAAGGCAAGTCCTCTTTTTAATAATCCACCAAAATAAGTAAGCGTTGAAGAGTAAGTATAGGTCAGAATGAATTGATGAGCATTAATACAGTTTCGGGAACCAGCCACATGGGGAGTATAAGATGGTAGCATTAAACAGAATTCAAAGATGTAGCAATGTTAGCTTGGATAAGTAAGCAAGGGGGTCTAGTAACGCATTAGAGACTAGCAGAGAGAAAGAAGTTGGTAGCGTATAAGAGCTTATGCTACAAACTTCTTACTCTCTGTTAGTCACTAAGATGCTACTAAGCCTCTGTGCCTTAAATAGGTAAGGATACATTGCAAACAAAGTATTTGTGATCAGATTATTTCTATCTCCTCTTTAAAGAGAACAGCATGACATGTTTTATGTGACTAAACAACTTGACCTTTGCAAAGAGATATTCAGAGTGACTAAACAGTCAGAAAACAGGCCTCTGCCCCATATGTCTAATGTAGCTGGGAGCCTCAGATGTACTAGAACTCCCATCATTCCCGAGAATTGGTCAGGCTGGCTTCTACAGATTTGTCTTAGGAGTATTTGGGGGTCATTTAGGCTGACTTTGTGTGGATACCAAGTAAGCCAGCTTTAGAACTTAGAATGTGGCAACTTTGCATCTTGAGTAAGCAACATGCCACCTCTACTCAGTTGTGAATTTCTAGTCTAATTTTGGATAAAGCTGGATAGCTATTTTTGGTCTTGCCTTTAAAAAAAATCAAGGAATTTTTTTGACAATTGGGACAGGTTCAAATTAATGTCAAAGGAAGAACTGTGGCTTTAAATCATGCTTGGTTAAGTTCTGCAAGAAAACTAAAGAATTCTAAATGCACTTAACCTAAAAGTAAGTCAGGCTACTTAAAATTTACTAGATACTTCTCTGTGTAACTTTTCGGAAGACATTATCATCTAATGGCATTTTAAAACATTGTAGTTAACTTTAACCACATCAAATGCTCTGCTGTGTAAAGAATGTATGGAACTCTAGGAATCATTATTCATGAGGATTAGGTTCCCCAAAAAATGCTGAGTGTTAAATTTGAGATTTAAGGGAGACACCACATAAGATAAGCAGTAAAAAGGGCAGAACACCTCACTGTGTTTGGACCTTATTTGCTTCAGAATCCTGTCACAGCTACAGAAGTCATTTACAAATGAGCAAGATCTCAACTGTGCCTCTGAGGTTGTCAGATCTTATAAGTGAGCCAGTCACAGAAGTTGTGAACTGTTCAAAACCTGAGACTGCAGAAAAATAAAGAGAAATAGGAAAAGTGAAACTCTCTTACACAAAACATGAGCCAAGCAACACCCCAAAATAGAGAAATAGGAAAGGCGAAACTCTCTTACACAAAACATGAGCCAAGCAACACCCGAAATTCAGTCATACTTGTTCAAACTCTCTCTCAGAATTCACAAAACAAGCACTCTCTTCCAATTCTGCTCCTTATCCAGTCACTACCAAACCTGTTAAGTGGAGGAGACTGAAAATCTCATAAGTCCAGGAAAAGAGAGGGCTAGACTTATGAGGTGTTGGTCTACACAAGCCCAGCCCTCTTTGGCAGGTCCATATAATGTGAACAGCGCACAAACCTATCTGATGCATATGCCTACAAATCACAAATTCATAAAACTCAAAAAGCTTGTGAATAATAAGGAACTCTCTTGTGGGGTTTATTTCTTGAGATTTCTATGCTGGTAACAGTTATCTGGAATGAACTCTATCCAGACACAATTGAGACCTCTGATTAAATGTGCATAAATTGTTTAAAAAGGGCTAGTGAATCTCATCCCATGTAGTTATTGTAAATTATTGATCTGACTATGAAACTCATAGTATATACTATATCTTTTTTTAAAGCCTGAAAAATATTTTTAGGTATGGGTGAAAGTAATTGCTCCTGGAGTAGAAAGCCTATGCTGCATAGGACAACAATGTTGGCTGCGGCAACAGTGTATAAAGGTGAGTGAGATGCCATTCAAACTAACATGTCTTAACTTGTTTAGTTCAATACCTTCAGCAGAAAGATGCAGACTTAAATAGTGTAAATTTCACTCACCAGTGGAGTTTTAAGCTGTCATTTTGTCTCTATGTGTGTGAACATTATACAGTATTTAGATTTTATTAGCTTTTTAGATACACACTTTCCAAAGATGTGCATGAATGGGGTTTTTTTGGACATTTGATTCGCATTTGTATTTGTTCAAATAGATCCCCTTCAAATGTGGTAGGATTCTAGTCGATACGAATATATTCGTACAGATTTGTACGAATATCCGATATGTATCCAATAAGAATGTATATCCAATACGAATATGTATTTGATACATATTCCATAACATATCCACTTTTAATCAATTCTCAATCCATATCAGATATAATCTGGATCAGTTGCCGATGTGACTTTCCCACCTCCCTGGTTTAACGAATGACCAAACTGTTTGTACGAATCACTGAAACATTCATATTTGTATGAGTGTTAATGTATGAATGTCGTAAATTGTGTACAAATGTCTAAATTTGGACAAATAACAGGTCTGTTTGTCCCTTCTCCTTACCCTTTCCATTTCTGAATCCTGTTCTTCCATATGACCCGCCTTTCCAGAGCGGACGTGTTTCCCATTGGCCTCCTTATCAGCAGCTTTATCTAGCTGTAGAAACTCAACTATGATATAGAGATTGCATTCTTTACTCCTCCTTTTGGCCTAGGGGGCTCCTAAAAACTATTCCATGTAGTCATCATAGACTGGGAATGTAGAGCATAGTGGCAGGACAGTTTGATGAATCTTCTTTCTCTTGTTTGAAAAGTTGAAATGCCAGGGGCTGATCAGAAAATCTGCAGCAGTATAGGCCGGTGCAGCTAGAGCTCTGGATGCCTGCTTAGGGCAGTTCAACAACAAATAGCTAATTTTATATCAGAACGTAACAGTTGGCTTTCTGGTTATATAACAGTAGACCAATTTGCTTAATTATGAAAAGAATAATTAAGATTATTCAGTTAGGCAATGTAATCTGTGAGCTGTTTTATAAAGCTGGTGATTTTTGTAATAGATTGAAATTATTTGTTATTCTGTTCTAATATATATATTTATATATTTATATATGATTCTTTAACAGAAATGTATGGAAACAGTGATGGGACTGTACCTGCAACATTTCAGATCTATTACATGATTGGTTGGAAATTCCATGAATCTCAGGTAGTTTAATCAGTGGCATATAAGATTTGTATTTCTATCCCGCCCTATACCCGAAGGTCAAGATACAAAAGGAAAATGGTGTGGGAGGGAACAGGGGTGCTCTGGCGGCAGCAGAGTCCTTGCAAAGGTAAAAACTTTTATTTTATTTTCCTCCTCCATTCCTCACAGGCAAGATTGTTCCTTCATGGCCCGTCTGGTGGCAGTTGGGAGGGAGGGGCCAATGCTGGGAGCTTGATGGAATTTGATGGAATTTGATTTTTTAAAGGAATTTCTGTAAGGTTTTATTTTTTATCTGCGTTTCTGTAGTTACCTAATAATATATATAAAAACAAAAGTGCTAAAACATTAACAAACTATTGATTCAAAAACAAAACAATAAATTAAAGATAGATTTAAAAACCCAGTTAACAAACATGGAAATGTCTGGGACTATAAACGGACCTTCATTTGACATCTAAAAAGATATAAGCAGGACAGCCCATTATTAAGTGCGTGAAAGAGACTTCATGCAGTTGTCCTGATAATAATAATCATATTGTTTGACAGGGTCCCTGGCATGAAAACTAGAGAGGGGCTTTCTTTATGGGGGTGTCTATCTGTAATCACTAATGGCACCCCCCGAGTACTGCCACCATTCAAGTACATTATTATGCTTAAATAATGGTATTTTTTTTGTGTGTGTGTTTGAACCTGTTTTCATGCCTTTATGTTTTATCTATTTAAATTTCAGGCAAGACCAGCACAAAGGGGTTCTGCAACAGCATCATTTGGAGACCTGGGGAAAATTAATGAACTTATACCAGGGAAAAAAAACCTTTAATGTGAGAAATACATTAGACTTCACATTCATCCATTATGAGTGAATTTTCAGAAGCACACGGGCAATGTATTCAAGAATATGTTAATCATCAGTGCCTGGCTGTGTATTGTTTCCTTGGCTTTATTTATGTATATAAATGCTAATTCAGAATAATATTTTTCTTATATGTGTCAAAATATGCAATAAATTCCATCCTATAAACTCCCTAAATGTCTTAAGAGTTTAACAAGGTCCCAGTACCATATTAGAAATGTATAAATGACGAGAGAGTATGTGGGTGTGGTATTGGTGTATGGAAATATGGTTTATAATTGTCTTTCAGTGAGACTTTCCGTGAGCGAAAATGTAACAGTATAATGTTCAAATGAAAGGGCTGTTAATAATACCAAGTAGGACTGTTAATGATTTCAGGTAATTTTGAGTTTTCAAAGTCAGAGCTGTTAAGAACATATTTTCAACTTTTTCAAATTACCGTCCCTTTCCTATTCTATTGTGTGATTCTACACAGAAGTGTATTTCTTACTATGTCTTCTGTAGTTTTATAGTCCATTGAGCGGTCTTTGAGCTAGCAATCATGCTAATTCTTATTAGAGATGAATTGTAGCTCTGAATCAGAGGCATTAGCCTATGGAATACCTTGACCCCTATCAACATAAGCAAGCGGATAGAACTGCAATGGGGTATCATTGGGAAGGGCTGGTTTCTAGCTTCATTTATTAAACGCTATCACCCTCTGCAGCGCAAACCCACTTTCTTTCCTCTGGCTTTAGTAAGCTCACTTGAGTAAGGTCAGCTACTGTTCTTCCATGGTTAAGGAAACATTTGAACCCAAGGTTTTGGTTTTTTAAAAATCTCAAACCCATCCATTTGTGTGTGACTGGACCCTTCTTTCAAATGTACTTGGATAATATCCATGAGTGCAGAAAACCGAAGGAAATCTGGAGCAATTCTCCAGTTTTTGGAATTCTAAGATAGGCTGTTTGTATAATTAAGAGCACATCTTTTCATCCCTATTGAAAACATGAAGCCCTGTTCAAATCAACAAGTTGAATCTGGTCCTTGTATTGCATTATGTACTTTGCCTATTTTCCTGTGAAGTACAGCAGAAAATGTGCTTTTGATTCAACTCATGAAAATACATTGCTTGACTTCATAATGTCTGTTCCAGGAACAGCAAAACAGCACCTGAGGTATTAAAATGCTGTTCTCAGAAATATTCCCAGAATGTCAAATGAAAAAAGATCAAAATGGCTTTCAGAAGAAGGCATCCGGATTGCCACAGAATGACAAGATCTCCTAATTTAACATTGTTTCCCTTCTGTCAAATTTTAATTAAAATGCCTGTAATTAAAAAGATTATTCATAACTTTGTTTGAAACCACACCTAATAGAGATTGCATTACCTTAGGATTGCCTTAGCCATGATCACATGTACATATTTTCATAGGTTTTTTGGTGTTTTGATTACTAGAGCAAGACTGTAAGGAACAGTTATTTCCCTTTGCTTTAAAGCCAAAGAGCGTTCTATAGATAGGATGCCATAATCTATTAGGTCCCTTTATAGTTGTTATCTGCTTGACTTCAGAAGGAAGAGAGATATCCAGACAAGGACCTAAAAGGGACAACTGAGGGTACTTTATTGATATTTCTGTACCTGATCAGAATAGCAGCTTCTTTACATCATTTTCACATCCTGTAGGAACTAGATGGACAAAACTGGCTCCTGTTGGTTATATGAGCTTTTTCTAATGATATTCAGAACTACTTTGGGACTGACTTAAGCAACCAAGGTCATACAGGCAGCATTGTATTTGGTCTGAAGTACTCTTGTGTTAATGCAGTGTATGGATGAGTAATCTATGACCTTTACAAGTCTGACAATGGGATAATTTGTGCTGTCTTGATCAAAAACTAAGACCTTGCATAGGAACACATTTATTCTGGTGTGTTATTGACTATCCTTTCATAGATTTAGAAGGATATGGCATTTTCCTATCTCTGAAAATATATCGTTTTGGTTTATTTATATACTGCTTTCCCCCAAACAATATTTTTGTACTTGACCACAGCAAGTATAAAGGAATGTTGGACTCTACATTTCTTCTTGCGAAAGAGATAGTTTGGTTCAAATTAAATGTAAGGGTGTATGGCAGGTTGAGCGTATGGATGTGCAGAAATATTTGTAACATTCAGTATTTGTACGAATTCCAACATTTGTGTCTGAATCGAATGGTATGACATTCATACACCGGCTTTTGCATGTCTGCAAATGTTTTGGAACATTCATACAAATGCTTCAGAACATTCAGGAAACGGGAAGGTGGGAAAGCGGTTGCACCAGTCACATCTGCAGTGGATCTGCAGTGCATTCGGTATGGTTTGAGAGCAGATTCAAAGTGGATTCAGGACAGATTTGATGCTTTCAGAGCAGATATGTTACGGGATACGTATCAGAAATGTATCGGATATGTATGCGTTCATATGGGATATTCGTAGGAATTGGTACAGATACATTAGTATTGAATAGAATCCTACTGTCAGGCTGGCAAAGAGAGACCACGAGACTCATTCTTTAAAAAGATGAATAGTGATTTATTTCAGCTCAGCGTTAGGACATTTCTTGTTGGGAGCCACTTGGAGCAGAAAGCCCAGCATATTTGTATGTTTCTTAGCTGGGCCGGGGTTTGGCCTTCAACCAATGAACAATAACTATTTTTCAAAACCCAGTTTAAACTTGTAGCCAAATGTATCACTCGACCCCAGCAGGGAGGGGGGAGTCTACTGTCACTTCCAAAACAACAGCCAGCTACTATATACATATATACAGAATCACATAGGTGGCAGAGATCTTACATTCAAATATTATGGCAGGCAGCTAGCCCTGCCTGACACCTACCAACATTCTTATACATCCCTAGTTGGGAGCAATCCTCAGCTCAGTGTCTTAAGAATCCAGTCACCTTCAGGGCCCAGAGAACACATAGCGGCTTGTTTTGCTTGAACAAGAACGAAAGTTTGATGGCAGCTAAGTTTTTACTGTTCAGTGAGTTTATGTCTGGGTGATGAGCATCACCTAGACACTTAGATAGGTATGCCCAAAGACTGAAGAAACAATTAGCTCAAACATGAGGTGAATTGTTTTTCAGATTTTACTTCTCTTATAACAGAAAGAATGGACCATATGGAAAACCACTTAACCTATTCGATCTTTGTATGTACCAGGGATAATGTAGAGGGTAGTGCTATATAGTGAGTGAGGTTGATTGGGAACAAAGATGAGTATCTTTCTCTTCTCATCTTGCAGTTCAGTTAAAGCTGTATAATGCACAATTACCATACATCAAAAGAAGCTGCCTTTAGAAAACCTTCCAAATTATACATTTTACAAAAAAAAAAAAAAGCCTGTGGGAATGCTATCTTCAAAGTGAACTAAGTTACAACAACATGAGTTGGTATAAATCGCATTTATATTGAACTATAGATTCATTAGCTGCACCCAGATTTTGTAATGACTCCTTGGAATCAATGGATATATTGTTTAAGGAGTCAACTTGCCAAACTATCCACATTAACAAGCGTAGGCAAGTAGGCACAGATCATTTCTAACTCTGTTCAAACACAACCTGTTTCCAAAAAAGAAGAGCCAGTAGATGTATCTAATCATTATTGAGAGGTGTTACCTTTTCAGTAATAAGATCCTGGCATCATTTCAGTTGTCTTAATATAGGTACCTCATGGTCCACTATTTCTAGATATTTATATTGGACAAGAGGCGGATCAATACTAATATCCTTGAAGCAATGGTCATGAGCTTGGACAAATTTTGGGAGGAAGTAGAGGACAGAAGGGCCTGCCATGTTATGGTCTATAGGTGTGACTGAGCAACAGCAATCAATATACATAACATATGTCATCAGGAATTATTTTTGTCCCATCTTCCTTGTGCACATACGGTTCTATAATTCCCCATCTCAGTTGTGCAATTGGTGGAAAATTAGACTAAGCCATGACATTAAGCAGGGGTTGCAAAAGGGGCGGGGGTTCTCTCTGAGGTGGCAAGCTCTCTCTCTTTTGTTTTGACTCTCATCCACAGCCAGCATTCACTATATGAAAACAGTAGGCAGGCATTCCAATCACAAAGAGAAAGATACATTGTAATGAATTGCTTCCCCTGCAAGTGAAAGTGTATGAGCTGGCTGCAGGCCGGCTGCCTTCCCAAGCAAGGGAACAGAGAACTTGTAAATTTTTCTTTTGGACTTGTGAATGAGCGCACGATCGCACGATTGCTGGCTGGGGGAGACGTTTTGGCAGCTGGAGACTTTGTACGTAGCGTAATGAATTGCCCGAGCACCCAATGAAACAGCGATGGGCGAGGAGAAAAAGATGCCGGTAAGCAAAAGACGCTTCCTTGGGGACGCTCAGTGCATTTAAAATGCACATTTTGCTGAGCCCCATGGGGACACTTAATTCGGAATTGAACGCACATTTGTTAGATCCGCTGCAGTAGAGAGACAATAGCGACACAAAAAAGTACCATGGGGATGCACCCCAAGACACAGAAGAGAGCTCCTTTGTTGCCCACAGCAAGAACCAATGAATGGAAACTGCAGAGAAACATAGTTTAGCTCAACCTGCTAATGGTGTTATTTTATAGTGGAACATGCTGTGCCATAGCAAGACAGGCTTTCCTTCTCTGAAAGGATTTGAGATGATGTAGGACCACAATCTTGATGCTGCCCGTGTTTCCTGCACTATAAATCATTGAGTGGCAATGTGATGTCCCGCCTTGACCCCAGCAGAAATCAACCGCTTCATATGTGAATAAAAGAAAGATTATATTCAGACGGCAGAGATCAGCTCAGAACAACTAAACCTTGACAAGAATACAGTGTTGCTAACACAGTGCTTATATAAATTTCTCTTCTTAACCTAGCTTTTTAGCCATGTGCCTTCAGCACTTTCCCTCTCAGCTGTAAACCAACTTTCCTGCTTTTCTCACCCTGCTTTTTCCTGCCTAGAATATTTGAATTGATTACCCTTATCTCACCTTGGATTCCTTAGGCTCCATGGCAGGAATGCTGTACCTGACAAGCAAATTGGACTAGATATTCTCTGAGACAACTTCTAATTTTGTGCTTCTATAATCTTTCAAATTTGTTTCTTTGTGTTTGTACCCCATTCATTTTCCAAGGAGTTCAGTATGCTACAGGTAAATGGATTTATCCCCATTTTGACCTTAAATCAATCTAATGAGACATATTAGGCTGAGACAGAGAAATTAACTAGTTGATGGTCATTCACTGAGCTAAACACACATTCAACCACAGATCCCTGTTGTCCATTCCATACAGTGTATACTATGATTATTCTCATCAAAGCACAAGTTGACATAATACAAAATGAAAATGTTCAAATATCATAGGGATTGTTTGTATTGGCTGGAACAAGGATCAAATACGTGTTCCAGCTGTTTCCGTGTTTGATTATAACATGGACTCAATTCTGATTTGCTTGTTCTTACTCCTCATTTTTCCTGTGCTCCCACCCTTCACCAAATTCCTCTCCGTATGCAGTAGGCAATTGGATGTCGACCCAGCATTCAATAAGAACATAAGAACATAAGAGAAGCCCTGCTGGGTCAGGCCGCAGCCCATCTAGTCCAGCATCCTGTTGCACACAGTGGCCCACCAAATGCTCATGGGCATCTCAAGCAGAGACAAGGACAAACCTATTCCTGCTCTAGAATCCCAGCAAATGGCCTTAGAAGCGCCCCAGTTTCCCCCTCCCCCAGCCTGAAAGATGCACCTAGGCATTTATTCTAGTAGCCATTGATACATCTGTCGTCCATAAATTTGTCTAACCCTACCTTAAAGCCATCTAGACTGGTAGCTGTCACCACCTGTTCCGGCAGCACATTCCATAAGCCGATGAACCTCTGGGTGAATAAATACTTCCCTTTGTTAGATCTGACTCTTCTACCCATCAGCTTCATAGAGTGCCCCTGGTTCTAGTAGTGTATGATAGAGAAAAGAAATGTTTTCTACAGCAGTTAGGACACGGACTTTTGCTGAGGTAACAGCAATTACTGGATGTCAAGGCACTCTCAAAGCCATGTCAGCAGCACTCAAAACATAGAAACAATGCTGGATCTGGCACAGCAAATTCCCCACTCTCATTGCTAACCCACAGCTATTAGTGAAAAATGCCGAGACCCCCTGGACGATAAAGTATGCAAACTCTCATCTCCACTGAACTGTTTAAAGGCTGTACATCTAATTTTGGTGTGTGTGTGATTCTCATATTATCTAATCTTTTTCTTAACAGACTTTGTACTGCTCCTGTGAGAGTGACTGTAGCTCCCATGGTAGAGCAAACGGCATGGAAAGCAGATGGTCACAAATTCAATACCTAGCTTCTCTCCAGAACTAGGCAATGGCCAGCCCATTTCTGCCATGGGTGCACTTATGTAGGCAATCATAAGCTGAACGCAACTCATTTGGTACCAAGCAGAAACAACATGCTCGTTTATTTCAAATTTAAATTCAGTAGACCCTTTCCAGGCACCTTTTACTAGAATATACCTAAACTGCATTCTCTACTGCAGTGGTCCCCAACCTTTTTTGCACCAGGGACCGGCTTCAAGCAAGACCATATTTCCATGGCCCAGCAGGCTGAGGTGGGGTAAGGATGGGACTTTGGTCATATGGGGGCAGGGTTATTAAGGGGGTTGGAATTTAATGCATACTTATCATTTTATTATGACATTTATCATGTGAATGCGACTCAACTCACCATAGGTTTAGAATGAGTGGGAGCACCGGGCTTGTTTCCCTGGATCCGTGGGAGCACTGGAGTTGTTTTCCTGCAACAAGACGGTCCCATCCAGGGGGTGATGGGAGACAGTGACACCCGAAGTGTGCTCCTTATGCCCAGCCTACTCTGTAATCTCATTTTTGCCACTGTCATTTCAGAGAACCCAGTTTCACAAAGATAGGATGCTGAAATGGAAGCAGAGTTTTCAGTGCTTTTGTGGCGATCTCAGGATATTCTGCCTTGACGTTGATACAGAATGTTGGGAAATTTAGTGTTCAATGCTGGTCTGTGGCGGTGGCGCGGACCGGCAACCCCCCTCCCCCAACGGCCAGGTCCTGGTCCACAGACCAGTGGTTGGGGACCCCTGCTCTACTGTATCCTTTTTAGGGTAGGTTTTACAGATGTGAAGTTGGAAGTGAATTTCAAGGGAAAAACTAGGCTATATGTGAATCATTTTTGTTGCATTTTTTATGATCAAATGATCAGCAAAAAATTATTCTACTGCCCAGGAGAAATAACTTTTTGGTGCAGTGAACTTTGAACTTTATTGATTAGTCATTTGACCATATCAATTTACAAAAGATAATAAAATCATATTAAATCACATGAGGCCCACCAAGGACATTTATCCGGCCCGCCAGGTGTTTTTGCCGCCGCTGCCTGTCCTGCATAGGAATTTGTTCATAGGGGTTTTTAAAAAGTATATTCCGGCCCTCCAATGGTCTGAGGGACAGTGAACTGGCCCCCTGTTTAAAAAGTTTGAGGACCCCTGATATAAAACATACAAGGATAAAATTGAGAAACAAAATTAAAACAGTGGACTTTGAAACAACTTTTACTTCTATTACAAATCTATTATAAGTTGAAACAAATAGAAACAAAGTTAAAATAAATTCAAAATCTTAGTGCAATTACTACAGCCTTAAAACATGTGTCTATTTTTCATCAAGACTGTCAATCACACACAAAAAAGGAGGAAAGATCAATAATGAAGCACACAGGAAGTAAGGATGATAGTCTTTCCTTTACTGAGAACTGTTGTATTGAAGACATAACCTTCCGTACGTAATTCTCAGTACACCAGAAGCTAAGCAGGGTTAGCCAGGTGAGTGTGAAGTCTCAAAGAGCAAAGATATCTCCTGAAACCTTCAAAACCACTCCAGATCCTTGTCAAGGAAGAAGGAAGAAAGGAATACTTTCAGGAAATGAAGAAGAAGAAGAAGAAGAAGAAGAAGGAGAAGAAGAAGAAGAAGAAGAGTTGGTTCTTCTACCCCGCTTTTCTCACCCATTTAAGAGGACTCAAAGTGGCTGACAAAGCTTTCTGTTCTTCACCCCACAACAGAACACACTGTGAGGTAGGTGGGGCTGTGAGAGTCTGGCTCCTTAACCACTAGAACAAACTGGCCTAAGGAAGGCATTTAAGGGGAGTGCTAATTCCAGCCATAGCTCAGGAGCATGATCAAGATTTAAATGTAGCCACATTGCCTTACTCCCATTTTAAGCCCAAATAAAAGAAAATAGATTCCCAAAAATCTTTAAATACATTCACAAATATTGCCCAGGGCTCCTCAGCCCTCCACTGAACATTAACACTCATGCCGGATTCGTAGCTCTCCGCTGGGTGAGATCTTCAGATATTTTGTTGTTGTTGTTGGATACCATCAAGTCATGGCTGACTCTGGGTTAACTGCATGGGTGGCATTAAGGGGCCCTCTATGCAACTTTCTTGCCAGAGATACAGAAGTAGTTTGCCTACTTCTGGGGATTGGCTGGAGATTGACCCTGTGACCCTCTGGTTTCAAGGCTGCTTGTTTGACCAATGAAGAAGAAGAGAAGAAGAGTTGGCTTTTCTACCCTGCTTTTCTCACTCATTAAAGGGGACTCAAAGCGGTTAACAAACCTTCTGTTCTTCTCCCCACGACAGAACCCCCTTTGAGGTAGGTGAGGGTGTGAGAGCTCAGGAATAGAGCTGTGACTAGCCAAAGGCCACCCAGCTGGTTTCGTAGAGGAGAGTGGAATCAAACTCGGTATTCCCAGAGAAGAGTCTGGCTCCCCAGCCACTAGAGCATGCTGTTTCTCTGCACCTTGCCATACTCAATATATTCTGTTTATCTGTGCTTGCCACATGACAAAGCCAAACAAGAAGAGACAAATTCTAACTGAATTGTCATATCCCATAGGAGAGGTTCCCCAAACCTCAGAAATCTGACTCTTTTTACAATGAAAAATTCCTGTTATCAGTGGAAGGGGCTTAAAAGTAAACTGGAAATGTTATTTTATAAAATGCATGCTGAATACCTCTGGATATCCTTTAAAAACAAATAGAGAATATTTCCCCCAAATTTTAGTTTATTCTGTTAACCTTCCAGGAAAGAGGTATATTTAATTATTCATCTAGTAGTTTATCTAGTTAAAATCTAATTTTGTATAAAATTGAAAAATAATCATGGTCGCAATTCATTCAAAGAACTTATTCCTTTCAGTAAACTAAAAGGGATTTTAACCAAGGAAAGAAGGAAAGAAGTAACAAACTCCAGCTTTTTGTTATAAACAAATTAATCATTGAATTATGACTTCTGGCACAGACCAAAAGCCTCACGATTTTATTATAACTTCTTTCTCTCCTTACTGTGGGTAGTTTTCAGTCATCCACCTTTCAATCTCTTCCTTTTGAAAAACACAGGGGAAAGGAGAGGAAGAGAAGTGGTCAAATCCACATGCATATTTCAAAAGGAAAAATTCATATCTGCTTCCTGTCAGCCACTACAAGGCAGTATTTCAACTTTAATCAACCATCTTAGGCTGCTTCAGTTAAAATAACTTACTTCAAAATTAGCATAGAGCTCTTCTCTATATTTCCCTTTCAGTTAGACAGCTGAGACTTTTTCACACTACAGCTGAATGGTAGCTGGCCAATCAGAGCTGGCGGCACATACAGATGCACAACGACGCCAGCTGGGTTTGCCGCTTCAAGCCCAGCAGCGATGAGGTAAGTTGCATGCATGTGTGCACATCGCTGCTAGGCCCCAGCCCAGGGGTGTACCCTAGGGGGTTCCTGCAGGCTGTAGGTGACCCAACTGGGTCACCTAGAGCCCGCGGAGGCCGAAGATCCATCCCAGTGCACTGGCAGCTGGGGCGGCCCAGATTGAACTGCCCCAGATGCCAGGGCTGCCCTGGATACCTACCAGCACCCAGGGAGGTGGTGCCCTCCCTCAGCGGCACAACTGCTTACCTTGTTGTGGTGGTTGTGTGGCCAGCTGGGGCAAAGTGCAGCTCCTTGCAGTACACTGGGCCCACATGCTGTCAGCACCTCTTTCCAAAGCGCTAACACTTTGGGCCCAGTCTACCAATAGTGGCACCTGGGGGCGGGGCCCTCAGCTGTTCCAGAGGGAGAGAGCGAATGTTCTCCCTCCCAAACAGCTGTTGGCCAGGCTGGGATGGTTGGGTTCAGAGTGCAATTTCACACTCCACAGCTGGAACATGAGAGGGCACCCTGGGACAGGCTGGGGCGGTTCTGAATGGAACCGCCAACCCAGCTATGTGTATGCTTCATCCCAAGGTGTCCTACACACGTTCCTCAGGCCCTTGTGTGAATAGGCCTCTGCTCTCCACCCTGCCTCAAGTAGTTGGATAGTCTTCCAAAAACTCACTAATACCCTCCAAACTTTCTCTTCCAACAGTTTTTCAGAACTTCTGGAAGCACAAAAGCAAGTGATGGCGAAATCAGCAGAGGCCACATCTCTGGAATTAAATAAATATACAGAGGACATGAATTACAGCTATATAGTTTGATCTTAAATGAACTGGACATTGCAACAGTTTTCTTCTCCCCTAAAGATTCATTTCTACGGATAGACCAAACAGGCTGCTCCTTATTTCAATTGCATTTGGCTAGGATTTAACACTTCATTTTCAGTGGCATATATTTGAGCTAAATAATAAATGGCAAGGGGTCATTCATTCTGAGACGCTACATAAAAATATCAGAAAGCAAGTTCGGAATCTTCCATCGCATTTGTAAATCAGATTTACCAATAAATCAGAATCTTTGAATTATCTTCCAGCTATATGGCTGAGGAACATGCTGTATGTACGGGGGAAAGAACAAGACTTACCACAATACTTCTGAGTGAAACTGTGCACAGACAAACCCTTTCTCTGCTGCTTTTTGAAAACTTCAGTGTAATTCTGAAGTGTAAGCCATTTTTCTTTTTCTGAAAATATGGGTGGCAAGAAATCAGCTCTCAGGTTTGTGAAATGCTTTGGGATCACTTTGGATACTTTCTGGAATTATTAGAATGGAGCTAATGTCAAATGTTGTGATCCAGTACATTAGATCTGCCAAATAAAAGATTAAGGTCGTGTTCACACATAGTTCAAATGTGCAGAGGTATTGAACCCTTATTTCAGGAAGGCTGTGTATGCCGAAGCATGATATATGTAATTCCCTCCTTACCTTTTTATGCATGCTACGGTCAAGATGTATGGTTAGAAAAATAAAAGCACCTGGACCGATCCTGCATGGACACTTTTTGCTCCTGGTGCCACTGGATCTTACAGACTATTGTGAGGTTATCTTGCATACTGAACATATTGTGATGCATGTGTGAGTGGTGGGCATCTCTCTCCAGTATTGTACTGCCTCCCTCTTTGGGTGGTACATGAGCTTTGTCACTGGCTTTGTCCAAGCCTAGCATTTCTAGGGTTTCTGGTGTGTACATATTCTGATATTATATTCTTGTTTTCTGGCTATCTGTATTGCACCTTTGCTCTTTAGCCAAACATATAGGGGACACTGTGATGTTCCTTTCACAGAGAAGAGCACCCTCACAAAGTATAACTGGAGTATTGGATTGCTCTTCCCAAGACTAGTGGGGTAGATACTGGAAAGGCACATTTACTTGGATACAGCTACCTTTGAATTCCTTAATTCTTATAGGATATTAGGCGTAACAACCTGTACTTAGTTACAAATTTGTTGACAAGATGATGAAAATATGACTTCCCACCGGGACTCCTCTACCAAGAAGATCAAGAAGACAGAATCTTAGCAGCTGAATAGAACTATCCTAAATAATGTATTAATCGAGGATGTTTAATTTAGACATTTTAGTGAGCCACCTTTTAAAAAGCTGCAAAAGAGTAAAGTGGAAGCATGTGTAATTTTGCTACTGGTGTTATTGACCACATCAATCTTTTGCAAAGAACAGAAAGTCATTTTCATCATACCCACCCAAGGTACAGTATCGCTTGAAGACGTTAATTTGGCCAAGATCAATCAATGAAATTTTCAGATAAATAAAATTCATAGTCATGTTTAATTATTCCCACTGAAGTCAGTGAGATTCCCAGTGTACAAAAATGAGCTTATTAATTTTGTGAGAAAACTACAGCCTAGCCAATTGTAAATGTGATGTCTGGAAGATACATCAGATTTGTATACACAGTTACCAGCCTAGATGGCTTTAAGAACGGCTTAGACAAGTTTATGGATGACAGGTGTATCAATGGCTACTAGAATGAATGCCTAAGTGCATCTTTCAGGCTGGGGGGACAAGCAGGATGCTTCTAAGGCCATTTGCTGGGATTCAAGAGCAGGAATAGGTTTGTCCTTGTCTCTGCTTGAGAAGCCCATGGGCAATTGGTGGGCCACTGTGACTGACAAAATGCTGGCCTGATCCAGCAGGGCTCCTCTTAGGTTCTTATGATCTTATGCAAAGGAATGGATTTGTTTTGTTTTCCTGCTGTTTTGTGCATCTAAGGCCATTATTCACAGTTCTTTCGGTTCTTAAAGTTCCCTATAGCCTTTGGTGTTGAATAAGCATGTCTATATAGTACTGTACTTCTGCACATGGTGTTTAAAAAATAATTTAACAGGGAGGTACTAAAAGTTTACAGTCTAAAAGTACAAACAAGGAAAATGCCCTGGAATGATGAACGAAGAGACAAAGTGCCTGGCTAAATGGTATTTCCAACATATTCACAACTGATTCAGAATTGATGTGATAAAGCCGTAAAACAAGACTTGGAGTGCTGGCTTTTTCTTTAAATGTAACCTCTTGTTAGGTCTAGTTTTTCCATGTTAGGCTTAAACGAGATTAAATTTGAAACAGAGAACGCCACGCAGAACTAATTCAAGAGCCTTCTATAGAATAAAAGTACTGGAATGGTTGCAGCTAGCCTGGGTGATGGAAATAAAATTATTTGCTAGATTAAAAATTCATAGAGCTGTATAAATGACATGTTCACTGAGTGGATTTTTCAGGAAGAAAGATGTAGCTTTTTAAAGGTGCTTTTGTTTCCTCTGATAATCTGCAAGAATGGGCTTTTTGATATTCGATTCAAAAATAATCGAATGTTAGAAAATTTGTATTCATTTGAATAGATCCCCTTCGAATGTGATTGGATTCTATTCAATATGAATGTATTCATACCCGATATGAATACATGTCCCATACGAATGAATACATATCCAGTAATAAATCCATGCCCTGAAAGCATCAAATCCAACCTGAATCCACTTTTAATCTGCTCTTGATCCATGACAAATGCAATCTGGGTCCATTGCAGATGTGTGGCGCGGTGTCATGCCCCCTTACATCAGTGCTCCTTCCTCCGAGGTTGAAGGGGTAGTTGCAATGCCCAGTCAAGCTCAGGCAGGCTACCTGGCCAGGCAAGACAAAGAATGCTTGCCACAAGCAGCTACTGAGGTCGTTGAGTCCAAGCAGCTCAGACTCAGAGCACACCGAGTGATGCCCTTCGCTGACTGGTCTGAGACGTGAGCATAAAGAGCTGTGTAAATCAACTAGAATCCGCAACCCGTCAGCTCTAGCAAAGGAGCCATGACTCTGACCTGCCTATTAAAGGCAGAATATTCCGATAGGCTTTGTTGCCGACAAACGCTCATAAAACTGCAACTCCAGCATTCCATGACCTTGCCTCTTGATTTACTACTGAATACTCTGATCTTTGATCCTGGAACTCTCTTGACAACATTTAACTCTAAAGCCCCTAAGGTATTTTGATTTGGCCTTTTGCTGTTGCTGACTGTGGTTGCTGCTACACTTCTGTGCAAGTGCGTGTGTTTGCTCTCCGCACCTTGTTGACTGGAGACACGACACAAAGCCACTTTCCCACCTTCCCAGTTTAAGGAATGTCCGAACTATTTGCATGAATGTCCGAAACATTCATACGAATGTCCAAAACATTCATATTTGTACAAATTCGTACATAGTGAATGTTACAAATATCCATGCATATCCTTAGTCCATATACTTACCAGGAGTAGCTGGCTTGCTCCTGGATGCTGTGTATGCACACTCTTCTGGGTGCAGCATGGTGAATGGTATGATGGCATGATTGTTGCTGTGCAGTTGAGTGCACCATCCAGAACACCATAGCAACATCTGAGCTCATACTGGATATTGTGTGGACATGACCTATCCTGTCCTTACCATACACACATTGAGTGCTGCTGGCCCAGTACAGGACATTTTCCAGGACTCAAAACAAGAATGGCCACTGCTGTGCTTCTACTTCACCTGGTTGGTACAGGATTATACTAGTCCGGAAAGTGCAAAAGAGTCCCTGGTTTGGGCAAGCTAGAATTGGAAGGAAGTGTCTTTCTTTGCAATGAAACAGAGCAGGAGCATCACAAATAAATGACCAGTTGCACTGATTGAGGTCCAAAGCATACCTATCTACATTACAGGAAGTTTTCAGCTTTTAAAAGGTAATAAAGGTATGGTCCCCACACTTTGGAGGGCACAAAACAGATGCCACGTTTAAGGCAACTTGAGGCTTGTGAATATGGGCGTTTTTACACATCCCTTCCCGTCTGCTGGACAGGCAAGGAGTGCAATTAACCAACGTTGACTAGCACTTGCACTTGGGAGCGCTAGTCAACTTTGGCCATTCCCCCCTCCCTCAATGATTGAGTACTTACCTTGTTTGATCCAGGGCCCAGTCCTGAGGATGCTGAGCTCTGCGCATATGCAGTTGTGTCTATGGTCATCCAAGGTGCCAGTACGGTTTTGCAGCATCTCAAATGTCCCCAGATCAGTGGAAAAAGAGTGAATGTTCCTGCTCTGGACGCTTAAGGTAAGCCTCTGGTTAATGTTGGTTAACATGCATATGCTCTTCACCAGAGGTTCACTAACTGTGCACTAGAGGCCATAGTGCAAATAGGCCCTATTACAAATATACTTACCTTTCCCAGGAATGTCATGGCATCTGCACTCCCCACATTAGTTGCCTGTAAGAAATAAACAGAAAGCTTTATAAAGAAAAATAGCAGAATGTTATGATTTCCATAATAATATGTTTTCAAACATAGTTTTAAAAGTTGCCAGAGACTTCTAAGCAAGGTTCACACCTGTTTGTCACAGACATATTGCTAAATAGCCGCCTCTCTAAGTTGATTACAACCTGTGCAAGGTTTCCTGCATATAAATCTTGGGGCCATTTAAGGACATTGATAGACTCATGGTGAATACAATGAAGACTAATATAAGAACTCTAAAAAATAATAAGTGTCACACGTTTGGAGTTTGTCACCTTGGCATCATCCTAATAATTATAGCCAGAATGTTATGCATGGTCCGGGGTGCTTTGAAAGTTTTTGTGGGGCTTTGTTTTACTTCAGATATTCTATCGGGCAGAGGGGAGCAATTGATCCCAAGAGAAACCAATGAACTGTGGTTTCTGCAGCAGCCGTGTCCTCCTTAACGCAAAATGCCTTGAAGGTATCACATGCATTTCTATTTTAAAACTGTTTGCTTCTAAAACATGAGCAAAGGAGAGGAAGCTCTATTTTTACTGCCATTTGCTGACAATACATAAACCTTAGGTTGGGAGGCAGAAATGGCCTCCTGTGGGTGCTCCGTTTCCCCTCAGAATGGTTCCTCAGAAGCCACCTGACAGAAGGCCAAGCTCTCAAAGATCAAAACCATTTGTACATTTGGTCCCTGAGTGTTTTTAAAGGGGAAATCAAGCAAGATGACCTTACAAAAGTACCCTGCCAGCATTTCTCTTGTTTAAAAATCTGCTATCAACTTGCCGTAATGCTTTTTGAACTCAGAGGAATTGAAGAAGGAGAGCATTTCCTCAAAATCAGGTACTATCATGCACTTATGACATTAATTGTGACTTGTTCACAGCAGTGAAGATGCACCTATTTGCCCTGGCCGTTGCCTAAGACACTGGTTCTCAACCTTCCTAATGCCGTGACCCCTTAATGCAGTTCCTCATGTTGTGGAGACCCCCAAGCACGGTGGGGTGGAGAGGCAACCCTGCTGCTGGCCTCCTCGAGGAGTACCGGGTTGCGGGGGGAAGGAGACTCGTTGCGACCCCTCTGAAAGGGTAGTTTGACCCCCAAAGAGGTCGCGACCCACAGGTTGAGAACCAATGGCCTAAGGAAACAGCTTCTCTTCTCTTTTGCATTTGGTATTTCATGTTGTAACTCACCCTGAGATCTTCAGGTATAGGGTGAGTTAAAAATGCAAATAAAATAAATAAATAAATAAATAAATAAATAAATAAATAAATAAATAAATAAATAAATAAATAAATAAATAAATAAATAAATAAAATAGTCCCTTCCTGATTAGCAGTATTAAAATCCGTAGTATTAAAAAAAGTTGCACTTTACCTGCTGCTCGGGGAGCTGTGAGACTTCTGTGTGGCACACAGGGTTACATGGGGTGAGGTGCGCGTCACGTGGGATGGGGCAGCCAATGGGAGGTGAGCTGCTGTCTCGGCTCTCGTTGGCTCTTCTCAACATCCTGTCCAGACTGGCGGGAAGCTTCAAATTTACTTAATGCTGCACGAGTGCTACTATATCAGCATGAAGTAAATTCCCAGTAGTGCCGCTATAAAGCAACATAACTGTGAATTATTGGTCATTGTGTGAAACAGCTCGATCTTGGCTGCACATTCTGATGCGCAGCATCAAGAAGTCTGAATGCAGCCTTAGCCACACTGGGGGAAAGGGTGCATTCAACATTGCGCACCTACTGTCCCCCTGTCTGCTGCCTGCTACAGGTGCATTTTTAAAGAAAAAAAATTATTTTGACGTTTGACAAAGGTAGATATTAAGGAATCCATCCATTCCCCATCTGAGTCCACCTGGCTGTTCAGTGAGTACAGGGAGGTGGGTGGGACTATATGTCCGAAAGCAGCAAAGAAATAATGCTGCAATTAGGGATGTTATTGAGTTTGTTCAAATTTGGACACTCAAATTCGAATAGAATGTCTATAAATTCAAAATTAAACATCCAAACATTTGTATGAATTATTTGGACATTCGTATTTGTACAGATACGTACATGATGCATGCTTGCCTGGATACATCTTTCCCACATCCGTACGCATTTGTACAGATCCATACGGGACCAATACAGGATAAATATGGGAGGTGTACAGATGCGTATGGGAAGCATACAGATGTTTACAGGTACATGCGAATGTTGTCAACAGTCATATTCACAACTACAGGTAAAAAATTTGCATGAATAGATTTGAATGGACTCGAATCAAATCGAATGTGAATACATTCAAATTTTAAACATTCAAATCAATTTGAATTTTTGGATATTCAAACCGAATCCCAAAAATTGCATTCATGCACACCCCTAACTGAGATGAAGTCCATCTGCACTCAGCGCTGAGATAAAAAGTTTTAGGTAAAAAAAAGAAGAAAGAAAAAAGAAAAGTGGAGCATTTTGTGCTGGCAAAATAAGTAATAGCTTAAAGAACAAATATAGCAAAATAAGTCCAGATGCCTATTTGCACAAGGTCCTCCGGAATGCGTGTAGGATGCCCAGGGGTGGAGCATTCGCTCTGCTGGGCCAGCGGTTCCATTCGGAACTGCCCCACCCTGTCCCAGAACACACGTTCTGCGTGTAGGGTATGAAACCGTGCTCTGCACCTGTTTCTGGCCGTCCCGGGACATCCCACAGCTGTTTGGGAGGGAGAGCATTCGCAGGCCCTGCCCCCACCTGCTGCCATTGGGTCGAATTCAACCCAGGGGTTGGCAGGCCTGTCTAGTCCCTTCCCTGGGTTCCTACGTGCTCTAGGTGACATGATTGGATCCCGTAGAGCACGAAGACACACACACCCGGCACTCCCCCCCCCCCGGGCATGGGCCTACCTGGGGATGCGCACTCATGGGGGGACAGGTTCCACATTCACACCTAGGGAGGTAGGAACACATCCCCACACATTTCTTACCTACCTAGGTGTGAATGGGGAATGTGTCCCTGCGTGGCCTAGCCTTCAGATTTCACCTGGTGCCATGTCAATTGAGAAGAACAGCAAACAAAATTAAGTTTTTAAACCCTGTATATTAAACTCTGTTCATTCCCCCCCACCCCAGTCATCTAAGAATATGTAGATTTCTAATCCTAGAAACGGAATTTATCTTTTAGCTTTATTAGTGATATGAGGCAAAATCTTGCTCCAGATTCATGGAGAAAAGGGCAGTACAATTCAAAATCCTTACAAATTAAAATGGCATCATTAACACCCGAAGGCTCAAAGAAGAGTGGGCTTTCTTACCAAACAAAGTAACTTAGCACATGCAGATTTCCCTTTCAGGCAAACAAAGATGGTGTTTCCTATTTTCACAGTTTTATCTGTCATGTTCCTTTTAATGCAATTTAATATTCAGGGCCAAATGAACTGCTAAATTGACTGAAAATTATCCTTCCTTTGTACTTTTATTGATGCAGGATGAGAACATTTTCCCATGCTAAAACCATCTAACACTTTTTAGGCAGGAAAATGTGTCCGTCAGATTGTGTGGATTGTTCTGCTTGTAGGAAGCTGTTCTATTCTTCAAATGAAGAAGAAGAAGAAGAAGAAGAAGAAGAGTTGGCTTTTCTACCCCACTTTTCTCACCCATTTAAGGGGACTCAAAGCAGCTGACAAAGCTTTCTGTTCTTCTCCCACAACAGAACACCTTGTGAGGTGGGTTGGGCTGTGAGAGCTCAGAAGAGAGCCCAAGGTCACCCAGCTGGCTTTGTGGAGGAGGGCAGAATCAAACCTGGTGTTCCCCAATAAGAGTCTGGCTCCTTAACTACTAGACCAAACTGGCTCACCAAACTGACTCACTTCCCTTGTCAAGGAAGGAAAATAGTTTTTGGGATTTTGTCCACATAACATGAAGCTATATGAACATGGAGCTATTATTTCCAACTATTTCAGATCTGATGTTGAGTAAATGCAGATTAATAAACTTTAGGGATGTATGTACAAATTTAAAATGCCAGAAACCAACCAGATAAACTGGGCAGCTCTTATAATTCCTATTTGTATCTGTATAAAACCTACAATAAGGTTCCATTTGAAGCAAATTTGGTTTGCACAATTTCAATGAAACACATTTTAGTCACTGAAACCTTGGGCCTTGTCGCACTTTGCCTGCCCAGGAAAACATCCCAGGGATGAAAAGTTATAGAATGGCTTGGGCAACTGCACTTTGGGGTACCAAAACCATCCAGAACTTAGCCAGTGCTTGACTTTGTGCAAGCTAAGTGTGTAAGTTAACCAGCCCATCACATGGCCCAAGCTAAAAGCCCCATGAGCCAATCACCCAACTGGAACTTGCTGCCCAGAAAAATTTTTGACCTAGAGACCTTGGGGTGGTGAGAACAGCATGTTAGCCACACATAGGTGGGTTTTCCATGAAACGTTTGGCCAGAAGACACCAGGAGGAAAGCCACCTATGGGCCTGTCCCCAAGCAATTTAAAGTCTGCTAAAACTCTTCTTTTGCCTCTGAGCACCCCCATGCCAGGGTTTTTAACGAGCTTCCAGCGCTACAAAAGCAGGAAAACGCACGACAAAATACGTGCCCTTTGAAGAAGAGTTTCATCGCTCTTTTTGGAAGTCACAGGTTTTCCTCGCAGCATTTACCTTGGGGATGCTTCATGGCAAAAGGGGCGGGGATTGCTGCCTGCACACACAGCCATAAAGCATTCACACATCTCCCAGAAATGCTGCAGCTTCTCTTCCTTTCCTTTGTAAAGGTCAGAACTTTCAAAGAGCCAGAATTGCTCAGAATTGCAACATTGTTATCAGGTGTGAAGTGGGTGATCTGTGAAAGTGTTAAGAGTAAAGCTATTAAGCAGCCAAGCTATTCCCAACAGAGAACAGAGTGAAAGTAAGTGCTGAGAGTGAATGAGCAAGTGATCACTCTTTGCCGGCATGGGAAGCCATTTCGGGGGACGGAGATCTGGCTATTTTTCCTATGAACAAGAGAGGGGGTGGGGAGAAAAAGATGTGGGGAAAGAAAACATGCTTCTGTGGGGACGGAAGGTGCGTTTTAAACACGGGTATTGCTGAGCCTCATGCGGACACTTATTCCGAAAGTGCAGGGCACTTTTAAAGTCCACTTGAATACAGTGACAGTAGAGGGAGACTAGAGAGGCAAATAAGTCTTTGGGGGATTCAGCCTATGTGTAAATGTGCTTAAATTGATGCCCTCCTGAAATTTTGGACTAAACAATGGGACAGATCGTGGATCAGGTCTCAAAAGACAGGAGGTGCTTACAAGATCTGGTTTCTGCTGACGAAAGGAAGTCTTCCACCCTTTCTTTACTCAGCTTCATCTGCAGAAGTGCTTTTGTTTTATTTTACTGATGATTTCCCCACTGGAGTTACATAGTTATCAACAACTGAGATCTTGGCAAACAGTTGTCAAAATGGAACTTAGATCTGACTTTAACAAGCCAAAATGTATAAGTAGAAGACACAAAAATAAAAGAAGCAACAAAATACATGGAAGAAAGTCAGGCCAGAGTATGCTTAAATAAGTAATTTTTCTGAAGTTGTCACATTGTTCAAGTCTTTGAACAATGACATATAAGTATGAGACATGGACATTTTCAGGTTACATTAAGCCAACGTATTAGAACATTACGTATCCGTGTTCATACATTCATGTTACCAATTCTTAGTGGCAAATACATCACCATGTTTTTGAGAACAAATGTGAGGTGGCAGATAGATGAGACATATAATTCTTTCTCTATTAGGAGGGAATTTGAAGTTATTCCAGATAATATTGGTTCAATGTTACAGATATTTTAAAATGTGAGAATATTTACAGGAAGTAGTGGTTCTATTTAATAATAAAAGAAATAACTATATTTTCTAAGCTCTGTAAGCCTGAGTATAGATTTATCTGTTTTCTTCCTTTTTTTTAATTGGCTTCTAAAAAACCAGAGTCTGTCATCAAAACCTTTAAAAGCCCATGAGACAGGGTTCCTTATTTTTATGGATCTCAAGGAGTATGACCTAGGTCTCCCCTGTTTTTTGGACATTATGGGATAATATGTTTGCCCACAGCAAATAGTTATAAACAGCACAAATGATATTCTTTGTATTGAATCAGTATGGGCAACATTGCTAACCTCAGGATATCCATCATTTTTCCTGGCAGTAGTCTGGAGACAGATACAATAGTGTTTCAGTATATAAAAGGATCTACTGGAGTTTCCATAATCGAATCCTGCCATTTAGATGCTCCATACTGAGGAAACTTATGCAACCAGATATTGCATTACATTTAATTAGGAATGTGCCGAATTCATTTTATTTAGAAGTAGGGGGGTTCAAGGAGCCCAAGACTGAAATAAAACCCCAGAAAGTTTGAGGCTTTGGTTCTTTACCAAACCAAACTGACAGGACAACTGAACAGTCTGGCAGTTCCATTCCCCCATCGTTGGCCTCCTTTTATATGTCCAGGCCTAAATTATTAGTCATTAACTTGAAGATCCAGATCATAGGGAGGACCCCATGTGCACGCATGAGCACTCTAGCACCCAATCCAAATGGGTGCTAAATGGGGTTCCGCGTGGACATTCCAGAGACCTTCAGGTATGGCATGGGATAGAAATGTAAACAAAAAAACCCAAACAAATTCTGAGGCTTTGTTTTGCTGGAGCTGGAAGAGGGCAGGGTGGAGATACATGGCTTTGTAGCTGCTTGTGCAGCAGCTATGAAGCCTGTACTGGCCCTGTAAACAGTTATGGAAGCCTTGCAAGCATCCGTAGCTATTAGGGGTGGGCGCAGAAGCCTTGCATAAGCTCTGTAGCTGCGAGCGGTGCCCCTGTCTGAGGGGGGGGGGGGTGATCACGGCTGCCTGTTTTGGCTGGTGGGCAGGATAGTGGCTTTATTATTGGCTATATAAGTAAAAATGTAAAAAGAATTTTTTAAAAACCAATATTTTCCAGTCAGTATATCTGAAATGAGAACGCACCAGCACCAGCTCTGGCGCTGCTTAATGATCTACACACAATTCACACATTCCTCTCTTCTCTGAGTATGCAAACACAGAAGAAAAATCCTCCCACATATCTGCAAAATGTTATGAAAATCCAGAGGCAACAATCAGCATTAATTCTAAAGAGCCCAGACATTTCTTATAACATGAAAGGAATGCAAGGAAAGATCCTCTTTGTGATTTAGTAAGGAAATTTATCTTTCTGAGTGCTTAGGGTCTGCCATGCTTAATTGACCTTTTCTCTAATTTGATGGCATTCATGAATCTGTTCCAATTTAATTTGATGACCTGGTCCTAGCTGGACTTTTTTTCCCCCTCCCCTGTCCCTGATATATGTGGAAATGCATCATACTTTCAGCCTAACAACCTTAAACATGTAACTTTGGCTCCAGGGAAATCGTCTTCTATTTTAACAGCGTCATCAGGAAATTCAGGGCAAAGGCTTGACCTGTAATTTCATTGGTCAAGGAGTTTCAAAAATATATATCATCTGAAGACACCCGGCTATCCTCTTTAAGTCAGTGGAATGAATAATTTACTTTGTGTCCCTGTGTAGCTGGCATTTCCTGACTCATAGTAAACCACCTATTACTGCTTTTCAAATATTTATGTACTTCAAAGTTGACTAGCGCCTATTTGCAGCTTTAGCTAATTAAAGAACACATAGATTCTGCCCTTTGTAAGACCTTTCTATGACTAAAATCTCATACGGTGAGGTAGCTGCCTTTACATTTAGAGAACTATTATATCCAGACACCATACCTGCTGCCAGTTTCTCCATAGCATTCACTGCTTCCCAGTTTTGCTGGGAATAAGAAGACTGTGGTTCAGAGATACAAAATGCAGATTTAATCAGTCAGGCAAAAACATCTCTCATTCATGAAGTAGTAAATGTATCTCTGAGGCTGTGTTCCCACCTGAGTCTTTAAAAATGAAACAACAAAACCCGATGCAAATGCGCACTCTGTTTTATCCCGCTTCATTGACTTTAAATCGCTGTCAACCCTGATTCTGCTGTTCCCACAGAAAACGCTTCAAAAAAGCATTGGGGGGAGCAGATCATTTCCTCCCTGCCCTTTGCCAACCAGGGTGCTCACCCCTTTCTCCCAATTGGGCTTGATCCTGCGATGATGTGGCCAGGGGTGGGAATCCCAGCTCACTCACCTATCCCCTCCTACTTTTGCTGCTGCTGTTTGCTTCTTCTGTTTACTTCTCCATAGCAAAGCCAAACCTTCCAGTGAGCACAACCATGGGGATTGCTTCCAGAGTCCCCCATTCCTCCTCCAATGCCATTGCCTGCCTCCCATACTTCTTCCCTTCCCTTCTTAGGTCTCTTGACACTGGCCAAAGAAATCATTCAGCAGCTTTGAATTAGGCCACGTGAGAAGATGGTGGGATGGTGGCCACTTGTCTCCGTGTCCCAGGAAATGCTTCCATCCCTAGACCGAACAACCAACCTCTCTGCAGCTGCTCCATAAGAACCCTGAAGAGCCCATCCACCAAAAATTATCGAGATACTTTGAGGGAGCCTTCTGAACGCATCCCTCAACCTCTGGCCAGAAAGAAACTCTTTTCGATGCATTGCCCAAAAAGCCCATTTTGCCTTCCTCCCTTTATCATAATCTTTCTTTTCTCTTTTCACCAACTGGCAGGTTGCCCCCCCCACACACACATGTACACATGCACACAACGGTGTCAGAGGACAGGCTGTGCTCCCACCTGAGCTTTGGGTTCCAACAAAGCCAAACCTTCCAGCGAGCACAACCATGAGGATCACTTCCAGAGCCCTCCGTCCCTCCTCCAATGCCCCATTTTACGATGTTTCACAAAACTGCCTCCCTAAGCCTTCCCCTCACTTTTTCCTTTATCACACCTTTCTCCTGCCCACCCACGCAGGAAAGAGCCAGCCCAAGCGAAAAAGGAGAAAGTGAGGGGAAGCATGAGTAAGAAATGAAACTTTGTTATCAGTGTGAAGTGGAGTGACTGAATTGTTACTTGTTATCTATTATCAAGGCTGCCAGAGTTCATGCGGCTATGTTTTAGATTCAGTATTTTAACAATGAGGCCCCATTGCCACTTTAAAGCAGTTTAAAAACAGTTTGCATCCTCTTTGTCCCCATTCTCAATAATTTAAAGTGGCTTAGAAATGGTTTGGATCCTCTTTGTCCCCATTCCCAATCAATTTCAGGGGTATTTTGAAGATTATTTGGCTAAAAGATAGAATAAATAAACACCTGGGTTTTTTTGTTTTTGCTTTGTTTTTGCTTTTCGGATGCTTCTTCCTTATTGCTGTGGGAACGCTACAGCAGTATTGGGACAGATGCAGCATGAAATTGGTGGAATTTCACCCTGCAGGACAGCACTTTGTCAGTTAAATGCCAGGTTTCCCCTCTACAGCAGACAGATTCATTGTAACAATTCACCCACTTCACACTTTATAACAATGTTTCCTGCCTAAAGATCAAAGAAAGAGGCCGGGAGGATGCTTGCCCTTCACAAGCGGTCCTGCACAATTCTGCCTGTTTCCCTACTAGCCTTCTTCCTTGATCTTTAAAAGGGGAAAGGGGGGAAGCTGCAGGAACTTGGAGAAGCAAGCAAGTGGCAGAGCAAACTGTATATTTAATAAGGTACTTTTCATAAGTAACTTCTATTTTCAAGTGTCCCCATGTCACTTGAAATCTAAAATGTAATTTAAATATAGGTTTTACATAAAACTTGCACATGAATTGAAGCACTCTTAAAGCACCGTACATTTGAGGTAGTACAGCAATTGCTTACTAAAGATAGACTAAATGCAGAGTCCAATCAAACATTTATGAATCCCTTTCACTGCATTTTTGGGCCCTTAGCCCATCTACTCATTCATTATACATTTAGATTAGAGAGTTCTTAAGCTCCAACAATTCACCTTTTTCTTCCCATATCTTTCCACAGGGCTAATTTGTTCCCTTTAATATACCCCTTGTCCATTCCTCAATCACATATTTCTGTTAAAGATGTGCATTTTTTTTTGTTTTCGATTCATATCGAACTGTATTTTTGAACTGTATTCGTTCAAAAAAATCCCCTTCGAATATACTAGGACTCATATTTCATACAAATGTTCAATCCAATAAAAATCTCATACGGATGCCTACGAATAGCATACAAATGCATATGAATAGCATACAAATTCCATATGAATCCCATACAAAGCTTCTTATGAAGCTTCATACGAATGTATCAAAACATGTTATTCGTATTCAAATGTATGAATTCAGCCAAGTTCATATGAATTTTGAAAGTTACAAATATTCGTGCACATCCCTAATTTCTGTTACACATTGAAAGGCAAGATCTGGCCAGAAAAGGCACCCTGTAGGAGCCTGACAGGTATACCAGAGTGCAGTAGCCTTCTCTGTAGAACGCTTGCCTCACCCTGATGAAGAGCATCAGGACTGATGACAGTACAGATGTGCAAAAATGTTTTTTTAACATTCTATTCAAATTGAATACCCAAAAATCCGATTTGAATGGTTTAAATTTGAATTTAACAAGATTCGATTCGTATTTACTAAATTCAAATCTATTTGTTCAATTTTTTTATTCGAATCTGCACATACGAATGTCAACAATATTCGTATGTGCACGTATACATCTTCCTCACATCTGTACGCAGCCATACAAGTCTGTATGCATCCCGTAGTTATTCTGTATGCAAACCGTTTTTGTCTCGTGAGGATTCATACAAATGCGTACAGATGCGGGAAAGATGCGGATCTTCAAGTATGCATTGTGTACAAACCCGTACACATATGAATGTTCAGATAATTCGAACAAATAGATCCAAAATTTGAAAATCGATTTGAATGTTTACATTCAAATTTTGGGACATTCTATTTGAGTTCAGATGTCAAAATTTGGCATATTCTATTGGATTTTGAATGCCTATGAAACAGCTTCCCTTCCTCTTTCAGGTACTACGGTTTTACTTCTAGTTTTATTGAGCTCATTTTGAATTGTGTTTTTATATTTGTGTTATTGTAACTCACAGGGCAGAAAAAATACAAAAAACAAACAAACAAACCAAACCCCACACACTGCACAATAGTAAATAGCATAAAACAATATATCTCAGGGGGATCTTTTATGGATTAAATGATTAAAGTACTTCATTTCCAGAGTCTGGAGAGTATATAGCAAAATTTACTTTTCGATATGATTTATAGGAAGTCTTGGCTTCTAACAGTGACTTAAAAATATTATGGGTGCAAGCCACCACCAACACAATTTGTTATACAGTCCATGTGACAGAATAAAGCAGCATGCTTTACTCTTTCAGTCTCACCGCCCAAGCCAGCAGCCCCCAGGAAATGTCTCATCCACACTGCACACTGGTCTGCAGGAATGCTACGCCTGCCATGGAAATATCGCACCCAAACTGGAAATGGCGTTGCAGGGGAACCCAGCAAGAAAATGGCACCAGCACCACTCCAACAGAAGGCCACTTAAAAGTGGTACCCCACGTGCTCCCCTGGTGGTTGACCATCTTAGCCTTATATGTGTGGAGAGCATCCAGCAGTTGGGTCGACCTACTTGTCAGACAGAGTCTCGCACAATGTCCCCAGACTGCCAGAAACAGCCCCAGAAGTGTGCTGCTTCTGGGTGCTCAGCTAAACCAGCCTTGACCAGCGACTTCAAAGGCTGGAAATAGTTCCCCGTCTCTGAAGTTGCTGGCCGAGCTGGGCTATTGCCCTTGGCCCATTGGGATCACTCAATATGGAAAACACAACTCGGAGAACTCCAACAACCTAGCACACCACCTGTGAGCTACAGTTATTTGCCACCACAGCAGTCTTTCCATAGTCCCTATTCTAACGTACAATTGTTGTCCATCTACTCTGCATCTAGCACCAACAGCTTTTAACAGTCATCATGTGAGCATGCAACGGCTTTTATTATATGCACAAAGGTATTCCTTTCTTTAAAACTGTTTGAAGCTAATAATGGTTTCCGGAAAAAAAGGTGTGTGTGTGTGTGTGGGATCTCTAAGAAATGTAAAGTCATGCAGCAGGAAATTTATATTGTACCCAGAGCTATCATCTTGTTTTATTCAAGAACGATAAAAAGATCCATTAATGTGCCATGCAGTGAAATGGCCTTTTAAAAAGAGATGTAATAATAAATGTTTAATACATCTTACTTAGTATTTGAGTCTCCCTTTCAACAGTGGAGTGCCTCTCTTTTGTAATCCATTTTCAGTGTGATCACCAGGTTCTAACCTTTTAACTAAAGGATTTAATGGCTGATTTACCAAACTGACCTCCGATGTAAAGTGCCAATATCCAACACGGCCACATCAGCAGAAAACCTGCTGACTCTAATGTATACTAAGCTACAAGTAAATGACTGGAAAGTGGAAGAGCTGCTCACAACTAGAGATGTCCACAAATGGCTTTTTTTTTTTTTGGCATTCATTCATAAGAAATCAAATGTTAGAAAATTCGTATTCATTCAAATAGATACCCTTCAAATGTGGTAGGATTCTATTAAATGTATTCATACAAATTTGTACAAATACCTGATACGAACAAATATGTATCCAATACGTATCTGATATGAATGAATATGTATCTGATACAACTGAATACTTATCTGATATGACCGAATACGTATCCGATAGATATCCAACACAAACCCATATGTATTGGATATGCATCCGATACATAATCCGTAACATTACAAATGTCCAAACTGTTCGTACGCATGATCCAAAACATTCACAGTTGTACAAATGTTAATGTATGAATGTCAAAACATTTGATTCAAATTCATATGAACGTTAGGAATATTCATGCACCTCCCTACTCAGAACTGCCATGGAAAAGCAGTTGCTGGCATCTCTATACACCCCCTTTTTAAAAGAAGTTGCTGGCATCTCCCCATCCTTTTTAGTGCAAGATTAGAAGCCTTTTTCTGGCTAGAACATGTGGGGATGGATTCCCCATTCACACCTAGGCAGGTAAGGAACACGTGGGCACACATTCCTACCTGCCTACGTGTGAAAAGGGAACCTGTCCCTTCGTGTCCGAGCCCGAAAAGACCAGCATGGGGGCAGGAGGCCCCTCCCAGGTCCACCACCATTGGGTCAGGTAAGACCCAGGGGCAGGCAGACCTGTCCAGTCTCTTCCCCAGGTTCCTGCATGGAAAACCTTTTTTTTTTTTTTTGTCAGTTTGAATGGAACTGAACCTTTAATGGTTCAAGTTTGAGACTTTTTGAATTTTTTCAGAAAAGTTTTGATCAAACCTCAAACTTGTTTGGAAAAAAGTGACTTGGTTTGTATGGTTTGTGTTTTATTTTGTATATTTGTTGTTGAATATTTACATAAGAACATAAGAACATAAGAGAAGCCTTGCTGGATCAGGCCACAGCCCATCCAGTCCAGCATCCTGTCGCACACAGTGGCCCACCAAATGCTCATGGGCATCTCAAGCAGAGACAAGGACAAACCTTCTCCTGCTCTCGAGTCCCAGCAGATGGCCTTTGAAGCGCCCCAGTTCCTCCCCCCCCCAGCCTGGAAGATGCATCTAGGCATTCGTTCTAGTAGCCATTGATACATCTGTCATCCATAAATTTGTCTAACCCTACCTTAAAGCCATCCAGACTGGTAGCTGTCACCACCTCTTCCGGCAGCACATTCCATAAGCCAATGACCCTCTGGGTGAAGAAATACTTCCCCCTGTCAGACCTTATTCTCCTACCCATCAGCTTCATAGAGTGCCCCCTGGTTCTAGTGTTGTGCAATAGAGAAAAGAAATTTTCTCTATCCACCCTTTCTATACCGTGCATAATTTTATATACTTCAATCAGGTCCCCTCTCAAACGCCGTCTCTCCAGACTGAAGAGGCCTAGACGTTGCAGCCTGGTTTCGTAAGGGAGGTGTTCCAGACCCTTAATCATTCTGGTTGCCCTTCTCTGCACCTTTTCTAGTTCCACAATATCCTTTTTGAGGTGTGGTGACCAGAATTGTACACAATATTCCAAATGTGGCCTCACAATAGATTTATAAAGGGGCAAAATGACACTTGCTGTCTTATTTTCTATTCCCTTCCTAATTATTCCCAGCATTGAATTTGCTTTTTTCGCTGCTGCCGCGCACTGGGTTGACACCTTCATTGAACTGTCCACCAAAACCCCGAGATCCCTTTCCTGATGTGTTGCAGAAAGCTCAGACCACATCAGTTTATAGATGTAATTTGGATTCTTGGCCCCAATATGCATTACTTTGCACTTGTTAAGATTAAAGCATATTTGCCACTTGGTTGCCCACTCACCCAATGCTAAGAGATCCCTCTGGAGCTCTTGGCAATCTCTTTCAGATTTTACTACCCTAAATAATTTAGTATCATCAGCAAACTTTGCTATTTTACTATGTACCCCTTCTTCTAGATCATTGATGAATAAATTGAAAAGCATTGGTCCCAGTACTGAGCCTTGAGGGACCCCACTTTTTACTTCTTTCCACCCTGAGAATTTGCCGTTTATTACTACTCTCTGCTTTCTGCCCTTAAGCCAGTCACAAATCCAGGACAGAACTTGTCCTTTTATTCCATGGCTGATGAGTTTACTCAGTAGCCTTTGATGTGGGACTTTGTCAAAAGCCTTCTGAAAGTCCAGATAGACAATGTCTACTGGTTCACCTTTATCCACGTGTTTATTGACACTCTCAAAGAATTCCAATAAATTTGTGAGGCATGATTTACCTTTGCAGAAGCCATGCTGGCTTTTGTTCAGCAATGCTTGCTCCTCCATGTGCACACTAATTTTGTCTTTAATAATTGTTTCCATCACCTTACATGGAACTGACGTTAAGCTAACTGGTCTGTAATTGCCTGGATCACCCCTGGATCCTTTTTTGAAGATTGGTGTTACATTTGCTACCCTCCAGTCCTCAGGTACGGAACCTGATGTTAGGGAAAGATTATATATTTTTGCTAGAAGTTCGGCAATTTCGCATTTGAGTTCCTTAAGGACTCTTGGATGAATACCATCTGGTCCCGGTGACTTGTTCACATTTAGTTTATTAAGACATGCCAGGACCTCTTCCTTGGTTATTTCTGTACAGTTTAACTCTTCAGAAAATACAGGCTCAGCTACTGGCATGTGTCTTCTGTCTTCCTCCGTGAATACGGAAGCAAAAAATTCATTTAGTCTCTCTGCAATCTCCGTTTCTTCTTTAATTACCCCTTTCTGTCCTTTACCATCTAGTGGTCCAACTGCTCTCCTGGTTGGATTCCTACTTCTGATATACTTATAGAAGTTCTTGTTATTTCTTTTAATGTTTTTAGCAATGTGCTCCTCAAAATCTTTCTTAGCTTTCCTAATGGCCATCTTGCATTTGTGTTTCCAGTGTCTATGTTCCCTCCTGTTCTCCTCATTTGGACAAGCCTTCCATTTCCACTTCCATTTGTATGTATCTTTATAGAAAAATGAGTGTAAAAAGAAAAAAAGTGGCTTTTATGTTGAAAAAGGACTTTTTTAAAGGCTGGGGAAACGGTGAACATGGTTCAATTCAAACTGTTCGTATTCAAGAATAGGGCCCTAATTCAGTTTGAATTAAATCAGGCCAATTTGAAGAGTTGTCTTTTCTATCCCGCTTTTCTCACCCATTTAAGGGGAATCAAAGCTGGTGACAAACCTTCTGTTCTTCTCCCCACAACAGAACACCCTGTGGGGGTAGGTGGGGCTGTGAGTGCTCAGAAGAGAGCTGTGACTAGCCCAAGGTCATCCAGCTGGCTTCGTGGGGAGAGGGCGAAATTGAACCCAGTATTTCCAGATAAGAGCCTAGCTCCCTAACACTAGACCAAACTGGCTCACAGACCAAGAGGGAGCTTTGGTTCAAATTCTAATGTTTCAACCCCTCCTGTTTGAATTGAACTGCCAAACATCAATCCAAACTTGCACGTCTCTAATTATTTTATCTTACGATGTTATCTACAAAGTTCATTGGTCCCAGCAGAAGAGAATTATTCACAGCTATAACGTGATGATTTTACAGTAGCTTTTAGTGTAGAAATGCTTCAATTTGTTCTTCATTCAGAACATAAATCTTTAGTCGGCCTTTTGGGGTAAGAAAAACCAATACCCTTTTGGCTTCTTCTAGAATCCAAAGTTGGTCCTTAACTCTCCCCCCAAAATTTTTAACATCTTCCAACATAACATATTCAAACATGAATAACATATACTCCACAAATACCTTATAAATAAGACTACACAAAAGACAACAAAATCCTTCCTGTTATTTATTCTTATTTACTATCAAGTATTTACTATAACTGAAAGACTAATTATAATTGATTTTTATTGGCTTCGCTCTCCAAGTTATGCTCTAAGTATCTCTTAATTGCACTGCGCTTCACTTCTTGTTTTTTAATATTACTGTACAGATTACATTTCACAATTAATTACATAAAATTATACTTGTTGTACTAAATAGTGGCACAACCTTTGTTTATTCCATTTCAGACAGTCTTTCCATTCATAAACAATTGCTGTTTGGGCTGCTAAGATTAAACAATCTATTAATTCTCTCTGTTCACCTGAGATTATTACATTCTTATAACTGAATAATAAACAATTATTTGGGGAGAACCAATGATATTCCCATCATGCTATTTATTTCCATTTCAATTTCCAGAATTTCTGTACTTTCTCGATTTCCCAGAACAGTTCGCATTATTGTCCTTAAATGTATGAGCCAATTGCGCTGGTATTCTGTGGCACCTATGAATAATTTTCTTCCTATATTCTTTTACCCTATTGAAATATATATTTTTGAATTGCTTTTATTTATGTTTCAATATCTCTTATATCCAACTACAAATCCCTCTGCCAAACACTTTGAAGATCTATTGTCACTGAACTATGTGTATCTACGAACAATTTGTAAATAAGCCCTCCCTTAAGATCCTGAGTTTTTCCCTGATAATTTTTTCCATAGGAAAGACGGATTGTCCAAAAAGCCTTTAATTTTCTTCCATCTCCAAACATAAAAACATAAAATACCCCCAATTTGAAGCTGTCAATGCCTTCCTAATATTTCTTCCAATCTACCAGTTGGCCATCTATTCTATATAACTCATCTGATTTAGTTATTCCTCTTTCTTGTCAAAGACCAGGTTTATTTGACTTCTCTGCTACCAGTCTATTTCTCCATCTCCTCCACATCATTATAATTGTTTTACATGGGCCCCATAAAGTATTCTTTTCTCTCTTTAGCCTATCTCTGACTATAATTTCCTGTTCTTTAATTCCATTAATTTAACCTCTCAGTTCTGCACATTTATTCACTAGGTGTGGAGCACAAAATTGTGCTCCACACGTTTACTAACCTTACCCAGGAACTTATCAGAAGTGTCCAGCAGCGAACATCTGCACCTCTTCCAGTGCTCCAGGGTTGTCTGAGGTGCCACGCAAGTGTGCTAGCACCTCAGACGACCATAGAGGCGACGGCGACTGCGTGTATGCATATCGTCAGCATTGTCATGGTGATGGCACTGATGCACACGCAGTCATGGAGGATGCCACAGCCAAAATGGCAGCATCCTGAAGAGGACTGGCCCTGGGACTGGTCACAGGTGAGTGACCGATTGCATGGGGCAAGGCCTGTAGTTACCTATCACTTCTAAGTGCGAATGCTAGTTAATGTTGGGTGTCCAGTGGAAAGGAAGGGAAGTGAGAAATTGTCCCAAGTTTCTTAAGATATTTAACAGAACTGTCACTGGGAAAGAGTAGAATAAATACATTATTTTGGAAATATAACTATAACTGTAAATATATATATAGTTATAAAGCTTGAATAAACATATATATCCATAATTTGATATAAATTATTGACTTCCTGCCCTTCTAGTCTTCATTTTGTTTTTTCTTCATGGATATCCTCTTACTTCATCATTCTTCAAACGATTACCAATTCATTTTCCAAGGCTTGTGTGAAGTCAGTAATGGGTTTCCACCATATTAAGGGTGGATATCTTTTCGCTCCTTAAATTGTTTATTTTTTCCCAAATTACCTTGCATAGCTTTATTCAAAATTTTAATATATCCAAATACCTAAATATTTCATCTTTTTTAACCCCAATTTTAACCCTGAAACTTGCCTTGTTCTCACATGCTCTCCTGGGGGAGAATTCCAGAAAATTATCTCAGATTTATTCAGGCTCTGGAATCACCTTGCTGCATAAACTTAATATTTTATGCTTATCTTTTTGTAAGCCTCCCCGAGATTTCACCATAGGGTGGGGAAACAAGCAAGCAACAAACAAATAAATAAATTCCACCAAGCAATTCTTGTATCCAAGGATCTGGGCATCCAGATTTTGTGAAAGAAGCTTTTTTTAAAAACTGAAGCCAGGCATGTAAGTGGGAAGAAGGAGTGTACATGATGATTGGTTGAGAACCCTGGTCTCTCCTCATATTCATCATCCGTTTCCATTAGTCAATCATATCTCTGCAACAGATTGCTAAGCTCAAGGCAACTCTGGAGCTGGAAACTTGTCTGGTATACACATAGCTATAGCATCAGCATTTCACACTCTTTGAATGCATTCCTGCCATACAAATGTGGACAGGGAAATAGCATGGGAAGAGCTTTCAAGGGTATGCTCAATTCTATCCCATGTACGTAAAACTGCATCCTGAAGCAAAGCTCTGGGATAATCTGTACATTAACGAAGATGTTCTACATCTGCACAGACCAAATCCTACACTGCCTTTGGCATATGCTGTGGTTGTGCATTGTTTTCAAATCACAAGGAACAGACCTTGTACCTTCACTTCCAGAAAATGTTCACCTTTTGTATCCTAGGATTTTCAGAAATACTGTCAATCTCTTTGCAACATAAAAGACTAGACACACGGCTGTTTGGAATGAAAGGCGAAACTCCAAAGATGTTGAATTATGCTCCCAATTTCTATGTTGAAGAGAAATAAATACTGACAGCCATCTGCTCCGAGTTGGTGGCAAATTGTCGGAAATGACCAAACAGAGAAAAGTTAAGAGTTGTGACTGAAAACATATTAGTTCATTATGTTAACCTCCTCCCACATAATGCACTAAATCAAACAGGATTGTAAAGTAAGGTAGCAAGAAAATTATCCAAAGTATCAGAATATTTTCTATTCACAAATAATTTATAGTTCAAATATTGCTTTACAATCCCCAAAGACTGGAGGGAGCAAGTGATACTTAAACAATGAAGTAAAATTATTATCTGCAGATGAAAATTAATCTCGCATTGCTGTTTTACTCTTTTCCTGGCATTTCCTGGAGAACTGAATCAGGGTCCCATCAGTCTTTTTTCTCTGTGTCTTAGAAAGTATGAGCTCATAAATAAGCAGTTGGTATGATTGCCAGTTTTACGTTTTTTCTCTGGATGGGCAAAAGATGAAATGGTTGTGATACAGCAGCTTAGCAATATATTTTATTTGTGTATACATCCTTTTGAAAGAATATTGTACACGGGAAAGATATTGGATTTAGCTGTCCAACAAAACATTTGGGGAGTAATCCAAGAGATTGATATCCAAGCACATACTGAAAAATAGGTTCTTTGAGACAGCAAGAAAAAGCAAGGCATTAAATTTATTTTGTATGTGATTGCTACAGAAGTAGACCTTCTTCAAGTCAAAATAAGTGGTTTGAATTCTTCTCCAGTTAACACTACATAATCTCAAATTCCTGTAAAGCACGTTATCCAATGGCACTTGAGATTTGCTTAGCAAAATGAGTTTTGAGGGATTTTCTATTTTTAAGAACATTGAATCGTTTTACCCCTGTGTTCCTTCATTTTAAGGTGAGGAAAAACGCTAGTAATTTGATTTGGTCATTTTGAGGATGATAATGGTAAGCATTTTTGATCACCAGTCGAGATTTTTATTTATAGGAAATGATTAATTTTGCAGTAGCATTTTTAAAATACATGTATATCCTTCCTGGAGGGGATTTTATATCTACAATACAAAACTAAGGCCCTTTTCTGCAATGGGCCTTATTCTGGATTGTATTCCAGAACAAGGGACTGCAGACTGCCATGTGGACAGCAGGTCTTTATTATGGAATATAATCTGGAATAAGAGGTCAGTTCATGCTTTGGCCCATAGTTTACAAAAGGTGAACATCTTGGCAAGTGCATTTTCACTTGCAGTAGGTGCTTACAACCAATAAACTCACTCTGACTTCCCAGATGTACATCTATTGTGAAGCACGAAACAGCACACCACAAGCTCACCAAATGGCTGGCAGCTGACTGTGTGTTTGTCCCACCACACCCACTCCCAGGCTACAAAATAGGGCTGAGAGGAGGAGGAAGAAAAGAACTGGGTAGCTACCTGGCTGGGCATCTGTCCTTGCCCCACCAGGAAGAATTGGCGAGCTGCTGTTTTAAATCCTTGTTTTGTTTGTTGTTTAATATTGTTTTAGCTTTTTTCTTCCCCTTTGTGTGTGTGTGTATGTGAGTGATTGTGTGTGTGTTCTGTTTTGTGGCGAGGAAAGATGTCTCAAGGGCAGGTGGGGGGGAGAAGTATGGCTGGGGGCTACTATCATGGTACAAACGGGCAGGGGGAGATACAGCATTGGGAAGCAGAAGAGGCAGTTTCAGAGAAGGGGTGTCAGATGTCTTGAAGCTATCACCCCTTCTGCCCCCCAGCCAGCAGAATTTGGGGAGGCCTGCCAACAAGCCCCCTGCCCTGAGCATGCTACTTCTGAATGTCAGATCAGTCCGGAATAAAACATCAGTTATCCAGGATTTAATTCTTAAGGAAAGGGCTGATCTTGCTTGCATCACTGAGGCCTGGTTGGATGAACTGGGGGGGGGGGACCTGGTCTGACCAAGCTTTGTCCTCCAGGTTACTTGGTGCAGCACTGTTCTAGACCAGATGGGAGGGGAGGGAGTTTTGCTGTAGTCCATAGGACTTCCATTTCTATCACCAGATGGCCAATAAGCTCTGTAAAGGGGGTTGAGGACCTACTTTCGTTGTTGGGCCAGAGAGACAGAATAGGGATGCTACTGGTGTACCATTCACCTCATCCTCCCTATTTGAGCTGGCTGAGGTGGTCTTGGATCTGGTGTTGGAAGCCCCTGCCATGGTGGTGTTGGGGGACTTCAACATCCACCCCTAGGCTGCACTCAATGGACTGGCTCAGCTCTTCATGTTCTCCATAACAACCATGAGGCTGTCTCAATTTGCATCTAATCCTACTCATATAGCAGACCACACCCTTGATTTGGTATTTGCCACAGAGTATCTTCTCTGTGCACTGGCAAGGTGCGAATCATTGGTAGCAGCAGTGATTTGTGGAACCGTGCCAATGGTGCCAACATGCTTGGGTGGCACCATTGCCACAGTGACAATGCAATGCAATGGTAACTGCACTTGTGTTGCTCACCCTGTCTCTCTTTGAACCTCTCCTGCCAGAATGGCTGTGCCTGGTAGTGTGGCATATAGATGTACAGCAGATTGAATTGTTCTCTATCTACATGCTCCAGGGATGCTGCTGTATGCACGCAACTGCCTCTGAAGCAGTAATTGTTCCAGAAAATGCTGATTTTACATGCAGCAGCGATCCTGTTCTTCTCTTACCAGGTAAATGCGAATTTGCCCTCTATCTGAGAATGTGATATTTCCATAAATAAGTCTGTTTTCATTTCAGTTGTTCCTTGTGTCTCCTGCTGCAATGATTTTTGCAACACTAGAGCATTTTATGGTTTTATATTGTCACAACATAGAAATTACTGTTGCATGGTACAACTTGATTTTCAAGTTGCACAAGTTATGATGCTAATCAAGATGCACGAGTTATGATGCAACTCATACAAAATACATTTTAAAAAGGTAATTTACCTCTTTTGAAAGATTCCCTCCTCTGGGAACAAATCATCATATAGTTGACTGTTTTTTATAAATAACTATAACAAGCTTGAGAAAAAGGGAATTGATCTTGGCTCAGAAAAAAAACTAAAAAATCAACAGTGAGGCAATACTGTACCATTATTAGGCCCAACCAATGTCTTGTTATTTTATGACTTTTTGGTTGAATTAGGTCTGTGAACCTAATAAAGCTTCTGGTTTCTTTTAAAGGCCATCCTATTCTGTATAATTCCAATAAACAAACAAGGATCATAACATAATCATGGGTTTTGTTGAATTTATATAGTCATTATTCATGCTAATAAACATCTATGGTAGGAGTATCATAAAACAAATCCAGCTCAGGTTTCATTTAAATTAAGTTCTACAGATGTCTCTCCTAAAGTAAGCACCACCTGTTGAAATTCTCTCTTCTACGTGTCTGTTAAAGATACACAAATTCTTACTTGGATTCCATTTAATATTCATGGGGAAACAGTTGTACCCCTTACTCAATGGTGATAATACTGTTCCCGCCTCCCCGATGAGATCACCAATGAAGGGGCAACACCAAATTTGAATAACTACTACAGAAAGAGTCACATTTCTTCTTTTCTTTTTCCCTACCTTTTTTGGTACTTTATATTCTCTTTTTTTATTTTGAATCTTATATTGTATTTTACATTTTGACCTTGTACTGTATGGCAGCACCTGTTGTATTTCTTATTGAATGCTCTTCCATTCAGTGCTACTGCAACAAATTAAGTGAGGGTACTTAAACATGCTTTCTGTACTTAACTTATGTCAATCCAGATTGGTGGGTATGGAATATCTGGCCCCACACAATTCAGATCACCTCAAGAACAAGTATTTGGAGAACTACTACAGCCTGATTCATACTTATCCTAGTAGAACGGGATAACAAGACAGTCATGGGCAGGTTCACTTCCAGCATGATTGGGATAATTTGCATTCTGAATGCTGGAACACTTTTGTTCTTGTCCTAGACCTAGGGTGTATTTGCACTTCCCTTCCCATCCGCGGGTCGGGAAAGGAGCACAATTAACCAACGTTGACTTATCTGTTTTTATTGTAGGGCTGGTCCATTTCTGGATGCCACCATTTTGGCTGTGGCACCCTCCTCAACTGCATGTGCATCAGTGCCATTCCCATGATGATGATGATGCTCTGCACATGCACATGCACAGTTGCATCTATGGTCACTCAAGGTGCCAGTGTGTTTGTGCAGCACCTCAGACAACCCCGGAGCATTGGAAGAGGTGTGAATGGCCACTGCTCAGATGCTCCAGGTAAGCTATTGGTCAATGTTGCTTTCTGTCTGGGAAAGCTGCCAGCACACTCACAAACACACAGCTGACAAGAGATTGCTCAGCGAAGGTACAGCCCAAATGACGTCCAAAAAGAAGAAATCCAGAAACAGTCCAAGTCCAGGGTTAACAAGAGTAATACAAGCACTCCAGTCCGAGGTCAAGGCAGCCAGAAGGATGGTCAACAGGTCCGTTCCAAGGTCTAGGGTTTCCAAGCAGTCCAGGAGTCAGATACAGCAGCTTTCTCTTAAGGTAAACCATAGTTTCTGACGAAAGGCTTGAGCGTCTGCCAGGTGTTTTATCTTGCGCTTTCAGATCCCAGCTGCTGATTATCAACTGCATGTTTCTGAGCAAGTCTCTTTGAGCGTCTCAACCCTTCCTTCTCTGCTCTCCTTTGCTTAAAGCTAGGGACCTGTGGGCTCTACTGTTCCATGTCTCCCACATCCTGCACTTCTGCTGTGCTAAGGCTGGACTGTTAAACCCCAGGCTCCAATGGGGCTGGGGGGTCAGAACTGGGTCCTGGCATCACCTCAGGTTCCTCCTGTACCTGAGGAAGTGAGTCCTCTTCCTCCTCCTCCTCCTGGCTGACCATGACACTTAAGGTGCGGAGCACAATTTCATGTTCCACAACTAGTGAACTTCTGGGGAGGCAGCGTGTGCTTGGAGGCTGTAGCAAGGCTCCTCAAAGTGCAGACGCTCTTCACCAGAAGTACACTAATCATGCGTTACTGACTGTAGTGCAAATTGGCCCCTGCACTGAAAAAACTGCAGAATCTCCATCCTCTGGTAGGTTTCTTGAGGTCTGTCCTTCCACTGAAAGTTCCACTCACCCTTTTCTGCAACTGGGTGATGCACACATTGCTCCTATACTGAATCTAGTGTATGAAGTCTGGACTTAGCATCACAAGTCCAGACCCAGGGTCCAGGCTACTAATTGCAAAGGCCCTACTTCTCTTTTAGTGGCTGTCTATGGGTGTTTTTCCACTGTCACTAAAAGTACCCATTAAGTATTCATTAATGGGTACGAAATGGCATTTTTGTACCCATTAATGGGTACTTAATGGGTACTTCTAGTGACAATGGAAAAACACCCTATGACAAGGTCACTGATCGAGGCTGTGTATAAATAACACTAAAATATAATCGTTGTGGCAAGATACAACAAGATGCTGTCCAGAGGAAAGTTGCATGTAGGAGTGTCTCATTTGAGTAATCTCCTTTCAGTCATACATTTCACTCAAGAAGTTATTTTTAGATTCTGTTTGTTGCCAGAAAAGCTAAGCTATATGTAAGAGCTTTCTAAGAAAAGTTTAATCATTGCCACACTACTTATTACATATTTTCTTTTTTAAAATTTAAGAGGCTTTTTATTGACATTATATAGTGAAACAAAAAATAAATAAATTAAAAGATATACAGGTAAAGGCAAGTGTACAAAATATTTTATACCGCAATCTTATTATACAACCATAATACATTTCATTTAAACAAAACATTAATAATCCCCTTAAGTCCTGTCCTCAGCTTCTCCTCACATTACACCCAGAATGAGACAGCTGTTTCCATTGGTAAATATCCAATATAGCTTCTATTAATTGTTGTCATGTAGTACTTCTTTTATCTTTGTCAATTTCCCCGTCTATTTTTAATTTTTTTGTTCAATCATATATTCACTCATTGCCGTTTCCCAGTTTTTTAAAATAGCATTTTGGCAATATCAACTATACAATTTGTTTGGATGATCAAAAATGTGCAAGAAACCTATTTCTGGTGTTAATGTTCTAGGGTACTGTAGGATTTTTCTCATTTCTTGTTGAACTTTTCTCCAAAATGCTTGCACTGCTGGGCATTCTCACCATAAATAATGTACTTTGCCACTTGATATCAAACAGCATGAAGAAGCTGTTTTTTTCCCATTCAAAAGAAGTACAAAAGGATCTATATCATCTATAAAGCACTTTTATACTATGTGACATTTACAGATGTAGACCAGCTCAATTCCTTCTTGTTATATTTACTCAGTCCTTTTCTATATCTTGTTCCCAGGACATTTTTAACCTCTTCAGAGAACTGTGTATTTCTATTTGAATATTTTAGTTGATGTGTACTATCACAGAGGATGTGTAACAGGGTTCTTATTGGGACTACCATCAGTCTACTTGGAATGAAGCCAAATTGGTATGTATTAAATTCATATGTTAGCTTAATTCCTGTGAATTGAATTGAATAAACTTTATTGATTAGTCGCTTGACCATATCTAGTATCAAGTATACAAAGATAAAACCACAGAAGAATAAAATCAGTATAAACAAGAGCCTGTGAAGATTTTGAAAGCTTGATTTAATAATGAGATTGGCCAATATAATTCTGGCATTTCCGGAAGTTTATTTGGTTTCAGGTTAGGGACCATGATGGGTTCCCTTCAAATAGAAGGATTTCCCCTCCCCTCCATGGATAATACATAATTCAAAATTGTAATTGAGGTATTAGCAACTCCAATACTTTGTAAAAGTGTCTGTAAAGTCACTTGGGCCCGTTGATTTAGAGGTTTTACATTTTGGAATATATGCCAATACTTTGTCTGCAGCAATTTCTACATTTAGCACTTGCCTTTGTTCTTTGGAAGTTTAGCTTGGTCTAGAATATTTGCTGTTAGATTGCTATCATTCTCAAGTTAAAATAGGTCTAAATAATCCATTTTCCCTTAAGCATGCCTAAAGTTGAGTGGCTACTATTCTTGACAGAAGCTTACCGAAGAAAAGGATATTAGCAACTGGGAGGACCTCCTAAAGAGGAGAGGAGACAATTCTTAAGCATCACTATATCCCCACCCAAAATGAGGCATTTATCACTTCCTGGACCCAATGTGTTGTACCACTTGGGCTAGCTTTCATTATCTGTGATGGACAAGGCCTAAGGAGACAAATGATTGGTCAGACCCTGCAAGCATTTTCCCACTTCCTCAGACCATAGTGACTGAAATGGATTTTTGAACATTTGATTCATTTCTAATTGAATGCCTCCCAAAAAGCATTCATGCACATTCCTACTCCTCACACAGACTTGGATTTTCTGAACTATAAGTCACCCAGCAGCATTAGTGGCCAGCCCTGCCCTAAATGGAATTAGGATATATTGCAATTTTTGGTGGATCAATTCCCTCCTAGAACCTGGCTTATCTCCACTGGGTCACTGATGTCCCTGGGATGAAGCTCCACATAGAGCTAAGAGTTGCAATTGTAACACACCAAGAGATCCACAGGCAGAATGTAATATTGACAAAAAGGGGAAATGGTTTGCTGTTTTACAGACACAATTAACTAGTGGTGTCCAATACCCATTGTGGCTGGTACGGCAATTAAATACAGATGGCATGATTCGACAGAAAAAGTAAAGCCTTGGTAGGTGAGACACAATAGGACAACAACCCTCTGCAACCCCATATGAAAACTGATACCACCGAGTACAGGAAATTCTGCACACATTAGTCAATCCTGTACTGAAAGCTGGTGTGGGGAAGTCCACTTCATCCTTACAAGGTAGTTGCTCTGAAATTCCTTAAGTACTTGAAATAGACAAAAACTTCCTATCAGTCTGTAGCCAAAGTGATGAATGGTAGCCACTCACTCTCCATTTATTTGGTTTAATGGACTTACTGGGACCACAGAGAGCATTAAGGAACAGTGGGTTTTGTCAACTAACAGAAAAGTTTTCCAATCCTGTCCTTTATGTGTCTTCAAGATGGAGTGCAGACAATAGGCATCTGCAACTGCATGACTGTGTTATGGAAGTTGACACCTGCTGCATTTTTTATAGTGTCTAGGCTTAGAAATAATGGCTGTCTTCATAACAGAGGAACCATGAACTATGCATACATGCTGACCAGGGCCGCATCCCCATTATAAGCTTAATTCGGTTTCCCTAAACCGAAATAATAGAACCGGATGAAAACGCGAATTTGCCTGTTCCCATTACTTTAAACTTAATCGCGTTCGACCCAGATTCTGAGGATTGTACATGGCGTACGTGACTCAAGGGGCTACTTTATAAAGCCGCTTTTTGGGGCTGCCCTGCCCTCTTCCTCCTGGCATGAACACGCCACCCATAACAGACCCCTTCACCGAGCCTGGCTGGGTGGCTGCCACTTGCCTGGATGGAGGAAAACCGGCAGCGGGCAGCCAGTGATTCTCCCCATTGCCCACGGCACATAGCAGCAGCGGCAACTCAAGCAAGGGGTCTTTAAACATTCACACATCTACCAGAACCTGCACTGCTTTCTTTTCCCCTTTAAAGGTCAGAACTCCAAAGAGCTAGAATTGCACAAAATTGCAAAATTGTTATCAGGTGTGAAGTGCCTGGATTGCTACATTATAGTAGCTGCTGTGAAGGTTGGATTTTTTCACTGAAATCACTGTCTTTGGAAGCAAGCTATTGGGGGAGGGAAACCCTAAACATGGATTCTCATCCCTTGAAACGGTAGGGTCCCCACAGTAAAAAATGTAACATGTATCATGCACACGAACTGGATTGAGACCTGTTGAAATGAGGGTTAACATTTACAACACTTTGGGGTGATGTAACACGCGTAAAGCATGTTAAGCCAAACTGACGTGGGGTCTGCGAGGATTGAAAATGGTTTGCAACCGAATAAGCTTGTAATGGGGATGCGGCCCAGGTTCCAATTCCAGACTCCTCCTGTCTTAAACTGACCTGTAAACAGAGAATGCCACCTAACCATGGACTGTCTTTTATAAAGTAAGATACTTGAACACTGCCAAGAAACATCTCCAAAAAGTTACAACTACCTCTTGCATGCAACTATTAAAGGTGCAAGAACCCCACCCTCTCGTTTCACGTGGTACCTCTACAGTTGCATGAAATCTCTTTTTGAATCTGCACCTTTTTCTAGCACTCTTGGTGAAGTGTGATTGTGCACAAAATCCAATTTAATATCAGTAGGATTTTATTTTTCATACATAGGGCAATACAAAATGACACATATACCAGCTACAGAGTAACACACACTTCTGTCTGGAAGCTTAATTTTTTGTTGTCTCTCTGATGGACCTAAAATAATTTCTCTGACAGGATTAATTAGAGTAATAAAGCTTTAGGGAACACAAACTGTTTCCCCAGATATTTTCTTGCACTTATCCAAGCAGACCAAGTGACCCTGAAATGGCTGTAAGCAAGCAAATACACAAAAGTTTGTGAACAAACCAAATGGTGAGTGTGAGTCAGCATTGTCTAATTACTAAACAATACTCTGTGCTATCAAATTGGTTTAAAGAAGGACGTGTCATATGTCAAGTTGATCTTTTGGGCCCAAGAAATGTAAAGATGTTGTTGCCCGCCCGGAGACCTCAGGGTATAGGGCGGGATAAAAATGTAAACAAACACAGAAATAAAGAATAAAAAATAACTTATGAAATAGCATGTAATATTGATATTGAATTCCCACACAAAGCAGAGGTTTAGCTTAGATAGCCTAAATAACTCTCTGTGATTCCATGATAAGTACTAAACTGAATTGCTTAGAAACCACCTACCCTTGAAAACATTATTTTTAGTTTCATTGTGTTCCATTTAGCCAGATGTTCTTGGATTCCCACCACAAATTTGAAAGGTACTGTAGTGCTTATATGCCCTGCTTTATTTTGGATCATTTCCCAGAATAGGAACCTGCCATCTGCATGTTAGTGTAGACTACAACAGCCCAGGCAGGACTTGGCATAGTCTGCACCAGGATGTGGATGGCCCGTCCCTGTTCCAGAATGTGATTTGGGGAGTAGCATTCAACATAAAGATCAGATCCAGAGTTAGCATTCAGCATTCTCAGAAAGTTGGTGAGGAAAGAGTACAGCAAGCTAGCATTTGCCCTGTTCTCTGCACACAGCAGACTGGGTGAGACCTTCATTTTTAAATTTCCCCCAAAAGATGAGGTGGGCAACAAAACATTTATGGAAAATTTAAAATGGCAGAAGTTGCTACTATGAGGGGATGAACTAGAAGGTACATCTTTGAAAATCTGCCCAGATCCACATTCAATCCTGGCATAGGTTATTGCACTGCAACAGATTGATGTTTCATAGTCTGGTGGCCCATCTACATCTAAATTTTAATCTGGCTTCAGTTCTGTTTCAGAATGAGAAAACCCATCAGCAAAGTTACAAACTTCACATTAGATAATGCAAAACATAAATGACTGGCCACATCACTGAGGTTTTCTCTCATTCTGAAACAGAACTGAAGCCAGATATTGATGGGTCCTTTATCTTCTATGGCAATGATGGTACTTTGGTTTTGTTCTGATATACAGCAAATAGTGTATGCAGCTGTCATAGCCCTTGCACACACCCCTGCCCCTTTTCCATGGACAATCAAAGATCTGGATCTTCAAGATCTAGATCAGAGGTGTCAAACTCAATTTTGCAGAGGGCCATATATTAAATTTAGAATGTGTAGGCAGGCCGGATTCAAATAAAAAAATGTACTGAATTATTATAACATTTTATTTATTTATTTAATTATATAGTATATAATATACGGTTGTTCTTCTCACAACAGGCACCTTGTGAGGCAGGTGGGGCTGTGAAAGCTCAGAAAGAGAGCTGTGACTCGCCCAGGTCCCCCGGCTGGCTTCATGGAGGAGGAAGAAGAAGAATTGGCTTCTCTACTCTGCTTTTCTCACCCATTTAAGGGGGCTCAAGGCTGCTGACAAAGCCTTCTATTCTCCCCACAACAGAATGCTGGCAGCTAGAGCCCGTGGGGGGGAGGGAAGCATGGCAGGAAGGGAGATTTGGGGGCTCCCACCTAGCCACAGACACTGAAGAGATGCTGAAGAGAGGGCTCCAGGCCCCGCTGGGTCACCCGCCCGCTCGCTCGCTCGCCTGCCCGCCCGCCCGCCGGCAGTCTCCTTCCCTCACCTGCTACGAGCGAGGAACCGCTGGCAAAGGAAGAGAGACAACGGTGGCCGGCAAGGCGAGTGGGCGGATTTCCCGCACTTGTCGCTGCCTTCCCCAACGCCGCTTCCACTCAGCACTGGCAGGAGCCGCTGTGAGGGAAGCGTGCGCGCACGCGAGAGGATGGAATGGGCGGGGGGAGGGGGCCGTGACAGGAATCTCTCTCTCCTCACACGCGGCCACGTAAGGGATGTCGAGGCAAAACCATGCTGGGGAGAGGCTGGGGAGGCGGCGGTGGCAGGGGGCGCGGGGGGGGGGGCCTGCAGGAGACACATTGCGATCGCGGGCCGTATTGATATGGCCTGGGGGCTGGATGCGGCCCGCGGGCTGTATCTGTGACATGACTGATCTAGATCTTTGAGATGGGGTCCTCCTGGGGATCTGGATCTTGAAGATGCTTGAAGACCCTGTTGTGGACACTATTACTCAGGTCCACTAGAAATCCAGATTTAAGGGCCTGAAAGACCCATTAAATTCGGGTTTCCTCTGCCCTCGTGGGGACAGGGCCTTGCAGTTGGGACCTTCAATGGGGTCCAGGTGGGGACAGGGCCTTCCCAATAGGTACCAATAAGGTACTAATTAGGTTCCTAATGGGGTCTTAGAAGGGTTCTAAGCCCTAGTGGAAAAAGGCCCAGAGTTTGGGGTTGGAAAACAATAACACTCACTAAACAGTAGAATTGAAGGAAAACCACACACACAAGATTCCAGTGCCAACTGATATAAACCACTTTGGACTAAGTATCATTCATCAATGCAACTTATATCAGGCAGGGAGGAGAGAAATGTCCTAATTTGCTCCAGCCACTATCCCTGGCACAGACAGAGTGCCAGAAGGTGTCATTGGAGCTGGTGAGATGGAAGGCAAGGCGGCTGAAAGGAAAAGGTAGTAGATTTCAGAATAGGTAGAGATGATGCCATGTAAGACCTGAGGAAAACTGCAGTTCTGTGCAAACTCATGTGAAACTGACTCCAATGATCATAATGGATTCTTTGTACATATTAGCTAACTTTGAATTGTAACATGTATGGAGAAGGAGGGGCATGTCACGATTCCCCAGCGGTCCAGTAAGTGCCTGCCCTCCTAAGAGTAGCCGGGCCCTTTTAGGATGCTGGGTTTGTGCAACGGCCGAGTGAGTACTACAGTCTAAGGACAAAACACTGGTAGCAAGCGCTTTAAACAGTAAACTAAAACAAGTTTATTAAGAATACTATTTACAAAAAAAAAAAAAAGAGAGAGAAAATAGGAAAGTCTAGAAGTTAGCAGTTTAAGGTTTCACAAGCCTCTAGGCATAGTAAGCTTCAAGCATCAACAGCTTCCGTGACTTACTGGCCCCTCAGTTGCTTCCAGGTAGGTAAGCTTCTCCCCCTTCCTACCTCCTTTTCGTTTCCTAGGTTTTACCCAAGCCTCCCCAAAGTTTAGCAACTAGGTTCCTTTCCTGGTCAGTTCTTCCTCCTAAGAAAAGACCAATGGTCAGCTACTGGCAACGGCTCCCTCGGGTTCAAGTCTTCTCCTTCCGTCCCCTTCAGCGTCAGTCCCAGCACGAAGACCCAGTCTGTTGTATTCAGGGGTTATTTATGCCTTTTTCCCTGTGGCCCTGATTGGCTGACACCTCCTGAGGGAAAACTGCTGAAATAAACTCCTGATGGAAACTCCTCCTGTCCCTTAAGCCTGATTGGTGGAAACCGCAAACTCCTTCTGGAAACTTCTCCTCAAGCTCCCAGATCCCTGGACAGCCTTTCCCTCCAAATCGCACCTGCAGCCAATCATTGCACTCAGGCCTGAACAGGATTTCCCGCCCTTTTCTGCTCTTTGCAGCCCAGGCTTGCAAAGAGGCTTGCAAACAGAGTTTGCAAGGGCTTTGCATGGGCAGAAAGCCATGCTTTTTGCAAAGAGGCTTGCAAGAGGCAAAGAAACATTACTGCCCATTGCAGCCTGACCCCTGAAACCGTCACAGGGCAAGTGGATTCGTAACTGCTGTTTTTACTCTATTTTGACCCTTGTTCTTAATGTTTTGAAAAAGGCTTTGATTCTTTTTTAAAATGGAAAGCGGTATAAAAATGTCTTAAATAATAAATAAAAATTTGAGCTCCAAGACGCAGTGTGGTGCTGTTCCCTTTGTTTTTATGAGCTAGTGACCCTTCCATAGACCTCAGGTTTACAGTCAATAAAAAGGTCAATGTAATCAAATTCATCTCATAAAAGAAACAACCAGAGAAGAAAATCCTTCTTCAAAAAAGAAAGAAAATATTATTTTTACTGTACCCATCTGTTCTGGCCTAAAAGGACCTTGGCTTAACTGTGAGCCAGTTTGGTCTAGTGTAGTGGTTCTCAACCTTTCTAATACTGTGACCCCTTAATGCAGTTCCTCATGTTGTGGAGACCTCCAACCACAGGGGTGGGGCAGCTGGGAGGGGGGGAGGGAGGAGTGGCAGGGGACTCATCGCAACCCCTCTGAAAGGGTAGTTCAACCCCCAAAGGGGTCATGACCCACAGGTTGAGAACCGCTGGTCTAGTGGTTAAGGAGCCAGACTCTTATCTGGGAATACAGGGTTTGATTCCACAATCCTCCACAAAGCCATCTGGGTGACTTTGGGCTAGTCACAGCTCTTTTCTGAGCTCTCACAGTACCACCTACCTCACAGGGTGTTCTGTTGTGGGGAGAAGAACAGAAGGTTTGTCAGCCACTCTGAGTTCCCTTAAATGGGTGAGAAAAGTGGGGTAGAAAAGACAACTCTTCTTCTTCTTCTTCTTCATTAAGCAGTGTGATTATTTACTACTGTATAAAAGACTGTGCATTTATACATGCTTTTATATAAGTATTATTATTTGAAATGTTTTTATTATTTGTATACCACTTTGAGATTATATTTTAATGGGAAGCAGTATATAAAGTGTCCCCATCCTACTTTTGATCCACATTAAAAGACAGAGATACTTTTGAATGTGTATTTTCTAGCTTTTAATGTGAATCAAACACTTCTAAGCCTTTAGCCATTTTCGAGTCACTTTTTTTTAAAAAAACACTGTTTATGGGTGAGATTTTCAAAGAATTATAGTTCCAGCATACTTTTTTTTTTTTTTTTTTACTTTTGATCATTAGGGATAGGAATAAGAAGTCCAGCCTTTTCAATACCTTCATGTTCCATCTCTGGATCTTTTTTGACAAATCTGTCGAAACATTTACATTGCACCAGGTTTTCAAAGAATTAGGATATTCTTCTTTGAAAACTCTTTGGGGAAGCATTTTAACAGCCACTGTGTTGTGGTAACTAATCGCTAGAAGCAGAGTATTTAACTATTGATTTAATTATGGAGTTTATTTAACCATAAAATCTTGCCATTGAAACTCCTTTTGCTGATGATTTCCTATTGATTGTAAATTTTCCTGGCCATTCTGGGGATCTGTTTATGCCATGTGATAAGCTATGAAATAATTAACAACAATAACAACAGCCACAAGGAATCTGCCATCCAGTTCATATGGCATGGCTACTTACTATTTATTTAGGGTATGCCTTAAAGCTGAGGGACCCACAGTTTGCAAAGGTAAGTTGAGAAGAGTTCAACTTTCAAAAAAGAGACAAGAAGAATGTCTACTGGCATTACTTGGAGACCCTTATATAAGGACGTATTTGAAGCTGTGTACTGAGGCTGTAGGACAAGATGCCCTTTAATGAACCTTAGCCAACAAAATGTGTTTGATCAGAGCGCATATAAAGTGATTTTGAGTGCAAATGGCAAGGATGGCTCTGCAATTGTCCCTTCAAGTAAGATAAAAGTTATATATCTGAAGCCAATCTAACTCACCTATGTGCTTCCACAAAATGAAATTGACTGTCATCATACAGGCTGCTCAAAATAAAATGAACAGCCCGTCTGAGATATTTCTAATCCTTTTTCTGATGCAAAGGTTTTTTTTCTTCTTAAAAGCAAAACCTTTGCATCTGTAGAAAGGAGCTCATATCACCTGTCTACGATTTATCTTTTGTCGTTGTGTAGTCATTCCCTGGAAGAAAAGGACTTAGACAAAAAGCGCCAATATTTCCCTTGCAAATAAATTGCTGCCTGAAAAGAGTATATTAACAGTGGTGATTCTTTGAATAGGAAGGCCAAATACTTCCTGTGAACTGTAACCTTAAAAGGCATTAATACCAATGTGACAAGCAAGAGCCCACATCTCAAAAAGACACCAGGAGTTATTTATCTGCTTTGATGCCCTGAAGGGTTGGGACTTTGGGCAAAGGATTCCCCATGCCTTTCAGTTATGCACTGAAACTCTGCAGTTGCTGATGAAACGAGACGGGGTTTTCCCCCCCACAATATGCACTTTTAAGTTGCTATACTGCTGTTCCATCCAATAGAAGGGAAGGAAGCGCTTTCTGTCTTACTATTTCGCCATCCCTGCTGCCCCCTTCTTTTTGACCAAAGTTTGGTCCTGACGCGGTTCCTTAGCAACCATTTTATTTGCTCTCAGCCAATCGTGTTTGTCTGCCACCCATTGGCTTTTTGTTCGAAAGAATACAGAAGGAGCCGCCGCCTTTCATCTGAGTTCGGGATGGCGTGAGATGCTAAGCATACTGGATGGGTGACAACGGGCAACCTGTTGTTCGAGAAAGCTTGAATGGGGTGGGTGACAGCAGAAACAGATCCAGACACAGATTCTTCTTGGACAGCTATTTAAGGCTGCAGGTGTAGACTATACAGGGGAGGGAATCATGTAGCCCTTCAAATGCTGGTGGACTAAAGAACACATTATCCTGGATAGGGCTGAGAGCAATTTTGAGCTCTGCCTGGAGGGCACTACAAATACAAGTAGGTATTCACTAGGCTGACCAACTTAGTGATGGGTCCAACGCTATGGAATAGTTTCCCCCTTGAGGTGCATCAAGCACCTTCACCGTATAAGTTTAGGAAGGCAGTGAAGGTGCACCTCTTTGCCCTGGACTTCGGTTAAGTGGGGATACATGTTCTCTTCCCACTTGTCAGACATTGCTATTGTTTTAATATATATTGTTACTCTTTTAATATATATCTCTGGTGAGCCAGTTTGGTCTAGTGGTTAGGGAGCCGGACTCTTATCTGGGAATACCAGGTTCGATTCCACCCTCCCCCATGAAGCCAGCTGGGTGATCTTGGGCTAGTCACAGCTCTCTTCTGAGCTCTCACAGCCCCACTTACCTCACAGGGTGTTCTGTTGTGGGGAGAAGAACAGAAAGCTTTGTCAGCCACTATGAGTCCCCTTAAATGGGTGAGAAAAGCAGGGTAGAAAAGCCAACTCTCTTCTTCTTCTTCTTCTTCTTCTTCTTCTTCTTCTTCTTCTTCTTCTTCTTCTTCTTCTTCTTCTTCTTCTTCTTCTTCTTCTTCTTCTTCTTCTTCTTCTTCTTCTTCTTCTTCTTCTTCTTCTTCTTCTTCTTCTTCTTCTTCTTCTTCTTCTTCTTCTTCTTCTTCTTCTTCTTCTTCTTCTTCTTCTTCTTCTTCTTCTTCTTCTTCTTCTTCTTCTTCTTCTTCTTCTTCTTCTTCTTCTTCTTCTTCTTCTTCTTCTTCTATGTTGTTACCTGCCCTGTGTTGGGATAAAATTGCAAATGAATATAAGAAAATGAATATTTTTTATCACATCTTAATTTTGGCCTGTTCCTTGAAATACTGAGTTTTAAAAATCGAAGATAATCCCCCCTAAAGGGAATACTGAGTATTCTGAAGTGTCAGAGTCTAGACACACTATCACCACCTAAAAGAGAACCAAGCTCTTCAGAGAGAGGTCTCTGGAAGTTCTGTATATTAGGAGAAGATGGGAAAGCTCCTCTTTCCTGGATCTCAGTATAATAAGGGCAAAGATATTCATGTGTGTTGCTCTGAGCTGTTGAAGATACCAGAGCTTGTGCTGGATAAATAGCAATAAAATAAGTTATTTTCTTGTATTTTTGTTTTGAGGAAATAATCCATACCTGGAATATTTATAGATGTGCAGGCCAACCAAATCCACACCACACAGGGAACAGAAAGAACCTGATCAAGGTGCTGAAAGAGGAAGCAGAGCTATTCCATCAGCTTTCCATAGAAATGGTCAACATGTCAGGCTACCATACATGTACTTTCCATGCTAGGTAGCAGGATTTTTTTTTTCCTCAGAAGAACCTTTATTTGTATGTTTGAGGCCCTAAGCTGAAGAACAAGAAGTGTTCTGTGGACAGTTTTTGAGTTAGCCTGTAGGCTGCTTTGAGAGCCGTTTTGAATGTCATGGTAAAAATGACTTAGGTAAATAAATAGCACAGCACTCAATTTGATTTTACAGAATTTTAGTGTACAGGCAAGTCAAAATAGTTATGAATTTGTGCACTGTACAAGTGGAAGCAGAGCCCAAAGAGAAGAAAAATGAAGAGGAACTTGGAGCAACTGTAATAGATCACTAATATGGTGGGGAAGAAACAGTATTATCAAAACTAGAAAAGGCTGCACCCACATGCTTAAAAAAACACACACTCAAGCAGCTTAGAGGTGGTAGCATCCACACACTACTGCTTCTAATCCACATTAAAAGTCAGAAAATAAACTTCCAAAATGTACTATTTGTCCTTCAGTGTGTATTAGAGGTGAGATGGGAACGTAAGTGTCTACACGCTACCATTTGTAAGATGCTTTTGAACTGCTTTGTTAAAGTGTGTGTGGATGCAAAGAGGGATTACCAGGGCAAATGATGTCCTTTCTAGGAGATCTGAGATGGGTGCACTAAGGAGAGTTGCCTTTGGGATCCATTAAAGCTGCTCTTTCACTTTCATTCTGCACATATGCTTGCCAATGAGTGCAAATATTACAAAACACCAAGAAGCTAATGACTTCCTAACAGGTTAGTATGATACTTACAGAACTTTCCACTGGTCAGAAAAGACGGACTAAACGGAATGATATTTTTAAATGTTTATATATGTTCAGTTCTAGGCAAATATAGTAGACAATTATATTGAACCTTTCTCTTCAACGGGAGATTTCTGTTTGCAAGGGCTTGTAGTGAAAGGGAGCATTGAGCTATTTTCCTCTTGCATCTGAGAGTGATACAGACCATTGTCTTTCCCCAGTGAAAAACTATTATGACATCATGCATTTATAGTCACACTGGGCCTATAGGCAGCATGAGATACTGTTATTGTTTTAATAATGTTTGATTTTAAATGTTACCCACCTGGATACCCCTAGGTATAGGGCGGGATAAATAAATGACACTTCCCCAGAATCTCGCCAGTCCATCGTAGCTGATCTTACAGATTCATGGTTGTTGCATCCATTTTGGATTGCGGTATAGAGATAATAGCTAGTTCTATCCTCAATCATCGGCAGTTAGGTCCTGTCCCCAAGCACTTTTGGTATCGTGCTGAGCGGCCATTTGGTGCTGGGCGTCTGCATGGGCTTTGGACTTGGCACGCGAAAAATGCATAATGGCTTGCTTTTCGTTGCACTTGCAGCCCCCATTTTCCAATCGTGAAGGCAATAATAAAAAGAGTCTTGATTTTAAAATTGACAGGTGGTCCCACAGTCCTGGGTGGAGCAAAGGTGCGCAAAAGTGTTCAAGTGCCTACTGCCACTAGCAGCTTTCATCGGTCTTTTATGAATAAGCTTTGTCAATGGAGCTTTATTGAATGAATGGAGCGTTATTTTATGAATGAAAGTGTAGTTATTTTTTACGAATGAAGATCGTTTCCATGTCTCCCACCCCAGTCCTGGCTGTCTATGCCGCTAAGGGAGGGGGTGAGGGGCACAGGGGTGAGCTGACGACAGTCCGGCTGCGGCTGATGAGAATGTGGCTGCCAATGAGGAGAGAGGGGGTGGAGAGGAGGTGGCAAGGCTCCCCCTTACCAGGGTTTGGCACAGTTTGCATGGGGACGCCACCATCAATGCCAAACCAGTGCCTGTCCCGCATTGCCAGGAATGACATGCGGATGCACAAAATGCATGCCTGGTACCGCGCCCGGCCCCTGTGGGCCTAAACAGTGCCCAAAGGGTGCTAACTGGCCACCATGGGGACAGGGCCTTAGTGTTTGAGCTGAGATGAATTTTTTGTTTGTGAGCCTCAGCCATTCTGATTATTTGGAAGGACCATGCAACAAATAGTTTGCTTTGTGTCCTCTGTCCTTTCTCATTTTTAAGCCTAGAATAGAACTGCTCTTATTGGTAAGCCAGACTAGAAACCTTTGACCAAAAAGGTGTTTCAGTTAATTGATCCTACTGCAAGAGCACTAACCTGTTACCTCTTAGGTATAGTTGAATTACCGTGTCCACCAGACTCATCCATGAAAGTTCATAGCAAGGGATAATGGGAGCTGTAGTTCAACCAAATCTGGCCTTACCCAAAATTGACGGAACACTTTCCTGTAAGCATATAGGGACTATGAAGAAGAAAAAAAGTTAGAGGAGTGTGCAAACATGAGAAGCTTTCTAACCAGAACTTTTGGCCAGGAGATGGTTTTGTTGACAGATAAAGGTTAATTTGAACCAAAAGCTCTTGTTCAGAAATGAGGAAATAAAGTCAGTAGTTTCTGAGCATGTGCAGAGTGCACACAGTTCCCACAATGACAGATCGTACAGGAAGATCAGAGAGAGTGGAATATTGGTTCTAATAATAAAAAATTACCGCACACCATATTAAAAAGTGTTTGTGGCACTTACTGTATATCTTGTCCTTCTTCCACACAGTTCAAAGTGACAGATGCTATTTTCCTTCCCAATAGAAAGCAAACTATTGTTTGTGAGCCAGTTTGGTCTAGTGGTTAGGGAGCCGGACTCTTATCTGGGAATACTGGGTTTGATTCCACCCTCCCCCATGAAGCCAGCTGGGTGACCTTGGGCTAGTCATAGCTCTCTTCTGAGCTCTCACAGCCCCACCCACATCACAGGGTGTTCTGTTGTGTGGGGAGAAGAATAGAAAGCTTTGTCAGCCACTTTGAATCTCCTTAAATCGGTGAGAAAAGTGGGGTAGAAAAGACAACTCTTCTTCTTCTTGCCTCCATTTTCCTTCACAAGAAGCCCTGTGAGACAGATCAGGCTGACAGAAGACACAACTAACACCTGAAAGACTCACTGGGTTTACAGGACTGAGGGGAAATTTGCTACTGCTACTTGTACTGCTGTTACAAACTTACCAGCTGTCTGGCACTAATCCAAAAATATTTATTTAAAATGTATCTACCGCTTCCCATTACAGCATAAACAGTGCTTTATGTTTTAGACTCAGTATTTTAACAATAAGTGTATCCACTTATTTTTTAGATTGTATTTTTGTATTTTATTTTATGGTAAGGTCAGTGGACCAATCATTAAACTTATTACTTATTACACTGGAACTTGTACCAAAAGTATCATCTGCCATTGGCAAAGAACTGGTGGGATCACAAGCCAGAAAAAGTTGTTGAAAATGAACAGGCAAAACTCCTTTTGGACTTCCAGCTTCAGACTGACTGAACTTTGCAACACAACACCTCTGACATTACGATCACTGAGAAAAAGGTGTGGATCATCAACGTTGCTATTCCAGGTGACAGCAGCATTGAGGAGAAACAGATATGAAGACCTCAGAATTGAACTTCAGCAACTCTGGCGAAAACCAGTGAAAGTGGTCCCAGTCATCCTCGGCGCACTGGGTGCGGTGCCAAAAGATCTCAGCAGGCACCTAAAAACCATTGGCATTGACAAGATATCCATCTGCCAATTACAAAAAGCCACTTTACTGGGGTTTGCTCTCATAATTCACTAATACATCACACAGTCCTAGGTGCTTGGGAAGTGCCCGACTAGCGATATAATACAAAATCCAGCGTAGTGATCTCGTTTGCTGTGTGTAACTGTTGTTTTACATCATCACCATCACCATCATCATCATCAGGCTAGGGAAATGGCCGACTAGTGATATAATGCAAAATCCAGTATAGTGATCTTGTTTGCTGTGTGTAACTGCTGTTTTTACATATTATTATTATTATGTAAAAACAACAGTCACACACTGCAAACGAGATCACTATGCTGGATTTTGCATTATATCACTAGTCGGCCACTTCCTTAACCCTATTATTATTATTATTATTATTATTATTATTATTATTATTATTATTATTATTATTATTATTATTATTATTATTATTATTATTGCAGTGTGTGACTGTTGTTTTTACACAACAACAACAACAACAACGTAGTTTGTAGTTCTTTCTACAACACTATAATACAAATTATCGGTCTTAAAAGTTTTGTCACGAGGTTCTCTGTCGCTGCAGGCGGGCTACATGCCAGTAGCAGGACCAGCCTGAACTCACGAGATGCAAGACTCGTGTTCGAGACCCAGCCGAGCCGTGCAGGTCCGGCGATAGGTGCACTCGGAGGATGCAGGCGCGGCTGCCTGGCGCCCGTGAGGACGCGTGTGCAGGACTCGCGTGCACACTGCCCTCGACGGCATGCGTGCCATGGGACTGGTGCTCCTCCTCCTCCTCGCCACTCTTCACTAACTGTCAGGATCTTCTGCTTGCTTGCTTGTTCCTCCTCCTCTCCCCTGCAGCTCGCCACAAGGTGCCCTGGGCGCCTGTCCCTTTAAGAGCCCCCCTCCCCTCAACTCCTCTCCCCTCCCTCCCGCGCCTCTCTTCCCCCTCCCCTCCCTGTTGTTGCTGCGGTGAGCTTGGGGAGGGGGGGCGACGGTGAGCGCAGGGGGCGGAGCCCGGCCCTCGAGTGGCGGCCGGGCGGGCCAACGGGCGGCGGGGGGGTGCGTGGAGGCGGGCGCTGCGGGGGTGTCTGTCGGGTTCGAGGAGCGAGCGAGCGAGGCGTGACCCAGTTGACGCGCGCCGGGCCGGCCGGGAGGAGGGAGAGGAGCGGGCAGGCGGGCACTGGGAAGAGAGGAGGGCGCAGGAGGCGGAGGGACCGACAGCACACCGACCGCCGCCGCCGCCGCCACCGCTCCTCTCCTCGCCGCGGCCGTCGCTTGGTGGAGCGCTGCCGTCCTCGCCCACCGCCGGGTCAGCGCGCTCCGACCGCCGCCCGTGAGCCTGGGGAACCTGCAGCTCAAAGCCGCCGCCAGCCACAGCGCCATGTACTCCGGCAACAAGCGGAAAAAGGTCTGGAGGGAAGAGAAAGGTACTGCACCGCCCCGACGTGGCTCCGCGCGACCCTTTGTGAGGGGCTCGAGGGCGTCCGTCCGTCCCCCCACCAGGCACCCGAGCCCGTGCTCCAGGCAGGCGGGCGGGCGGGCAGGATGCTCTCTCGCTCCCTCCGGCGGCGGCTGCCGCTTCGTCTTGCTGCCTGCTCGCAGTATCCCCCTCGGTGCACCAGCAGGCAGCCTTTGCCTTCCCTTCCCTGGACAAGGTCTCCTTCCTGTTACCTCCGGCTTACCTTGGCAGGGCAGCCAGCAAGGCTCCTCCTCTTTCTCCTCCCCCCTCTCTCCCCATCTTCCAGGAGGGGCTGGACCTTTCATTCTTCTCTTCAACTCCCACCCGCCTCGCCATGCTGAGCTTACACTTTCTCCTCCTTCCTTCCTTCCTTCCTTCCTTCCTTCCTTCCTTCCTTCCTTCCTTCCTTCCTTCCTTCCTTCCTTCTCTCTTTCCCTCCTTCCCTCCTTCCTTCCCTCTCTCTTTCCCTCCTTCTCTCTTTTCCTCCTTCCCTCCTTCCTTCCCTTCCCTTTCTCTTTCCCTCCTTCCTTCCCTTTCTCTTTCTCATTCCCTCCTTCCCTTTCTCTTTCCCTCCCTCCTTCCTTCCTTCCCGGGACACTTTCTTCCACAGATACTGAACGGAACACCAGCACCCAATAGTCTTGGCGACAGTTGTAGCCGGACAGTTGTAGCCGTTAGCAAAGCAACTCATAGGACTTAGGGTTTAATGGGGGGACGCAAGATCTCACTTGAGCACCATGACCTTGTCGGGAGGGTTCCTGCGCTGGTGTGTTTCCACACTCTGCCTCGCGCATGGCCTGCTTAGAGCTGTCAAGCTGTGTCTGTCTTTTTGAGTTTCTTTCCCTCTGGTTTCTCCTGTTTGTTTTGGCACTGCCTGCCCTAGAGCTGATGCCTCTTCTCCTTTTCGTTGGTTGCCTGCACAGCCAGGGGATGCCTCCTCTGTCTTTCCTAGTTTGTCAGGGTTTCCCTTCTTCTGTTGGGCCACCTCTAGTGCCCTCATTTTACTCCACTTTCCACAGCAGAAGGCAAATTTGTTATGCCCTTTCTCTTCACCCTCCTTTTGCTGCTGAAGACCTTCTGTGCAGGGTATGATGATGTTCCTGGAGCTCTGTTGTTATAAAGAACTCAGGGTTCGGTACAAGCGTTTAGGAAATGAAAGTGTAGTGAGCCTTCTTGCTGCCTGTAGCAACTTTCTCTTTTTAAACTTTGGAAGTTGGAGCAGCTTTTTTTTTTTTTTAAACTTTCACAGCATGCATGAGCCTTTCTTTGGAAATGAAAGCTATTGTTCAGATGCCACAAATGCCATGTTTTTGGTATTCCTGTGAACAAAGTGCTTCGATGAAACTCCTAAAAGACTGTTTTGTTCTAGAAATTCAGCCGCTCTTGCTTGCAGTGTGAAAGTGTGTTGAGTAATGACTACCTGGCCATAATCTATTGTGCACATGGGTACTCTGTGCTCTCCGTTTTCCTTGCTAAGCTCAGGGTTATATTCAGCTTTCAAAATTTGTGTTCATGCAAAGGTAAAGCACATATGCATGGCGAGGAAGGGGAAATTCTTCATATGGAAGCCTCATTGATGTTCCCAGGGAGTGGCTTGATCCACAGAAGACCGGAATGTGGTTTTGGGATGCCAAAGTGATGTTTCTAATTGGAGCATCATCTTTCCTCCAGTAACCTGGTGCTTCTGCAGTCACCTCCAACACTAGACTACACAGCATACGCCAACTTTGTAAAAGCTGGGTCCATTCTGTGTTAGATAGGGATACTCTTCATTAGCTGTGCAAAAGTATTTACTTAGATTTTACAGTTGTTGCCACTAAGAGACTTTAAAAGAAAATAGTTAATCAAGTCTGAAAGAAAATAAAACAGCATAAATGATAACATATTTTGTTTGATTTAAGTCACATCTGCATTTGTTAAGCAGAATTTTAAGTATTTAAAAGTTTTAGATTGTATGTACTCATACATAGGATTGGGCAGGTTAATTCAATATAAGAATCTAGTACCCTGAAGATACAGATTGGGTGAATGTATGTTAATCCATGTATAGGGGGGAAATGCTTGTGTTTGGAGCTTATAAGCATCAAGCTTCTGTAGTACAGATGTTGATATCGGGGCACTTCTCAGCCAGGTATGGTATAACAATACCATACCAGGCTAGTAAATATTGAATGCAGTAGTGGCCATGCACACTACGGATGCTAGACTAGCCCTGTACCTGACCAGCTGTGCTTATAGTGCAAACAGCCAGCCTAAGGCTGTCCAGATCCCCAAGACAATGTGCCATGGTAATCCAGCAACTGTGCATGATTATATGACCACAGTTACACAGCCACACCCCCTTAGTACACTGCATCCGTAGGAGGGTGTGAAATCAACTCCCCAGGAGTGATCCAGTCACTTCTGTGCAGGCTGTAGACAGCTGGATTTCCTGAGGAAAGGGTTATCCCTCTCCAGGGTGGCTGTGGTGGCAGAGCAGCGCTGATGTGCCTGGCAACATTAGTGTTGGAGGTCATGTGCCTCATGTGCTTCTGCTGGTAGGTGTGAAAAGCCTGTAGGTCTCCAACTCCACTGATAAAAGTTCCTAAACTTTCACAGACTGGATATGTAGTAGTGGCAAAAGTGGTAATGTGACTTAGCTCATGGAAAGGGAATTGCCTGTATATCCAACTGTCATACCTGGCTACAATGATGCAACTAAAGTGAAACTAGATTTTCTTTGGCTCCTTGAAGCTGTAAAGTGATCACTCATATAAGGCCTTCTGTTTGATTATTGCTGCTGCCAACGCTAGTTCAAACTATGTGCTGAACTGATTAATCTCTTGTTCATCACAGATATGCACACATAAAAAAGTTGCACTTGATCCAACAATGGCAAAATGAAAAAAAATATTTTTCGAAGAGACTGGTTTATTTTTTCAAGAGGTTGAGTGTTACTTAAATGTTTTTGGTAAGCAATATCAAGATTAAAGTTAAAGTGGTAGTAAGATCACCCTATCCATATTCTTAATAATGCAAGTAAGAATTTAGGGAGGGCGAGACCCTCTTTTTAGCTTACTACTGTTTGCCTTCCATGTAGACCAGTGGTTCTCAACCTTCCTAATGCCATGACCCCTTAATGGAGTTCCTCATGTTGTGGAGACCCACAACCACGGGGGCAGAGCAGCTGGGAGGTGGGGGGAAGGGTGGCGGGAGACTCGTTGTGACCCCTCTGAAAGGGTTGTTCGACCCCCAAAGGGGTCCCGATCCCCAGGTTGAGAACCACTGATGTAGACTGAATAAGTCACGATGTGAGAAATTTGTCCTGTAGTTGGGAAGAAGTTCTGAACTTGAAGCAGTCCACCTTTTTTCAGGACCTACTCGAGAAATGATGGTCTGTTAGGAAAATAATAATTATTTTAGTACTGGTGGAATTTTCTACTAGTGTAAGGAGAAATATTGGGTGTATGCTACTGATATCTAGGATTAGCTCTTGTCTTGCCACTTAATACACTCCCATTAAATGTTAAGGGAAACTCAGATTCTTTAATGTTTGGTCAAGGGATGTTTAGTGTATGTGTGATTCCTGATGAACTAACACTTAAAATACTTTTTAATTAAGCAGTTAATGCTAATGAAGAGCCTTGATTACTTGATAGCTAAATAATTAGCCAAGAAAACCCAAGCAAAACTGCAAGAAAGGTATTCTTGGCAATTGGTACCGCTTTTCAAGAGCAGTAGAGCTATTCTGTGGTTGATTTTTTTGTGAAATAAGTTAAATAGCTATAAAATTAAGGTAAGAAAATCCAGTTAGTTTGGAAGTAGGCTTATGTGCTCCCATATTGTATTTTTATATTGGCTGTAGATCAACAGTTGTAAGCCTTCGCTTAGAAGACATTGCATTCTGTTTATGGAAGTAAGTAATGTGAATAAATCCTTTTTAAACAGAGCGTTTATTGAAGATGACGTTGGAGGAGAGACGTAAAGAATACTTGAGGGATTATGTTCCTCTGAAAGATATACCCACGTGGATGGATGAAATGAAAACCAAGATCCAAAGTGATGGTAAGCTAAAGTAAACAAATACAGAGAGATAACCCTCCTCCCCCCAAAAGCAGAAGAGAAACGTACGTGCAAGAGCATCTTATAAACTTCTATAATCATTACTGTATTTTAGATATTGCTTTTTTATTTTGCATTTCTATCCTGCTTTTCTTCTGAACAGCTCCATCTTTATGTTAACAACTTTGTCAGGTAGCCTAAACTATAAAGCAGTACAAAACTCCAAGTGGCTGAGAATTTAAATTTGACAAATTGATGTTTGTCCATTATGTGGGAACAGGTATGGACAGAGGCTGAGATTGTGAGGTTGTCCTTGAGACAGATAATGTGATTGTGGATACTTTTGGACGACATTGTTACGATAGCAAAGATTGTTTTGTATGCCATGCTTTCAGACTTTGGCATGTGTACCTTAAACTTTGTTGGAGTGCTACTTGTTTGAGTTTTGTTACTTGTCTAGAACTAACCAACTGTGTGAATGTGATGACGCTGTATACCTCTGAGTCATGGTCGCCTCCTGGTTGACTGTGTGGGCACCTCCGTGGGGTTTTCTTGCTAGAGTAGATGTTTCCTATCAGCTACTTCTGGGAATCGAACTAGCAACTCTGTGGTTTCTGGGCAGCTTGCTTTACCACTGAGCTATAGCCACTTGATGCAAGACAACCTAACACAACTGATGAAAGGACAACAAAATAATTAATGCAACATTTCCAGAGGTTTAAAATACTTGGCACCCCATTCTTATTCTCTCTGTCTTGAGTTCTTGGTGTTTACAATCAGAAGCCTTGCTACAGCACACCACCGTCTGTGAAAACAATGCAACTTTTCATAATAGAAAGGTTAGGTTCTTTTTAAAATGTGCATTATTTGAAAACAAGATGATAGCAATTAAGAAGAATAGGAATCCAGAGATTTGGGAAATCTCTTCAAGGCCAGAGTGGAGATGTGGGGTAGACAAAGATTTGGTGCTTTCTGAGCAGAGAGAGGCAGAAGAGGACCATTGGTGAAATGAGCAGCTGTCCTGGGAAGGATTTCTTTTCAGGAAGAGCATCAGGAAAAGCAGAAGAAACTGGATGAGGCATCAGTTACAGGGCGATCCTCCATGGTCTCTTTTTGCTTCTCTCTTGCATCGGATTTTAAAAATGTGTGTTGTAATTCAAAATAAAGTGTCCCCATGTAGTTTGGGGTGACATGGATTTAAAACATACTCTCCTGTCCCCATGCAAGCCGCTTTTTTGTGAGCCCACATCTTTTTCTCCCTGCCCCCCCACCCCTTGCCCCCTACCCGCTGCAGCAATGACAGGCAAAAACCTCAATTGAACCTCCACAACACAACACAGAACATCCCTTTAATTGGCTGCAAAGACTTAAAAGCATAACTGAAAGCAGCTAGCTCTCTCCATAACTAATGTTTGTAACATAGGTACAAGCATAACTGAAAGCAGCTCGTTCCCTGCAACTGTTTGTGTGCAGAAGCTGTCCAGAGAACTCTCTCTTTCTTTCACATTATTGGGAGGGGGAGAGAAACTCTGAGCTTGCTATCAGGGGAAAGTCATGCTAATTATCTTAAGAACGGAGGGGGAAACATCTATTCTTTCTTTCTGAAAGAAGAAAGAGATCAGTGGTTTGCTTGTGTGCATAGTTAGTTATGCTTGTAATTATGTTACAAGCATTGGTTATGCTTCTTACTCTTGGCAGGCAGGCTGGCTGACAGGCTGCAGGGGGCGATTTGCTTTTAGTTATGCTTGTAACTCTTGGCAGCCAAGGAAAGGAATGTTTTCACACACACATGTAAAAAGCGAGAAAGATTAATGTAGCTGGAAAGACACTTTAAAGAAATCTGTGTACACTTCCATGCTCCCAGGATAATCCGCAGTTTCCCCCTAAGCCGGTTGTAGTACTGTTTGAAAGAGGGTTTTTTCTGCCGCGGATTTTCCTCCTTTGCACCTCAGGTAGCCCGGAGTAAAGCTGTGCATGGAGATGCTCCCAGGCAAAATAAGCTTAAATTCAGAGTATTTTTGGCATGGAGATGTGCCCACAGTGTGGAGGACCCAGAGTCATATAGAATGCAGAACTCACTTTTTGGAAAGCCCCTCTGTGAGTTGTTGCCTTGATTGATTGGAGTGGCAAGGACCCTTCAAATCTCCCTCACATGGTGGCTATTTAAAAAGCGGAAAAAAGAACAGGCATTGTGTGAGGCAACCCTGAAGGATCTTTGCCACTATAATCAATCTAAACAAGATCTCACAGAGTCTTTATGCCAAGTGAACTAGCTCTGTGTTCTCTGTGGCATGGTTTTCTCTACACGGTAATCATTTCCTCCTCTGATTTCTTCTGCTGCCTTCCACCACTTGTCCTAAGATGAGGTCCTTCCTGGGACAGCCACCTCTCCTGGCTTTCCCTGCTGTGTTCTTCCCTGCTATCAAATTCACTCTGGAAACCTGCTGTAGTGCATTAATGGGTCACAAAAGCAAAATGTGTAATGTTAAAAACGCATTACATAGAAGCATGTTTCTACAGGTTGCAGTGTATTCTGGTCCCATCCCGTTTCTTTGTCCAGCAGCCAACTTTTTGTAGGCCCTAAGAGGTTCCACTGCTAGGCTTCTCCCCATCCTTTCACTTTCTCTCTAAGTCATTGGGAATTAGACATTTTAACTGGGTGCCCACCTTGGTCTAGTGGTTAGGGAGCTGGACTCTTACCTGGGAATACCTGGTTCGATTCCGCCCTCCCCCATGAAGCCAGCTGGGTGACCTTGGGCTTGTCACAGCTCTCTTCTGAGCTCTCACAGCCCCACCTATGTCATAGGATGTTCTGTTGCGGAGAGAAGAACAGAAGCTTTGTCAGCCTCTTTGAGTCCCCTTAAATGGGTGAGAAAAGTGGGGTAGAAAAACCAATTCTTCTTCCTGTTCCCCTTTGCTCTCTGGAGAAGAAGATCTTCAAGATCTTTTTCTTTGCATTTCTCTAGCCTGCATCTTAATAAGACTGAGTCTTTGTGGAAAGACAAAGGCCTCAACAACAGAACAAGCATAAAATTTTGTTTGTGTGTGTGTGAGAGAGACAGATTAATGTGGATGAGAGAGGACTTAAGGCAGAGTTTAATGCCTAATGAAGTTAACTCTTTTCCCCCAGTTTTTTTCTGATGGATCTTCCATTATGAAGGGTGAGTGATAGGAAGCTAAGGAAAAGAGTTTTTTATTACTCATTGGTGAGTAAAAGCTAATGAAGAATTACTGCCTGCTAAAATCTTCAAGACATAGTCTTTAGAAATCTGTTGAGTTTATGATTCCCCCCCTGTATTCCACCTCCGACAGGTACAAATCTCTTGCATTGTAGGCTGAATGTTGCTGTTGCAGACGTTTCTCCACCAAGATAGGTAGCACCATCCATGTGAATGATACAGATGGAACAGGTTTAACTAACAAGGCTGCTCAGATTTTGAAAATGTAGCAACTTTGTTTTTATAGGGGGGAAGCTCCTTTATACAAAACATTAATCAGTAGCTTCTGGTTCACTTTGAAACTTAGCATGATTCTGCAGTAGATGCTATACCAGACCCAGTGGTGTACTAGGGGGGGCCCTTCTTCACATTCCACGTAGGACCTCCTTTAGACTGAACCAGCATGTGGTAACGAAGTGCTTAGGGACAATTTCGAACTTCCCTTCCCATTCCATTGATGGGAAAGGTCTGTGATGAACTAACGTTGACTAGTGCTCACACTTGTGAGCACTAGTCGATGACAGCGCAGCCTGCCTGTGATCAGTCACTTACCTGTGTTTGATTGTGCTGCCGCTCTTCCACACAGCGCCGACATCTTGAGTGTGGTGCCATGCCTGACTGTGCCTGTGCCAGTGCTGTCACTACTGTGATGCTGACACTCTGCGCGGTTGCGTCAGGGGGTCATGTCTTGCGTGGCAGCTCCGCTGACCTCCTCAGCCAGTTGGAGTGCTAATGGTCACCGGCTGGATGTGTAAGGTAAGTTCCCGGTTGTGATTGGGGAGCGTTGAGTAGCTTGTGGTGCACAATGTTGTGCCACAGCTAGTTTACAATTAGGCAACACCTGGGCAGATAGGAGGCACTTGGAGGCTGTGAGCGCCTCCTGTAAGTGCAGATGGACCTGCCCAGATGTTGCCTAATTGTGAACTTTGGGCCAAAGTGTGAATTGGCCCTAGTAGTACACTTGCTGGTCTGGTATAGTGGCCAGTATAGAATCACTCCCAGAGTTTTTTTCAGAACCAGGGCCCTTTCTGCACTAAACCTTATTCCAGATTATATTCTGGAATACAGATCTGCCATTTGCATGCTGGTGCAGACTCTGGCAAGCACGTGGCAGGATCTACTATAGTTTACACCAGCATGCAGAAAGTGACCAGGGGCCTATTCACACTTGGCTTTATTCTGGAATATATCCTGGAATAGGGACTTGCTGTCCATATGCTAGTGCAGGCTTCAGCAGGCCCAAAGTGAGGTCTGCTAGAGTCTGCATTAGCATGTGGATCACAGACCCCTATCCTGAGATATACTCCAGAAAAAGGCCAAGTGCGAATAGGCCCCTGGACTCCTTTTGATAACTTTTCAAATAAATTCCCTAGCAAGCCATGTGAATAAATTAATATAGTATGTTTTTAAAACTACATTTAAATGCAAAATAGACACGTTGATGATAACTTTATAACAGATGTCACTGGTGAGTTCTTGCCAAGGTTTAGTGCTTCAGGCACTTAGTGCACTGGGTCTTATTCTGGGCTATGCATTAGAATAGGACCTGCCATTCACATGCTAGTGCAGACTACAGCAGGTTCTGGACAGGCCCTGCCATAGTCTACACAAGTATGCAGATGGCAGGTATTCTAGCATATAATCCAGCAAAAGACACAGTGTTGAAAGGGGCTCAGATGCGTATTAAGGAAAGCAGCCTTTCCCTGTCCTTACTGAGCCCTTAATCCAGATTAGTGAATCTGGATTAGCTCGATTCATAGTGACTGCAGGCAGAGGGATCTGTGTTGTGGACTGGACAGCAGTTAATGCATTCTAAGGAGACCACAGTGCAGATGCCTAAGCCCTGTTCTGTATCAGTGGATGCAGACTACTGGTGATAGTACCTCCCACACCTGATGCACTTGGCGCACACTCCTACTAATTAAACACTACATCTGAGTAGTGGGGGCAGGGTGTCTTTGCAGGTAGTGTGAATGTATCTTTGGCACAGACACATTCACTGCCCCTTTCTTGATCCAGATCAGACTGCGCTACTTCATATGTGATACTGATTTATGAGGTCCACCAATAATCTGGATTACTGAGCCTTTAGTACATATCTGACCCAGATTACTACTAGTCCCATGCTGATTGTGTGGACTAAGAAGCTCCTTGATCTGGATTACCATGTAAATGCAGAAAGAGCCTAGGTTTCTGTATTCTCTGATCTGATGCTGCAAACGTCTTTCTGAGGGATGTTTGTGCACTTGCCTTCCCGTCCATTGGATGGGAAAGGTGTGGAAGAGACTAACACGTACTAGCGTTTGCACTAGGGGGCACTAGTACATGATCGCCTAGGTCCTGCGCGACTGGATACTTAACTGGATCTGGTCATGGATCCGATCCTTCGCAGGGTGCTACTATTTTGCAGTGCTTTGCGCAACTGCACATGTACTGGCGTTGTTGCTATGACCATGAAGATGCTCTGTACACTTGCAGTGGTGTCGGGAGTTATCTGAGGCACCAACACGCTTGTGACTTCTTGCACTGGAAATGGTGCAAATGGTTGCCATGTGGACTCTACAGGTAAGTTCCCGGTCATGATTGGGGAGGGTTGGGTTGCTTGTGGTGCATAATTTCGGGCACCATGCCTGCTTTGCAATTAGTTAACATCTGGGCAGGCAGGGGGCATTTGTAGGCTATAAACACTTCCTGCAAGTCCAGATGCACCTACCCAGATGTTAACTAATTGCACACAAAGAGGTCAAGTGCAGAAATACCTATGGTTTCCGTGGTACTTATAGGACTGGGGCTTTAAAAAGTTCTTCTGGTTTTTTGCGTGTGCTATTCTAGGATTCTTAGCCATGGCCTTACCTAATTTATAGTGAGTTTATGACAGTGCTGCTTCTCAGCTGATTTACATGGATTAGCCGAAGGGTTGATAGTATTGTTTCTCTTGTGTGAGATAAGAGACATGTGGCTCCTAAAGTGTTGGGAAACGCCGGAGAGGTAGTTAAGTCCCAAAAGCTGAGCCATTGCTCATACAACAATTTAGGTACTTGGGTTATTAAGGTTTTTGGACCTGTATGTTGCTGGATCTTTAGTTGTGGAGTGCTGTTGGTTTTTTTCTTGTTATTATTGTGCTATCTCTTCCAAGTTGAAGAGTTTGCCATTTGATTGTAGCCTGACCAGATTGGGTTATTGGATCAGTTTTGTGCTGTGACCCTACTGGTATAATTGTAAGAGCTAAGCATCCCCCCCCCCTTCCCGCCTTGTGAAAGATAAATGAGAAACGGTCAGAATTTCCGTGACTAGTAAAGAGCAAGTTGATAAACAGCAATGGATCCAATAATTTTGTGACTTGTATAAATCAGCTGTGGATAATTTGTGCCTCGGGTTGTTTCTGCATTTGTGTGGACTGGACTGCTTTAGCTGGAACTTCCCCCTACAGAAGCAGTTCCCTGCCGGAGAGATGGAGCTGTCCTGAGAGAAGGCCATCAACACTATGGACAGCTGCTCAGGGATAGCCCTAGTACCACCCTTCATTGTTCCATAGTTCACACAAGCTTCAAAGCCTGCTGTGGAGATTCCGATGGGCCTCAGGGGGATCCTTTTCAGCAGTGGAATTTGGTGCCCACCAAGATGGTGACCTGCCTTGTTAAACTGGAACAAGGAGATGTGTGCCCTTCTGCATTCCTGTGTCTTCTGGACTGCCAATAGACCTTCTAAAAATGGCCTACCACTATCCTGGCCTAGGTGACTCCACTGGCCACCTAGACTGGGCTACAATCCATCCAGCACTGACAGAATGGCCCAGCAAGGGGGCTTGTGCTAGTTTGGGATAAGGCTAAGCTGATTCTACCAACAAAGAGTAGTTGTGGGACAAAAGATATTTAAGAGAAATGATTGGTAAACCCTATGCAATGCAAGCTACAGATGTCACCTTAAGTGCCAGAGAAAGCTGTGATATTTTTTGCCTTCCTTGTTTTATAATTTAATAATTTAATATTGCTTGCATGTGGGAGGGACAAGAATGCTGCAGGTACCTGTACAGATACAGTACAGACTGTATAAATGAATAAGTGGATATAAGTGAATAAAGGAAGAACAAAAGCTATTGGAGGGGAAACGTGTCTTAACTGCTGAGGTGTGCATGTAATCTGTGGATGAATGCTTGCTGAAGCATTACACAATAATGTTAAACTTTGCACCACCAAACATGAGTATGCGGATGACAGTTTTAAACATCTTGAAATTTGCCCAGATATTCTAATCGGAAACAAAGCGAGAGAGCATGGGGAACAGCAAGAGTTCTTTGAACAGACTGTTCTGTGTTCCTAGCTTTTTCCTAGTTCTTTTTCCTTTGTGTTTTTAATCTGTTGTGCAGTTGATAGATTTGACTGGCTGGCTCAGAGATGGAGTATCTGGGAGATTTCACAGGATTTTGAACCTCAAGCCCAGTCAGTCCTAGCCAGCATGCCCAGTGTCTTTACCATTGGGAAACAAGAGCCCTCTCTGCACTTACCTCATTAGTCTGCCGTGAATGCTCTAGTACGCTCCAGGGACAGCAGAACCATTCGCATTGCCAGGAGGGATGCTTCCCCAAAGCGTTACTGGCCAGAAATGTGAACAATCCTTCACTGACCTGGCCGCGTGAAAGCCAGGAATCCTGCCTCCTTGGTGCCTCGATCGCGCACTGCCAGCCACATCACACATTCAGCTACGCACCGGGAGGCCGATGCAGAGGGGTGGGACTGATCCCAGGCATGTGTTGGGGGCCATGCCCCGCTCTTTCCTGGATTGGTCCCTGGCCAGCCTGCTGCTGTGGTGCTGACCTGCGAAGTCCTGCATGATTGCGGCAGCGGCAACCAACTAGCACTGGCAATGCGGCCGCGCTTGCGCAGACGATGTGTTCTCCACCCACCACATGCAGTGAGCTGGAAGATGTGTGAATGGTCGCACTGCCAGACACTGCAAGTAAATCTGCAGTAATGGGCAATTAGTGCACCTCTAGTGAGGGCGGGCATGCTTCTAGGCTGTAGCAGCCTAGCGGACATGCGTTTGCTATTCACTAGATCTGCACTGATTGCTGACTAGGGGCCTAAGTGTGAATTGGCCTCAGGTGCCCATCTTTAACTTCAGGTGAGGCACACAGTGGAGGATTTTATCAAGACGCTTGTTTCCATAATTTTCAGTAATGATTCTGGGCTTGTCTAGGAGTGGAAGCTAATCTGTGTGCTCAGTAGTGTGTGCATGAATTTCTTTTGGGCATTTGATTCGAAATAAACTGAATGTTTGAAAATCCATATTCGTACGAACAGATTGCATTTGAATGTGCTAAAATTCTATTCGATACGAATCTATTTGTATGTATTTGTACGAACATTTGATACGTATCTGCTATGAACAGATACGTATCTGATTCGTTTCCCCAGCTTAACGAATGTCAAACTATTCCTACAATGTCTGGAAACATTTGTATTCGTTCAAATATTAGCATGTGAATATCTTAACATTTGTTTTGAGTTCAAATGTCTGAATTCAGCTGAATTTCACATGTTGCGAATATTTGTTCACGTCCCTCGTGATCAGTAATGTTTGCTGAAACCAGTTCAAGAATTGATTAATGCACACCTGACTGCATTTGTGTGTAAATGTTATTCCAGTGTCTGTCCACTTTCAGAGTAGAACAGCAAAACAGCAAAGTATTTAGTCATTTTCCCCAGCATTATCTAACCCAAAGGTAGATTTTATGAGTTGGATAATGCTGAAAGAAAACAGCTTGTCGCGTTGCTTATGTGTTTTCTCACTCTGAAAGTGGACTGAAGCTGGGGTAAAACTTGGGTGCTAATGCAGCCATAATAGACCTTGTGAACTAATTGATCTGTATTGTCCAAGCTCAGGTTTATCGGGGGAATATTGCTAAAATATGACAAAGAGAAAAGGGCTCTATGCTGTTGTTCAGTATTGAAAACAACTGTAATTTAGGTTCCCAAATGCATATGTTTGGTACTACTAGGGAAAGAACAGGAGTGAGGGCTTTGAATTTTCTCCTGCCTGCCACTTGTAAGTTTTATGTGGTCATCTGTTTTGAGCAGCTGTTTAGCAAAGTCCATGTACTTGCTAGAGGCTTTGGAATAAGGAACAGCAAAGTGAGAGAGGTTGCATCTGCTTTCCTTAGGAGTGGGTTATAAATACTCAAGAGCGGCACCTTTTAAAACCTGAGCTAAATGATAATATTTGTATTTGATTTTTTAAAATGGTTATGTTTGTAATTCAGTTACAATTGTTTTGTTAGTGTTTTTACCTCTCTCCTCGTTGCTTTTTAGTTGGTCATCACTGAGCACATTTAAATCCAGAGATGCTGGAGGAGAATAAAAAATAGTGTGGAAGGAAGTATTTTTTTTTTCAAATGACTCAGTTACCTCTCTGGTGAAAAATAGTAATGCATTCTTTTCCTAACCTCCCATGATGTTCTAAATGTTGACTTGGCAGTAACCTAGCAACTGAACTTAGAGCTATTCCTGCTAGTGCTCTCTGCTAAGATTCCTGCAGTATTTGGTGACCACTGGGACCAGGAGGAGACTTGAAAGTGCTTATTTTGAAAAAGCTGTAGATCTAGTACTCTAGTAATGTGTGTAAAGATGTACATGCAAAATAATTGCATGAATTCAGTTATAGATGCTTTGTTGTATATGATGCCGTGGTTACTTTCTTGTGTTCTTCTAGTAGTCATTTGTACTCACACACATTCGTACCTCCACCGTTTATGCTTTCTAGGGCTGTTTGCTTGCTGTCTTGGATTGCATGGTGCGTTTCTCTTGGAGTTCTTGTTTGCATCTTGCCCCTTGGCCTTTCCAGGACTCTTCCAAAGCTTTTAAACAGCTGGATACTGGCTTGAAGCCAGATTCTATTTTCTTGGCTTTCTCCCAGCTGTCAGCATCTACCCTTCCTGTTCATCTTCGAATGCACAAACTTTGCTTCCAGCAAGACTTCCCTGAATTTGTGCATGTTCATTTGAATATTTGGCAAACGATGTGGCCTTTATTGCCCATATTGGGAGGACATTAATCTTTGCAGACAGAGTGTTGCCTTGTTCACACTTCCCTGTGAGTCTGTAGTACTTGGGTAACTTCTTGTGAGCAGTGAATCAAGTATATATGACTCCTTCTCTCAGATGTATGAGTAATAGGCACTCACAAAGCTTTGGCCTTTTCCACACTAACTAGTATCTCTGAACAATGTGAGACCTAGCCTGTGTCTGGGCCTCTCTCTTCCACCCTGTGATATATACTGCCTCCTGCTACCTTGCTGTGTCCTCAGTGGATGCAACATTGCGTAGTCCAGGGCAGCCAAGTGGCCTCCTAGACCAGGATTCCATCCATGGCTCACCAAAACATCCCAGGGAGGTGTGAGAAGGAGCTTTGTGACTGTTTTAGCAAGGCGATCCATTTCAGTAGCACATCAGATGGTGCTGCTGAGATTGGTCCTAGGCTCTGAGGCCCAGAACTTTAATTTCTCTGGCCACTGCAGTCCTAGCAGCAGGCTCTGAAATTGCCTGTAAGATTCAAGATGGCGTGGATTGGATCAGTGGCTATGCTTTCCAAGTGTGGATGAACTTGGTCTGAGCCTGCTGGATTGCTCCAGCTGGGAATGGCTCCAGTTGGAGTGGTTACAGGTGGACTACTTTACATTCTACAAGTGCAGAAAAGGCCTTTGAAATCTTTCCCTCCCTAGGCCAACTAATGCTATTGACCAACTAGGGAGCTGTCCAGAGTTCCAAAGTTTGTGCAGGAGAGATATTGGAAATTAGAGGTGGATTTGTAAAATCTGCTTAATAGTCTAGTAAAAGGTACACGTGGGGCACTTTGTAGATCCATGAACATGTAGTCCAGCCTCATATAATAAGGTGGTTCTGTTTCAGCAGAAGCATTGGTTGATGTGAAAAAACATTATGCAAGCAGTTGACTTCCCTAGAAACCCAGAGGTTAGGAGAACCATGAGAGAAAACTATATTCAGACCTGAAAACAGAGGCCAACTGAATACCTTCCCCACTGTACAAAAATGGCATCTGGAACAGGGTGCTAAAGGTTTGCTCTCTGACTTTGGAGTTTGAGTGGACAGTTGGTTCAACAATCTAGTCTCCTTGTTCCCATTAACGTGCACTGAAAGGCCAATTTCCCGTTTTAGTTAATGGAAGCTTCAGCTGGGCTGATCAACCCAATGCAAGTCAGTGGATTAAAACTTTGCAATAACAGGAAAAGCATTGGGTTGTAAAAAGAATAGCCACAATTAGTAAATCGTGTCGTGTGCTGTATGGAATTATGTTATAGATTATACTATATTTCTTCTTTAATTGGATATATGTTCACATTGTAATTGTTCTAGAGGAAGTACCAACCTTAGACTTGGTTTAGGATGCTCAAATGACTTGGACCAGGCTTGCCTGCTCCCATTTGTAACTACCTTCCTTAACTCTTGGCACGTCTGGGTCTTCATTACAATTCAGCTAAGAGCTAGAAGGGAGCTCCCAAATTTCCATAAATTTGTCCATAACCCGTTGCCTCCTTTTCAAAAGTTAAATGATACATTCAGCAATTGTGGTGCAATCTTTCACGAAGAAATTGAATTCAATAACGAAGGTGTGGTATCAGGTACAAATTGGTGGCTGAGAGCTGAGCATTGTGCAGCACTCCCAAATTAACCATAAGAATTGGAATGCTAGTGTTATTTGAAATGCATGGACATCATTTCCTTGGCTAATGGCCACTGAGTGGGAAAATTCATGGCAAGAAGAAGAGGAGGAGGAGGAGGAGAGTTGGCTTTTCTACCCGCTTTTCTCACCCAGTTAAGGGGACTTAAAGCGGCTGACAAAGTTTTCTGTTCTTCCCCCCACAACAGAACACCCTGTGAGGTAGTTGCAGCTGTGAGAGCTCAGAAGAGAGCTGTGACTCGCTCAAGGACACCCAGCTGGCTGCATGGGGGAGGGCGGAATCAATCCCGGTATTCCCAGATAAGAGTCCGGCTCCCTAACTAGATCAAACTTGGGTACAGTTCTGTCCCATTAGTAACTTGGTTGCCCATTTTCAGTGATCTGTTTTTCATACTCTTATGCAGGGTTTCCCAAACTATGGGTCACGACCCACTGGTGGGTCGCGAGCGAATATTGAGTGGGCCCTGCCTGTAGAACGACACACCAACCAACCGAGCCTTTATTCATATTGGTAACGGTTAAATTTCCTAGAGATGGGTCCCGAGTTGATAAAATTATATTAGATGGGTCGTAGCCCAGACAACTTTGGGAACCACTGCTCTAATGTACAGTGTATCCACTGTGTACTTACCTTACTGTGGCTTTGATGTGCTTTTGCTTTTTAGCATTCATGATTATATTGTTTTCTCTGAGAGTGGAATTGCCCAGTTTATAATGTGGACAGACCACATCAATTGTGATTCTATCTAAACGCTTTCTGCTATGAACTTCTAGTTTTCTTTGTGTCCTGAATGGTAAAATATAGGCTAAACTTTAATAGAAAACAAGTTACTAAGCCTTTGAAAAAATATTCTTTATTTACACTTACTAGAAGTATGTCTAAATTACTAAAGGACAACAAAATCACTAAATATAAGCATCATATCATTACTTCCACATTCTTAGTGCATTGCAGATTTCTACTATGTAATTTCTTAGTTACTTATCCTTAAATTATACGTACCGAATCCCTTATATATGCTACACAAACTTATTATAATCCATTAGCTATCCCCATCCCATACTATCAAGCTACTAAGTACTTGCTAGAAGCCCAAAGTACAGCCTGAGCCATCTGTCCCCAGTGCAATTCTGTCCTTTTTTTTTTGAACTATGATTAATATCAATTTGACCATTAGAAGCTTGTGTCCAAAAACAACTGGAGTCTCCATCTGTCTCCTCATTAGAAGAGTAGAAAAAGAGTTGGCTTTTATACCCTGCTTTTTTCACCTTTTTAAGGGGACTTAATGTGGTTGACAAAGCTTCTGTTCTTCTCCACACTCTGTGAGGTAGGTGAGGCTGTGAGAGCTCAGAAGAGAGCTGTGACTGGCCTGAGGTCACCCAACTGGCTTTGTGGAGAAGTGCGAAATCAAACTCAGTGACTATGAGATATGAGTCAAGCACTCTTAAGCACAAGGCCAAAATGGCTCACATTGCCTTCCTTGCTTCGGACGCATGCCTGAGCATGGGAGAGGATGCCTGCAGGTATTTTAGCACATCTGGGCAGCCAAGAGAGGAGAGTTCTCTCTAACGAGCTGGGTCACCTACTGGAATGTCAGAGGGTGGGAGGAGGGCTGAGAAAGAGCACTGTTGTCATTTGACTCTGCAGTGTTTTGCTTTTTTCTCCTTCCAAGCCTTTCCAACCATCTTCTGCTCTATGGAGAAAGACCAGGTTCATTTTAGTGTACTAAAACTAGGCTGCTGTTTCTTCCTGAAGTGCTGGAAGACCAGAAGTTTGCACTAGCTTCCTTTTTAATTCTGCGGAGAAATGGTGAGGAAAAGATGGATAAAAAAACACAAACTCTGTTGTACAATAGAACCAGGAGTCACTCTATAAAGTTGTTGGGCAGGAAATATATCAGAGATACTTGGAAAGCACCAAAATTAGCCAAATGGAGTGGAAACCCATCAACATCTCCAGGACCCTTGCCCAGGTGAGCATCTGAAGAAGCAGACGTGTCTATGAAAGCTCATGCTACCAACCCTTCTCCTGTTAGTCTCCAAGTGCTACTAAGTACCTTGTTGGGCAGGAAAGTTAGGACTGAAAAAAAGAAGTATTTTATCACCCATAGAGTCATTGGTTTCTGGAGGTGGTGATGGTTACTAGGCTTTAAGAAAGGGTTAGAGGAATTTATGAAGGTCTGAAGTATCAGTAGGTACTAGAATGGATGCCTACGTACTGCCTTCAGGTTGGAAAGATAGAAGGATGCCTCTGAAGGCCATTTACAGGGACTTGAGAGCAGGTGAAGTTTCGCTTTGGTCTTCTGCTTGAAATTGCCCAGCAGGAATTGGGCATTATTTAGCAAGGCTTCTCATACATTCTTATGTTTGATGGGTCTCAGTGCTTGCTGCATGATCTAGATTACCTGGTTATAATATTCATGCTGTGTTTTCTTGTCACTGAAAATATTGATGCAGTTCATGATCAAATGCAAAAGCTGCTTTTGCTTCAAAGTTGATGAGACAGGTCTAAGTTTGCCTAACCTTTTTCACAGTAAATATTTGTGCTTTTTCAGTCCTTCTACTCTTCCTGTGAATACCTTTAAAACAGTTCTTAAAGCCATATATCTCCCACGCTATTTAACACTGATATGAAGCCATTGGGAGAGGTTATCAGGAGATTTGAAATGTGGTGTCATCAGTATGCAGATGTTACGCAGCTCTATGCAGATGTTACGCAGCGGTTGAAGTGCCTGACAGGTGTCTGGAGGTGGTAATGGGCTGGATGATGGTCAATAAATTGAAGCTGAATCCAGACAAGACAGAGGTGCTGTGTGTCCCAGGGTCTTGGGTCCGGGCAGTCAGGAGATACCCTGTCCTTGATGGGGTTGCAATGCCCTGGAAGGGACAGGTGTGTAACTTGGGGGTACTCCTGGACTCTGTGCTAACACTTGAAGCTCAGGTGGACACTGTGGCCAGGAGTGCCTACTCCCAACTATGGCTGGTACGTCAACTGAAGCCTTTTCTGGATAGGGATGACTTGACCACAGTTATTCATGCTCTGGTAATCTCTAGATTGGACTATTGTAATGCACTCTACATGGGGCTGTCCTTGAAGACGGATTGGAAGTTGTAGCTAGTGCAAAATGCAGCCGCTAGAGTGCTGACTGGAACAGCTAGCCGGACGCATATCATGCTGGTTTTAAAAGGGTTGCATTGGCTGCCAATTCACTACGGAGCCCAATTCAAGGTGCTGACTCTGACTTATAAGACCCTAAATGACTTGGGCCCCAAATATCTAAAGGAACGCCTTCTCCCATATCGACCTGCCCGTGCCTTAAGATCAAGCAGTGAGGCCCTTCTGGTTGTCCCACCGCCTTCAGTAGAGAGGCTGGTGGGCACCTGGGAGAGGTCCTTTTCAGTGATGGCCCCCAGACTATGGAATAATCTCCCTCTTGAGGTGCATCATACCCCTTCCTTGTATATATTTAGGAAGGTGGTGAAGACGCACCTCTTTGAGCTGGCTTTTGGCTGAGGTGATTATGTTTCTCCCTCTGTACAGACACCATTATTTTAAATATGGAATGTACTGTCTTAAAATTTGTTGAATTTTTAAAGTGTTTTTAATGCGTATCTTGTTTTTATCTGTTGTTTTAATGGTTGTTACCCGCCCAGAGACCTTCAGGTATGGGGTGAGATAGAAATGTAAATAAATAAATAAATAAATAAATAAATAAATAAATAAATAAATAACTCACTGTGTCTTGGATCTGTCGGATTTGATCTGAAGGTGGGAGACACTTGTGTTTTTCTAACAGCATATTAACAGCGTTTCTTGTAAGCTGCCTTTAAATGGAAAAAAGTATATCGCTAAGAAACCTATTGCTAAGAATTAGAAAAAACAAGAAACTCTAAAAACGGTTTATTAAATTAGTTGAGTGGTAAATGAACTTAACACATATACGTCTGACTCCATTTACACATTTCATGAAGTTGTGTTCCTTTATCTTCCATGGTTAAATGCCTTCTTCAATAATAGTGCCTAAATAAAATTCTAATTTTGTTCGTTTTTTGGTCACAATCTCTGCTATCATTGTCTTTAACTGTATAATTCAATTGTTAATGGAATGTTTTGGCTCGTTAAAATGTTTGTTGCTTTACTATTTCACCATGATATTTGTTACTTTACGTTTTCTCAATAAAGCTTTGGGGATAAAATGGGGAAAAAAGTGGTATATACCTACCTTAAATGAAATAGCGTAGACCAGATAACGTGTCCAGAGAATTGTTAGTGGTCTCTTCTTAACTAGTACATTTTTTTTAAAGTGTGTTTTGCTATACATATTTAAACAAATAATTCAAAGCTCAAAGGCCTGTTACAGGCAAAATTACTATATACCAGTATGCTAACTGCTGTAGAATAAAGGTCCAGTCAGTAATACCTCCCAAGGTAAATCACATTATTGAAAGTTTCTGGGGTTGCATTAAATCAGGGGAGTCACTTTTGGCAAGATGTATGATGGGAAAAGTATGCTGTATCCCCCCCCCCATGTTATTTAAGGGGTGACAGTGTTTGGAATAATGCACAATGGTTAAAGGATTCCACCTCCAGAGATCTTGGTAGCTTGAAGGAATAGTTAGTCCTTCAGGCAGAGTTCAGAACTTTATATGTTGTTTCCACAGCCTTTAGCAGCCGGTACAGTTGTGTCAGTACAAGCTTAGCATCCATGTGGGACCCCTTTTCACTTTGATGCAGTAGCTGTAGTTTTTGGACCACACGAAGGACAGCTTTCTGTGAAGAATGAATCGGAGGGGTTAGCCTATTTCCCTTCTGAAACAGTCATAGGCCATTTCTGCACTTACCTGATCTGGCAGGCAGCAAGGAAAGTTCCTGGTGTTGGAGACCTTGGGGTTTGTGTGTCCCACCTCTGGGGTGTCCACTGGGGTGCCACTGAAGTAGATCTCCTGCTAAACTGGAACATGTAGGTTTGTGCCACATTCACACACCTTTGTGATCTGGTTTATTAGGCACTAGTCCACTGAAAGACTTTTTAAAAAAAATTATGCTGGTATCCCAAACTAGGTGGCCATTTTGGGCTATTGCCAGTATGGATAAGGTATTCAGGCAGGGTGTGTGGCCTCCCTTACACCACACCAGCATGCAGAAGGGAGACCTCTGGATCCCTCTGTGAAGCCATCACCAAGACTCTGCTTGTGGTCGTGCATGGCATCTCTTGGTTTGGAAGCAGGAAAGGAATTCAATAATATCTTTGATAATTATGATAATATCTTCATAATTATGAAACTAGTGGGATCAGGCCTTCTAGACACACTCAATCGCATTAAGATCGATATAGTCCTTTGGGGCATCCCACAATGCAAGTGCTAGAGAGCGACATATATTTAGTGCTGCTCCTTTGTTTCATATGCAGCCATGCATGGGATCGCTCCAGTGAGCATTCCCAGCTTGCTGTTTTAAGTGGATGCATGGTAGATGGTATCCAAAGGCAGGAGCACGCATTCTCAAAAGGTTTTCTGAAGGAGTGATCACAGCTGATTAGTCCCAAATAAGGCTCTCAGCTCTGATTGTAATCTCTCTAGATAATTCATTTCTCCCAAGAGGATCTGCAGTCTCAAAACCATGCTGTGTAGTATCTTCATACTAATTATTATGGTTGTACAAGGAGAATTCATGTGCTGAGTAGCTCTGCAGTTGCTTCTTGTCTGGTAAAACTGTCAGATAATCATCCTTTTGTGAATAAGAAAACCAGGGAAACAGGTCCCACTGAATCAAAAGTGTTCATCACATGCAGAACAGTCTGTGTTTCTCTTGCCCCGTTTTTGCACTTACCTTTGGAAACTCGGATTTAGAAGGTACAGATCTTTGTGATGGGATCCTACCTTGAATCAGGTCCTGAAAGATCCGGAGAGGACCCCATATATTTTCTTGGGCCCTTATAGCACCCAGTTGCAATGGGTTCTAAGTGGGGCACCGTGCAGATGCCTTAGCACCCATTCCAATGCTCTGTTTAGCCAGAGCCAGAAGGGCCACTGGTGGTGCGGCATGATTGGCCAATGCCAATGCCACTCAAGGCATCCTTCCACCAAGAGAGGGTGTGTTGGAGATTCATGCCCTTGTAGCTGCTTACTGTGGCAACTATGAAGCCTGTGCACAGTTACAAAGTCTGTGTAGGCCTCCGTAGCTGTCAGTGGTGGGGCAGAGCTGGCACCACCTGCGTGCACAGCTCTGCATCTGCATGGCTGAAGACTGGATTGAGGACACCATTAAAGGGGTCCACAGTAAATCCAGATTTAAGGGCCCAAAGGACCCATTAAATCTGGATTTCTCCAGCACTCGTGGGGACAGGGCCTTCAGGATGGTGCCCTAATGGGGTCCTAACAGGGTCTTGCTTGGGGACAGGGCATGCCTGATCGGTACCAATTAGGTTCCAAATGGGGTCTTAATTGGGTCTTCAGTGCTAGTGTGGAAACATCCTTGGTCCTCCTACCTGAGGGCGGAGCAAAGACCTCTGAAGATGGATATCGCAGCTATATCTGAAAGCTTATGGGTTCTCAGAACAAGAAACCTGGAACACGGCATAACAACCCCAAATCTTCCTCAAATGAGATATTTCAAAGCGGTTTACTTCGAATTTACCTACTGCGGAACGATCAACACTCACCCTGCAGTTTCAGGTGAATTCAAATGTTCCCACCAGTCCAGACAGGACGGCGGGAACAGTGAACGAGAGTTGAGCTTTCACATGATGCGCGCCTCAGTGCGCATGCCGAGTATCACAGCTTTCTCTAAGAAAGCTGCAGGGAGGTTGCTTGAATCTGGGCAGCGCCTCATGACTTCACAGCGTATTTTCTTATTACAGCGGATTTTATTCTGTTAATCTGGATACAACCCTTGTTTCTGCAGGGTACATGATATACCTCAAGAAAGCTTTATTTAAAGATGTAAAAAAAAAGGACTAGTCTTTCTCTTTCTCAAGTTCTAAGTCTTGAGGCTGAAACGCTTTCCTTAGTTGAAAAGCGGCTGCTTGTTTTCTTTGAGAGCTTTCTCTTTTAAGTTATTTATTTATTTAGAAACATTTTTATACTTTTCGTGAACGTGTCAGTTTAGGTTACAAAGTATAAAAAAAGGTTAAAAGTATGTTAAAAGTAACACCAGGAGCAGGTATCAAAAATACCAGAAGAAGTTGGGATAAGGAAACAGAATGGGCAAAAAGGCCATTACAGTTGGACCCTCATATCCACTGATTCGGTAACCACTGTTTTAGTTAACCAGCCCCCCTCCTCCGTGGACGCCATAAAGGAAAAGCACCCAAAACTGGATGGCCTATTTCAGCCTCTGTAGAGCATTGGAATAAGCGTGTGACGCCATCGGAGCCCGTCACGAAATGTAAAGGGGCACATGGGAGGTGGGCAGAAGCCATCTGGTGGTATCGCACACCTATTCAGATGCTCCCCAGAGACCAGAATAGGCCTTCTGGAGGCTAGAAAAGCACTTCTGGTTCTGGGATTGCATGACCCCAGAACCGGAAGGCCTGTTTGTGATTATCCACGATTTAAGGTAACCACGCTAGGAGCCCGAACGTATCCCCAACAGATACTTGAGGAAAGTGTGAGTGGAAAAGTAGAAGTTCAGTCAGTAACTACTGAAAGGATGAAATAGTAAGCTTCTCTTCTTTGGTCTAGTGGTTAGGGAGCCAGACTCTTATCTGGGAATACCAGGTTCGATTCTGCCCTCCCCCTTGAAGCCAGCTGGGTGACCTTGGGGTAGTCACAGTTCTCTTCTGAGCTCTCACAGCCCCACCTATCTCACAGGGTGTTCTGTCATGGGGAGAAGAATAGAAAACCTTGTCAGCCACTTTGAGTCCCCTTAAATGGGTGAGAAAAGTGGGGTAGAAAAGCCAACTCCTCCTCCTCCTTCAAGTTTAGGGGTGGGATCATTCCAGAGGATATTTACTGATAATTTTTCCTAAAACAGGAAGGAGAAAAATGTCCTTAGATTGAACATATCCTAAGGTGCAAGGTATAGTTCAGGCTGTTGAATTCAACAGTGTTTTTTGATAGAGTGGAACATGGATGTCCATATCTAGAAGTGTTTGTATTTGCTCTTGGCTTGGATATCTTGGGAATATACATTTCATATCAAATTTCTTTTCATCCTTAGAAATGTAAAAGCAGATTCAGAGCCTTAAGTTTCAGGATTTGCTCTCATTCTTAGGACATGGACCCCCTCTAGTGGTAGCTCTTAAAATATGAAAGCTTAATGCTGTACTTGGTTTTTCTATTTTTGTGGGCATGTTTAGAACAGCAAGTTGTGTGGAAATAATCTTGAAAGAAACACAATATCTACTTATTGCTAAAAGCATGCTACAGGAAAAAAATGTTTTATGAATACTAAAAACCAAACAAACCCAAGGTACTTAAATGTATTTAGGTAGTATAACCTTGGGTGGAAAGTCTTACTGTTTTACATATCCTCGTAGCTCATTGTTCTTTCTTCCATGGCTGAATTGTCCCATAAAACCCACAAGCATCTCCTCCAGAATGTTTAAAATGTCAGGAGTAGAAGAGGGAAAAGGACGTTATTTCCTGTTGCTGGCAACCCAAAAGACATGACCCCAGAATTTCTTGACATCACACAGTAGAATGAAGGCCCTCCATTTTCACGTAAGCCCACTGTGCTGGCTGTTTCCTATTTTCTTCTAAGAGAAAGGAGCCCTGCTGGATTGAGCCAGAGACCATTTAGGCAAGCATCCTGGCTCACACAGTGGCTCATCAGTCTCAAGTAGAAGATGAAGGCAAAACTTTCACCTGCTCTCAACTCCCTGCAAATGGCCTTTAGAGGCATCCTGCCCGTCTCTCCATCCTGGATGCGGTGTCTAGGCATCCATTCTAGTACCCATTTCATCCACTAAAGTAAACAGAACACCTTCAACAATATGGGATGTACTGTTGTATATGTAATTTCTTTAATGGCATGTCATATCTACCTCAGATCTTTAAGCCATTCTTAATTATGGTTTAACCAGATTTTTAATGTTTGGTGTGATCTGCCCAGGGAACTCAGAGTTGAAGGAGTGGAGTTAAAATGCATGTATATAAATAAAACGTCTCCCAAGATTTTATTTTAACAATGATTATATAAAAGCTGTGTGCACTGGATCAGACCAGCTCCTCTTCATTGTCCTGCAACTCTGCTTCCCAGGTATCAACTGTGCTGGGAAGTAAAGAGAAGGTTGTGCCTGACCTGAGGATAGTTTGCCAAGCCATGCCTTCAGTCACTGGGCAAAGCTCATGCTGGAAAGCAGAAGTGCAGGGTTATGGGGTATGGGATGACTCAGTAAAAGTGCATGCTGGTCTTTATGCATTGTTAAAGAAGCCATCTCACTCTTCCAGGGAAAAGGTTGCCCTAGTGGTCTCTTTCTGTGGCCCAGAGATTCTTTGTTGGGTCCCATAGTATACTGAAGTAATAGGCAGTGATGGTGAACCTATGACACAAGTGTCACAGGTGACACACCAAACCCTTTTGGGTGACAAGCAGTGTCACCCCGGCACCTGGGCATGTTGTTGCCATTCGGTATCTTGTAGGCCACAGGCCACTGCTGGCTTGAGGCCTACAAGATACTGGGAGCACAGGCACAATGTCTGTGTTTGCCAAAGGAAGCGTGATGGGGTCGTGTCATTGTGCTGCCAGGTTACGCACAGTACGTTTGGGCTCCTGGGAGCTAGAGGACTGAAGACCTGTATACAGCAGTGGTGGCTTTACTCACAATTTTCTCCTCTACGTACTTTTGTGAGACCTTATTCTCAGTGTTAAATAATATTAAAACCCATAAAAGAAACCGACTGACAGATGAAGTTAGTAGCGCTTGCTTGAGCTTGAAGTGTACGAAATAGCAACGTTCAATTGAAGATTCAGCAAATGAAAATCAGCAGCAAAAAAGTCACTAATGTAAAGGATTATTTGTTTTTGCTTTCAATAAATACACATATCAAAAATATAACTTTTTTTTTTACTAGAGCTACAAATATCACAAAATTATGGATATTTCTAGATCTGACATGGCACCCGAGTTAAGCTAGGTGGTTTTTTGTGTGTGCAAATTTTGACACACAGTTAGGATGAATTTGGAGATTTGTACACTAATCGAATGTCACCACATTCGTACATTAATATTTGTATGAATACAAATGTTTTGAAACATCCATGCGAATAGTTCAGACATTAGTTAAACTGGGGGGGGGGAATCTGAGGGGGAAACCCCACTGGAGAATCAGAAAGAGAGACGTGAGGGGTTTGTCTTTGAGACAGGAGGGGAAGGGAAGCAGTTTCAGAGAAAGAGAGAAAGGCGACGTGTGTTTGCGTGTAAGACTAAGAGACAGGAGATTGGAGAAACAGAGAGACAGAGGTGAGAGGTTTGTCTTTAAGACAGGAGGGGAGGGAAAGCAGGTTTGAAGTAACAGAAGCAAGGGATGTGTGTGTGTATGTGTGTAAGATAGGAAGGGGATCTGTATCTGTTACGTATGTAATTGTATAGGATACCTATCCAGGATACGTATGCATTCGGATATTCGTACAAATTCATACGAATACATTTGTATCAAATAGAATCCTACCACATTCGAAGGGGATCTATTCGAACGAATACAAATTTTCTAACATTCGATTCCTTACGAATCGAGTGCCAAAAACCCATTTGTGCGCATCCCTAAAATGAACCCACCTGCCAGCCACCTCAAAGCTGTCTCAGAGGAGCTTCCTGCCCCTTCATGTGAATGCAAACTTTGTAGTTTGGATCTAGTTGGTTCCTGGATGGTGACTGCTATTAGCCACATCTACGTTACCTTGGATACTATGATGCAAGAGAAATAGGATATGAATATGAGGATTAAAAATGTGCATGCTAGGAACTAAGGAGTTGTTGACTTAGAGAAGAGTTTGCTAATTTTGTTGGTTGGACTTTCCTGCCTCCAAGGGCTAGGAGCACTGAAATGTGTCTTTCTGTGTCCTGGATCCGGTGCACTTGTCTGTTTATAGAATTGATTGAACAAGTCCACCCATAATTCCAGTAAGGGCCTCCCTGATTGGTATCATGCTCCATCTAAAGCCAATCAAGTGAATTGAGGGGGCAGGAGGCTCATAGATCACTTTTAAGGGTCCATGCAGAAATGCTTTAGAGGGAAAGGAAAGTAAAAAAGCAATTTTAAAGAAAACCACTCAATCTAAAAAGACGTGCTTTAAGGCAGCAGCAGCTCTTACAGTGCTACGTTTATAATTACAATGTGAGGAAGCAATTTCTGTGTGGGGTATTGTTTTGTTTTCATTTTATAGCTGGCCTGCTTAAGATGTTTCTTTTTTCTTACAGAAGAAAGCATTCAGGAAGCTTTGCCAGTGAAGAAAAGTTTGAGTGAGAAAGTATCTCTCTACAGAGGTGATATCACTGTGCTTGAAATTGACGCCATAGTTAATGCTGGTAGGTGTTAAAATATATTAGATTTTGTATTGATGTTTTTCCAGTGATGGAGTGTTGAACCAAACGCACCTAGACTATTTCCCGTGTACAAGAAAGTGGATGTACAGAACCATATGCATTCATTGGAAAACATACTCTTCACTAGGGTGTTGTAAAGTACAGTATTTGTGTTCCTTAGCATGGCTAACTTTATCCCATTTATTGCAGTTACCCATACATCCAGTTATTAAGAGATTTTGTTTAAAATACCTACATGTCATGTTCGTTAAAAGAAAGTTAATAGTTTTAGATCCAGTTTTCTATTGTGGATTTTTGACCATAGTCAGTAAAATCTGGTTTTGATCACACAGTGTATTTGCTTTAGCCAGTTTGTCAAGTGAAACCATGTGGAAGAAGCATTGTTGGGTACAGAAGGACTCTCAGTACCAGTGCTGTGTTCGTTGGAAGTTGTGCTGTGGAACAGTGCTGTGTTCCTGGAATAGAGCTACTGTGTTACATTGACTGGGCTTAAAAATGGGACTAAAAACACAGCAAAGGAAAGGAGCATCCACACTGGGAAGGCCTGAGTGAAAATGAATGCCTTTGAAAGGAACCTAACAGATGTAACTGTAATTACATGTAGTGTAGCTGATCCAATCTGTGAATCAATGGCTAATAGTGTATTGTTTATAATATATTGTGCTGTTCGTCATTCATTAGTTAGATTTGGAATAGGGGATTGGATTGGACTGGATTGTGTATTCAGAGCTGGGAAGGCTAGACAATGCTTCAATTGTGCCCCCTTACATCACCTTCAGCTGCTTTGGCATGGGTATTTCCCTCTCAGTTTTATTGGTAATTTGAGACTAACTTTGAGTGGTAAAAATGCCCAGGCTAGTGTAATGCTAACCTTATCATAGTCTGTAAGTTTCTTCTGTAGCTCAGCACTGACTGACCAAACAATGGTCCATTAGACGTTGCTGAATTGCAGGTGAAATAGCAGTAGTCTTCTAGTAGCTTCTGTCTGTATGATTAAGGCTGGGTTTCCCTGGACCACTATTTTCATTATCTATAATATACTAGAGTAATGTTTATATAAGTGAACTGGAAAATTAAGCATGAGAGGAAATGGTACTGCCAGAAGACCCCTAAGCAGTGGTGGGCATGTGGGAAAGCCTGCTGGTCTCTGATATATTTTCTGCAAACCTGCATAATGTATCTTCTGTTTTCGACAATAAACAGAGGGATATGCTGTGAACCAACTCTAGGTGTGAGGCTGACTTTCTGTTTGCTAGGCGGTAATTCTGACACTTTCTCATCTGTAAATCTTTGGGATGGAGTCTGGTCATTAGAGTATTGTTGGATAGCAAGTGTTTTCAAGAGATGAGACTTTTAGGGATGTGTATGAATATTCGTAACATTAGTTATTCATACAGATTTGTACACATTCTACATTCGTACACAAATTGAATGTTACAACATTCGTACATTAACATTCGTATGAATAGTTCGCACATTCATTAAACTGGGGATACGTATCGAATATGTATCGATACATATGTTTTGGTATAGGATCCATATCCAGGATCCATATGAATTTGTATTGGATATTAGTACGAATACATTCATATTGAATAGAATCCTGCCACATTCAAAGAGGATCTATTTGAATGAATACTAATTTTCTAACATTTGATTCATTATGAATTAAATGCCAAAAACCCATTTGTGCACATCTCTAGACTTCATGGCTTGGAAACTTAGATAAAATAGTTTGTCTTCCAACTGGTTTCCCTGTTGGTGAAATTATTGGTATAAATTTTTTAACAGTTTTGCCTCCATTTTGTGTATATTTTCAGGAGTTCATTATAATACTTTTCTGTAATTTTACAGTGAGAAATTCCTTCCTTGCAAAAAATAAAATAAAATCCTATCAGCTTAGTGTTTTAAGAGGAGACCTGATTGAAGTATATAAAATTATGCACGGTATAGAAAAGGTTGATAGAGATAATTTATTTTCGCTATCTAGAACCAGGGGGCATTTTATGAAGCTGATGGGTAGGAGAGTCAGACCAGACAAGGGCAAGTATTTCTTCACTCAGTGGGCCATCGGTTTATGGAATTTGCAGCCAGAAGAGGAAGGGCTAAACAAATTTATTGATGACAGATGTATCAGTGGCTAATAGAATGGATGCCTAAGTACATTTTTCAGGCCATGGGAACAAGCAGGATTTTTAAAGGCCATTTGCTGGGATTCTAAAGCGGGAGAATATTTTCCCTTGTCTCTGCTTGAGATGCCAGCGGGCAATTGGGGGCCCACTGTGTATGACAGAATGCTGGACTAGATGGGCTGTGGCCTGATCCAGCAGGGCTCCTCTTAGGTTCTTATAAGCAATTGGTGGGCCACTGTGTGTGGCAGGATGCTGGACTAGATGGGCTGTGACCTGATCCAGCAGGGCTCCTCTTATGTTCTTATGTACACTGCATAGGGCAGAAAGTTTTCTTGGATGACTTTTTCTGCGGCTTCATTTGACCTTCAGGGTTTGTTTGCTGCATCTTAATTTTTATGAAGCCTCACATTTCTGTCAAGCCAAAATTAAACTTCAAGGTATAGGTAGGGTGTTTATATATTGGAACTGTGAACTGAATATATTAGCCATGAATTATGTTTAAATGCATGTGTTAGTATAGTCTGTTGACTAACTGAGCTACACCTTTCCACATGAACTTGTTAATGCATAATCAGTCACTGAAGTTGCCATGAATTTAAAGCTTAATGAACAGGTGAGGGAGAAGAAGAATTTAAATCCGAAATTGATCTGACAGCTTATCACTGATTGCTAATCCATTTCATTTGGCAACATAATTTATCACACAGCTAGAATTTGCACCTTGTAGGTTTCTAAGAGAAAATTAATTCAAATGCATGCCCAGTGATATTGGGTTGAGCCGGCAGTTTGAAGACTGCAGCCGCACTGAAGAGTGAAAGACAGTGTGGGAGGGATAGAGACAGTTGCTATGAATAACCATTTTGACTCATCGGAAGCAGAGAACAGAAATATGGATGGTCTTATGATTTCATTTTTGAACACATTATTTCATACGTGAGAGGCAGAACTGAAACGTTACATCTTTTCTTTATATGTCTATAAATTATGCCCCACATTGTCTGCAAGGGTAAAGAGATGTGTCTTCACTAGACTTCTGAACACATATAATGATGGTACCTGTCACCCCTCAGAGTGGAGGCTGTTCCACAGTCTCAGATCTGTCACTGAGAATGGACTTCCAGGTATCCCCACCACCGTAATTATTGAAGATGTGGCACAGACATTGATAGGTACACATAGGGCACAGATAGGTTTATAAAGGAGAAGCATTTCTTTATATATTTTGGGCCCAAGACATTTATGGCTTTATAATTTAAAGCTAGTACTTTGAACTAGCACATAGGCAGCCAGTGCAGTTCTTTTAAAATCAGCATGATATGCATCTGGCTAATAGTTCCAGCCCTGTGTAGAACACATTACAATATTCTAGTCTGGAGGTTAGCATAGCATGGATCACTATAGCCCAGTTTTCATGATGTAGGAAAGACTGAAGCTGGAGAAGTAGTTGGAGATGAAGGTAAGCACTCCTGGCTACCACTGCTGTCTTTGGGTACCTCACTCCACATCTCCTGATGTTTCCCAGTGGCTTCATGTGAATGTTAAACAGCATAGGGCACATAACTGATCCTCGAGAAACTCCACTTGAAGAAGAGTTGGCTCTTATACCCCACTTGTATTATCTTTACAGATAGGAGATTACAATGTACTGTACTCCGTAGCCTTTCCAGGAGGATGCTGTGGTCAATGGTATTGAAAGCCCATGAGAGATCCAGATGGACCAACAGGGTAGCACTCTTCCTATCTTTCTCCCAGAGAAGGTTATCAGCCAGCACAACTAAGGTAGTTTCTGTGCCATAATCAAGCATGAAGTGAGATAGAAGTGGTCTTGATAATCAGATAATCACACTTAGGCTGGTAGTCAGCAGTTAGTGAACATCTTGGGAAGAGCATTTGTGCTCCTCCAAATGTGCCCTGAAATTCCCAGAAGTTCACTAATTGTTGATTAGGTGTGGAGCATGAATTCATGCTCCACACCTTAACCAACCTTAACCCTAAGCTTACCTAGAGCACCCAGGTAGTGGCCATTTGCACCTCTTCCAGTGCTCCGGGGTTGTCTGAGGTGCCACACAAGCACACTGGCACCTCAGTTGATGCGACTGCACATGTGCAGAGTGTCAGCATCGTCATGGTAATGACACTGATACACACATAGTCGCAGAGAGTGCTGCAGCCAAAATGGCAGTGCCCTGGAGAGGACCAGCCCCACAATCCAATCAGATAAGTATTTGATCACGTGAGGAGGGGGGAGAACAGCTAAAGTTGACTAGTGCTCCAGGTGCAAGCAATAGTGAACATTGGTTAACCACGCTCCTTTCCCGTCCAGCAGACAGGAAGGGAAGTGTGAAATCTATCATTTGAACAGTTGCACTCTCTCCAGTAAGGGCAAGGATCCAGATAGCATGTAGTTGGCCAAACCTCACCAAAGCTTGTTCACATTTCCAGTCCATAACAACTGAAACTGTTTCAAAATAAATGGATCATGCAGTTTTCTAGAATATCAACGATTCAGATTGTGATTGGACATAAGAAATTAGCCTGCTATTTAAGTGTCTATCATAAAGTGTGCATAATATTGAAAACAAGCTTACAGGTGTGTAATTTGTTTGTTTCGTCATTTTACCTTTGTTAAATAGTGGAATTATCAATGCTCTGTTCCATCCAGAAGGAATTCTGCTAGATCAGTTTATGGTAATAATTAAAGCTGCCAATAAGGAGGGCCACCAACCCAGATTTCATTTTATGGTTTTGATTAGTATATAATTCCTCCCTCGTGCTTTAGGTGATTTAGCACTCTGAATTAATTTGTGGATCTCTTGGATGGATACAAATTCTCATTTGGGAACGTTGTTTAAATTTAATTTGGTTAGCAGTTTCAGTAAGGTGACATTGTCCTGTGAATGTTCATCTAAAATGCTCCCTCACTTTGGTGAAATACAACATTCAAGAGTTGCTGCTGGTGATTAGCATGCCCCAGAGGTCTGATTCCAGAAAATTTTGGAATTATTAGACATTGAGGCTTTTCTAACTAAGGACCAGATGCTTCATTCTTCATTGTGCTTCTTGCATCCTTTATTATATATGTTTTTGTAAGTTTTAAGAACTCAAGAAGAGAGGTTTGTGAAATTCTTTCTGGTTTCATAGAAATGTAACATCAAGTCAACTGAAAGAAAATCTAGATCTTTTAATTTTCCGCTTAATGGAATATGCTGAGTGATTCTTAATGTTTACTAATTAAAGAAAATGAATAGTCTAAAGCTATAATTCTGTCAACAGTAAAGTATTTCTTCATTATGTCTGATCTGATCTTCAGAGTCTGTGGGGCATTCAGTATTGCAAGCATTCAAGTGTTCAATTACCATGAACATATAATTCTGATTTTACTACTATCTTCACAAATTATCTCTTGTTGATCATGCAGAATCAGATGGAAATTCTGATTTTTAATTAATAACTGAGGTGTCAATGATTTGGGGCTGCTAAACGTTCTTAATCTAATTTTACGTGAGTTTGTGGTAGAAGCAGAGAAGAAGAAATTAAAGAAGTCCAGGACACCTGAACTTCTACAGCTTGAATAGGTGGATTTATCAGGAAAATCCTCTACAGAGCCAGGCCTTCCATTTCTGTGCATATGGCTCCTGACTCGGGGATTGCAAAGCCTGGATGGATAGTTGCGCACACAAACCCAGAAGCGAATGAGTGAATGGACTTTATTGATTAGTCATATAACCATATCAAGTTTACAAAAGATAACAAACCCAGAAATGCTTTTTCAGCCTCCTAAGAGCACTGAAATAGGCCCAAGGATGCCACCGCGGCCTCCCCAAAGGTAAGGGAGAGTGCCGGAATGAAACAGGAGGCTGCCATGCCTTGGGGACCCAAAAATCACTTCCAGGTTTGTGTGTGCAGCTTCCCATCCAGGGATTGTACAACATGGTGGGAGCTGCGCATGCAGACCCAGGTGTGCTTAGGAGAAAAGCACGCAGCGGTGCAACAAAAGCTAAGTGGGAAGAGAAGAGTGGGGGGGGTGCCTTGTTTCATGCACAAATATTCCTATGAATATTTGTGCAAAAATATGAAGCCCCCCACATTCGGTGCGGGGAATCCGTCTGAAGTCGAATATTCCCACATTTGATTTGTATTGAGTAAAATGTGGGAAACTGGCTTTGTGCACCCCTATTTATGAGCCACACTGCCATGTTTAGGAGTTTCCTACTATAAAGATTCCTTACTCCAGTGTTTCCCAAAGTGTGGTATGCATAACCCCCAGGGGTACAGGAAGAGTTTGGTGGGGGTACGCGTTGCATCCGAGTTTGGTGGGGATCACATGGGAATATCCACTGCACCGTGCTTAGCTGCACCCACAGAACAAGGAAAGAAATAGGTGCGTATCACAGTTTTTACATGGGAACTGGGGCCATCATACATCGTATCGCAGCTCGTTATGGCAGGAACTTCTGCACATCCTTCGCACAGCTCGGGTTCAGCCATTTTTAAACTGCAGGAACATTAACAGTTGACGTTGAGTCACGGAGCTGTTTAAATGCCGGAGAATTGCAGTGTTATCTAACAGTCTTGTGAGGCGTGACACGGTGTGAATATACTGCACTTCGTTACAGAGACAACTTACTTCTTTAATAGTTAGTTCTGGGCGCCTGTTATCGTGCTTTAGTAAGTTCCACTGATTTTGATTATTTTTATAAAATACACTTTTTATCCCTAATGTTTTTTATGAGGGGTACTCACTGTTACGAAAATTATAGAAGGGGCGCACAGATGTCAAAAGTTTGGGAAACACTGCCTTCCTCTGATGCCATGAAAAAACTTAGTCCACACTTAAGTCCCTCCCTTATCCAGCTCACGAAGACCTTTCTCTGTGCTCTCATCCTCATCTTTCTCATGTTCCATTCCTGTTTGAGAGCCAGTTAAATCCACTAGCTATTTACGTCAGCCCTGAGCCTCTGCTTCCGATCGCCTAATTGCATCTTTTGGGAATGTTTCCCCAAAGGATGGTTCCAAACCTTCACAAGATGCTTGGCAGTTGCAGCAAAGATGTCAATCATGGCAACAAGTTTTGTTTTCCTTTGGGACATGGAACTCAAACTTCTTCCCTACCAGTAGGGCTGAAAGACAAGCTGTGAGGCACTATTCAGAATCTAGCTCTGGCCTTCATCCAGCTTTCTCCCTTATAGTGCCCTCTGAGGCAGGTGTCTTCATGCTGCCTGCTGACAGAAACAGCTCTTGTTTTCTTATCAGGGGGGGGGGAACATCCCCTTCCCTTTCTAGTTACATGAATACAGCTGACATCTGTGGAGTGGTTGGTGAAAAGCTGTTGTCAAAAGGTACATTAGAGCGCATCTTGCTAGAAGCATAAGTGAATTTCACTAGATTGCAGGAGAAATCTTTTTCAGTTTCCATAGTAAGAATAATACTGTTTCATTTTTTTAAAAATCCTCATGACGAGTGACTTCTGTATATGGGTGTTTTTCCACTGTCAAAAAGTACCCATTTTTGCACCCATTTAGGACCCATTTCAGTGTGAGCCGGATGATCCCATTTCCACCACAGCACCCAATTGGAGCCCGATTGTTTCCACTGCCGTGGGGGAAATCTGGATCTAATGGGTACATTTTGGCCTTTAATCCAGATTTTCTGTAGACCCCATTAATGGGGTCTACAATGGGGTCTTCTGCCAGAAAATCTGGATTAAAGGGAGCCTGTTTCCCCTGAAAACAGGCAATGGGGTCCAAAGGAGGCTAGGGGGAGGGGATGCACCCATTGGTGCCCCCCTAAACCTAGGCTCCGAAGTCACTTCAAAGTCACTTCGAATTGATTTCAAAGCCACTTCGAAGTCATTTCGGAGTCTGTGCAAAATAGCTCCGGAGTGCCTTTGAAGTCTGTGCTGGTCTTTGAAGTAAACTTTGAAGTGACTCCGAAGTCATTTTGAAATTCACTCCTAAGATCAGCACAGACTTCAAAGGTACTCCAGAGCTATTTTGCACAGACTTTGAAATGACTTTGAAATGACTTCGAAATCAATTCGAAGTGGCTTCGAAGGCTGCACCCCCCTGCCCCCTGAAACACCTGGGGTAATGGACCGACCCCTTGGAGGTCAATCCGGATTCCCCACATGGGTGCAAAGCTGTTTCCACAGCAGGGGTGTTAGCACCCATTGCTAATGGGTGCTACACCTCCCGTGGAAACACATTGGGTGCTTCCCTTAATCCGGATCTACTAGATCCGGATTAAGGAATGTACCCATTCCTTAGATCCGGATCTTCTTAGATCTGGCTCTAAGGGCTGCAGTGGAAAAACACCCTATAGCACAATGTGTATAGAATATTTTCAGAATATATATCATTATTGCAGGTGGAACCCATGGATATCTAGTTGTTCAATTCTAACTCTCTGCTACTCCAGTGACTGGCATGAAGGGAGCTGCAAAGCCCAAGCTGCTTGATCAGTGAGTTCCCAGTCAGCAGCATTTGTACTCTCTTCTGGGTGCGAAGCTGTGAACAGGTAGAGTGGTGTGAATGCACAGTTGCGCACCATGTGCTGATCACCATGGCAATGTCTGGGCCCAAGCTGGATGTTGCAGTGGCTATTGCCAGGGTGGTCCAGCCTGCTCGGTTCATGCCATCCACACTTCAAGTGCTGGTGGTCTGATTGAGGATTTCACCAATAGTTGAAGTGTGGATGGCTCCCTACACGCTTACTCTTCACCTTTGGGGAATGGTGTTATTCTATCATTCCACTGAAGAAAGTGCAAACTTATGCAAAGCCTACTCTGTGATACTAATATTTTTCTTGTAGTGGCATTTCATTTAATATCTGCAGCCCCCCTTTATGGAAGTGCCGAATTGACTTGAAACACTTTTTTTGGTTGCCTTTATTTTCCTGCAGCTGTTGGGAGTAGAGCCACCCAAATGCAGAGGTAGTAGAGGTTGGGGAGAGAGGACTGCAACATATCCGATGGTAGATCCCATTGGGTTTTTGGATAGATACGCACAGGATGATTATCAGTGATTGTATGATAGAAATGCCACAATTTGTTTTTTACTTTATTAGTAAGGTCAGACCTCAATTGGTGTGGTTTTCGTCAGCACGTTTTCACTGGTATACACCCACCAAATTGTGACCTGCCTCAATGAACATGTGCCCATTAATTTGCTGTTCTGCAGTTTTGCCACTAATTGATGGGTGTGGTTTGAAAGAAAAGGCACAGAAGGCAGAATGTTACTGGATGTTTGGCTGTATGTGCTGACTGATTTGGGATGAGATCTCTGTAGAGGGAACCTCCCCAAGTGTGTGCCCCCCCTTAACAGGCATTGGGTAATTGCCTTCTGCAGGGTCCTTGCCCCAATTTATTCAGCAGCTCTATACCACAGATATCAGGTGCGTGAAGTCCCTTTGATTGCTTTTGCCTCCTACATTTTTTCTAGTGTCAGATTGTCCACCAATCTGTTGTTTCTGTTTACCTCCTGTACTCTTTCAACGTTCAGTTCACCCCATCAATTGTTGCTTGCCTTGGGTGCTTTTTATAATATTTGGCTGCCCCCACCCCCATAGATCCCGTTAGGTTCCCTAACCCGTGCTTTCTTATTAGTTTCAGTTAGTTTGTGCAGTTTTCATCTGCACACCATACCTGGATAACTGAACCCGCCAAAACACAAGGTATCACTATAGTTCAGTGATACCTTGAGCCAGTTTGGACTAGTGCAGTGATGGCCAACCTATGACACGCGTGTCACAGGTGACACACCAAGCCCTTTTGAGTGACACACTTGGTTACCTTGGCACCTGGACGTGTAGTGCTTGCTTGTTCTTGAACTGTACGGATTACCAACTTTCAATTGAAGATTTAGCAAATGAAATTCAGCAACAGAAGTCACTAATGTAAATAATTGTTTTTGCTTTTAATAAAATACATATATCAAAAATATAACTTTTTTACTAGAGCTACAAATATCACAAAATTATGGATATTTCTAGATGTGACACAGCACCCGAGTTAAGCTAGGTTTTCTTGTGAATTTTGACACACCGAGCTCAAAAGGTTCAACATCACTGGTCTAGTGGTTAGGGAGCCAGACTCTTATTTGGGAATACTGGGTTCGATTCCACCCTCCCCCATGAAGCCAGCTGGGTGAGCTTGGGCTAGTCACAGCTCTCCTCTGAGCTCTCACAGCCCCACCTACCTCACAGGGTGTTCTGTTGTGGGGAGAAGAACAGAAAGTTTGTAAGCCACTTTGAGTCCCCTTAAATGGGTGAGAAAAGTGGGGTAGAAAAGCCAACTCTTCTTCTTCTTCAGTGGTTGAATTTCAGTTTTTAAATGCCAAAGTTGTCTAGGAGTAGTGTGTTTTTTAAAAACTGTCCTGTGTTAAGAAGTATCTATCAGACACACTTTCACTTTCTTAAATACAATATTGGAACGCTTGAATATGCTTGCAAAATCATACAGTAACAAAAGTGACTTAATAGCATATTTCGCTTTGTAGTTTATTTAAAAATAAGAACGAAGGCTGATTAAATCAGATATTCTTCCAAGGTAGTTGTTATCTTTGTCCTCTTTACTTTTTGTTTATTTTTTTGAATTTGTTTCAGGAATCCTGAATGGTCTTCTGCTGAAACAAGAAAAATGCTGTGCTAATTGTATCAATTAAGATAATGGAGAATAAAATGAACTGAAACATAAAGCCAATCATCCAAATAATGTAACTTATTGCTTTGCTCTAATTGAATTTGACTCAATTTATTTCCTGGTTTTCAGTATGCAGCATATTTAGGTATATATCACGAACTTTCCCCCATTGGTATATTTTGAAGTCTGAAGACAAGGAATTAGAGAAGAGCATTCCATTATTGTAAATGCAGGTTGACATGACATGGCTCTGAATTGTTTAACATTTGACTTCAATCCTCACTCTGAAGAAAATGGGTGATGCTTCCAAAATAGTCATAGTAATAGCAGTAGTAGAATCAGAAATGTCACCACAGCCTTCGCCAACCTTGTAGTCCATCGCTCTTTTCTGGCTGTAGCAAAGTTGACCATTGATCAAGCTGCTTGGGATTGTTCGAAAAGTACTAGCTTGGTGAAGGCTGTGCTGTCCAATGGTTCATTTCGACCATACATTTGCCAGGTTGCTAAACTACAGTTTGACAAGCCAGAAGGGCACGTTGGGACCATGTCCATATCTGCATTTCATTGGACTGGACTGCTTCAGCTGGAAATGCTCCTACTGGAATAGCTCCCAACTGGACTGGTCTAGCTGTCCTGGAACAAGGCCGTCTGCACTTGAATGGTCTGTTCCAGGACAGGTCCTGCACTGCTTTGAAGCTCATGCGAGCTTTGGAGCCTTCTGCAAAGACTCTGATGGCCAGGAATGAAAGTTCTTTGCCTTGGAGGAGTCCCAAGAGGACTGATGTCGGCAGAAGAATTTGGCACACTGCTGCAATGAATCCCCTTGCTAAACTAGATCAAGATCTACTGGTATCCTGGTCTAGGCGGCCATCTCAGTTGCCTAAATCATGCTATGCTTCATCCATTGTGGACCGAGTGGTGAAGCAGGGGCGTAGCCTCTCTAGTCTGCACCAGAGTGAGGAAGAGTGAAACACAGGAAGGGGTCTAGGCTTCACATTGAACCACTTTACAGGTAAGTGCAGAAGGGCCCTGTAACTCCTCTTGTTTTTTCTCCTTGTATGCCAGCTTCAAACCAGACATTGCCTATTTTGAACGTCTTAAGTATCTGTAGTTTAAGCTAGCTGTGCTAAGAAGTTGTAACACTAGGGTAGGTTACGGGGTAAACTAACTACAGATATTGATTTCTCCTTGTGTCCAAATAAATGGAAGGTGATGGTAGTTTGAGCATGTATATCTTTGGAGTTCTGCTACAGTGATATCCTTAACCTCTCATTTAGACTACTGCAATGTGCTCTGTGTGGGGCTGCCCTTGAAGGTGTTTTGGAATGAACTAATGCGCACTAGTCTTGTTTGCCTCCTTTGGTTGCCCATATGTTTGTTAAAGCCCTAAGTGGCTTGAGACAATGGTACCTGCCTCCCTTACAATTTGCCTATGCTCTGGGGCACCTCTCTGTGCCCCCCCACAGCAACCTGGGATAGGGACTTTTCAGTGGTGTTTCCTTGTTTGTGGAGTTTGCTTCCCATCAGGCACCACATCTGGTTTATGCCAGGTGTTAGGTAAAAAGACGATTAGGGGAAGATCTTAGAGATTTTGGAATTCTGTTTTAAAGTAATGTGAACAGGTGTGGGAAAGAACTTATTTTATATATTGTAATGCACCAACTGTTTTATTTATGTTTTTAATAAATTTTGTTTTCTATTTGCTTTGTTTTATGGTTTATTTCATGTTTTTCTGTTTTACCTTGCTTTTAAAGAAATGCCATTAAAGAAATGCACAAGCCCACAAAAATAGAATAAATCTCCATTGATGGTCACTAGCAGATGTGCTGTACCTATGTCATTTTGGCAAATGTCCATTTGGAAGAATGTTTTATATCTCGTTTTGGCTTCCGTTTATGAGCAAACAATATTAAAAGGTTTGACTGGTGTGAAATGTTGAAAGAAGTCAAATGACAAAATGTTTTTGAATATGAAATATGCAGGATAATGGAGTTAGTCTGACTGATGCTAAGCCGATATAGTACAGTTTAAACAAGTTGCTCACTTAGGGACGTCGGTTGCTTAGATAATTCAAGTTGTTCCCCTTTATCTATTTTAAAAGCTATGCGAAGTGACTTATTTTTGTCACTAGGGTGTGCTCTGATTCCATGAATCCTTCAGCCTTACTTAATCAGACTTTCTGCAGATGAATCTCTAGCTTGTCTTTGGGTTGGCAGAGCTATTATGAATTTTTCAGCAAGTTGCTCTACTATCACCTGGGCAACTGACTATTCCCAGGTTATTTTCTTTGTGTGTTGCAGCATGTTCTCTTTTTCTTTCATGAATGCACATGAATGAGTGAATGAAAATCTGTGAGTTAGTTTCCCCAGTATCCATATCCTTCGAAAGGCAGCCATGTTTTAATACAGCAACCACATTCTCTAATTCTCTGAAAATACAGACTGTTGAATGCACGGTTTTAAAGAAAACAAGTTATAAGTGGTCTTTAACAGTGCCGTTACCTTGGATGATGTGGACAAGTGAGTGTGTAGCAATCAGTGTGTAGCAAAAAAGAATAACTATGGTTATCAAATTGCTAGTAATTTTATTGCTGAAGAGTAGAAAAACCATGCTGTATGCATTATTTAGATCTGAAAATAATCTCAAACTCTGGATTATGCCTGTCTCTTATCTTTGATGCCAGGTTCCGACCTTGAGAGTCTTTTTTATTATTATTATTAAATCAAAAGCAGTTACCTTAAGAAGTTCTAACTACCAATGGGACCTAGCCAGTTAATAGGACCTTTCAAGGCATACCTTTATTCAGGCCAGCAATTCTTTCAATATAGAAGAACTGTGTTTCAACCAGCAAGAATGGCTGGTCTTCATGGGAGTTCCAGGGTGATTCTGCACTGGCTGGTGTACCAGACAAGCTAGTGTAGCAGGAGCCCCCCCCCCCTTCTCCATCGGCCTCCCTTAAACTGCACCCGTGTGTGGAAAGGAGGGTCCTAGTACACTTGCTAATCCAGTATACTGGCCAGCGTGAATCACTTCTAGTTCCAATTCCAGAGGACCAAACTATGACTGCTTCAGCCAGTTTGGTCTAGTGTTTAGGAAGCCAGACTCTTATCTGGGAATACCAGGTTTGATTCCGTTCTTTCCCATGAAGCCAGCTGGGTGACCTTGGGCTAGTCACAGCTCTCTTCTGAGCTCTCACAGGGTGTTCTGCTGTGGGGAGAAGAATAGAAAGCTTTGTCAGCCACTTTGAGTCCCCTTAAATGGGTGAGAAAAGCAGGGTAGAAAAGCCAAGTCTTCTTCTCCTTCTCCTCCTCCTTCCTTCAGCAACATCTGTACTTACCAAGCTTCAAGAAAAATGATAAATGCTCACATTTACGGTTGCCTCCAAGCTTCACTGCTGCTGTGTTCCCATCGGTTGGCTATGGTGGCAGGGCAGCAGTGGGGAAAGCTGAGTTTAAAAGCGGCTGTTTAATTAGCAGCTTTTTACTTTGCACTTTCCCGCTTGTGGAGGGAGGAAAGTGCAGAGTATTGAGCTCTCTGTCTGGACGACAGTAAGCGGCTGGGCAGGGAAGGCAGGGCTTTAGGTCTTTCTGGAGGAACCCTGAGTCTTTTGAACACCAGCTGCTCCAAAGGCAAAGTATCCTTGCGCACTCGTCAGTGTTTGATCTGCAGTGCCAGAAAACTGCCACCTCATTCACAACCATTGTTGGGCTCGTGTTTGAGGGAATACAGTCAATTGAATACATTTGAATCTATTTGTTCGGATGTTAGATTCGAATTTGAAGATATGAATGTCGACAACATTCGTATGTGTTACGCATATCTGTACACATTTTGTACACATCCCGTTTTATCCTGTATGCATCCCATTTTCGTTGTGTACTAAGCGCAAATGCGTACAGATACGTATGAGATTCATACATATCTGTACTTTTGAATGTTTTGAATCGTTCAAATGAATGTTTTGGAACATTCAAAATTCGTTTGAATGTTTCAATTCGAATGTGTAGACATTTTATTCCAATTTGAATATCCACATTCGATTGAATTCGATTGAATTTTGAATGTTTAGAACATTCATGCAAATCCCTATTCTGAAATAAGTTTGTGTTTCAAAATTCAGCTTCGTTTGGATGCAGTTGTTTTTCTGTTTAGCTGGAAATAAGCCCTGTTGAATTACCTGTGACGACTGAGTAAACTCTTTTATAGTTTGGGGTGTTGCGTCTGCAGATTGTATATATTTAGCAAGCTTTATTTATTTGACTGACACAGGTGTTTGCAAGGAATAATTGCTTGTCATTAAAATTGTTTAGCAGGCGTACAAGGGCCTCCCCTGCCCTCATTTTATTTACCTTGGAACAATTGACATCTTTAAAAAAAATATTTTGATATGCTACTCTTCTCTCTCTTTTTGGAAAAGATTTTAAACAAACTACCCAGCAAGTGTGATACAAAGCATTTGTTGTACGCTTGATAGATGGATGCAGAACTGTTGCATGTAATTGAAAGGACTTGTGCATTGCATATAATGAGCTCATTATTGTCTACTAGATGCCCAAGTGAGCTTTGGAAACATGAATCCTGTTATATTGTCAGTCAAATATGTACCAGGTACCAGACATTATATGATTATTCTGTTTTTAATCATTATTGTGTAATATTTCTGGAACAGTTTTCACATATTATTGTATTCTTTGGGGATGGCTGTAGCTCAGTGGTAGAGTAAACTACCTAAAAAGCATATGGTTGCCAGTTCAATCACCATCCTCTCCCTGAAAGTTAGTAATGACAAACCACTTCTGTATCTCTGAAAGAAAACTGCTTAGAGAAGTCCGTGGAGTCAACTAGAAGTTGGCCATGGCTCAATGGTACCCAACAACTAGGGGAGCTTCCAGATTAGTGGATTAAATTCGCAGTTATATAAAAATTTACAGTTTACCTGTGGTCCAGCATCCAGACTTCCGCAGCCTTCCCGCAGCTTTCTCAGAGAAAGCTGCGATACTTCTTTGGCACACACAGTGAGGCGTGTGTCACATGAGAAGGGGCAACCAATGGGAGTTGAGCTGCAGGCTCAGCTTTTGTTCGATCTTCTCACCATCATGTCCAGACTGGTGGGAACATACTGCGGCACGGGTGCTCATCATTCCTCAGCAAGTAAATTTGAAGTAGCAGCGGCATAATACGCTACAGCCATGGAGTATCAGGTGTCAGGTGTGATATCTGCCCCTCAGCTGTGTATTCTGATGTGCAGTTTTACTAAGTCAGGACACACTCCAGAATTGTATTCCTTTCCATTGCCACTACAAGGACTGATTGGTCACATATTGGTGCATATTTAAGGATGATTTTTTCATACCAGTGGAAAGTAATCTTTGTTACCTCAATAGTTATCCTTCTGTTTTGGCCTTTATAAGTACCCGCCCACTGTGTTGGGGAAGATTGCTTGATAAGATTGCTTGATTGCAGGCAAGCTCCTGGTGGGTGACAAATTCCTATTTGTCGTTTGGTTTCTCTGCATTTCAGCGCTGTAGCATCTGGTTCTTGGCATCTGTGGCCATTTTAGTGTGTCATTTCTTTTTCAAACATCAGGGCACGTTTCTCAAATATTGGTTATCCAACTTTTCCTCTTTTGCATTTTATTCAGATTTTGAACTGAATATGAAAAAAGTAGTTATTCTTTCTAGTTTGTTCACGGCATTGTAATAATATGATCAATGTGAATACCTTTTAGCCACAATCTTCATGTGGATAACAAGCAGTATTTGTTCTGATAAAGCAGCAAAATCTGTGTCTTACAGTAGGTGTAGGGGCTAGTTTTACATCAGCGTGACTGCACTTGTGAATGCGAAAACATGTCTCCTTATGGCCTCTTTGGTAGAATACCGCAAGCAATTAGCCATATGTTGGTCCATACTGATAAATATGTGAATGTATATAAGTAGTTTTTAATTACTTTGGTAGAATACGGCAAGCAATTAGCTATACATCAATCCATACTGATATGTATATAAGTAGGTTTTAAAGTAGTATAATTCCTGAAAGTCTCAACGTCTCCAGACAGGTAAGTGCTTCTGCTTTTTCCTGTACTGTTGCACATAATTCAAAGGAGTCCCTTGCCCCTGGTACAAACCAAGAATGGGTAATATGGAAGTGGCATTGGTAGAACAAAATACAATCTTGCTAAATGGAATTATTTAGAAGACTCTTCCATTTTATGTGAATGTGGTGCTGAACAAACAACCCAACATCTGTATTCCTGTCCAAAATGTTCTGTCTCATGTACGATGGAGGAACTGCTCAATGCCGCAGATAATGCAGTCGCTGCTGCTCATTTCTGGTCAAAAACTATTTAATCTTCATTTGTCTTCCTTATTTTATCGGTACTATTTTATCCAATTTTTAATATTTTATTGATCTTAATGTTGTTTTTAAACTCATGTATACATTTTGTTTGTTCCTTTTACAGCTTGTTTGGCTGAATGCAATGCTTTTGATACAAAATAAATAAAAAGTGAAGACTGTAGTTGGCCTTAGATATAATGTTCCCCCTTTCTCAAATAAACTTTCCTTCTCTGGCATTTCGATTCAGTGTGATGATTGAGCCTACCTACTACACAATTAGTTAAGAAAAAAAACCCATCATGTTGAAGCATAGAGAATATTTAAGCACACATCATGTTTAACCTTGAGTCATCTTTCATTACAAAAATCTTGTGAATACCTGTGTTGAGTTGTTTGCTTAATCGGAACATTGATCTCTGGTATTTGTGATTGTAAGAAATTCATTCATTCATTCATTCATTCATTCATTCATTCATTCATTCATTCATCTCTGGTATTTGCATATGTAGAAATGTTTTGTGTCCTTTTTTCTGTACCCTGTTTATGTTTGAAGCTTAAACAACCCTATAAACACTCCAGTGCTTGTTGAATTATTTTTCCCCTTGACCTATGCACCATGTGAAAAATGCTTTTACAAACTCTAGAAAGGTATTTTTATGTAACATTTTCTTCTTGAATGATACATAATAAAACAGAGGGCCTGACTGACTTCAAAGAATTTGTGTAATGAGTTTCTATTAAAGTTCAGAGTTGTCTTGATGATTTGGCAAAATTCCAGTTTGCATAATTAACTGAAATAACACAAGGCATTAGCTCATTTCTTGTCCTGTGTTTTCTTTTGGTGTGACTTCTAAAACTGAGGAGCATTTTAGTCATGAGCCAGGGTGGCTGTTGGGCTGAATGAAAATTTGAAGAGAGCAATCATAATTAAAGATTTTGCAAGAGATAGTTCACATCTGAAAATTGTTAGGTAGGGGGAAATTATCTACATTGTTTGTGTGACAGAGAATCACGTTTCTATGGTTATAGTTATTCTGTTACTGTTTTAGACTCAGTATTTTAACAATAAGTGTACCCACTTATTTTTTAGATTGTATTTTTGTATTTTGTTTTATGATAAGGTCAGTGGACCAATCATTACACTTATTATTATTAACACCTAAAGAGATTATTGGTAGATAGAGTTTACCCGGAGTAAAATAGAACATGTGCGGCTCTACATCACAAATCTGTGTAGTAAGAATGCTTTTTAAAAAATTGTCCATTTTTCATTTGCTTAACTTTATTGCTATATTGTAACAGTTTCAAGTTAGAGAAAAGACAGGTTTATGCATTGTTCTCCATTCCCATAGGTTGATTGAGTAGTTACTAAATTACAGACTACTTCTTTTTACTTCCCCTGCAAGTCAACACAGGCAGAAAGGGGGAAACGTTTGTTTAATTCATGGTAGGTGATGACATGAATGAGCTGACATTTGAGTAATTTTCTCTCTCCCTTTCTCTGGATTTTTGCCTGAAGGAGGACAGAAGCTCTCTCCCCATTCAGCAACGGGTGGTACAAGGAGTACTTCCACCTTTTTCAGGAGAATCATGGTTAAGGGAAAGGGGAGCTCTCATGAGTCTGGTTTCTGCAGGTGGTTGAACCTCATTCAGGACTGCGGTGACATTCTTAACCTATCTCCATCTCTTGATGAGGGCTGTAAGGCTGAAATGAGAGTGAAGAGATGGTCATGGGAGCTTTGCAGAATGTGTGGAGGATAGATGTAAGAAATAAACTGCTAATAGATGGTTTCTGCTGCTGCCGCTACCACCATAAACATAAGATGTTGTTTGTTTACTTCTTGACAAATGGGACATTACGTGATCTTCTTATTGATTTTGAAGAGGTCTGCTTTTATGCTTAGCTATACTGTAATGAGTTACTCTCTGTGTACTTCATTTTGCCCACTCCTCACGGAGCTGTCACTTCTGGAATTTGGACAGTGACTCCTTAGCACAGTGATGGCAAACCTTTTGAGCTCGGTGTGTCAAAAATCGCAAGAAAACCTAGCTTAACTCGGGTGTGTCACATCTAGAAATATCCATAATTTTGTGATATTTGTAGCTCCAGTAAAAAAGTTATATTTTTGATATGTATTTTATTAAAAGCAAAAACAAATAATTCTTTACATTAGTGACTTTAGTTGCTGAATTTCATTTGCTAATATTCAATTGAAAGTTGGTATTTTGCACACTTCAAGAACAAGCAAGCACTACATGCCCAGGTGCCAGGGTGACCATGTGTGTCACCCAAAAGGGCTTGGTGCGTCACCTGTGACACGGGTGTCATAGGTTGGCCATCACTGCCTTAGCAGGATGGGTTGCCTAAGACTTGAGAAGCAGAAGCATGGAGGTGGACATGCTCTTGGAGCTGCCAGTTCTGGAAGTTGGACAGTGACTCCTTAGCTGGGTAGGTTCCCTAAGACTTGAGAAGCAGAAGCATGGAGGTGGACATGCTAATGGAGCTGCCAGTTCTGGAAGTTGGACAGTGACTCCTTAGCAGGGTGGGTTGGCTAAGACTTGAGAAGCAGAAGGTTGGAGGTGGACAAAAGTGCTGTGCTGAGGATAAGCTTTGCTATTCTTGAAACTTGTGCTTTGCTATTATGAAGAAGAGACTTTTCTGCAGTTATGAGAGTTTTAATTCTTTGCAACAGTGCCACCTCTGCTTTTCCCCACTGCTGAGACTTTGTTTTTGTATTTGCCACAATTGTATTCAATAAAAATTATCTCCTTAGTATGGTTTCCAGTACTTTTCCTAGCCTGGTCCAGCAGGACTGAGCCAGGCTGGAGTGGGTCCAGCAGCTGGTCCACTGTTACTGTTCCAGAACAAGCCATCCACATTTGGGACAACCACTGTGTTGGCCCTGAAGATCATGCAATCTTTAGAGCCAACCTCTACATTTTCCAATAGCTAAGAACTTAACATTCTTAATCTTAGAGCCCCTGGGGCCCCCAATTAGATGGCACAATTTTGTATCATACCGAAATGGATCCTCTTGTTAACCTGTCCCACAGAGATGTACATCCTTCCTCCTAGACTAGTTTACTCACAAGTAGGAAGGCATTAGACCTTTCTAAAAAGGTCTCCCACTGTCTCAGTCTGGACCTGGCTACTCTTCATCCAATGTAGATGGCTAAAAGGGAGCATGACCTCTCTGGTCCACACCAGTGTGTGGAAGAGAGGCCAGAAGCAGGTCATGCAATTCACTGTACCAGGGTACCAGTCAGTGTAGAAAGTCCCTATGTCTGCCTCTTTCCTTTTGTTGAACAGTTCAATTAGGTATCTGTTGATCCAAACCCAAGACTGAAAAATCCTTCATATAAATATGATTTGCATTCAGTTTTTTTAGTGTTTTATATTATCCTTAGTGCATATCTTTTTTATAAAATGTCAAGGATTCTGCACTGTACCATAAACTCCACTGATAAATATCTGCAGACCACATTAATCATACTTTTGTTTCTGTCAAGCAGTTTTTCCTTGCTGAGATGTGATTTTATTGTAAGGAAAAAAAGATAATTGCACCGCGCAAACTGCTTCCTTTATTGTTGAAAATGTGCTCGTATGATTAAATGTTTCTGTAATAATAGCATCATAATGTTGCTGAATTTTTAGGCTTTGCATAGACCACACTGTACCTGTATTTTAAAAAAGGGATCCTTTTTAAGTGTTGGGTTGTCATGGGTTGTAAACAAGTAATTGCCACTCTGAGAGGAAGCAGAGGAAATCATATTTATTTTCCTGCGTGCCTATTGCATTTTAAACTGTGTACTTTGAATGCCATCAGGTAGTACAGTGGGATATAAATGAATAAAAATATGATTATTGGTAATATAATGTTTCATATGCAGAATATTCCTCAGTGGAAAATCTTTCCTGAAAGCCTAGAAAATCTCTGCTATTCAGTATAGGCAGTTCGGAGTTAACTAGTTTGTTCATTTTTAAGGTAGCTTTTTTACATATCCGGGAATAATTTCTCTGTATACATGACTTAATGATATTTGTGAATAGTAAACGTGGAGCTTCTTTACCTGAAATAGAGTAATGCAATGTTTACATTTGGGAATGTTCCAGTTGCAGCCAAGGAAGAAAGCTGGAGTAGAGACGTACTGCAGATTCTTCTATTTTTCTGAATATTTTAAAATGCCTCCCCATATCATAAAGCAGTTCCTCACTGTTGTTAAGACTGACTTATAAAGAGTTGTGGGGTGGGGTTGGGGGACCAACATTTTAATAGTTTTATAAGTTTTTAAAATGTAGCTCCTAAGTGTGAAGGAAATTAAAAGTATATGAACTTCCTTTAACACTTGGGTTCCATTTCTGGCTGTTGTAAAACATCAGCTAATTACTTCAGATGTTTTAGTTGTCCTCAAAGACACTTAACAACTGACACATCCACATGTTAAGAGGAAGGAAGTCTAGGAAATGGATTCTGTCTTGCTTCTTCTCTTTGGTTGAATAATTTTTCTTGAGCCCGGAAAGGGTGAATATTTACACTGTCCTAAGCTTTCAGGGAACGGGGAGAAATTATTTGCTGCTGAATTAAAATACTGTGTGTACAGGGAGCCAACCAAAATAATGGGAACATGTTTGGATTGATTTCATGTAGACAGGTTATTTCAATCCAAGTAATGTAGTACTTTGCACCAGTAGCTTCAGAATTAATGTGTTTTCCTCACACGCTCCCTGTCATTTTCTGAATTCTGAAGCATCAATATAAAAGATATTGTCTGTCATAACCTGTAGAAGATTTTGCAGTTTGGGGAATGGATAGTGGTGAAGTTCTGAAGGAACCGAGAAGAACAAGAGGGCAGTATCGATGAGTGCAAAATAAGCAAGGGCTAGAAAATGCAGATACAAATTCAATATTTTATATGAATGAAAAATCACTGCATGCTAGTATGTAAAAAGATGAAATGAAGACTGCACAGCCATTTGAGGAAATACATAGAGTGTTCTGCATTACAGTTGTAATGAAGGCAGTCTGAGCACTGACTTGATAGCCCCCTGAAGTAGAAGAAGAAGAGTTGGATTTTCTACCCCTTTTCTCACCCATTTAAGGGGACTCAAACCAGCTGACAAAGCTTTTCTATTCTTCTCCCCACACCAGATACCCTGTGTGGTAGGTGGGGCTGAGAGAGCTCAGAAGAGATCTGTGACTAGCCCAAGGTCACCCAGCTGGCTTCACGGTGGAGAGTGGAATCAAACACAGTATTCCCAGATAAAGAATCCAGCCCCTTAACTACTAGACCAAACTGGTAGATGGTTGCAGGTCAAACTCCAGGTCTTAGTAGCCTTTTCATATTTGCTGCTAATAATTTAGCACCAGAAACAAAACATAAGGCCTGTTTGCACTTAACTTTGTATGATGGTGTCACAATACCATCCCACTGAGTTTAAGATGAGGTGAATTGGGATGCCTTTGTACTTCAAGAGCTTGAAGTGCAGCTGTGTCAGCTGGATCACAATGGCAATGGCCACAGTAACATTTTGTGCACTTCAGGCTGTTGCCATAGCGATCATGATGTAGCACACAATAGCACAGCCACAGCTGCCCCACTCTGCCCCACGCCACCTCACACAGCATTCACATTAGAAGAAAGTGTGGGTGCTGCATCCAGGAGCTCACCAAGAGGTCTCCAGCAGCTTCCATGATGCTGTAGAGAAGTAAAAACTTAACCACAGCTTTGGAGGATTGGGGACTCTCCTAGATGATGGAGATGGCCAGAAGAGCAAATAGAGCATCATTAGCCATGCCTAAGAGGTAAGTGTGAACAGTACCATGGATGACATGGATTGCCACAATCCCCAGTGGTCCGGTCAGTGCCTGCCCTCCTAAGAGTAGCTGGGCCCTTTTAGGATGCTGGGTTCGTGCAACGGCCGAGTGAGTACTACAGTGTAAACACAAACACAGGTAGCAAGCGGTTTAAACAGTAAACTAAAACAGGTTTATTATTATACACAAGCAATACTAGAAAGAAATATAAGGTTCAGTATTTGTTAGTTTTAAGTCTACAAGTCTCTTAAAGCTACGAGCTTCCCAGCCTAACAGCTTCCCTTTCTCTAAAGGAAAATAGTTCCCCTTTAAAAGTCAAACCTCTCCACGTTCCTTCCCCTGACTAGCTCTGCCTCAGCCCAAGCCTAGCCAGTGTACTAGAACATAGCTCTGGATGATCACAAGGCCCCCTCCGTCCTTGCTTGACCGACCACTCAGTCTTGGTCAGTTGTTTGCGAAGTCTTCCTCTGAAATCGCCCAGCCAAAAGACCAATGGTCAGCTACTGGTCCGGCTCCCTCAGGTTCAGCTCTTCTGCTCCCTTCAGCATCAGTCCCAGCAGGAAGACCCAGTTTGCTGTATCCAGGGTCCATTTATACCTTTTTCCCTCTGGCCCTGATTGGCTGTCACCTCCTGGGGAAAGCTGCTGGAATAAAATGCTGCTGGAGACTCCTCATAGAAGTTCCCGTCCCGCACGCCTGATTGACTGGTGGAAACTCCTCCTCTAGCCCCTCCAGCTCTAAGTTCCCCGGACAGCTTTCCCCTCCAAATAACATCTGTAGCCAATCTTTGCACTTGGACCCACACAGGATTTCCCGCCCTTTTTGCAGCCTATGCCCAGGGCTTGCAAAAAGGCTTGCAAACACAGCTTGCTAGGGCTTTGCCTAGGCAGAAAGCCCTGCCTTCAGCAGGCTTGCAAGGGACGTGGGAACCTTACTGCCCATTGCAGTCTGACCCCTGAAACCATCACATGGATCAATGCACCATGAACAAAATTTGTGTCTTCTAAAGCACCTGTGTATTTGTTTTACCATCTGTATCTTATCTTTGGTAGACATTCAGAGCTAGTTGAGACTTAACTGAAACTTGCCTCTGATCACCCAACCCCTTAGGAGAGATCTTCTTTCCTTTCCTGCACCTTTCCATATGTAGATCTTGCTTCTTGACTTAAGAGTATTGGTGCGGTTGGTTGGTCTTGGTTGTCACGGCACAGACAAGGGCTTCTTGTACGGATTCCTGCAAGAAGTTTAGAATCTCCATTGTATGTTTTGACCACTGTTCAAGAAACCATTGCCATGTGGAATGCATGTCACAAATTCAGCAGAAGAGACACCATGGGGAAGTTTCTTAGCAGAACCTCCTGGTTGAAGGCTGTGGTGTCAAGGGGAGACCAGTGGATAGTGTGGTTTGCAGATGAACACTGAAATGTCATACCACCTGTCAGAAAAAGAAAAGAAAAGAAATACAATGCAGGGGAGCTATGTGTCTGAGTTAGTGCAGTGGCTAGAATAATGGTCTTTTGACTTGTGAGTCATGGGTTCAAATTCATCTCATTCAGGAAGCTCAGTAAATGAACTTGAGTCAATCATTTGTCAGTTTAATTGACCCTTTGTGATCATTGTTGGCGTTGAAAATGAGGATGTAAGCTTGACGTCTTTGATAGGAAAGAATTAAAATTTGCTGCGGCAACATGTGGATTTCTGCATACCTAGCAGGCAGAACTAAATTATGAGCCTTTGTTGTAGCACTGGGCTATCACACCATGTTGCGCAGTAAGTGGTTTGTTCTGGACAAGTTTATTCCTGGAGTAAAAAGATAGCATTTGTGCAGCCATAGTAATAGAGCAAGTATGTGTAGATGGTGCTAGATCCACTGTGTAATTGCATCCATCTCCTCCTTTGCTTCAAATCCCCTTGCTTCCAGTCAAACAGTGCCTGTCCATCAAAATATCAAATGTTACAACTGCCTTGGGTATTATCATGTTGACAACAAAGTTTTTGTAATGAATGGAAAGAACTTTTTCTTGGTAGCATTCATTCCTGTTTTATTTGCAGGTATATTACAAGGAAAACTGAATAGATTATAGATACACAGAGCATGTTCATGTCGTAGTTCTATGTACCCACCTTGCGTGATATCTCAATTCCCTTTCTTATTAAAGAAGAGGTAGCTTGGATATATTTTGTTGTACAGTCATTGCCCAGCCCTAAGATACACTGTTATTTGTATTACCAGCATTACTTTGATTCATTGTTTTGGTCTTGTGATTGAGTGTATTGCTTCACTACTGGTTTTTATGATTTTTATTTCTTTTGCTGTTATTAAAATCTGAATGGCTTGAAGCATTCCCTCCCCATTTCCCCTTGGACTCAGCTCACAAATTATGTATTCATAAAGCAAAACCGCAGTTCAAAGATCCTCACACATGTGGGAACTTGTGTATGGGTAATTAACTCAGAGAAGTTCTCCATAATACAGTAGTAAGAGAAAGTCCGATTGTGGCTGCAAGAGAGGAATGAAATGGACTATCTGGGAAGAAGTCATGGCTAGTTGGCTAACTGGAACACTGAACGTGAGCCTGAAATAGAATACTTTAATGCAAGTTCCGACATTTATATTTATTAGAAACAATACTTACAATATCGTATTTGGTATTTAATGAACAACTCTTAAGTACTATTTAATAGTCTATGCAAATCCTGACATTTTAGCAGTCATTTGTACTTCTTAGATATATGTTACACTAGGGGTGTTTTTCCACTGTCACTAGAAGTACCCATTAAGTACCCATTAATGGGTACAAAAATGCCATTACGTACCCATTAATGGGTACTTAATTGGTACTTCTAGTGCAGCGATGGCTAACCTTTTGAGCTCAGTGTGTCAAAATTCGCAAGAAAACCTAGCTTAACTCGGTTGCTGTGTCACTTCTAGAAATATCCATAATTTTGTGGTATTTGTAGCTCTAGTAAAAAAAGTTGTATTTTTAATATAAGTATTTTATTAAAAGCAAAAACGAATAATTCTTTACATTAGTGACTTTTGTTACTGAATTTTGTTTGTTAAATCTTCAATTGAAAGTTGGTATTTCGCACACTTCAAGAACAAGCAAGCACTACACACCCAGGTGCCAGGGTGACCATGTGTGTCACCCAAAAGGGCTTGGCGTGTCACCTGTGACACGCGTGTCATAGGTTGGCCATCACTGTTCTAGTGACAGTGGACAAACACCCAAATACTAGGGGTGTGCATGAATGCAGTTTTTGGGATTTGAGTCAATTCAATTTGAATCTTTAAAATTCAAATTTAACCAAATTCGTTCTGAATCAAGCAAATTCGAATCTATTTGTTCAGTTTTTCAATTCGTATTTGCACGAACAAATATTGACATTTGTATGTGCCCGTATGTGTCATTACTCATGCCATATGCATCCGTACACATCCGTATGCGTCCCGTAGTTATTCTGTATGCAACCCGCTTTTGTACTGTATGAATCAGTACAAATGCATACGGATACCAGAAAGATGCGTACATGCAAGTATGCATCGTCTACAACCCGTACACATACAAATGTATGGATAATTCAAACAAATTGATTCAAAATTCAAAATTGGTTCCAATGCTTAAATTTGAATTTATGGACATTCAATTCGAATTCAAATGTCGAAATTCAGACACATTTGATCAAATTTCAAATACCTTTTCAAATATTCGTGCAGATCTCTAACAAATGCTATTTCAAGTTTAATGTAGAACTTCTGCAATTTTGTGGTCATTAACCAATTAAAATATCAAAAGACATTATACTTCTGTTTAAAAAGGAAACATTGCTGTATGTGTGGCAATGCTCTGAATTGTTAGCTATACCATCCAAGCTGAAATGCTAATGAGATGCAGGCAGAAAATCAAAATAGTTTGTTTCAATTTAGTTTACTATATATTGGGGAAATTAGAGTGTATTATTCGTATAATGGGATTGTTTTGCTTAATTACAGTATTTTTCCTTTTCTGTTTTGCTTGATGAACTATAATTATTTTTTTTTCCTTTTGACTATGTTTTGTTTTCAGTCCAGCAGCTTAAATTGCATATCACCTAATTAATGTGTTTTTATTGTTTGGTTGCTTTTTTTCCCAGTAAAGCTATTCTGACCCAGTTTCTTGCCTTATTAACTCTAGTTATGTAGAAGACATTTTTTTAAATGAAGAAAATTCTTTTGTAGAACAAAAATATTCTATTTTGCTCACTGAAGTCTGTGCAAGGTCTAAATCAGCAGGAAAGTCATGGTGATTGATTGAATGTAGTTGCTAATATTTTTATAACTTCTTTATTGCTAGAAAATGTTATAATGCTACACGTAATGGTTCTGAAATTAATCTAGCTATGTTCCATACATTTACTCTCATGTAAATGCTAAATGCAATTTATCCTGCCCTATACCCTAAAGCCTCAGGCTGGGTTACATTAAGCCAGTGGAATAAAACAAATAATACACAGTTAAACTTTGTTTCAACAAAACCCACAAACAGTGCCTGAAAGAGGAGGGCAGCTACCTTTTCAACCTCATGCTAGAATAAAGTGGTGTGCCTTTACTAAGCCTTAACTCTCCTTGTGAGTTAATCCTGTAGCCTGGAGTCTACCACAGAGAACCCCCCTCTCCTGTTCCGCCACTGCTGATAGTGGTGGCATCAACATGAGATCATACCCTATATCTCTTAACTGATTAACAGGTCTGTGTGGAAGGAGGTGCTTGTTTAGATATTTGAGGTCCTCAGGTGCTGTTTAAGGGCAATTCTTCTTCTTCTTCTTCTTCTTCTTCTTCTTCTTCTTCTACTACTACTACTACTACTACTACTACTACTACTACTACTACTACTACTACTACTACTACTACTACTAGAACATAGACTACTGTGAACAAGGGCTAGTAATAGCTTTGTGAGAAATTCAATCCTGGTGTGTTTTCGCACTTCCCATCCTGTGGACGGGAAAGGTGTGCAATCAACTAACCTTAACTAGTAGTAGTTGCTATCAGCCCACCCTGCATGTGATCAAACACTTACCTGTATTCAGTCACCAGTCTGCTCCTCTTCTAGGCACTGCCATCATGAGTGTTGCACCCTCTGCAACTGCACATGCGTTGGTGCTGTTGCTATGACGACACTGATGCTCTCGAAGTCGCATCAGGGGGTCATTGGATGGTTAAGGTTAGTTGATTGCACACGTTTCCCGTCGCCAGAGGTGCAAATGCTTGTCAGCTGGATGTGACAGGTAGGTCTCTGGGAAAGGTTAATAAGCTTGTGGAGCACAATTTCATGCTCCACAACTAGTATGCCATTAGTCAACCTCTGGGCAGGCAGGGGGCATTTCTAGTCACCTCCTGACAGTGCGGATGCACCTGCCCAGGTGTTACCAAATTGCACACTGTGGGCTAAAGTGCAAATTCAGCTCTGAACATTGTTCTAGAAGGAGTTGAAGTCACACCATTTCTGAATCTGTCAAGACAACTGAAGACATGTGATCATATTATCCCAGAATTGACTTAAACTTGATGACAGCAAACAACAATGAAAGATAGTATAAATGAGCTACAGTTGAAACAGCTTTTTACAACAGACATACGAAACCATTGGGTGCAAACACTTACGCCAGTTTTTGATATGATGGAAATTTCCAGGTACAACTTTGCTTTTGGATGTAGTCAGCATTCATATTTTTAAAAGGACTTCAAATATGATGCAAAACCGAGGCACTGTTATCAATAAATCTCAAGCCTTTGCAGTTGAGATATAATGAGTTAAGCTAATTACATCATGTTATACCTGGCCAAGTAATCAGAAAGCATATTTCTTTTCTGCTGTACGAGTGGAGCCGTGCTTAGAATTCCGAAACTGAATGTGCTCATGTAATTGTTTAATGTCACAGCTCAATAAGAAATTTAAAAATCTCTCCGTGTTTTGTACACTATAAGTGATATGCTGCTAAACTGTTTTCACCCTAATATATAGGCTCTACACTGTAGGTTTGGGACTGAACTGTCTATGTAGTCCATTCATTTATTTTTAAAAGAAACTCATCACACACTAAATTAATGCTTTCTAAAGCAGAAGTAGGCATTAAAACTGCACTGAGATGGTGCCAGGGTGATAGCACAGCATTTTAGCTTCTTTTATGGCAGTGGTCCTCAACCTCCCTAATGCCGTGACCCTTTAATACAGCTCCTCATGTTGTGGTGCCCCCCAACCTAACCCTAACCCCCAACCACAAAATTATTTTTGTTGCTACTTCATAATGATCCCTGTGAAAGAGTAGATTGACCCCCCAAATGGGTCGCGACCCACAGGTTGAGAACCACTGTTCTATGGTGTTACTATCAATGAGATTTTCCACTTCACTCACCATGGAACCTTTCCCACCACACCACTTTGGTTCTACTTGGTCCACTGGTGGAAATTCAAATTATTTCTTCATGTACAATTATCACCACCATCCTCCCCCCCACCCGCCGCCTTTCCAAAGAAAAATTGCTGAGTCCTGTTTACATTAAAAGACAGAAAATAACGCAATAGAAGACATCAGATGGGATCTTTGGTCCCAGATTGGAAGCTTCTTAATACTGTTAAATCAGCATTAGCGTGAATGCGCAGTAGCTATGGGATAATGCGTCACCATGACGATCCATTGATGGTTGTGTGTGATGCCCCCACAACGACTGCTCATTCTGCTGTGCACTATTAACGAGTCTGGATGCACTATGATTGTTTCTGTCTTTATAGTGATTTTATTTTGGCCTGCCCTGAGATGGGAAATAAATAAATAAATATTGGAAGAGCTTAACTGCAGCTACATTTGCAAAGTTATAAAACAAACAGGATGCGAGAGCTTTTAAGGTTTTTTTTTAAGGGGGGGAGCTGACAGTTGCCTTTTAACTGGGGGTGTTTTTCCACCGCTCTCCTTTAATCCGGATCTAAGAAGATCCGGATCTAAGGAATGGCTACTTCCCTTTTGGATCTAGTAGATCCAGATTAAAGGAAGTACCCAGTGTGTTTCCATGGGTGGTCTAGCACCCAATAGCAATGGGTGCTAGCCTGCCTGCTGTGGGAACACTGGAGCACCCATTTGCAAATCTGGATCTACCCACAAGGGGTCTGCCTGTCACCCCAGGTGTTTTGGGGGACAGGAGGTGCAATCTCTGAAGTTGCCTTTGGAGATTAGCAAAGGCTCTGAAGTCCCTAGAAAGTCATTCCAAAGTTGCCTTTGGAGATTAGCACAAGCTCTGCAGAAAAACTCCTTCAGAACCTTTGCTAATCTCCAAAGGCAACTTCAGAATGACTTGGAATGACTTTGGAGGGACTTCGGAGACCCCATTGCCCAGTTGCAGTGGAAACAGGCTCCTTATAATCCAGATTTTATGTCTGAAGATCCTACACGGAATCTGGATTATAGGTCCTGAAGGACCCATATGATCCAGATTTCCCTGGCTGTGGTGGAAACAGATGTGTCCCTAATGGGGTCCGTAGTGGAAATGGGGTCATCTGGCTTTCAGCCAAATGGGTCCTTAATGGGTGCTAAAATGGGTACTTATTGCCAGTGGAAAAACACCCTTAGGCTCTTTCCAGACTAACAGAAAAAACATTTGATATTGATGCTGTTCCCTCATCAAAGAATTTTGACATGCTCTGTATTCTCATAGCGATATAAAGGATCAGTAAAAACCTCCTGTGAAGTATCATCTTCTCTTTAAAGGGCAACACAAGTACATTTAAAGTCTGCCCAAACCACTGAAATGTGAAGAACATAACTTGTACCAGATAGTATCAAATGATATTAGATGTACCTGACTTGCTATTTTATCTTAAGAAAAACATTGCTCTCGTTCAGAAGCTTTAATGTCAATCCCTCTCCCCCTCCCCCTCCCCCAGAAAGGGCAGTGGCAGTCAGAATGGAAGGTGAAAAATGTATTTAACACTTTTGTCAGAAATGTGAAGACTGGATTTTAGGACAGAGAGGATTAGAGAATATAAATTCTGTCCAGGCGAGCTGAGTAGCTCTGAAATCTGCAAAGTTCAGTATAGATCCCCAAAGGTTTGCAAGTACGTAAATAAAAGAGCTGGTACAAGGGTTGTAGGTTGGGCTGTGGAAGGAACAGGGCCTTTAGTATACAATGTATTTCATTTTTATAGTCAAGGTGGGAGCAACACACTAATTTAAATCCATGCTTTAGGGAAACAAGAGTTTTAGAGTTTGGATTTTTTCTTGTTTAAAGTAAAGGTCAGAGGTACAGAACTTCAGGGCCTCAGCTTTTTGGGAAAAACAGGTATCTTGACAGTTGGGATATTTATGTGGGTGAATAATTCATACAAAAAGAAAAAGAATGTAAAGAGAGAATATCTATATATCTTCAAAGTTAGTGACCTGTAATCATTTTTCCTTTCATACCTGCACCATGCTTTCCTTTGCTCATCAGCATCCTGTAGTGGAATATTTATTTACAACAAATTGTCATTGCACAGATAATAATTATTATAAGCCTCAAGATATATTATGCAGCAGATCTGCAGGAACAACCACTTTCACCTGCTTTCTCTCTCTCTTTCTTTCATGCATCCATGCACACCTGTGTACACACATGCAAGTATCAAGGAAAATCTCAGCCTTTTCATTTAAAGACAAAACAACCTTAAAACATTAAGAAAGCTGGACATGCTTTCTAGCTTCAAGATACCAAATCATCAATTAATTTTCTTCAGTTGAGCTTGCTGAAAGTAATTTCTAATAAGTCACTATTAGAATGGCTGTAGTTATACTACAATTATACTACTGTGAAAATCTCTCTGCCCTTTAGAATTTCATTTCACTTCATTTTCTTCTTTTTGTTAGACTTTTGTGTTCCTGATGCCAAGCTCTATACTGCTTTGAGAGTCTTCGGAGGAGGGGGGGCTTTTTAGTCCCCAAGCGACCAATGTTATTTATGGACATTAATATTTTATATGCAGTAATTATGCCCACATGCCAGTAGATAACAGTGCTTTGATGAAACATTTATGTCTGCAACCAAGCCACTTGTATATATTCTTGAGCTATAATTGGGCCCCACATACATGTTAACCATGCTATTGGTTTAAATGTCTTTTAAAACATCTGCAGCATTTACGTAAGGATGGGTTGAACATAAAGAGGAGCCTTACTCTTGGAAATTGTAATGTCACTTAGCTTAAATTTCATGGTGAAATTTATATGTTCTATAAAAATAAAAGTTCTGGTTGATTAATGCATGCAGTGTTGCTAGATTTTTTCCCCCATTGTTAGGTTTTATCTTTTGACTATTAAAAAAAAACATTATGTGAACAAATGAGCAGTTATTGGACCAAAACACAAGAAAAGATTTAGATTTGGGGGATGGAACAAAAACACTCTCCACAGTTATGTCTTCTACATGATTATCAAGAAGAAAATTAAAACATCACAAATAAAGTGATGCATTTTATGCTAATTGCCTCCTAGAAAGATGGTATTTAAGAGGGAACCTGGTTGAAGTGCATAGTGTGGAAAATGTGGGAAGATAAAATACATTTTCTGTACCACACAACATAAGAACCAGGGGATGCTCTATGAAGATGTTGGGAAGGAGAATTAGGCCTGATGAGGGGAAGTACTTTTTTACCCAGTTGGTCATTGGCCTATGGAATTTAGTATCAGAAGTGTGACAGTAACCAGCTTGGATAGTTTTAAGAAGTGATTAGACAAATTCATGAAGAACAGATGTATCAATGCCTAGGTGCCACCTCTGAGTTGCAGAGACAGGTAGGATGCCTCCAGAGGCCCTTTGCAGTGAACCAAGAGTTCATCTTCTGCTTGCGGTTGCTGAATAGCAAATGGTGTGCCACCAGTTGAGACAGGGCACTGGATTAGATGGGCTTTGGCCTGATCCAGCAGGGCTCCTCTTATGTTCTTACATTCTAAACTATCATAGCATTAGACGAGCTATGGCCTGATCTAGCAGGGCTCCTCTTATGTTCTTACATTCTAAACTATCATAGCATTAGACGAGCTATGGCCTGATCTAGCAGGGCTCCTCTTACATTCTAAACTATCATAGCATGACAGTGGAGAAGCAAACAATAACTTAGATTGTTAAACTGGTGTGAAAAGTTGTGATCCATAGAATGATAAAACAAAAATAAAATTATAAAATGCATAAAATAGGAGGAATAGAAATCAAAATAAATTTTATGCAGATGATGTTATAATCACCAGAAAGAACCCGTGTATTGTACATGGAAGCATTGGCATACTTAATAAATTTAGTGAGATTTTGGGATTAAAATAAAAATAACAAGAAATTAATAAAAATAAAAATAATGGGAAATTAATGAGATAGGAAATAGTTGGAAACAAGAAGCTGAGAATAATGAAGAAAATGTTATTACCAACCTTACTAAAATATATTTAAAAACATTCCAAATTGTAAATTCATAGCAATATCTAATGATCAGAAGAAGAAATAGGTAGAAATAGAAGTTAAATGTAAAAAGCAATTAGGTGAGGGGATAATATCTGAGGACTTAAATAAAATGAACAAAATGATAAATGACATATATGAAAAATACTTCACGTATTTGGAAAGAATGGCAGCAGAAGTCACCCATTAGTAATCCCATTAGTTGTGATAACTCAATATTAAAATGTAATACGTAATGAAAACATTGAAAGATTGAAAAAAGTAGTTTGGGAGAAATACAAAATTGATATATGGCAACTAAACAAGCATTAAATATAGATTAAAGGCCTTATAGGAGAACAAGATAGTGGGAGAAATGAAATTTGAAAATATTTCAAATGTAAAAATGAGAAGTTGTTATGACTCTCTGAAGATTATGGAAAAGGAGGGAGGGAAATTCTAGATGAACGTTCTCATGGCCCCTATTAGGAAAAAAAATAGGAGGAGACTTGAGAAATTTAAGGAAAAAGGATACAGAATAATAGCAAATTTATTTGAAAATGAGAATTGGATAAGAAGATCAAAATTAGAAGATATACTAGAGAGAGAGAGAGTTGGTTACAGATAGACGCTATAAGACAATATGGGCATGTCTCCATGCTGAAAATACTCTGAATTTAACCTTGTTTTGCCTCAGAGATTTTTGCCTGTCATCACTGCAGCGGGTGTGGGGGGCAGGGCGGGAGAAAAAGATGCAGGCTCACGTATTGTGTTTCATTGCATTTGGGTTCCTGATATGCAAGATCGATGAAATATATTAAAGAAGTGCACATTTGGTGAGCAACAAGAAAGTAAGGTATGAAGCTGAAAAGTAAGTGCTTTGAAGGAATTAGAATATTATTGTGCATGAATAGGATTGTATTATAAATAGGACTAATTGGATTCAGTTAAAGCAGCACTGACTATAAAACATATACATAATTTTAAATATACACAGTATTTATTAGTGCTTCGGTCACATTGTATTAATTTTAGCAGAATGCCTACAATGGATTTGTGTTAAAGCACAGAACTGCAAGCAAACATTTCTGTAATATTAAAAAGCTTATGAAGCCTGTGGCATCAGAGTAACACACCTTAATTTAATTAATCTACTGTTTTGTATCTTCCTAAATAAAGAGATGCATTGAATTATCTTGGAAATTTAATATAGTTACATTTGCATTCATTCATTCATATGTTTATCTTGCCCTATATCAAAAGATCTCAGAGCGAATCACAATAAAAATAATTATAGGAAAGATAAAATAGATTGACTAAATTAGGTTCATTTTGTGATCAGCCTTCAGTTGGTGTCTCATACCTTTGTTAGTAAGTATCTTAAGCTATACGCTCTTCCTTCTACCCTGTCAACGTATATGAAACGATTATGTAATTTTTTAAAAAAATATTGAAAACAAAACTGACAACCTCCTTCCCCCAAAAAACTGCACTGGCTGCACCCAGATGTTGCTTCTTATTCCACTATATTTGGATATTTTATGCTTTATTCCTGAATATCTAAATACAGCAGAACACCAACAGTAGCACTGTCAACACTAGGAGACAAAAGGTGGGAAGCATTTGTTGCAAGAGTACAAAATGTATGTACAAAATAATATATGCATTCTTCAGTAGAATGGTATGTGTCTCCTCCCAACCCAGTATAGCAGGAATGTTCAGAAATGAATCCACATTAAAGTTTATTTAATGATTGGAGTGTGAGCCAGATGTCACTCATGAAGCACCTCAAAAGAACTGAGAGTAGGAAATGAAGTAGAGATTTGCTTTATAGGTGTTGAATTCGTTTCCCATGTTAGTAAATCTGAACATACTTCCAAAGAGCTGTAAGAAATACACCGTAATATAGGATTTCAGGTGGCATTTCATGGCCATGTTAAAATCTGTATGAGTTAGTTGACTGCATTCTGTCGATACATTTTCTAATTTTCAGAATACATTATGGTTCTGTGGAAGATTACATACAGTACTCTGTCAGAAGGCCAAATAGGTCATTCCTTACTAGATCATTTTATTTGCCCTGTTTATTTGGAAAAGTTGAGTATTTATACCATAGTAACTTAACAAAGTAAGTAATTGCAGCCACCTTTCAGCTTCCGTTGTGATTCGTAGTTTTAAAAATAGTATTGATGTCATTCTTAGTTTCTTATTTTTAAAGCAGAAGTGCTTGAATGCATTTATGCGGCTTTTATTGGCAGCTGAAGACACCTCTGGTTTTGGCAGCAGCAAACAGGAGTTGAGAAGATTTAGTGCTAGAGGAGTCGTAGAAGCTTAGTCCTCTGAACACATCCTGGCAGTTGATTTAGAAGGGATTTCTCCAAGAACCTGTTCAGAACAATGGCTGTCACTCGCTTGCCACCTTGGCATTGCCCTCTTGTAACTGCCATGTTCTAACAACTGATCGCACACATTTCACTGTACATAATGAGCCTCCACGGGTACTAAAAATTCATAGTTTTCACAATCCGGAATTGTGCTAATTGGTCAATTGTTGAGTGTTTGAGTGGGACGGGCTGAGTTTTTGGGAATCATAGCGAGGAAGCTTTGTCGTTCAGATATACTGTATAGGACTTCATTTTCTGTGTTCTGGACCATTGTTGTTTTTTGAGTAGGAGCTACCACTGCTGTCAGTTGCATTCTCTTGAACACCATAACTTTTCTGGGATGATCTTCACAAAGTCACTTTCCTTGTGAGAAAAGAGTCTTTTAGTTCTAATAGTAAACTGGCACCATTTGATGAAGAGTTTATCTAGCTTCTGCACTCCTGGTCTAAGGCTGCATTTACAGGTAGCAAAAGAAAAGTCTCAAAAGTGCCTTAAAGATGGTAGTTTGTGGCCATTGTGTTCTCACTCCATTTCTGATCCACCTTTTGTAGTCTATAATGTTCATGAGAAGGGAAGGGGCAGACTGGTCTGTGAATGATTCCACCTATGAACCATATCTGAGCAGAGAAGCTTGTATAATCACAACCTTGGAATAATATCCAAGCCCCCCGAACTTCAATAAATCCTTGTTCCTTGTTTATTTGTCTTTTCTAGAGTCAAATGGAAATACCAGCTTCTACTTAAATTAGATTTGACACACACTTCATTGGTTTGGAGTAGCCATTGGTCATCGTAGGACATTTTGGTCATCATTGGAGAAAGACACTGATTTCCATAAGGAGATGCACACAAGGCTGGAACCATATGTTTGCATGAAGTAAAATGTTGAATTTTAGACCAATATGGTAGACGAGAAGCAGTATATAAAAGCTATGATAAAGCAAAGAGAGAACAGCCATTATACTGGTAAGAGTTCGACCTCAGATGTTAGCTTAGTTGACTTCATGTTAATCATATTTGGCTTGTAGCTGGAATTTGATATATTGGTATACAGGGATAAATACTCTGTTCTTGTCTTGCTGAGAAAGTGGCCTAGCTTCTAAATACTTAAAGTCTTAGATGACATTGTTTGAGTCATAGTTATCTAATGTTAGAAATTGTTTTAACTAGAAAATAAGTAATCTTTGGCTGTGTTCACAACTACATTTTAATCCAGCTTCAGTCCACTTTCAGAGTGGAAGAACACAGCAGCAAAGTGACATGTCAATTTCTTTCCATGTTATCTAACTCATAAGTGGGTTTTGTGAGTTAAAGTAAAAAACAAATGGCTTATCACTTTGCCAATGTGTTATCTCACTCTGAAAATGGATAGAAGCTGGATTAAAATGTAGGTGTGAACATAGCACTTGAAATAAGACAAAGTTTGTTTTTTAAAGATTATTGTCTATCTTATGGGTCTTGTCCTGAAAGCCCTTGTTCTGCAATGAAATTGACCTTGCAAAGCTAGGGAGCTGAAAATCAAACATTTTTGCATTGGACGTTATTAAGACTTTCTTATTAGGTGAGAAAAATGAGTTCATGGATTATTTATTTATTTACATTTCTATTCCTCTCTATACCTGGAGGACTCACGGTAGGTTTCAATAATAAAATACATTAAAAAGAAAACTAAAAAACCAACAAAATCCTGTTAAATATTGGCTGTTGTACCCCACTTTTCTCACCCATTTAAGGGGACTCAAAGCGGCTGACAAAGCTTTTCTATTCTTCTCCCCACAACAGAACACCATGTGAGGTAGGTGGGGCTGTGAGAGCTCAGAAGAGAACTGTGACTAGCCCAAGGTCACCCAGCTGGCTTCATGGGGGAGGACAGAATCAAACCCAGTATTCCCAGATAAGATTCCAGCTCCCTAGCCAATAGACCAAACTGGTTCATAGTAGGTCCTGTGATGATTTGCCTTCTAACGAAGCATACAAGTAATCAATAAGACTAATGTTATTAAAGAACAACTTATTTTGTTGCTCTGAGTAGCTGCACAAATCCCTTGCGTTGCACATTTCAGCTAAACAAATATTATGTTTTTATGCATAGTAGTTATTAAAAAAGTAGTCATCTCTTCTGTTTGCAAAGCACGTTGAGGTGTGGTTCTTGCTGTACATTTATACCTTTCAGCAGGACAGAGATTCTGTAGGAAACATTACAATACTTTGTATTTCATTGCTCCCGTAGTATATTGATCCCACTTTTAGAATACAAAATTATGAAGAACTTCCTTGGTGATCTGAATTTCCAAACAGTTAACTGGAGTATTGCAAACACTTGGATGCAGGAAGAAGGGATACACAGCAAGTTCTCAACATGAGCCTAACGCTTCCAGAAGTGGTAAACAGTGTATGGGCAATATTTCTTCAGAATGCATATTGGGGATCTTATGGGTGAGTGTTCTCTGTACAGAAATATCTTCCACATATCCCTCTGCATGTGTTAATCTGATGTTCAAGCACAGTTTGTTTTTGGTTACTACTTAGCTGTGTCTTAATTCCTAGTGGGCAGCATGGACATTTCCATGGTTTGCCATTGCTACTTCTGGGACTGAGGACTGAAGTGGTGACTATTTACACTAACATTAAAATGAGTGTGTGGGTGTAAAATAGCAACATTACTCTCAAGAGAGGGAAATGCAAACCCTAGGGTTGTCAAACCCTATTTCCACAGATAGTACCAAACCTTTTTGCCAATAATACAAAGTTCATCCATATGTTCTTCATAAATACATTTAATATCTTTCTATTGGGCCAACATTATTGCTTTTTTTACGAACAATATTTTGCAAATAAGGTTTCAGGAAGCTTGATGTGGCTTGTGACAGGTGGCTAATATAATGTGAAGCAGTAATTTCATCTGAAATGTTGAAAGCACTTGGTATGCATAACTGAGCGAAGCTGAAAATACTTGCATTAGTGCTGATAACCTTTTTTAAGGTTATTCTTGCCCATTTTGGTAAAATGCAAATTGCCCTTCAATATATAGGAGCTATTGAAATAGTTTAATTTCCATTTTACATACGAGATTAGATTTTTATACATGTACATTACGCAGTAATGACAAAAGCCAGTGATAGTCACTCGAGAGATAATAGCATTTATATATTCTATCAGTTTAATAACTCTACAGGGCCAATTGGCCTTTTCATATTCTCATTATTACGATGATTTAATGCCCGATAAAGCAAGTTTTTGTAGAGATCTAGTTTTAGCTGTTCAGAATAACTTTGCTTTTTCACCTTCAGAGACTTATGTGGAGACTATGGAACTGCATGAGCTGTTGATTCATTTGTCAGCTTTTCTTACAGGTGTTTGTTCAGTACACCTGTGAGGGATCTTGGAGAACAGAGGCATAGCTAAAAGAGTGTTTGAAGCCTCCGGGCCTAAGCATTCCAATTGAAAAATCACTGGACTTTTCACAACATTAATTATGAGAGTGCAAGTTTTATTGGTTACCTGGGGCTTAACAAGCTTGGAGAAGACCCTCAAGCTAAGATATGATGGGCCCTATTCAGTCCACACCTCAAACATCCTGGCAGAGAAGGTAGGTGCCAGCCTGGTAACAGACGCTGGGCTTCACCCTGCATGGTTCCCCATGTGAATGTCAGGCTATGTTGCACAAGGCACTTCTGTGGGAAGTACTGGGTCACCAAGGGATGCTTGTCCTTATCAGTTCTCTTCCACTCATGCCCCTGCTGTTGTAACAGTTATGGGACAATGAAATGGGCCAAGTAGACATGTCATCTTACTATACTGTGGTAGGATATGCCTAATGTTACAGTGTCAGCTTAACTTTGTTTATATCCTGTGCTCAGAATTCCAAAATATGCTACTCTAGAAGGTAGAGGGCAGAGAAGAATTTTTTTCTTTTCTGCACGTAATTATGGATTCCGATTACTCAAATGTAAGAGACTAGGACCATTTCTGCACTCCCCTCCTAGAACCTACCTATGTCCAGCCCTCAAAGCCAGCATAGAACCTTTGAAGCCTGAGAACAAATATCCCCAGGCTTTGCAGTTGCCAGGAGGGTTCACTTTGGCAACATGATGACTTTCCCCGAGAACCTACTAGTATCTCCCTCTGTAACCCAGTGCGGCCATTAAGACCTGATGGAGAGGGCCTTCTATCATTCCCACCACCTTCTCAGGTTCCATTGGTGAGAACTCGGTAGAGGCCCTTCTCTGCGACTGCTCCCAAATTATGGAACTCCCTTCCATCGGTGGTCCGTGTGGCCCCCTCTCTGCTCTCCTTTTATCGGCAGACGGTGCTGTTTAGCCAATTAACTTTTATTTAATTCTAATGATGTTTCAGCTGGGTTTTTTTTGATGTTTATATTGATTCCAATGGCTGTTTAATTTTTATTTTGATGTTTGTCCTATGATATTTTTTTTTAAAAAAAATAATTTTAGTGTTGTGAGCCACTCTGGGTCCCATCTTGGGAGAAGGGCAGGATATAAAATACATACATACATACATACATACATACATACATATATATATATATATGCTGGAAGACTTCAATCAGGCATCATTTGGGGCTCCCTAATGTTCTTTCTGCTCCATCCAGTGCAGACAGAGTTCTGGGGGGGCAGCTTTGTCCCACAATAGTGTGCAGAAGATAGGTCCCTAAGACCTCTTCCTGATATGGACTAAGGCTCAGTGCAGAGCCTATGTTTGAGACATGGCTGGTTTTAGCAGTGCACAATAGGTATCATTCATTCATTCTACTGTTATATAATTATAATGTTATTACATTATTACACAAAAATAATAATCTTCCCATCAGTCTAACATACCCCATTTTTCCATTTGCTCATCCCTCCCCTATCCTCGCCAGTGGGTCTAAAAAAAACCCCTTCCATCTTAGCTATAAAACAACATCTTTCATAAATTTTTCAGTGTTTGGTCAATTAATATAAATGAATAGCTGACTCCACTTCTCCTCAATGGTGCTTCTATTCTGATTCCCTGTCACTCCCATCTGACACTGCCTGTAATAATCGAATTTAAATTGATTAATTACATATCTTTCAATTTTGTTTATCCCATCTTGCTGCATTTTTCCATCCCAGAGTTATAGTCGATAGTGCTGCTAATATTAGCTGATTAACTATATATCCCTTACTCTCACTAATGGGTTGCCCTCTATAGCTTGCAAACAAGCTTATCTCTGGATATTGTACAATGTTAATTTCCATAATTTTCCCAATACATTTGATTATTTGTTGCCAGATCATCACTTTTGGGCAAAGCCATATCATGTCACAGCCTGATTTGCAACCTCACCAGAGCAACCAAGTTAGTCTGGGGCTGAGCCAAAGTGATGTTTTACAGCTGTGATACTATACAGCTGTTCATGGCATTTTGCATCTTTGGGCTGCACTGGTCAGCCAAAATTGCAGCAGCTTAGCATGCAGTAGCACTCAAAGTGTCAGCCTGAGCAGCTGGTATGGGGCCTAACCTTAGCCACCAACCCAGGGCCACTGTGAATACAGAGTGCTAGTGAGTTTATTTGATCCAGTTATTCCAAGGCTGGCCTGGTCTGACACAATTCAAGTTTAGAGCCATCAACTATAACAATGAATCCTCTGGGGAGAGGTGGTGGATCATATGCAGTTGGTGTTTGGGGTAAATGTGGGGCTGCACTCTGAGAGATGTTTATTGCAGATATCTTGTGGTACATGGTTGGCACAAGATGAAAGGTATATGTTGGACAGGTTGATGTGGGCAGCTTTGATGGTTATTGCAGGGGGGTGGAGGGATAAATCACAGTGGACATTGGAAAAATGGGAAGACTATGTGCTTGAAATATTTAAATGTGATGCCCTTAGGCACCAAAGACTTCTTTACTTGGGGGAGAGACCGAAGAAGAGACTACAGGATCTGTGGAAGAGACTATATGAAGCTAGCAATCAAGACTCCCTGCCAGATAGAATGAAAGATGGTTTAGCAAAAATTAGAGCCCATGTAACACTGGGAGGGATTTAAATCTTGGGGTGTTATTTATATGATTTGTACATGTTTTGTTTTGGTGTACTGTAAAGTAATAAAGAAATAAAAAACAAAAAAAAAACACCACACAAAAAAACACAATGAATCCTCTGGCAATCCCCTGGACGGTAAAGGTGTGCAAGAGACTAACATTGACTAGTGTTCACACTTGCAAGCGCCAGTCAACAACAGCCTAGCCCCTGCACGATCAATCATATACCTGAGATCGATCACCCAACCAATCCTGGGTATTGCCATCTTGAGCGCGGTACCCCTACACGATTGTGCATGTACCAGCATCATTTCTACAGCGACGCTTACCAAAAGCTATACCAAACTCAGTGAAGGAGATATAACACTGTCTACAGTGGCACCCTTCACCCGAAGGTCACAGGGCAGGTCACAGTTATAAAAAAAAGATCAAGTTGATCACAGTTAAACAAAATTATAAAATACAGTCCTCCCCTCATCAGGACTACAGGAAAGCTAACCGTGAAAATCTTGGGTGAAGAAGAAGAGGACAACTAACGTCATTTGTTCTAGGAATCCAGTGGAAATACTGATTCAGGAATCCCATCAGCTTAATGACAATGGCACCCTACTTCAACATCCAGTTTTAGGATCACATTTTTCTTTTCATAGGAATTCTAAATTATGACGAGCTAGCGTTTATTGATTTGATTTTTATACTGCTTTGTTACCATATGAGGATGGTGTACAATAAACTCAGTTGCACAAAAAAGAAAAGTAAAAAATAAGATAAATGACAGTGAACAGAAGAATAAGAGTAAAAATAAAAATGAAGATGAAAATAGAAATGAGAATTGTACTGTAAAGCTAGCAGCTGTTTTTACATTTCATTATTTTCTTCTTAGCATGCATGGCCATTTGAGGCTTAAACAGCTATGTTAAAATCGGTATGAAATTAGTGACTGACAGTGATTGATGGCTAAATTGATTTAAAGAATCAGACATACTGACAATATGTGACTCTTTTTAGTGTATTAAACTGAAGTCACAAATTATAATTTTTTTACTTATTAAATTTGAAGTCACAAATTATAATTTTACCGAATTATCAGTATAATTAAAACGGTATCTGAGGTTTTAGAATATGCAAATTATTTAAATTTTATCAATTAAAGGCTGAATCAATTTTGAAACATTTTAAATCAGTAGATAGATTTTTTCTTGGTACATTACTGCACAATGTAGCGTAACTATGCATGGGGGGAGGCCTCTTGTTGGATGTACATAAATTAATACATTACAATATACTTATCTCTATTTGAACATTACATTTGTATTCCAACATTTCATATTTTACTAACTTTTCCACCCTTTCCTACATGTCCGATTTTGCAATTTTTTTGGGGTGGGGAATCTCTTATTGTTCCTTCCATTTCCACTTGATCCTCAGTGATCTCATTATATAATGACAAAATCCCCATGTTTGCCATTTTCCTCTTCATCTTGTTTCCCCATTCTTATTTTTTATCCTTTATTATATTGCAAGCAATTCCCATGATCTTTCCATCTGTCCTTTGACTACTTCATTTCATGCTTCTAGCTATATGCTATAGTTTTTTTGTTTTTGCCAGTAATAATTTCAACAATAATTTTTTTTTATTTCCGTATTCTCTCAGCCTCCCTAAAAGACACATTGGAGGTCATTTTCAACCATAACCCTCAGGCTGTGGAATAGTCTTCCCCTCTGAGGTGTGTAACACACCTTCTTTGTATACATTCAAATGACTGTTGAAGGTGGACCTCTTTTCCTTGGTCTTTGGCTGAGGGGGCAGCGTCCCCCTCCTGCAAGCACTGTCACTATTTCAGTCAGTTTATTTTATCTGCTTTTATAATGGTTTTATTGTGACCTGCCTAGGGCTGGCTGGCTGGATAGTAGAGAATGCAAGAGAATACCAGAAAGCATTTATTTTTTGTTCTTTGACTAAAGCAGTGATGGCCAACCTATGACACGCGTGTCACAGGTGACACACCAAGCCCTTTTGGGTGACACACATGGTCACCCTGGCACCTGGACATGTAGTGCTTGCTTGTTCTTGAAGTGTACGAAATACCAACTTTCAATTGAAGATTTAGCAAACGAAATTCAGCAACAAAAGTCACTAATGTAAAAAAAAATTGTTTTTGCTTTTTATAAAATATATATCAAAAATATAACTTTTTTACTAGAGCTACAAATATCACAAAATTATGGATATTTCTAGATGTGACACATCACCTGACTTAAGCTAGGTTTTCTTGCGAATTTTGACACACCGAGCTCAAAAGGTTTGCCATCCACTGGACTAAAGCAAATATTTGGACTGTACAGATCACTCCACAATGCAGAACATGCTCGTCTAGTGGTTAGGGAGCCTGACTTTTATCTGGGAATACCGGGTTTGATTCTGCTCTCCCCCATGAAGCCAGCTGGGTGACCTTGGGCTAGTCACAGCTCTATTCTGAGCTCTCACAGCCCCACCCACCTCACAGGGTGTTCTGTTGGGGGGAGAAGAATAGAAAAGCTTTGTCAGCTGCTTTGAGTCCCCTTAAATGGGTGAGAAAAGCAGGGTAGAAAAGCCAACTCTTCTTCTTCTACAATTTAATTATTGAAGAAAGAGCTGATCTGGCATGCATAACTGAGACATGGGCAGACGAACTGGGCGGGCCCTGCCTCACTCAGCTCTGTCCTCCAGGGTACTCAGTACAGCACTGCTCGAGACCAGGGGGAAGGGGAGGAGGTGTCGCTGTGGTCTATCGAACTTCCATCTCTCTCACCAGAAGACCAGTTCGCTCTGTGACAGGGGTTGAGGGCCTGTTTTTCTTGCTAGGCCAGAGAGACAGAGTAGGGATGCTGTTGGTGTACCGATTGCCCCACTGCCCAACATCCTCCCTATCTGAGCTGGCTGAGGTAGTCTCGGATGTAGTGGTGGAAGCCCCTGCCACAGTGGTGTTGGGGGATTTCAACATCCATGCTGAGGCTACGCTCAGTGGACCAGCTCAGTTCTTCATGGCCTCCATGACAACCATGGGGCTGTCTCAGATTGTATCTGTCCCGACGCATATGGCAGGCCACACCCTAGATCTGGTGTTTGCCTCAGAGCGGACTGGTGAGTATCCGTTGATAGGAGGGTTGACTGTCTACCCGTTGTCATGGACAGATCACTCACTGGTGAGGTTTAGACTCACAACGGCAACTACCCTCTGTGGGGTAATGGGACCTATTGAGATTGTCCGCCCTCGGAGACTTATGGAATCTGGGCGATTCCTGAATGCTCTGGGGGATTTTCCGGTTGACATGTCTGGTGCTCCTGTCGAAGCCCTGGTTTCTCTCTGGAATCAGGAGATGAGCAGGGCTATTGACACGATCGCTCCCAAGTGCCCTCGACATGCTTGTAGAGCCCGCAGATCTCCTTGGTATTCCATGGAGCTACGGGCCATGAAACAGGTAGGTCGACAGCTAGAGCGCAGGTGGCGTAAATCCGGCAATGAGTCTGACCGAACACGGGTTAGAGCACATTATCGTGCCTACTACTTGGCGGTGATGACGGCGAAAAAGAGTTTTTTCTCCGCCACCATTGCGTCCTCAAGTAGCCGTCCAGCAGAGCTCTTTAGAGTAGTTAAAGGCCTGATAAAACCGAGCTCGAACAAGTATGAGCCAGGGCCAAGCAATATCTGCTGTGACAAATTTGCGAAGCACTTTGAGGACAAAGTCGCTCAGATTCGTAGGGGATTGGATGTCACAATTGGGCAGAGTCCTAACGAGGTGTCCAGAGAACTGTCTGGTCCAGTTAGATTGGATCAGTTTCAATTATTGTGGCCTGAGGATGCAGACAAGCTACTTGCAGGGGTGCGGCCGACGACGTGCTCTCTAGACCCTTGCCCCTCCTGGTTGATAAAAACAAGCCGGCAAGGTATGACCGGGTGGATCCAGGGAGTAGTGAATGCCTCCTTGAGGGACGGGATGGTTCCATCAGCTCTGAAACAAGCTGTGGTGTGCCCCCTCCTGAAGAGGCCCTCCCTGGACCCAGAAGATTTGAACAACTATCGCCCGGTGGCAAACATACCTTTCCTTGGCAAGGTTCTGGAGAGCGCTGTCGCTGCTCAACTACAGGTATGTTTGGATGAAGCTGATTATCTAGATCCATTTCAATCTGGCTTCAGACCCGGTCATGGCACAGAAACCGTCTTGGTCGCCCTGGTTGATGACCTACTCCGGGAGAGAGACAAAGGGAATGCCACCCTGTTGGTTCTCCTGGACCTTTCAGCGGCTTTTGATACCATTGACCATGGTATCCTTCTGGAAAGGCTGCGGAGCTTAGGAGTTGGAGGCAATGCTTGGCACTGGTTCCGCTCTTATCTCAGCAGCCGATCCCAGATAGTGGCTGTGGGAGATACGGTTTCGACACCCTGGGAACTCACTTGTGGGGTTCCTCAGGGGTCAATCTTATCTCCCATGCTCTTTAACATCTATATGAAGCCACTGGGAGAGGTCATTAGGAGTTTTGGAGTGAGGTGTCATCAATATGCTGATGATACCCAACTCTATCTCTCTGTTCCATCTGAATCAGGAGAGGCGGTGGAAGTGCTTGACAGGTGTCTGGAGGCAACAATGGGCTGGATGAGGGCCAATAAATTGAAGCTGAATCCAGACAAGACAGAGGTGCTGTGTATTACAGGGTCTCGGATCCGCGTAGTTGGGAGATACCCTGTCCTCGATGGGGTGGCTATGCCCTGGAAGGGACAGGTGCGTAATTTGGGGGTGCTCCTGGACTCTGCGCTAACACTTGAAGCTCAGGTGGAGGCCGTGGCCAGGAGTGCCTACTCCCAACTACGGCTTGTACGTCAGCTTAAGCCATTCCTGGATAGAGACGACCTGGCCACAGTGATCCACGCTCTGGTAACCTCTAGATTGGACTATTGCAACGCGCTCTACATGGGGCTACCCTTGAAGACGGTCCGGAAGTTGCAGTTAGTGCAAAATGCAGCGGCCAGGGTGCTGACTGGAACAACTAGCTGGACACATATTACGCCAGTTTTAAAAGAATTGCACTGGCTGCCAATTCGCTACCGGGCCCAATTCAAGGTGTTAATTCTGACCTATAAGGCCCTAAATGACTTGGGCCCCAGATATCTAAAGGAACGCCTTCTCCCATACCGTCCTGCCTGTGCCTTAAGATCTGAAGAAGATGCCCTCCTGGTTGTTCCACCACCTCCGATAGTGAGGTTGGTGGGCACCCGGGGGAGAGCATTTTCTGTGGCAGCCCCTAGATTGTGGAATAGTCTTCCCTCCTGGGTGCGCCATGCCCCTTCCCTGTTGTCATTTAGGAGGGCTGTAAAGGCATATCTTTTTGCCTTAGCCTTTGGCCAAGGTTGACTCATTCCTCCCTTGGTCACAGTTTTAGTAATAGATCCCTAGATGTAGGGCTTATATCAGAACTTTTAATTATATACCATAGCTCAATCTGTGCCCTGTTTTTAATACCTTGTTTTAATTATTCAGTTTTAATATGTTTACCTGTGTCTTGTTTTTAATATGGTTTTAACTGCTATTGATTTGTTGTTACCCGCCCAGAGACCTTCGGGTATGGGGCGGGATAGAAATAGAAATAGAAATAGAAATAGAAATAGAAATAGAAATAAATAAATAAATAAATAAATAAATACTGAGACTAAATGGTGTGCATCTGAGTATTCTCCTGAAAAATCTGAACAGTGAGTAGGAAGTTACAATAAGATTTGGAGAGGCAGAGAAGGGGCAAGACAAGGGGGAATAATGTCCACATATTTGTTTAACTTCTAAGTGAATACATTGTGGGTGCCTCCAGATGTTGTCATACCTGCCCAGGGGCTTCCGGTCCACCACATCGATGGATCGGAAGCTTTTCAGGGATGCCATATCAGGTTCCAGTCCACCAGACTGGTAGATCAGAAGCTGTGATGTCATGTGGAGCGGCTTTCCATCCACCAGATGGGAAGCTCCATCACCCACAGTGACAGTGGAGCATTGAAAAGTAAGTGCACTTTTTAATGTGCCTTGGTGAGTTAGAATACTGTGGGCAACAGAAGCAGTGAAGGGAGTTTGCTGCTTCCATCCTCTTCTGGAGGCACCCTGTAAGAATGGCAGGACTAGAAAAACATAGTTGGAATTGAGTTGGGAGATCTAAAGTTAACCATTTGAGATACGCAGGCAGCGTAGCACTGCTAGCTGAAAATAAAGAAGATGAAGAAGAACTTGTTAGCAAAGTAAAGATGAACAGTGCCAAATTATTGCTCAATATTAAGATGACAATGATACTACCAAACAGCATGAGTAAGGTGAAGGTGACAAAGGTGGACAACACCAGGGAATTAAGGAAAAGAATAATCCTAGGAAGAAAAAAAAAAGGTGAGATCAGGTTATGAATCATGATGATATTTCCTGGTAAACAAAGATAATAATCATTAAAGTGATGGTCTTCCATGTTGTGGTGTATGCCTGTGAAAGCTGAACATTGCGTAAGAGCAAGAAGTGAAATGAAAAAGAACAAATGGACTGCAAAAAGAACAAATAGATTTCTCCTGGATCCAACAAAAGCTGGCTGTTCCCTACAGGCAGCAATTGTCAAATAAAAATTCACATACTTTTGAATATGTGACATGAGCAAATAAAAGGCTTTTTTAAAAAAGCATTAAATGTGACAAGGCTGAGGGAAGCAGAAAAAGGAAGAGCAAAATAGTGTACAACATGGATGGATAGTGGCAAAGCAACTAGTAAATTATTCTTGTATGAGCTATGAGATATAACCAGAGAGAAGTCAAAATGGTCTACAACAGTAATCAGGGGTTGAAAGTACTGTCTGTTTCTGCATTAAATTACCCGTATTCTCTGGCATATAAGATGACTGGGCGTATAAGACGAACCCCAACTTTCCAGTTAAAACATAGAGTTTGGGATATACTCACCGTATAAGAAGACGACACCCGGCGTATAAGACGACCCCTGACTTTTAGGAAGATTTTCCTGGGTTAAAAAGTAGTCTTATACGCCAGAAAATATAGTATATATTTTACATAATTTATGCACTACAGTTTGGTCTTGTGGTTAGAATGCTGGACTCATATCTGATAGTTACCAGCTGGGTGACCTTGGGCTAGTCACAGCTCTCTTTCTGACATCTCACAGCCCCACCCACCTCACAGGGTGACTGTTACGGGGAAAAGAACAAACTTTGGGTCCCCTTAAATGGGTAAGAAAAGCAGAGTATATAAAAGCTGCCTCTTCTTATTCCTCCTCCTCCTCCTCCTCCATTTCAAACATTGGAACAAGTTTTTTTGCTTTACTGTTCCAATGTTTACATGTTGAGCTTAGTGTCCTCTTTGTTTTTTTTAATGCAATCTTTCTATGATTAAATAAATGCAGCTAGATGGTATTGCCAATTATGCAATTTGATAATTATGTTGAGACTTTTAAAACTTGGCACAACACAGTTGGCACAGAGAGAATAAAAGTAAGGAGTGTGCTTGACACCCAGTACTTTTCAGAAAGAGGAAACAAGTTCATTGCATCATGTTGTAATTAGTGTCTCTTACATTTGTCTCTTTCTTCTCGAAGAGAATACAATGGTGCAAACAGCTGGGGTTTTAATATGTTTGATCACTGCATTTGAAACACAGAAGGAAGAACATATTTTGAACCTGCACAAATCTGATGGTTGCAAAACAGAGCCAAGGTTTGCTTAGTTACAAATACTATAGTGTGTTATGAGGCCAATTCGAACTGTGGCCTCTAGTCAATAATTAGTACAGCTCTGGTGAAGAGAGTACACACGCTCACTAGGCTGCTACAGCCTAGAAGTGTGCCCGCCCTCACCAGAGCTGTACTAATTACTGATTAGGTGTGGAGCATGAAATCTGGCAGCATGATAATTTGCTCTTCATCCATCTCAGGTCGGGAATGCGTCATCAGTGCACACGCAACTGCATGGCCAGCCAGGATCGATTCTTGGCATCCTGCACATGCACGTTGGCATTGCCCACACTGATTGGCTGCCAGCTATGTGCGCAGGCTCAACACAGCCACCATCGGGCAGGTCTCCGCATGCTGGCACCACAACAGCCTCCTCGGGACCTATCTACAGGGGGCAGTGGGGCTCACACCCCTGAACGACACTGTCCCTCCGCATCGGCCTCCTGGTTCTTCATGAACCGATCTGTCCAATGAGGCAGCAGGACCCTGGCTCTCGTGGTGGTGGTGTGGCCCAGTCCACAGAGGACCGTTTGCATTTCTGGCCACTCAGGAGCATCCCTCTTGGCCAGAAAGGTGTGTAGTTCTCCTGTACCCGGCATGTGTACAATGCACTACTCAGGTAAGTGTGGAAATGCCTATGATTGTGGGTGAAAACTGTGTGAAGAAACCTAACATCAATTCTACGCTTGTCTGTTACGGTGTGGAGGAAACCTCTTATAAAATGACCAGTTTGCACATGGTATTCATCCAAAATTTAAATAAGAGAAATAATCTACAATATTAAGATCTACTGTAGGACATAGCCTTGAAATCAAATTGCTTTCTGATTTCCTTGCCATCACGCATCCTCTCTCTAGCAGAAACAAGCACAGAAGCATGTTTACCACAAATACATTATTTATTAAAATCATTTTTAATAATAGAATAATAAATTTGCTTTGATTTATAAATCACAAATTTCTGCTGTTACTTCAAACTATGTTTGGAAGAGATGTTATATTTGCCCTTGTCCCTATTTCAGAGCTAATAGTCAATTTCCCCATTTATGTGATGGGATAATTTGGTAGTGGATTATTGTTTTTATTGTGATTGCTTTTTATCACTTTGAACTGCCCTGAAGGGCAATATAAAAATACTTGAAATGAAAAATAAACTTTTTATTGTTCTCTTAATCCATAGTCTCCTGAAGACTTTCATCCAAAATCTGCATTCTACTTTAGGTTGTACTGAAAATCTGTCAGTGTCACTCACAGCAAACTATTGCCAATTGAAACAGTTGCTCTTCTTATGAGGTCTTCATTTAGGTCAGATGTTTGCTTCCAGATATTGACTCAACCACAAGCCTTCCCACATTCTGAGCAGAATCTTAGCTGTCCCCATTCTGCCCTGAACATCCTCTGGAGAAATATCTCTGTAGGTTTCCATTCTTAACAGTTTTCCCTCAGCTTCTCTTTTTCGTAGTTCTTGCTCCCAGTGGCTTCCTATGCTGACATAACTCACACCCAACAACCTTCTTGTGCACACCTGTGTCTGCCCTTGTGCATACCTGAGCTCCCTAGTAGGGCTGTGCAAGAATAGTCAAAACATTCAAAATTAGATCGAATTTGTTCAAATTTGGACCTTTGAATTTGAATCAAGTGTCTATACATTCGTTTTTTAACATTCAAACCAATTCAAATGTTTTGACTCATACGAATTATTCGGACATTCTTATGTGTAAGGATACATATGTATCCATACACATTTGTACAGATACGTATGGGATAAAAATGTTGCGTGCAGACACATACGAATGTTGTCGATATTTGTATCTTCAAATATTATTCAAATATTTGTATGAATAGATATGAATGTATTCAAATCAATTCAAATTTGAATACATGAGTTTTTTCTCTATTTGTACGAATTCAAACATTCAAATATTTTATTTGAATTGAATCTGAAAATTGCATTCGTGCACACCACTACTCCCTAGACTGTTCAGTAGAATGCAGATTTCTCATTATCTTAGTGTTAAAACCCTGCAATTTTGAATAGAATATTTGCCAAAGGACCATCATTATTGAACTTTGTTCAGACTCTCAATCTCATATAAAATCTAGTTTCTGCTGAAAACAATGTATCTTTATTCTCTTCAAGCCTTATAAGAATTTAGCATTTAATTTTACCTCAGGGATGCTGTGGTTTACAGTTGTGGTTGTGGGATAGATTTGTAGCCCTTTTTACAGTATCAGAAAAGAGTTAATAATATGCCATCAAAGGATTAACAAGATGTGAGAAACTGAACAGTATATAAATCCTTGTTTGAAGAGTTGTAACAGTGACTTTTCCTATTAGGTTGGCTCTGAAGCAGAACAATCTGGAAACAAGTTAATATTTTGCCCAATTTACATGCTTTTAAATGTCAGGCTCAGGAACAAAGAAATTTATCATGGGACATTTGGTATAGGACAAAGGGGTCAACAATGTAACTTTTGTTCAAAATAAACGTGGGCTAGTTTCGTAACTTTTTATTTTTTTCTTGACGATTAAGGCAGTTATGAGAAGGAGCTGAAATTGGTGGTGTTCGATCTCTGAGGTAGGGATGTGCACAGATATTTGTAACATTCATTATTCAAACGAATTTGGATATTCGTATACAGATCAAACGTTATGACATTTGTACATTGACATTTTCACAAATACTAATGTTTCTGAACATTCATGAAGTGGGGAGGTGGGAAAGCGACTGCACCAGTCACATCTGCAATGGATCCAGAGTGAATTCTACATGGTTTGAGAGCAGATTCAAAGTGGGTTCAGGGTGGATTTTATGCTTTCAGAGCAGATATGTTACAGGATATGTATTAGACACGTATGGATACGTATTGGATACGTATGTGTTCATATTTATTTATTTATTTGCATTTCTATCCCGCCCTATACCTGGAGGTCTCAGGGCAGGTTACAATATTGTATTGATCTTAGACAGGTCCCTGCCCTCAGGATTACAATCTAAAGAGACAGGATACAAAAGAGAAATGGTGTGGAGGGAACAGGGAACAGCAAAAAGCAAGTGCTTGAGGTTTTCATTTCCAATTCTTCTGTTCATTTCTTATTGCTGGAATTTTCCCGTTCTCTTTACTTTGAACTTCATTGATGACAAGCCGGATGATGGTAAAGATGGTCAGCTGGCATCTACTCAGCCCTGCTTAGCCTCAGGACCGGACATTTTCTCAACTGGTGGATCAGCTGCCATAGTCTCTTTGCGATCTTGTGATGGGAGCAGTTGGAAGAGGGAGGGGCACTGCTTGGAGCGAGATGGCAGAGCCCAGCCTGCTGCCTCTTCTCCACTCCTCCCAGGCAAGATGGTTCTCAGCCTTGTGATGATGGCAGTTTGGATATTTGTACAAATTCATATTAATATATTAGTATCGAATAGAATCCTACCACATTGGAAGGAGTCTATTTGAATGAATATGAATTTTCTTACATTCAATTCGATACGGATTAAATGCAGCATCCACTCCCATTCACGGACATCCCTACTTTGAGGTTATCCTATACTGGCATGATTGTGAAATTCCAGACAAGAATGTAGCTGCTATATTTATGCAGCCCAACTTCATGGGGTAATAATGGCACCTTAGCTGCATATAATTTTCATGTCATGTCTACATTGTGAGGGAAAATATAGATATCTTGATGTTGAATAGGGGAGTATTTATTTCCCTATAGTTTAGAGAATTAGCAAATTAGAGACTTGCTAATTATTCTCTTCATAGATGTGTCACCCTGTGGAAAACCGTTATTATTTATGTATGGGAAAAGGTTAAAAATCAGTTTGGTTTGAAAAGGGAAAGGTATCACTGCTGCAGCATGCTGGAAAAACTACTTAGGATTCATTCCTGTTGGAAAAGCTGCTGGTTTTCACTAGGTGATAGATCCACAGGAAGAGGAATATAACCAAAATGCTTAGAGATCTACAGTGCATATGTAGGAAACAACTTTACCATGCCATCGAGTTGGATGCAGTGGCTTCCTCTTAATTACTTTCCGTGTATGACTTAAAATGTTTTTCCTTATTTAATCGATCCATAGTTGCTGTTGTATATAAATTAGCAAAATACGGCTTATTTTCTTTTGCTTTATCATACTAAATACATTATTTTGTTCAAAATATAAACAAAATTACAAAATGAACAGTAAGATCAATAATTGATTTTAAATATTATAACTTTAAAATTTCTAATTACCATTCAACAATTAAAAACATTATAAACAAAATTTTAAGCAATCTACAAATAAATGTATCTTTAAAAAATTATAAAAATACTGGATAATGTTCTATTTATTATACCAGTTGATTCTATTTATTATAACTTTATCAGAATCTCCAGAGGGAATTTCATTGAGGAACAAACTGATATTGAATGATCAGTAGCTGTCAAAAGTAGGATAATTTTGTTTGTTGACCTTGTATTAAATTTAGTTGACAAGTAATTAATTCACTAAAAAATATGGTTTAAGGGAACTCTGCAGCTGAGGGTTTTAAACCAGGATCAAACTGTAGAAGTAGAAGAAGAAGAAGAAGAAGAAGGAGTTGGCTTTTCTACCCCACTTTTCTCACTCATTTTAAGGGGACTCAAAGCGGCTGACAAAGCTCTTCTATTCTTCTCCCCACAACAGAACACCCTGTGAGGTAGGTGGTTGTGATGACCCCTGCCCAACGCCTTCCTTTCCTATTGTATTTTAACCCTGTAATACGCTTAATCTGTAAGCTATGGCTTGGCGTTGGCAGGCAATCTCCCCCTTACTCTCCTTTCTGTGTCTTCAGACTTAAAACAGAAAGGCTTTTCCTCCTGGCAGGCTTCTCGCCTCACCACTTTGTTTCTAACACTTCTAAACGTATGATACTCCTTTGCAAGTCCCCTCAGATACTGCTTCCACTCACAGATAGCAGTCAAGGACTCTTTATAAACATAGAACAGAGACTGGTTTTATTGTAACAAAACTTCTTGAAGAGCACAAAGTTTTTGACTTCACTTAAAACTAACGGCAGAACTTTCTTTTCTTTAAACTGACAACTCCAACTCAGGACTCTTTTCCCACCATCCCTCAGAATAGTCTAGAACCCTCAGGTCAGTTAACCCCCAGGCAGAGAACCTAGAACACCCATTGAGTAGGCCTTTATAGCCTCTCTCTCCATGGATGCTGAACCCCGATTGGCTATTCCCTGGGCTGGCTTTCCTCCCCTTGACTGGATTAAGCAAGCCCTGCCTCCTTCCACTCTAACACTTTCCATATCTGAAACTTTCTAGCTTCCTAACTTGCTAACTTGAACTGAGTCACCACATGTGGGGCTGTGAGAACTCAGAAGAGAGGTGTGACTAGCCCAGGGTCACCCAGCTGGCTTTGTGGAGGAGGGCAGAATCAAACTCAGTTTTCCTAGATAAGAGTCCCGCTCCCTACCAAACTAGCAGTTCATGAGGTCTGTAGGGCCTTCACATTCTTCCAAACAAAGATTTGCAAGATTATTTAAAAGAATCCAGAGAGGCGGCAAAATGAAAAAAAAGCAACATGCTAATGATACTCAGCACTGTTTGGTTTGGAGAACTGGGTACAGTCCCTGAGTAGGCAGACCTGGGTTTCCAAGGTAAAAATAATTCAATCAGCTATGAGAAATTAAAAGTAGCTTGCATCTACAGGAGCAGTAACTTGTATTCCTCCTTGCGTCCTTGATTTTGCTTCATTATAATTTGAGAATGCTCAGGTCAGGGGTATCAACGGCTATTTGAATGGATGACTAAAGGTTGTTTGCATGGATTCAATAGTAAGTGAAGGTTTTGCCCTTAACTTCTGCTTAAAATGCCCAGGAGCAAATTGATGGGCTACTGTGTGAGATAGGATGCTGGACTAGATGGACTGTGGCCTGATCCAGCAAAGCTCCTTTTATGTGCTTGATTACAACCATTGTTCTAGGTTTTACCAGCTACTCTGCTCTATTCTACTCTGAGCACTCCACAGTTTCTAACCTCAGACTCTACCCAAGCATTTCTGTAAGTGGTCTCAACCCCTTTTCCAGTATGTCTGTTTTAAGTGTGGAGCGTGACTCAGAATTAAAGCATTCCTTATCTCTCCTGAATGTTAGCAGTTCCCAGCTGTGGTAAAAGAGAACCCAAACAGTTTTTGAAGGCTGATCTTAAAAAGCTTGTGTTTTTATTCCTTAACTGATGTGAGAAACAATATACCCGCTGAATAGAATAGAATAAACCTATTCTATTCTATTCTATTCTATTCTATTCTATTCTATTCTATTCTATTCTATTCTATTCTATTCTATATACCCCAATGATAATGTGGGTGGAACTGCTGTCCAATCTATTACATTTCTCTAGTAAGGATCAGCATTATTCTTCAGTTTTAAGCATAAAGTATTTGGTTCAGTACCTTAAGCTTCCACCATCTGAGTAAGGACACCTAGCAGTGATTGCTTTGTTCTGTTTTTTAACCAACTAGAAGCAGAGATGGGAAAACCAGAGTTTTGTGAATTCTTATCTGAACCAATAAACATTGCCTCCAGGCAGGCTTATAATTAAACAAGGCAGAATAACAGATGATTGATGCATTCTCTTAAGTATATACAGAGGCATTGTGAGGAGAGGCGTATTTCCATGAAGAACACACAGAGTATATTAATCAAGGCTACCTTATAGCATAACATATGTCAATATTGTAAATTAGGTTCTTCCAAAGCTGCATTAGATGGTGACATATTTCTTTAGGAAGCTGGGAAGCATACAAACATTTTGTTCTCACAGGCAACCTTTTGGTTTCTCCTTTTATACATTTAAGCCAAGAAGTCCTTGTGGAATCAGGCAAGATAACACGTTAGATAGTGGTTTAAAACTGGCTTTATTGTTGTCCTCTTATAGCAATTTTAAGGAACAAAGTTCAAGAGAGGGTAGTGGAATCCCTAACAGGCATAGCTAGAGTCCTTAGGATGTTGGGATCGTGTAGATTCTTGACAAGAGGGGTTCCATCTTTCTTTACTCACAAAAGAACCCCCAGTGAGCCAAACAACAATTCAGGTCTTCAGTGCTGGCATGAATCACCAAATTGTTATTACTACAGGAGTGGGCAACTAATAGTTCTCTAAAAAGTGAATTTATGTGTTTATTTTTAGTTAGTTTAGTTTCCTTGTATATCTCCATTTTATAGTAGCTTAAAGCACCTGACGACTTGTAAAGTCAATGAAGGTGTAGCTCAGGAGAAAAGAGGAGGAATCCTCAGTCAAGACAACCAGGATGAATCAAACCTAGTAGGCAAACCTTATGCTTGGGAATTTAATACTTCAGAACTGGCACGAGGAAATGCAAGAAGCAGTAGGCTAAAGGTTCAGAACCTCGCTTAGTAGTGAAGCTCAGTGAATATCTTTGTCTCAGTCGGTGTCATTTAGCTTACTGCCACCATATGAAATAATTAGTAACACACAGCAAGAAGAGAGGACCTCACATGCTATTTTCAGCTGCCTGAAGTGAAATAAAAATGGGGATGAATAATGAATAAATGTTGTTTAGAAGATCGCACACCCTATTCATATAAAGTCCCGCATCAGAACATGACAAAAGGATGATACATAGTTAGATCTGTCTTTAATTTTTGCTGTTAATGGAACCAAGACAGCCTATAGTCAAATATTTCTTGTACAAGGAAGAACAACAGGCTTTTCAAAACATCTATATGTTACAACTTTTGGAATGGCTATATACTGAACGTTTTCCAAGAATATTGTAACTAGGGATGTGCACTAATGTATTTTTGGCATTCGAATCTGAGCAGATTTGAATGTCATAAAATCTGATTTGATTTGGATATTTACGATCCGAATGTCATAAAATCTGATTCGAATCTGTAACATTCGAATCCGTACATTTCAATGTTAGATTTGTATTTAAAGATACAAATGTCAACAACATTCGTATCTGTTATACAAATCTGTACGCATTCCGTAAAAATCCATATGCATCCCATATTATCCCATATGCATCCTGTTTTAATCCCGTATTTTAAGCACAAGATACATATAATTTTTGTGCAGATTCGTGTACGACAGATACAAATCTACACATTCAAATTATTCAAAAATCCGAATCAGAGTTTTAAAAATCCAATGCGAGTTTGATCAAAATTCAGATTTTTGAAAATCCAATTTGAATTGAATATTCAAATTTTCAGATATCTCTGCACATCCTAATTGTAACTGTACTGATATAGCAAGTGTGGCTCTTGTTTTTAAAACACTGTGTTAAGGTGGGTGCTAGAAAAAAAACTAAAAACCACAAAACCTTTAAAAGCATCAATAGAAATTATTTTGGTCCAGTGATCCAGTTCAAAGTCAAAAGAAGTGAGCTGTTCTAATCCAGTCCTTTCAGCTGCCTTAAAATCCAGCCTCTGTGGCTATTTGCCAGGACCTAGCAGACAAGTTTCCCAAAGCACTGAAGCAAAAAAGCCCATAAGTTCCTACCGACACAGCTCTTCAGAGGTTTTCAAACTGGCAGCTGTTTGCTTTGGGTTTATATACTACAAAATCAGTTTGGGAGGCAAATAACATAAAAGGGACCATGTTCCATTCCAGGAGTTTTTGTTACAATGAACTTGGATTTGGGTAAGCTGCCATAATCAACATATTTTCACAAGAATTTTGCTTGCTACATTTAATTCATCTCTCCACTCACCCAAGCATGACTCATTTATGCTGCAAGATCCATAGATTACACATTTGGCTGCATGCGTGAGAAATTATGATTGTATATTTTAAATTTTAGAAGCTTTTACTGCAATGATTTTGCTTTTCTGTACACTGTCCATAGTTTTCACTGCTGACCAATTTGATATCCCTTCAGAATTCTTTGCTATCAAAAAGATGGGCAGAAGAGTGGCAAGTACCACTTGGGGTGTTTTTCCACTGTCACTAGAAGTACCCATTAAGTACCCATTAATGGGTATGTAATGGCATTTTTGTACCCATTAATGGGTACTTAATGGGTACTTCTAGTGACAGTGGAAAAACACCCTTAAACTACCTTAGCCACAGCCAACTAATGAGACCGCAGGGTTCAGCAGAGGTGGACGACAGACAGAAGTGTCCCAACCCCAGGAATGCAATATGAAATGAATAGCTGTTAAGATTAGATTTCAGCTAATTGAAACATTGTTTGGACAACAGCATTTCTTTCATTAGCCCAAACTATGCTTAATTTGCTCTGCTTTGGATCACTGTCTTGCTGTCCAGGGAAATTCCTGGGCTTGGCGCATATGATCCGTAGCTCTTCCTCTCCTCCTCATTATTGCAGAACTACTGGCAGTCAATTTTTGGATGTGCAGCACAGGCAGATTTTCTCTTTCTGCTGCTCACAAGTGCTGGGGAAGTGGCAGCTTGTCAGAACAAACAGGTAAGTAAGCTTGATGTTTGGCACTTAGACTCGCAGCTGAGGTGGTGGACCAACAAGAGCCAAATGGCCATGTGTAAGCAAGCGGCAGCATTTCCAAGTGGCCTAGGAGCAGCTGGGCAGCAGCGTTGTTGAAAATGCTGCTTTTACAGGGCGTGAGTGTGTGCTCACTAGTTTGGTAACATGTGCTCCAGACTGAGACCTGGCATGGCCATGTAGCCCAGGAGCAGCCAGGCACCTGCATGAGCTTGGGCTACTTCTATGTATGTGCCCAAGTACAGACTGATAAAACAGCTCTGGCCTTTGAATTTGTAATAAAGTCTTATGTATTTATCCTCTAGCCAAACACACATTTTTAATACTAGTTTCTTCCTTCCTGAAAAAAAGTATACAAAATGGAAGGATGTGTTATGAAACACCATGATCTACCTAAACTTTGTAGGGCTTGGTCTTCTATGTGATGGATCCAAGCACTCTGGGTGGGAAAGCAGCTCTTCAGTATGATACAAAAGTTAGTTCTACCTTTGGTGATCTGCTAAAGCAAGTTAGATACAGTTCCTTAGAAGTATCGAGTTGGGTTTGTGTGACCTGGTAACCGTACAGATATGAGAGTGATTTTACTGTGCCATAAAGTAAAGTGAGCGTTGACTATGGAGAACTTGGGTATAATATGGAAATCACTCGGGTTTGATTGGTATATGGGGACAAGACCCTTTCTGTAATTTTTCAGCTTGTTTTCAGAAACAGTATTCAGTGTGTCTTAATTAGATTCTTACAAACTGTTTTATGTGTTTGTCTCTAAAGCTGTAAATGTTGTCTTTGGTGAAACAAAAGGTCTTGCTCCTGAGTATTTTTGCCTGAAGTAAAATATGTTAATTTTTTTGTTTCAAAACGTAAAAGATTCATTTTCAAAAAATTATGATAAAATAGGCTCAGTTAGAGGTGGTCCATTCAGCCAAAAGCTCTGGTTCCATTTCATGATACTGAATAAGGAAGAAGTACCAACTGGAAAGACTGTATCTAGATTTGGATTCAGTCTGCTTCCAAAACCCTTTTAAAATAGCTTTGTAACATTAAGGTAATGGTATATATAATATGACAAAAGCAGAGGAAGATTAGCTTTTTTTTTTACCTACCGTATTTTCCGGCGTATAACACGACTGGGCATATAAGACGACCCCCAACTTTCCATTTAAAGTATGGAATTTGGGATATACTCACCATATAAGAAGATGACGCCTGGCATATAAGACGACCCCTGACTTTTGAGAAGATTTTCCTGGGTTAAAAAGTAGTCTTATACGCCAGAAAACACAGTATTCTTTTTAAAGCAGGTTTTGGAATGGGAAGGCTGTGGTACTCTGTATTGGTAATCATAACCAGCTGCCGCCGCAGCTTTATTCCTTCATCCTTGAGTCAATATTTGTTTGTAAAATTATCAAGCCATTCTTACTGAAGATAGAGCCTGTCAGTCTAGTTTTTTCCTACAGTTCGTTGACCCCTTGCAGTAGGTCAGAATCCCCCACAAGGCATGTACACAGGTGCATGTGTGTGTAAGAAATGAAGAAACAAAGATCCTAGCTATATACAATCTTGCCCTCTGCTTTAAAATGAGATTTGCTTGGATTCCTCATCAGCAGAGAGCAGCCCAAAAACAGATGGTGCACATTCAGTACACTTGTTTTCCTGGCTCACCAAGGCAAGTATCATGTCAAATGCACAAAGCATTAATATCCCCCAAACTACAATCCCATTCAAAACTTTCCACTAGTCAGCACGATCTGTCAGTTCTCCAGCAGCCCTAATACCTTTTCTTTGTTCTTTGCTCCTGTGCAAAACCTCTCTACCTTTTTCCTTTGCACCTGTGCAAAAGTGGCCCTGTGCTTCTGAGCAGGAATGTCCTTGTTTAGTCACACACTCAGATGTTTTCTCTGTCCTTGTCGTCATAGATAGGGTTGCTATATTAGAACAAACTCTGACTGCAGAACTATATTATTTGGTTAGGAGTTCCAAGGGAATGCTTCTGTGCAAAGCCAGAAAAAACACACACAAATAAAAAAGACTAAAGGTGGGAAACCCTTTCCTTCTCAAAAGCTCCTCTGAATGTTTGGGTGGACCAAACACTAAATGATTGTTTGCTCCCACAAGAAAAAAAAAAGAAACACCCCTAAGACACCCATGTTCAGCCACTCTATGGGTTCAACTTTTAATATCAGCAACATTCTTTCTATGCAGAAATGCAGTCTGCAGAAAATGTGGCTTGGGGGGAAAATACAGCGCATTGGACACACAATCTTGCATTTTGGTGTTATTCCTCCACAGCAGAAACTGATGAAGTGTGAGGGAAAACTTGTGTGTAGTTGTCCCCAAAGACACCACAAATGATTGCATTCAGAACATCTACAGTGAGCAGTAATAGCATATTAATCATTTTGAAACACGGGGTTCAAAAATATGACAGTCAGGCACCATTTGTAGTCATACTGCTTTCCCTAAGAGTGTACAGTCCAGCATTTTATTTTTTTGCTTACCTTGCTAAAAAAAGCTAAAGGGCATTCTCCTGTCTAAAGGAATTCTGTGGTGGAAAATCTTGTTCTAGATACTGAGTTTTTGGAGGACTCCAGAAACATTAGGAAAGTGACATAGCCCCAAGCTCAGGGTGCTATTTTGACATGTCCTGTTCTCTTTTAATACTGCTGCCCCAGCAGTTGACTTCTGAGCTGACATTACCAAAAATGCAGAATTGCTTGATGTTGCCTGGCCTCATTTCATTATGTAACACATTTCTAAAAGTGTATAGGGACACTGGATCATTATAGAGAGCAACCAACCAGTTAAAATGTCAAGAATAATGCTAAGTTGGTGTTAACCTTATATCTGCAGTCAGCTGTCACTCTAATGCTTAAAGAAGGCTGGTTACTCATAGAATAAGAAAAAATAAAGCTGGCTAGTGATTTTCTCCCCCTATATCATCATTTCCTTACTGGACTTGGAATAAAGTACTTTTTAAATGCTGTTGAATAAGAGGTTGGGGAAGATTCATGTTTTTGTGCTTTATTGCACTTCTTTATGGATTTTCTGCACAAAAAAGGGACTTGAAGATACACTGTTATATAACACAGTCCCTATAAGAAGAGCACTTAGTTTACTGTAATTCACTTTATATTTTATTCAGCATTAAGACCAATATCTTTCCATAATTAAGTATATGTATGTGAAAAGTTTGTTCCCAGTTAAAAGCGGAACACATGTAACTTGGATCAAGGCACATACAAGAACTGGCCAAAGGGCGTACAATGCACTTTGGTTTTCATTTGGGGAAAAATAGTTATGGCAACAAAGTTTTGTGGGTATTAAACTTTAAACAGAGCCCAACTGAGTAGAAAGCCAGATCAAGGAACCTTCGTTTGCATGTTTAGTAGGTAATTTCCATGTAACCATGACAGTAATGGGCAATATTCTCAATGGCAGGTGAAATATAGTATAGTATATCTAGCATATGCATATTGAAACATTAAAGAGCTTTCTTTATCAATTTGGCATGTTCTCCTATAGATTACACAAGTGGTTTGTTTAGTTTAAAATATTTTATGTTTGATGAAGTGTTTGATTTTGTTAACTCCCCCCTATAAACAGAACAATTAGTTGACTAGTAAGAAACTAGCTTCCATATGGAATACAATGTACGTAAATTCTTATTTCACCTGCCCAGCTAGATTTTGGTTATCTGCTGTCCTTTCCAATTGTCTTTTTGCATATAAATTGGAAACAACAATAAATGCTATTGCCCACTGGTTTTCACATTTACTGAACTTTTGTTGTTATAGAGATTCAGTGCACCCAGGACTGTATTTAGATCAACTCTGCAACCATTTCTGAATATTTTCTATTTGCCAGGTTTAACCTTTTAGGAATACCAAAGTGAAAAATGGCCTGTGCTTATACTTAAAAGGATCTTAAATGTATGCAAAGTCCTGATTGTTCAACACAGCAAGAAAATTCACTTTCACAGTCAACAAGTCATCTTACTCAGTAGAACACAAAAGTTAAATGGTCTGTAATTTCAGTATTAGCAAGGAAAATACAGTACAAATTACTAAAAAATACTAAAATATAGAATTGTTTTCAGGTATCTTTGCTACATGAATAGCAGCAGTCTCCTGAAATTTGAAACTTTTAATAAAAAGTTCTTAAATATAAATTATATGGCAAATGTACAATACATTGCTTATTCAGTCTTTTTATCCAGTGTTCTGCAGTAGGCAAGCAACCTTTCAAGTTGTCTTTCTGTGAGGGAAACAATAACATATAACCACCACCAGTTCGTTTCCTTTAGCATCATGAATGCGAGTGGTCAGAATCGGGTATCCCACTGTCCCTATAGCTTCTATTACTGCTGCTTTCGCTGTGGTTGTTCTTATACAGACTCATTCCGTTTGGTGGGAATATGGTGTGTATTACAAACTCCTCCTTGGACACTTGTTCATTGTTCAGAGAGATCATCTGAAAAGATGTCTCCTTGATTTCTAAGATAGAATTGTCCTTCTTAGTTCCAGCTTCTGCATAATCATCTTTTCTCCTGCGTCCTTTGCTATATGTACAGTTTCTTGAGAACAAGGACCCATTCCTATGGACGTACCAGCAGACTAATGCCAGCAGTCCTATAGCTACCAGAGCTACGGCACCCCCTATGATGGCAGCTAGGGGCAAATTAGAATTTTTATAGGGTTCTTTCTCTTGTTCGTGATTTAGGGTTGTGGTGGGGTTGTACATTTTAAGGGGCGCAGTTTCAGTCTCTATACAAACAGGTGTTTCATCAGACAGGTAGAGGTTACTGGTTTCCATGGGAACCATGCATACACGGTATGGTGAGTCAGGCTCAAGAGCTGTAAGCAGGTAGTCATTCCGGTCTCCTGTAACAATGGTTTCAGTTATAGATCCAAAGGCAGGACTGTGACCCATCTTGAGCCAACTCAGTCTTAACGCAGTCATTGGTAGTGCAACTTTCCAAGAAATATGAATCGTCTCAGTGGTGACAGATTTTACAACAATGCTAATGACTTCTTGTACTGGGATAGATGTTGTTCTGTAGTTTTTATGAGGATTCGGAGTCTTGATTTCAGGTGATTTGGTCACAGAAACTGGATACAGTGTGTTTGGTATTGAAGCAGTAATTTGGATGGTGCTGACGGCATCCTCCTCTTTGCAATCAAAGAGCTCTACATTAAGATCCTTAATAGCCATTCCGCGCACTTTTTCTGGCGCCTGACACATCAGCCCACGGACATTCACTCTGAGGGGGAGCATCTGCAGCCAGTCACGAATCCATTTCATTTTACACCCACAGTGCCAGGGATTGTTGCGAAGAAACAGTTGGGTGATATTGTCCAGGTCATCAAAAACACCCTGAGGTAAATTACTGAGATTGTTGTTGGACATATCTAGACGATATAACTGTCGTAGGTAGGCAAAAGCATTAGGTGGTACACGGTTTATATGGTTTTCTTGTAGATAAAGCTTTCTCAGATTTGTGCCTGGCAAATTTACTGGAGCTGCTGTGAGGGAGTTGCGGACCAGTGAGAGTTCTGTTAAATTGACTAAATTCATGAAGACTTTTTCTCCTAAGCCATGGTTGCTTAAGAGATTTCCATCTAAAACTAGACGTTTTAGATTTGTAAGGTCTTGAAGGGACAGCTCTGAAATGGTGGAAATACGATTATCATCCAAGCGCAGCTCTTCTATCGTTTTAGGTAGGCCCCAGGGTATGGTGCTAAGGTGATTTCGAGAAAGAAAAAGAAGTCTGAGATAAATATTATCCCGGAAGGCTCCGTCTTCAATACTAACAGCAGAAACAGAATTATCATCCAAATGCAATTCTTCCAGATAAGGAATTTGTGAAAGTGAATCATAAGTGATTGTCCTTATGTTGTTTTCCTGTAAATGCAACTCTTTGACATACTTTGGAAGATTGGTGGGGAATTCATCCAAGCTGTTGTGGTATAAATAAATTCTTTCCACTTTAATCAAGGTTTTCAGCTCAGAAGGAATCCCAGCATTATTGATTTGATTGTTCTGAAGGTAAAGGGTTGTAGCGTCCTCTGGAATCCCAGCAGGAATTGATGTCAAGTCACGATCGTTGCAGTAAATGAATCCCGCATCACAGCGGCACACTGAAGGGCATGACTTGGCACTGACAGAGTGAGGTGCCATTTTGAGCAGGAGTCCTACCTTTGTCCAGACTAAGATGAAGCTCCAAGTTGCACTGATCATGGTCAAGTTGCAGTGAGATTTGCACACAGGCGAGGACTTGGTGTTCAGCAACCTAGGAATGGAATTAATGAGATATGTAAAGGGCATCATAAAGCAAAAGTTTGAAAAGAAAATACTGTTTTACATGGATCAACAATCCTTTGCATGCTTAGCGAAAAAGTTACCTTTTAGGTGGGCATGCATCTGCATCCATAAATGGCCTTCAAATAATTCGGCATGCAATTTCCTTCTGCTTCAGCTCTTTATGGACTTGTATGAATGAGGGAGGAGTACATCATTTAGATATAAACATTTATCCAAAATTGATGGCTTAATTTCTTAGGCACATGTCAGGGATTTCTCACTTTTATTCATTGTGCTAGGAGATTTCCCTTCTCAGATGTTCGTTGCGTGCTTAAGAGTTCAGTATAGACATTAAGGCATACTCACATTTGTATTTTTCCAGGGCACCTTATTGGAACTCATAGGGTGTTAAGGAATATTTTTCACCATGTTTTTCTGTGTAAATAAAGGTTTTCTGGTAACCAATAAAGGACAGTTCTTCAGCTGGAACTACAACTAGGAGATTACGTTTAACTGGAAGCTTAAGGTGAGGATAGATTTCTCCTTACTTTAGGCTTTGGGAGATGCTGCATTTTGACATACAAATAATAATGTGGTATTTGGAAATATGGCACAGAACTGTCAGTGTAAACATGGGTGTGAATTTACTTATACTTGAGTTTGGACAAATCCCTAAATATAACTTCTGTGGTATCCTAACCAGAAACACTAGAAAGAACCATACAGATCCATATTGCCAACATAACTGCAGTTATTATTTAAAATTAAGAAAGAATAAAACAATTTGACTTTTATATACGAAAAAGGGCATCCAAAAATGGGTAAACCTAATAAATTAAAAGGCTGAGTAATCATCATAGAGAACAGCTAATTAAACAAATATATTTTGAAACCTTCCAAGATTTCATTAGTGTTTTTAACAACTTATACAGTATGAATAGGTTCATGTCTGTGCAAATGTTTCTGTCAGTAATGCCTTTTCCCATGATCTGTAAAATGTTATGTTTACATAATAGGTCTTTATTTAGACTGAACATTTCTGTGTTTTCTAAAAAGTTCTCTGAATTTTATTATAACTGGTAAAACAATACAATGTTACCTTATTGAAAGATTCAGGAGAACGTTTTGTGCTTCCAAAATCCAGCTGGGTTGTTGGTTTTTGTCCCCCAGAAAACACTTGACTTTAGAAGAACTTTATAGATTCATTCAGGTGGCTGTCCTTCCCTTACCACGGCATTCTAAGGGCTTGTTTTTGGGAGAATATCCTTCCTGGAAAGTTCTCCTATTTTCAGTTGACTTTCCCATTCAGTTTTATCATGGTACTCAGGGATATCAGATTGTTAGAACTATTCCAGACTCTTGATATTCTGCAGAAAAGAGACTTTGGAGAGATGATACCTTATTCTTTTTTAGTGTCCTTCACAATTTTTTTCCAATTGTTGAGAAGCCTTTCTACATAGCATTGTGACTAGTGAGAGTAACTTCAGATCCAATTGTTCAAAACTATTCATGATGATAAGGCTTGAATTATGGAATCTCCTTAAGCAGTTGGGGAGAAAACTTTGCTTCTATCCCACATTACGCAACTATAAGCTTTGAAGAATTGCTGTGTTTTGATATATCCATGTCTTTTGGACTCTCCTGTTCATTTGGGTCTTGGTCAAATTCTCCAGCTCAGCATATTTCCTTATTCAGTCTGCAGATGTCAGAAGCTTGTTTATTTTAAGGCTTTTATTCTTGGCGAAACAGAAACACGCCGATGCCAGTGGCCGAGTCTTCTTTTAAAAACATTCACTCAGTTGATATTGTCGTCTCATTCAACTGGTGCCTGCAAAAGCAAGAAAATTCTGTTCAAGAAGAGATGACAAGCTGTTGTGTACACACCGTTCACAACTTGATATTTGTAAAATCATAACAGCTTTGTTGTGGAAAAACTAACTGAGCAAACAGTATGAAGTTCTTAAATCATATGTACGGCACAGTTCAGCTATTGCACTGAAATCAGTCTAAACCAAACAGCAATGGAAGTCAGCTTTGATCTACAGACCAAAGAGAAACTGCTTTGCAAATGTGACACATGACTCTTCAGATTACAGATACAAGCCTAGCTTCTTTGGATGGCGTGCGTGCTTTTCTGCTTTGAAGAGACAAGACGGTTATCTATCGTTTGAAATGTTGGAACGGCGAGGCTACGTTCTGTAGCCTTTGCACCATGTAATGACTAGGCTGTGAATGTTCAATATTTTGTTTCAGTGACTCCGTTTGAAAGCCTCTAAAAAGTAGTTCAGATAATTGGAAGCCTGACTATGTCTAAAATATAAAATTCAAAGGATTATGCTACAGTACCATTGTCACTACTTTGCTGAAGACACAAAAGTATACATATGTTGTTTCAACAAAGACGTATTTATTTGGCTTATCACATAATTGATTATTTTCACTCAGATCCCCAAGGCTAGGCTAGGCCCCAGAGTAAAGAACCATGCAAGAGTGAAAAGGTGGTGAAAATGAAGGTGCAGGAGATCTCTCCTTCTCAGTGACAGAGCCTAATCTGAAATCCATTTGTATGAAATGTTGAGGAGAATGGCAGAGGTAGAAAGCACATGCTTTGCAGGCAGCAGGGTTCAAGTCTATTCCTTGTCCTTCCAAATAGGGCTAGGAAAGACCCTGGACGGAAATGTCACTAAACTACTACCTGGAAAGCAAAAGGTTACAGGGCTGGTTCTTGGCATCCTGCTGAATGAAGGTAATGACAAACCTCTTCTGCATGAGAATGCCCAGAAGCAATTGTGGGACTCTGTGTGAGACAAGATGGTGGACCAGATGGACTGTGGCCTGATGCAGAAGAGTTCCTGTAATATTTGTATAGGGTTAGACATATTCGGGGGTGACAGGTGTAGAATGGATGCCTGGGTACAACCTGCAGTTTGGAGAGAACAGGCAGGATGCCTCTGAAAGCCTTCTGCAGGAAGTTGAAAGCAGGTGAATGTTCTGCCTTTGCCTTCTGTTTGAGAATGCCCAGAAGCAATTGGTGGGCCTCAATGTGGCTATGGTCAAACCTAAGGTTCAACCCAGCTTCAGAGTGAGAGAAGACATCAGAAAAGTGACCAGTAGTTTTCTTTCCACATTATCTAAATCCCAAAGGTGAATTTTCTGAGTTATTTAACACTGAAAGAAAACAGCTTGTCATTTTGCTGATGTATTCCCTCACTCTGAAAGTGAGCTGAAGCTAGACTAAACCTTAAGTGTGACCACAACCTGTTAGACAAGATGCTGTGGCCTGATCCAGAAGGACTTCCCTTGTGTACTTGTATCTCCCTATAAAACTGCATAGAAATGTCCATCTTGTCATCAGGAATTGACCTAAGGTCAAAAAGCAGGGGAGGAAAATAAATCTATTTAGGTGGTGCTGGACTAAATGGGACTAAATGAGAGAGTTAGTTTTCCTTGATGGACCTTGCTAAATACAGCACACCCAGCACTCTGCCTTTGCACACCTCTTCTGTGTTATTTCATTTCTACTAAGAAATGAGTTTGCAAAGAACTCTTTCGTATTTCCATTCTCCGAAAGAATATTCTGGGCTAACACTATTTACTGTTCTTAGTTCAAGTGCCTGCTAAATAATACGAGTAATACTTATAATATTTGCCTACACAGGTTAAAACCACAAGAACACTGGTAAAGGCAAGTCTGAACAGTATTTGTGTTAAAACAATGTAAACAGTTCAGAAAGTATATGCAGCATTGTTAAATATTTAATTCTCAGTAGGTGTTTACTTAGGAATTAGTATTTAATGGTGAGAGAAATAAATCCCTTTGTGGGGGGAAAAAAACCCTTTAAAGCTCATATTCATTCAAAATATTGAATAATTGAAACAAAGTAGACTTTTCCCAAAGAATTACTTATAATAGCAAATGCTTAGAAAGTAACATTGATTTTTTTTTTAAAAAAATTAACAGCTTGGAAGAGGATTTGCAGGTTCTGCTCACATAATTAGCTGTATTTATTTAGCTGTCAAAATGCTAAGGAAAAATATGAAGCCTGAAAAGTAGGTTCAAATAATGGAGGATTATTCATTTTACAGAAGATCTGAAGTCTGAAAAAATGAACTACAAAAGCAATTTCTTTTAAAAAGTGGATTTTAATTATTACTATATGATTTGTGGGGAAGCCAGATGTTACACTGACCACTTCTCAGATACTATTTGACCTAATGTTTGAATACCATGCCTTATTCTTGAATTTAGAAAACTTTTTTCACTTTTAAAATCTTTCAGATCTTCTTGCGCTGGTTGGTTGTTATTCAAGCCTTACCTTATCACCCGTATTGTGTTAGTGGCAATGTTGGATTAAATTGAAAGCACTGAAGCTCATTAATCTCTTGGCTTGCATAAATCCTTTCTCTGAAAATTACTTCAAAACAATGGGTAAGACAAAGGAGGTCTTAAGGATGGAAAAAAGGCTGCTTCGAAAATGTGGATTAAGTTTATATTCCTATCCCTTTTTCTTTCAGCTGGAAGGAAGAACAGTTTTCTTTAGTGTTTCTGCAAGTTTGTATCTTGCACTTTCCCTTTGTATTCTGAGCTAGAGCTGAAAAAGTATGTTTGCATAATAAAGGCTACGGTGATCTGTCCCCATAGAGGGGGATCCTGCTGCCTTGCTTAGCTTTCCCTTTTCTCAAGCTGGCCTTACATATTCCCTGACATCAAGTCATTATAGCTGAGCTTGCAGGCTGAAAGGAGAAATGTCCCCCACTGTTAAGAGACACTGTGCCTTGGTTTTCACAACATCACATTGGGAGCTTTCATGGGCTCATGGTTTTGAAAGAGAACATTAATTTTGGACAAAACAAGAGGAAAGTAGGAGAAATCTTGGTTCAAAAGTATATTTTTTAAATAGAGTCATTTGTTTTCATCAATCTAGCATCCTTGAGAAATTTGGGGACATTTTTATGCTTAGTTTTCTTTATCTAGTTGACTGTAAACTCATGTAGCAACACAAGCAAAAAATGATGTTTTTAAACTCACAGAGCTTTCAGGGTCACTCTGTAATTTAAACTGCACTGTACTATCTAAATAGTTAACTAATGTCTTTTAAAAATATATCTATTTTTATATGAGGAATCCTGTTCCCCAGCACAATTCTAGTCATCCATGCTAATATCAGGGACTTGCCTATCCTTCTCATCCCTGTTCTTTTAGGAACAGAAAATTAAATTTGCAAGCATGTTTATATGTGTGTGCATTCACTGACAAGATGCTGATGTGAAAGGCGATGGTTTCATTCTAGCAGCTATTCACAGCAGTGTTTTACAGATTCGGATATATCTCTTTAGGCTATAAATGTCAACAGCATGACAACGAGAATTAATTCCGCTTTCATGTACAAAACTGATCATTCAGCAATTTTGGTTTTGCATAGCCATTTGATTTCTTTCAGGCTGCCCTCACTGGACCGGGAAAAAAGTCTCTGTTCATATAATGCATTCAAATGGGTTGAGGATGCTATCTGTGTTTTTATCAACCATTCTAGAAACATGGTAGGATTTAGTTGTCAGGTTTCTTTCAATTATCATGTTAACTTGGTTAAACGTGACTCAGCTGCATTGAATACAAACTGCTTAACCTTGTTTTTTAAAGTCTACTGCTCAGAGTTTGGTAATCGAGACAGCAAGTCCTTTCAAAGCAACCTGTTTAGTGGCTACAATTTTCACAAGGTGCCCTCTTTTGTTTAATGATAAGCAAGCAGCAGAAGATTTTAATATCTGCCTGAGAGATAAGGAAGGTTCAGCTCTAGCTAAGAAGAAGACTTCTCAGTATTCATTTCATTCCACATTTTCTTTGACTTATGAAAATAAACATATTTAGCATGGAAAAAGGTGTGCCACACAGAATCCTCCTTTTCCCTTCATGAATGATATTAACCATGAGCACTAAAATCAACAGTGTTTTTCTAAATTTAAAATGAACTGCTGTAAAACATGAAGTTTACAATTCTTGCCATGCCAAGATAGGTAACCTTTTAGGCTTTCTTGCAACACAAGTGAAAGGTACAAGGATTTTCCTGGTTAATGTACATATTAACTGTTAGCTCTGACTCAGAAATTTTACTTTGCCTTTTTCAGCTTAATCCAAAATGAGAAAATGTTGATAATCACTAAAATTTAAATTGAACACTACAAAGAGATCTTACATTTTAGGAAGCAACAACATTGTTAAATGCTGAAACTTTGCTTGTAAACTGCAGTATGGAGGAGGGGGGGGGATCTGAAAAGTATTCTTAGAAAACTTTTGTGGCTGGATCCTTGATCCTAACCATAATTTCCTAGAAGGAAGGACATTCATTTCTTGTCTCTCTAGTAAATTCATTTGAGCTCATGGGTTGCACTCAGACTTTTGGATCGTCTTTTCAAAGTTGCTGTGCTTATTTAGGAGGAAATGGCAGAGCAAACTGCCTGGAAAGCAAAGGGTTTCATCCCCAGACTGCCCCTGGAAGTAGGCAGTGGAAAACCACTTTTGTACCGTTACCTTAAAAAACAACAACCCACAGGAATGCTATGGAGGTCCCCATGAAGTCAACCAGGCCCTGCTGGATGGTATCCTACAACAAAATGCTAATTTAGTGAGAATCTAAAAATAAACTAATCATGGCGTCAAAGTTCCCAGTAGGTATTTGGTTTAATATGATACCAGAGTAGTAGCTGGAGTAGGCCTTGGGATATTCCTCTGCATTTGCTCAAGCAGAGATCGTGCTTATTCCGTTTAGGTATAACCAGTATAGAATGCCATATAAGCACCAAGCTCAGAAGCCCATCAAATGATTTACTTGTCCTTTCTTTCTGGGGCTCTAGCAAAAAAACTTCCTTGCTCAGTGGTAGTTGCATTCCTGCTTTTTCTAGATTTCTAATAGTAGAATTTTATGGGTTAAACTTGCATTGTGTTGCTTTGGGTGCTAGCTTTTATTTAAATAGTTTAATGCTGCTTCTAAACAAACAAGCAAAATTGAGCCTTATTTTACATCGAAGCAAATCCTGCTTAATGCAGTAGAATCTGGTTTTGATATGGTTGGTAACCCAGCAATTGTGAGTCTATTCCTGATACATTAAAGTGCCTGGGAACTGTGAATGAAAAAGATGACGTTTACTAACAATACTAGCCTTCCAAGAATAATGCCAAACGTTATTCATTGCAGTTACAAAAGAAAACAGCAGAAATATGGGGAAGATCATTTTTGCTCTAGGATGGCAGCCTTTATTTCTGGGGATTCAGATGGCTGCAGTTTTAGCATAGAAATTCTGCCCACTGGGGGGTAGCACATACTGCAAGAAAACTCCTTTCTCTTTAGTGTTGCTGTTCAGTTCTTTGCTTTAATAACAAAGGTGGGAGAATCCAACGTGTGGGGACCGAGTCAGGGTGCAAAAAGCTTGCATTTCTAACAGTGAGTTTATTTCGTGAAATTCACTTTCCAGTGGGAAGAGGCTCAAAGCTTTCCTATCATTTCATTAATATAAAGATTTGAGCTTAGGAGGAGAGGACACTGTTAGTTACTTAAAGATAAGACACACAGGCACATACACACGTTCTGAACAGAAGGCAGATAGAAATCTGAATGGAACATCATTGTTGAAATTGAATCAGTCAGTGGGAAGTCAGTTTGTCCTCTCGAAGAGCGTGAGAAAAATACAGTTCAACTTGAGCTCAGTGACATTAAAGGGTATCCTTGAAAAGCTTTATTTTTCACCCAAATGTGAAGACCTGCTCCTCCCCATATGTGAATAACAATCTTATACATGTAGCATGGACTTCTTATTGCTTGGAAAATGTAGCATATCACAAATGGCACAATCAGCGTTAATCAATCATCTCTACAAGCTGGATCAGTTCCAAATTAGGATTAAACTTTTCCCAACTAGTTTTGCTAACCTGCCCTAAGGAAATGGGTTTTAGCTGCTTGGAAAGAATGTATGAAATCTACTATTTACATTCCACACTACCTAGTATAATTTCACTGTCGAATTGTTGCATAGGAATTTGTTGTGTAGTCATTTTGCTTCCAATAAGAAAGAAAATCTTTACATCAAGGCATTCTTACTGGAAGCAAAATGACTACACAATTTCTACTACACTTCCCTATTGTAGTCCCCATTAATGCTTACAAAAAAAAAAAAACCCAGTGAAGCACTTCCCCAATATTTAAGGATTAATTTGGCCATTACTCACGAAGTTCTCATACGGTTCTTAGTAATTTGCGGTACTAGACTTTTGCTTGTATCATTTGTATCAATTTTGTGAGTCTAGCGATTCCTGCTGTTGCAAAGTTACATTTTCAACAGCTACTGTAGTTTTATTTGAAACTTCTTCTTGGCTTTGGGTTTTCTGGAACTTTAGAAGAGCAAACTACACACGAAATGGTGTTAGGTGGGTAGTGTTATCACACAGCCTTCAACACACTTCCTACGTAACCTTTAGATTTCTATAATCCAAACCTCTTGGCCAAATTCTGCCTAAATACTGTGCAGTCAAAAGTATTGGAAACGTGTGGGTACGCAGTGCAGCCATACTGTATAGTAACACTCATGGAATAATGTTTCATAGGCCACACACAACCTGTGTAGAAACACCTTTCCAGCAGACCGTTCTAAACCTGAATGAGAAATAGGCTGGTAACATTTTACATCTTCATTTGTTCATCGAAAAAAGAGTTAATACCAAACAGCATGACTTAGTTTCCACCGGAAATCTTGCTTTTGTGCAAATACGTTAATATTTTCTTTTTTTCCTTAAGTATTTTTTAAAGAAGCCTTTTGCATTCATAGATGATTTGCAATCATTTTGCTTTGCATGCATGCTTTAGTATTTTTTTTAAAGAAAATAATATAATATAATACATCCGTAACTATAAGTACATAGTTACACTTGAGCTCAAAATAGGAAGGCACCATGAAAAACACCATGGAGAAACACAACATATTCTGGACATTTTCATCAACCTCCCCACTGATTATTTTAAAAACTTAATATGGCAGCCTTTGTCCCAGGGCTTGCGTGGACCTCCTTTCTCAAGCTACGCTCGGTTGGTCTCCCCCTCGCTGGCTTTATTGGCTCATCATGCAGGTCACATATTGCACTTGGCAGAGGAAAAAGCTTTTGCACTACGCAGGAGGAAAGGGTGCCTTAGGAGAACGTGCATGCATAGGTAGAGCTGATGTGTGCTTTTCCAACCAACATCCGCCTCCTCCAGCATTACAGACGCGGAGGGCAGAAATGCCCGCTCTGATGCCTAGGTGTAGCTGTTTGCCTGCCCTTTTCCCAAGAATTTAACAAAGTTCCTCCAACTAGATGGAGGTGCTCTTGTTTCTGGAAGGGACCCTCATTTTCTGTGGGATGCCTGTCCTCTCCCTTCTTGGCTGCGAGAATGAGCATGAAGGGAAATGCCCCCCAGGCAGAGCATTGATTCTAGTGTGCTCAGCTTGCATTTCACCCAGCACACGAGGGTCTCCTCTGCCCCGGAACGGTTTACACCGGGATGCTCTCCGAAGAGGACGCCTGGTTTCGCAAACCTCCGATACTTCTTTGCTCGTAGCCGGACCACAGATCCTACTTTCTCCGTCCCCTCCTTCATCTTTCTCATCCCCTGCTTTTCTGCTTGGCTGGGATTGCGAAGGGAAGGGAAGAGAAAGCTCAAACTTCAGAGCGCATGGGAAGAAAGCAACAAGAGAAACACTTACCACTGGCCTGAAGCGGTAAAAGGAAACAAAGAAAGGGGGGGAAAAGAAATCCCATTTAGAAAATGCACAGCAGCGGTAATTCCAGTAAGGATTGCAAAGGGGCTCCGCTGTAGATCCCATAGACAAAAGGCGGCGGCGGCAGCAGCAGCAGCAGCAGCAGAGCTCTTGTGCAAGCTCTCGCTGGCTCAGATCACTTCTCCCTGGCTAGGAGCGACGAAGAAGGGCGACAGCCTTCCAGGAGTTTCGTGCAGACAGACTCGGGCAGCCCACCTCCCAAAGGCTGAAGTTAAAGCATGCACCTCGCAGTGGTGGAAGAAAGGGGTGATGTCACCAATGGGCAGGTCTTTGGCAGGGCTGCGAGGCTGGCGGTAGTATCCGCGGCGGACGCCAGAGGGCGTTGCAGCAGGCAAATCCGGTCCCTATGCCAAAAAAACAAAACAAAACATCATCATAAAAGAAGCCCAGTGGTTTGCTTCAAATTGCAATTTGCCAACTGCAGAAAACGCATGCCAAGAAATGCTCCAGTGATCTTCAGATCAAGGATCTGTTGGCAAAAGGTGGATGAAGGGCTTTGACGTAGTGGATCGGATTTAAATTTAGCATCACTCAAAAATCAGAGCAGTAGGACTTATTGATGGGTTGCATTTATTAACAGATCTGGTGCTGTAAGAGAGGTCGGATGCTCAAGCTTAAAAGTACTAGAGGCCCTTTCAGGGGAAAAGCAACAACCCTTTATTATTTATTATTTATATTTCTGTCCTACCCTATAACTGAAGGTCTCAGGGCTGGCAACAACCTTTAAAATCAAATATATTAGAACAGATAAAAGCGTATATTCAAGCAAAGAACTCTTTTTGGGTATAATCTCTTTATAGGCACAGGTAATTATGGAAAACTGAGCATTTAGAGTGGTTTTAGATTAAATAAAACCTGTCAGAGGCCAGGGTCAGTGAAAAGAAGCTCACCTACTCAGGCAAGGAGGGTAGATAAAAGGCTAGGAAAAAATATTATTGAGGATGATGAAATAATAAAAAGGGCAAGGCGGGGGGGGGGGAATGGATGGAATCAAGGTTACTATGAGAATGTTAGTGGAGAAGTTACAAGGTGCTCCACTTTCAGTCCACTTTCAGAGTGAGATATTCCGTCCACATTACCTAACCCAAAGGTGGATTTCCTGAGCTGGATAATGCTGAAAGAAAATTGCTTGTCGCTTAATGCTGATGCAGCCCTCACACTCTGAAAGTGGAGTGAAGCTGGATTAAAACTTAGGTGCGAACACAGCAGACCCAAGTGAGGACCATGTAGCTGGCCTCACTGCCAGTTAAGAGCACCAGCATCTTGGCGCACCAAAGAGCTCCCAGGATTCCTCGGGAGAAAGTTTGGTATAGGAACTGCCAGCCAACTTTGAATCAAGTAAACTTGCATGCTATTTTAAACTGTAGATTTCTTGTTACCTCCCACGGCCCATCCCTCACGCCAGCGCTGCCTGTTACCCAGGGGGAGCAAACTGCAAATTACTGGAGGAGGGCTAAAGGATTCTGATTAGAAGTGATAAAACACGGCAGACTCCCATGCCTGTTATCACCCTGATAAGAAATTTGAATACACTAGATAACGTTGGTTGCAATTGAGTCGTCTTTCATTTGTTGTTTATTAACTGTTCTCTTTGGTTCTTGTAGCTGGCACTTCCCCGAGATCTACATTTCCTTCCAGTAAATTAGTTGCCTCCTTGTCTCTAAGCAGTGTTAGACTTTCACAAGTGCTGGCTGCACACTTTTAATTAGCTTCCTTCCTTTATCTTGTCTCTGTCTGTGTTTCTTTGGTATGGGGAGAGCCAAACTTGTTGCTATCAGAGTAAGCACCTGATAAGAACTGTGTGCTGAGTCCCATTGTTAGCTGATTGCACTTTCTGTTGCGGTTGCGAGACAGAAAGGACAAGCTTAATTAAGTTCACAAGAGATCTGGCCATTGAAAACTCTCTGACTATGGAAATCATTAGGAATCTTTGAAACCCGGAGATGAAAAAGGTGGAAACATTTAACCTTGTTCTTTTCAGGAGTGTCAACATGCATTTGCCTTATGGGGGAAGACAAGATTTGTCTGTGCCTTAGATGAATGCAGTTTCTGGTGGAAAACTCTCCAGTAATTCAGTTTCAGAGGTTATTTGTTCTGAGAAGAAACCCCTCACCCCATACACAAATGACAAGAGGTAGCATGTTATGGAATATCTCTATAGGTGTCTGTGGAAATTTCATAAGAGATATGCAGAGTGCACATTCAGCTTTCTTACTCTCTGAAGCTTAGCCAAGTGGTTAATGCGTTAGCAAGAAACTGTAACAAATCTTCTTCAACAATTCTAAAGGGTCCTAGAGAAATAATTAGATTTTACCAGGTCACAACTGTCACAGAATACTAAAACATTCTTTTTTAAAAAAATATTACAGCAGATTCCTTTTCAGTTGGTGGCTTCCAGTATCTTTTGTTCTCATATTTGGCTCAATAGGATACAGGTTGAGGAAGGATATAACTATTATTAAAGTAAATGTAATTTTAGTGTTTGTTGCTGTGGACTGTGTAAGAAAAGGCAACAGGTTTCTCCTTCAGATTGAGGAGGAGAAGAAGGAAAAGAAGAGAAGGAGGAGGAGGAGGAGAAGAGTTGGCTTTTCTACCCTGCTTTTCTCACCCATTTAAGGGGATTCAAAGCAGCTGACAAACCTTCCTGTTCTTCTCCTCACAACAGATATCCTGTGAGGTGGGTGAGGCTGTGAGAGCTCAGAAGAGAGCTGTGACTAATCCAAGGTCACCCAGGAGGCTTCATGGGGGAGGATGGAATCAAACCTGGTATTCCCAGATAAGAGTCTGGCTCCTTAACCACTAGACCAACCTGGCTAGAAAGATCACAGGGCCTGTGAACAGATAGATGGAAGTCTGTTAGACAAGATTTCTAGAAATCCTTATGAGCTTGTTCCTCAGAAATCTTGGCTTTATCCTTCAGATTGATTTTTTTCCTACCTTCTGGAAGGAAAAGGACTTTACTTGTTGACTTCCTATAGTCTTGTAGTGTTTGTTAGGTAACACTAAATAAAACATACAAAACTAGCTTTTCCTGATATTGACTGGAGGTAGGTACCTCATGCATCTGAAAAATATGTTTGTACATCTGCAAACTATCAACCAGTGCAACCACCATTATTGTCTAAAAATCTTTGTTCCGTGTAGCCCTTGACCATGAAGAAGGATGCTTTTCAAGTGTTGCATCATGTTTCCTTGTGCTTGGAAAAAAAAGTTTTCTCACCAGGCACAGAGAAATTGCACCTGGACATAGTTTTAGGAGGTAAAAAGAGGCCTTTAAATGCTGTTTTGCATGACCCCTTCTCCCTCTGAAATTGTGACCAGAGAGATAGCCCTAGCTTCTCATTTACAGCTTTAAGGAGGGGACAGTTTTCCAACTATTCCTTATTATTCTAGTAAAGGAACAGTTGGAAAACTGTTCCCACATGCATGAAATGTTAATGGCTAAAATGAATCTGTCTACATCATACTTAGTCCAACAGCTGTCCTATGCATTCTTTATGAGAAAGGCACAAAAATGCAAGAAGATTTCTCTGTTTTCATGATAGACAAATTGCTCATTATCTGTAAGGCCATGCAACTCTTTCTTCACTGCAGATCAGTGTATGAATCTCAAGCATGGTTTGAAACCTGTGATCATGCTTCGTTATGCTAATGCTCAATACAGATTTAAGAGCCATCCTCCGAATTTGCCTGGTCCATTGCCTATCAAAGTCTAGTTTAAGTCTAGAAATATGATTGGCAGGCTAGCTCAAAAACCTGTAGGGGGCTATGTTGCTATGAAGAGCAGAGTACTATTTCTGAATTTGTCCAGAGATAGAAAAGCACAGCAATAACATGTACCGCATAACTATTTTTCGCTGACATGTGATCATTGGGTGTTTTTCCACTGTCACTAGAAGTACCCATTAAGTACCCATTAATGGGTACAAAAATGCCATTACGTACCCATTAATGGGTACTTAATGGGTACTTTTAGTGACAGTGGGAAAACACCCATTGTGAGTTTGATCAGTGCCAGGTCTGTGAGATCAATTGTTACAGGTAATTCACAATTATTCCTTTGCTCTTCTGCACCACTTATCATTTCAATGCATATGAATTGCTCAGTTTTGATTATGTTGTTCTTGATTAAATTTATAGTTTTGACCAGAAGTGCATCAATGATAAGGGTTTTCTGAATTTACCTGCTTTTTTTTTCTGGATCAGCTGGTCTGGAACAAAGACTCCATCCAAAGGCTGGGACAGATCGTGCTTTATTGGAACAATGTTATCTGCACAGCAACAGATGGTTAGGACAGGATAAGGCTATGTATTGCCTCTTGCCTTATGAGACTCACCATTTTACCTAAGGAGATTAAAATGGGCTGAGAAGGCTGGATCCGTGCACCATTTTCACCTTCTTCCCTGCTGTTTTGCTTACTGTGCTTGATCTTGACATCTTAGTGAATTGACAACTCTGGGTATGCGTGAATCTTAACAAAACTGTGTTTGAAGAAAGTATTAGTCTATCTCCAGATGGCAAGAAGCTTTGCAGGATCTAAAGAAGAGTCTGTGAAGGCCTCTCGGTCTAGTGGTTAGGGAGCCAGACTCTTATCTGGAAATACCAAGGTTCGATTCCACACTCCCCCATGAAGCCAGCTGGGTGACCTTGGGCTAGCCACAGCTCTCTTCTGAGCTCTCACAGCCCCACCTACCTCACAGGGTGTTCTGTTGTGGGGAGAAGAATAGAAAAAGCTTTGTCAGCCACTTTGAGTCCCCTTAAATGGGTGAGAAAAGAGGGGCAGAAAAGCCAACTCTTCTTCTTGCCACCCTCTGGCAGAGGTACCAAACAATTGTGGGCTTAGTCTCCCTTACCTGGACATATGCGGGACCTTCCTAAAGGTATAATTGGAAAGCCAGCTGGGCCTCCATCCCACTGCCTTTGATATATTTTGAGTATTTGGATGGCTCCCAGTTAGATAATTTGACTTCATTTTGGAAGCTCCCAGCATAGATCCAGGTACGGGGAATGATTGTGGGAGACTTGGCATCATTGCCAGATTTCCTGTAACAACATTTTTTTTCCAGGATTTCATTTCACTGTTACAATCATTTTGCAATATGTTACAGTCATGTCTGGCGTTCTCAGTAAAGTCCCAAGAAAATCATGGGTTTTAACTCACATCTGGAGGCGCTCTTAATGTTTCATTTTTTTAAAAAAAAAACTGAGCTGTATTTTCCAGTTTTTTGCCTTTGTCATTTGGAAGATTTATGTGCTGCTAGATAGCAGAATGGCTCAAGTGAAGAGTTTCTCAGCAGATTAGATGAGGAAGAAAGAAGAAAGAAAAACTTCTCATCAAAATATTCCTCACCGACTGAACAGCAGTAGAACTTCTAATGAGTTGCTCATTGTTAACATCACCGTACAGTCAGGGGAGCGTGGCTGCTTTTTGCAATTGGTTTTCGCTCAGTGGAAGTTGCATCTGAAAATTTTGGAGAAAAAAGTGCTTATTGTCAGATAGATGCAGTTGGCTTCCAGGTGTTTTGGATGCTCTCAGAAATACCAAAATCAGCAGTCCCAGAACCAACAATTGATGAAAGTAACCAGTGCATCAAATTAGATGTGACAGCAATGTCAGAACTCCGAATCATGAGAACCTGGAAGTGCCAGCCCCCCAGACTGTTCAAAGGGGCAGAAATCTGAACTGACCAGAGTTAGCCTCTCCCTCATCTGAATATGTGAGTTGTAAATGCTGAAACCCTGAAGAATCATCAGTCCAGGAAACACTAATAACAAAGGAATTTGTCTTCTGATAAGCCAGTAGTTGCTGGTTGGTGCACAGATGTTCCTGGTCAGATCAACATTTTCCATTGAATTCAAAATAACATTGCTTTTGAATTTTTCTCAGCTTTTGTGGATAAATCTTTTTGCCCTTTTTATCCCCTGGGTAACATAATAAAAAGAGAAATGCAAAGCATCTTGACTGGGCAAAGCAGAGCTGTCTAAAGTTTGATTTCAGAGTATATGGTAGTACTTCCAAACTCTTGTGAGTGCAAGAAAAGATGGCAACCAATGCCATTTCCTACAGTGGATATGCTTGCCAAGCAGAATATATATCACTGTGACAACAGCTGTGTTACCATTACTAATCTGGTAGAGGGTGAGTTGCTCTGTACTGGAATAAGCAGTCCACTCCAAGTTGGGATAGATTGTCCTGGTGCGGAAGAAGGCTGCCCATACTGGGACAACCTTTTCTGTGCCAGACCTTGAGCTGGCTCTGAAAGTCATGCTGGCACGGAGGTACTTAGAATGTTCTGAAGGACAGGAATGGAAGTTCCTGGTCTTTGGAGCTCCTGGGAGGGGGGCATTTGTTGCACCACTGAAATGGGTCCCCTGTTGTATACTGGGGCCACAGAGGTCTGCCATCCCCATACGTCCATAGTTCTGTATGCCACTGTCTAGTATGCCAGTAGGTAGACCTCAAAAAAGATGTCTGCTGATGGACTAAACTAGGATGTTATTTTGTGCATCCTGTCTTAGTCTACACTCTCTCCTGCATGGACCATGCATACGAGGGGGCTTGGATTTCCCTTAAACCACACCAGCAGGTGAAAGGAAGTTTGTAGGCTCCTTCTTAATCCAAACATCTGTTATTGATGGTGCTATTTGCCCTGCCTGAGTTGGGTGACTTGTCCACTTTGGATTATGGAGTTGTTCTCTAGTTACCAGCTAATATTTTTCAAGGATTTATGTAAGAACCCATGACTTCCAGATTTTTTGGCTCAAGAATTACTCTGAGACATCTTTTGAGTCTTCTCTATCAGTGAGTGAATTTGTACAAGTAACACAACCAAGAGCTGGTTCCACTTTAATGTTGGCTATGCAATTACAGGAAGAACATGAGTAACCTATGGATGGGCAACTTGATAACACATCAGAAGCAATAAATGCCTTTGAGATTGTGGCTCCTGAGATGCATGCAGACTGATCTCTTGTGGCGGATCTCTGTGAAACTTTTGTATCACGCTCCTTGCTACAGCCTCTGTCCCCTCTAAGACATTTGGATGAAATGAATTGACTAATGAGACTGCTCCTTCAGGAATTCTGGTGAATATGGAGAATAACATAATTCAGCAGTATAGCTAAAGACTGTTTACTTTTCTTTTGGCTATGATTTGTATTGCAAAAAACACCCTTGAAAGTAACACTACCTTGCTGTATCTGGGGCCCCGTGCTGCTGCACCTTAGTCAAAGTGTCTGAAAAATCATAAGAACAACTCTATATAGCAGCGATAGGTATACATAGTCTTATTAAGGATGTTTTTTGATTCTCCATTGAAGTTGTTACTTATACATCATGTTCCTGTGTAACATGGGCTTGCTTCTTACATGGCTGGCAAAATGTGGCTTCCCTTCTTTAATGCAATTCAGGAATTTTCAGCCGTGTGATTTGACCTTTGAGGCACTGTTGACTTGCAGTTGCAGACTGAATATCCCCTCTTCAGCCCCATTGATTTACTGATCATTTGGGCGATCCCTCAACAGTGTAATTGACTTTCTTTGGCTGACTGTGTCTTATCTCTGTTTTGGTAAACTGAGCCTCCATGTTCCCCCAACCCCCCATTTTTACATATGAGCCTTTACTTCCATAACATGGTTCCCACTACATGGTGATTTGTGGGAGCTGAACCAGAGCGATTTGAAAGGGATCACTGTGTTAGTTCTGGTAATTGGAACAGTGGTGCCTGTTACATTGAAATATCTTTCAGTTCATCTGAAACTTCTCATAAAGGTTTCCCTGTTCATTATGCTCTCTGTATCCAGTATTTTATGGTTATCTCTTTGGCTACATCCAGACATCAATTACCTATTTGGATATTCCGGAATAAAGCAGGGATATTCCATATGGATGCAGCCTTTATGTCCATTTCTGTTCCAGTGTGCTTTGAACTCATGAAATGTATGACAAGATCCTTTGTACTCATTTCTCTGAAAAACATCTGGCCTCCTACCTTTGGAAGAGTTTGAAGGACTCAAGACCTGTATTGGCTCTGTCATCTAGCAGATTTGTTCTGATTTGCACAGTGCATAGATTATATGGGGCGCTTCAAAGGCCACTGGGGCGCTTCAAAGGCCATCTGCTGGGACTCGAGAGCAGGAGAAGGTTTGTCCTTGTCTCTGTTTGAGATGCCCATGAGCATTTGGTGGGCCACTGTGTGCGACAGGATGCTGGACTAGATGGGCTGTGGCCTGATCCAGCAAGGCTTCTCTTATGTTCTTATGTTCTTATAAAAGCCAACAGAAACCTTACTGTTTTTATTATCGCTAAACTTTCTTTGAAAGTTATTTTTATATCCTGATTTGAAATATGATAAGGATTTTAAATGTATTTTTACACTTCCATTTTCGTATGTAGCTGTAAATAAAATTCAGTTCAATTTAACCTGGCTTGTTAGCTCATCTCGCCACCTTTTTCTGTTCTTGTTCTTTTTTTGAACACTGGATTTGGGGCCACAATTCAACTTTTAGCTGGACTACAACATTCTGGATTCCAGTGATAAGAAGAGGTATCATAATGTTACAAGGGGTGTGCACAAATGCAATTTTGGGGGTTCGATTCAATTCAGAAATCTGAAAATTCGAATTGATTTGAATGTTTAAAATTTGAATTTATTCACATTCGATTCAAATACATTCAAATTATTTGTGCAAATTTTCAATCCATATTTGCAAATATGAGTGTCAACATTCGTATGTACCAAACGCATCTGTATGCATCCTGTATTTATCCCATATGCACCCCATTTTCACTCCAGATCTGTACAAATGTGTACAGATGTGGGAAAGATGCGTACAGATAAGTACGCATCGCATACGTATCCATACACATACAGATGTCCAAATAATTTGTACGAATGTTTCAAAAATTCAAAATTCTTTTGAATGTTTAAATTCGAATCTATAGACATTTGATCTGAATGTCCAAATTTGAACAAATTCGATCAAATTTTGAATGTTTTGAATATTTGTGCATATCCCTAAATGTTACTACTAGTACTTTAACTACTGGTGTTCTCAGACCAATCCTCTTCAAAACCATTTTGCTTTGACTATATAGAAAAACAGATTTAAAAACTGGATCGTTGCTTGAGAGACTTTAGTTAAGGGTAAAAGCCGTCTTAGAATGTTTTAAAAGATCCAGTAAGTGTGATTAAAACAATCCTTTATTCTTGGGACAAGCTTGTAAGGAAAACATAAGCAGCTGATCTCTTAGAGCTGGGAACCCTTTAAGCCTAAAGCTTGGTTTGTCAGCAAAATAGACCCTATAAATCAACCAGAGTAATGGGGGTGTCATGCTATTCTAGATGCTTACTCCATTGAGGAAATGTGTTTCTGCACTGTGCCACTGAAAGGGCTTCAAGTGGCAGGAAAAATGGAACTCAAACCAGAAAAAAGAACGACTTGGTTGGCGTGAAGTTTTTTAGAAGAGATGACTTTTGATAGTGTTGTTTATTTATTTAAACCTATCAGCATGGCATCTTCCAGCAGAAAGATGGATACCCTTCCCAGGTAGCTTATGAAACTAAGAATCAATTAAAGAACAATTTACATATCCAGATAAAACAAGCCAGTTTACAAGGGTTTTACTTGCAAGTTCACAGTATCCATAGCCTGTATACAGATTGAACCAAAATGTTTTATTTTATTGAATGTAACAGAGATGGGATCTTTTATAGTTTGTTTGGAAAGATAACCAGAAGTGTAGTCCCATTATTGTAAATAGCCCTGTGTCTTAAATTGGACATCTCTGATTAGAAGTATTCAGAGCCTAGTTGTCTCATTTGGTACTAAGTGACAGCAAGTTAGATGCCTTAAAATACACCCCCAGATGCCATCCCAGATTGCCATTTCATATCATGATGAAGCTTGCTTTGAACAGATGACAGAACAGTTGTGTTTTCCTTGCATAACCTAAAGTACAAACGTGGTTTTGACAGTGCAGAAGATTATTGCCAAATGAATTGTTACAGCCAATGGTGTAAAGACTTTATGGATAATACACGGCGGTGTAAAAAGTAATCCTTCATATGAGGATGTATGTTAGAACATTTTACTAGTTTTGTGAGAATAAGGGGCAGATTAGTAGTAAATAATATGTATATGTAATATTATTTGTGCCTCCCTTCTCTCCTTCCTGGCTGCTTACAAAGTTCAAACATACAGTGTAAGTTAACATACCATACTAGACATAATAAATACAACAATTAAAACAGGTAAAGAACTTGGAAGTGCTGAAACAATTTCATTGGTTTGTGCTTCTGAGGCTAGAATGACTTTCAGTGAAAAATAATCCCTTTTTTTAATTATGTCTTATTCAAGGTCATACAACACAGCAAAACTAACATTATCCCAAACTTTGACATGCTTTTTGCATGTATTTCTATATTTTGCAAACTGATAGACAGTTTCTTTGTGGGTAGAATTTGGACTTAAGGAAATAGCAGAAATTAAAAGATGATTTCCTGTGTTTGACCTTAAAAAGTCTAGTAGAAAAATGAGCTTGGAGATGATTATTGACATTCTCCCCTCTCATGATCATTTTAAGGTCTTGATTATTTAAGTCCTTCCTCTAAAGTGAGAGGATCATCTTGGAATCTGTTGCATCAACCCATCCAAATCAAATCATTTTATGGCTGTTTCCGCACATACACTTAAGACCCCATTAAGTATACGATATGGCACACATACACAAGGTGCCTTCTGCACATCAGGACAGAATAAGGCTCCATTAAGGATGCTGCTTCCATACGGCGTTGTGGAAGAGCCATTCCTAATTGGGTCCAGGGGCCCTCTAATCCAGATTAGTGCAAGACCTGAAGAATGAGGTCCCCAATCAGTTCTTGAGCTCAAAATACAGATTAACAGAATACGCTTCTGCACATAGCCCTGTTAAAGGATGGATGTGGCTAGGACCAGAAGTCGTCAGTCTACCCCCATTGCACCTACGCAGTCCCGCATGGCCTTCGTAGTGGCTACATTTCACTGCCATGCCCACCAATGCAGGGAACGGCCTGTGAGGCCGAATCCTTCTAAGAATCTGTGCTATGGCATCCACACGACAACTGCGCATTGCATTCATCACAATCTGTTCCAGCAACATATGTGCGGATATTTGGTACCTCATTTAGGGGGGCATTCCACTAGCACAAAGTACCCATTAAGTACCCATTAGGGATCCATTAAGGACCCATTATGCACAGAGCAGGAAGACTCCATTTCCAACACAGATCCCATTAGAGCCACATTTGGTTCTACCAGTTCTATGGAAATCTGGATTGAATGGGTCCTTCAGGACCTATAATCCGGATTTTCTGTAGACCCCATTAAAGGTGTCTTCAATGGGGTCTTCAGGCATCAAATCTGGATTATATGGAGCGTGTTTCCACTGCAATTGGGCAATGGGATCTGGGGGGGTTCCGGGGGCGCACCCATGGGGGGTGCCCTGAAACTCAAAGCTCAGAAGCCTGTGCACAATCTCGGAAGTCGGCTCCAAAGCTGGCTCCAAAGAATAGCACAGGCTCCGAAGAGGACCCCACGCAAGAGCAATGCCAATCCTACGGACCTTTGTCAAAGGCTCTGTATAATCTTTGAAGTTAGCGGCAGATCACTCTGGATAATCTCTGGAGCTTATGACAAAGCTCCGGAGTTTCTCTGGAGAATCTTTGAAGAATTTCCGGAGCATCTACGGAGATTGCACCCCCTGTCCCTCAAAAAAACTGGGGTGACAGGTGGGCCCCATGTAGGTTGATCTGGATTCACCACATGGGTGCTCCAACATTTCCACTGTGGGCAGGCTAGCACCCATTGCTATTGGGTGCTGTACAGCCCGTGGGGACGCATCGGATACCTCCCTTAATCCGGATCTACTAGATCCAGATTAGTTGAAGAACCCATTCCTTACATCTGGATCTTAATAGATCCAGATTAAGGGAGGTCAGTAGAAAATCCCCTTAGATCCATAACTATTTCATCTAGATTTTGCCAATGACAGATTTTAGAAATTTGGATTTTGTACGGTAAGTGTGGAAGCATCCTCCATATCTGCAGCTCAATCTGTGGCAACAAACATGGCCAAATGGTATTGTACCATCAGTCATTTTGGCTGGCTGCACTGCAGCGTTGCTGGTGAAGGGTGCTATTATCTCTGAGGTGCTTTTGAGCCACTTGTTTTGCTAGTGAAAAGAGCCTTAGTATTTCTATTCAGGCTGACTTAACTACAACCAACCTCCTGGCAATAAATTTTTAAAAATCGGAGCTTTGGCTTCTAAGGGTTTTCATTATTTGGGAAAACAGAATGGGCAAGGAGCTGAGGGTATTATCAAACAAATTTTAAAACACACACCTTTGAGAGGTGTCTTAGGGGGGAGGTTTGCAGGTGGGATCATTTGTATTCTGCTCTGAAAATCCTGGGCTAGAAACAGGTACGGGTCCTACGAGGAAAGGTTGAAGGATCTAGGAATGTTTAGCTTACAGAAGAGCAGACTGAGAGGAGACATGATAGCAGTCTTCAGGTATCTGAAGAGCTGTCACGGTGCAGAGGGATTGTCCCTATTCTCACTTGCGCAAGATGGGAGGACTAGAAACAATGGGATGAAACTTCAAGGGAGTCAATACAGATTAGATAATTAGGAAAAACTTCCTTACAGTGAGGGTCAGTGGAATAGGTTGCCACGGGAGGTAGTGAGTTCTCCGTCGCTGGAGGTCTTCAAGCAGGGGTTGGACTTACATCTGTCTGGGATGGTTTAGGTAACCCTGCATTGAGCAGGGGTTGGGCTCGATGGCCTTAGAGGTCCTTTCCAACTCTATGATGCTATGATTCTATGACAGTGCTGAGATGAGTGTACAATTTTCGTTCTCAGAAAGCTGTCTTGTATGGTTCTTAAGCTAATTGTTTATTCCACTTTACAAAATGCAAACTTGTCTCAATTTGCTCTGTTATACATGTTAAACTATCCTGAAGTCATACCCTCTAGGGCATATCATGCTTTTCCTTATTGGTAGATTTTGGACCCTCGGTGTATTCATACTTTGGAGAAAATCAAGAAAATTGTGCTTATTCCCACCCTCCAGTGATCTCCCAGGGCAAACAATTGTTGTATATTTTCCCTAACGCACTATACAGGATAATTTAAGAAATAGAGGCTGAGTTTTGGGCCCTATAAAATAGGTCATATAACTAGAATAAAGCAACATTTTTATGTGAGCTTGCATCATCATCATCACCATTATTATTATTATAAAATTATTATTATCCTGCACATAAGCAAAGTTCTACTTCAGAGTCCACAAACTGAGCTTAAGAATGTATTTTTAAAATATGAGAAAATCTGCCATTAGTTTCATAAAAAGAGGGCTAAGCAGCAATTTTAATGGGCAGCTGTTTTAATTAAAATATTTCTCTGTCTTCTTTTCTTTTATACAAAGAGACTGCACTGTTTCTACTGTTTTTGCTCCATCCCACCCGCTCTGTAACTTGGCTGTTTGTTAACAAAGTCGCTCACTTTAAGACGGGGGATGTATGGACAGTCTTGGAATTTGAGAGGAAATCTAACACAAAAGACTGTGAACTTAGTCGAGCAATTCCCATAATCAGTTTTCTGTACAGCTTATTACCAACTGGTCAAGACTAGGTTTTAATTAAAAGTTAAGGGATAAAGGACAATGATGTGGACTAAGAAAAGAGGATTCAGCTTTAACTTTGAATTTCCTGAGTTTTATTCTCATCTGACACTATGTCAGTGTTAACTTAAACACAGGATTTAAAGATGTAATTTCCTCTTCCTGAAAGTTAATAGCTATGTTCTTCTTCTCAAAAACTTTTCAAAGAACTTCTTTTAAGCTACTTTGTTTTATACACTTAGTTTTCAAAAGCATGGCTGTTGTTAAATATATAGTATTCTCTGCAAAATTAGAAAACTGCTTTGCTTAAATGCCAGGGCATTTGGTTCTGGTATATCCTAAATGTTTTTGGATAGAATTAGCATGTTTAAAAACTGTATCTTAAGTTTTTGGATTTTGTCCTGGACAACATTACATTTTCCATTCCTCTTAAACTTTTAAATAAGTTCCAATGAATTGTTTTTTAGGCTTAAAACCAGTAAGCGTGCTTTGAACTGAAGGCTTTTAAAAATCTATTGTTATTTCTCTATAACAACCTTTATGATAATTTTCCTCTCACCTCTTGCAAACAGTAAAAGAAAAATGGGGAATAACAGCCCAGGTCTAGGGATGAGCTCAAATTTTTTTTGGCATTCAATTTGAATTGAATATTTAAATATGCAGATTTGTACAAATAGAGAAAAAACGAATGTATTGAAATTCAAACTGATTCAAATACATGCGTATCTATTCATATGGATATTTGATATGTATTTGATGATACAAATCTCGTATGCATCTGTACACATCCTGGTTTTATCCCATACGCATCCCGTTTTTATCCTGTCCGTATCTGTACAGATACAAATAAGATCCATATGCATACGTATGCAATCCGTACACATACGAATGGCCAAATTATTTGAAACATTTGTATTTGTTTGAATACTGAAAAACAAATGTCTGGACATTCAGTTTGAGTTCGGATGTCTGAATTCAGGAGAACCCGATTGAATAACAAATATCTTAAATACTCATGCAGAACCCTACTCAGGTCCCAGTGTGGACAAGGGTGTGCCTTAACCATTAGTGAAACAAAACAGTTACCCATTCTGCTCAAGCATTGACGACATTGCTTTTAAAAACTTACTTCATTTGTAGTAACATGCCTGACTAACGTTAAGAGCAAAGAGAAATATCACCTTATATTAAGTTTGGGTTCGTGGTGATTACATGGAGATAGCCGTGTGTTTTTAGATAAATCGGTCCTTATGCCAGTGGATAACTTTATTTCTTTGCATTTATTAGTTAAATGGCGTCAGCTTTTGCTTCCCCGCCTTTTGAACTTGGTTGTCTTTTAACTTGTTTTGGTTTCTATCATGAACTGGCCTCGACACGTCTAAGGCATGAAATCTGCTGCTGGGTGTGTGTGTTCTAGGTCCACAGGCACCAGAAGGCAATGTTGCTTTGTGCTGTGACTTGTGGCATGAACATGACCTCTTAAAGGCTTGAAGGCTGTTGGCCATGCTCTGCACATGTGTGCACATAAGACCTAGAATATACCCAGCAGGAGACTGGTAGCCTCAGCAGCTGCCACTGCATTCCAAAAAACTATAGACCTTCTCATGTCCCCCACCACTTTGTGTACACACTCTCTCTCTTGAATGGTGCGTGGTTTGCTACGTTTTTTAGTGAAGCTATCCATTGAACACTGGCTGGCCTGCTAGCCTGTGAACGTAAGTAGCCTGCTCATGTCTGTAGGCCTAGAATATATCTACCCAGCATTGGACCAGTAACCTTAAAAGCTGCAACTGCTTCCCCAAATACCCCCCCTTGTGCCCCCCTTCCCAGTAATGGCCTCCTTGAGGTACACAGGCACTTGTAATTTCCTTCATATAAACTATTTGCCAAGCCAAGGAATGAAGTGGGAAGGTTCAGTCGCCTCTTCACTGAACTTAAAAATCTAAAGCTAGTTAGTCTGAATAGAACCTTGTTCTACGTTCAGCTCTTACAAGCTTTCATAGCAAAGGATCCCTGTATGAATCTCTTCAGGGATACAGTTTCAAATTGTACAGTATATAAAAATTATTTTGAAGGTGTACTGGTCAAAAGGCTCATTAATGGTTTGATTGGGCTTGTTGCATTTTGGAAATCTGTTTCTGAGTTAAAAATGTGACTTCCCATAATAAATGGATCTTTACAGTTAAAAATTACCAGAACAGTGGATGCAGATATGACAAATAGATTGTCAACATTTGGGGGAAGATCTGGGGAGTGGTAGCTGGGCCTTCTGTGATGCATTGGGACATTACAAGAAGAAGAAGAGGAAGAAGAGAAGGAGGAGGAGGAGGAGGAGGAGGAGGAGGAGGAGGAAGAAGAAGAAGAAGAAGAAGAAGAAGAAGAAGAAGAAGAAGAAGAAGAGTCGGCTTTTCTACCCTGCTTTTCTCACCCATTTAAGAGAACTCAAAGTGGCTGACAAAGCTTTTCTATTCTTCTCCCCACAACAGACACCCTGTGAGGTGGGTGGGGCTGTGAGAGCTCAGAAGAGAGCTGTGACCAGCCCAAGGTCACCCAGCTGGCTTCATGGAGGAGAGTGGAATCGAACCCGGTATTCCCAGTTAAGAGTCTGGCTCCCTAACCACTAGATCAAACTGGCTCACATTAGGCATATAGATCTCCACTTGATTTAAAGTTTGCTGATTTTTTTTTCAAAAATTACTCCAGAATATTTGACGGCAGTCCAGAGCAACCTTGAGTGCATGAATGAGAATTTATTGTGATATTGCAGGGCACAGATTTTTGTAACTAGTTGGCTTTGAAAACACAACAGATAGGATTATATTGTAAATTTTTAAAGTATACTTTTAATTTCATAATTTTATTTTAAATTTAATTTATACATATTATACATATCATCCAAAAGTAACTTTAAATTACAGTATTGATTAGTCATTTGACCATATAAAATCACATAATAAAGCAGCTATTTACAGTGAGAAGAGAAAAAAATGAGATGATAAAACCTGTAAAATTGTAAAAATCCTCCCCAAAAAAGTCTCTTATGTAAATGCACAGTAATAAACAATACGGACGTGCACAAATGCAATTTTCAGCATCTGATTTGTAATGTATACATTCTTAATGTATTTGTGCGTCTTCGTTTGAATACTCGATACTCATCTCGTATGCATCCTGTACATATCTGTACATATCTGTACGGGATGCATAGAGATATGCATGGGATGTGTACATATCCATACCATTACACAAATGTCCAAACTACTTGTTTGAATGTCCGAAACATTTGTATTCGTACGGATGTTAATGTACGAATGTCTGGACATTTGATTCGTTTATGAATGTCCAAATTCGTACAAATAGTGAGTAGTACAAATATTCATGCATATCCCTAATAAAGAATGATCTCCCATCTGAGGTGGTCAGATGCTATCGCTTTATATTAGAGATGTCCACAAACCATTTGTTAGGTTCTAATTTGGACTTTTTCCTTGGAACAGCAGGGTGTTTGGTTGGATTTGAACACCTTACACTTTTGATCTGCAGATCAAATGCTGTGTGTTTGCCAGGTTTGTTGGAATACCCCTTTGTTCACATTTGAACTGTTTTTGAACACCCCTGTTCACTTAGAACAGGTTCGAACCTGAACCAGTTCAGCAAATCTTCAGTGGATACTGAAGGTGTGTTTCTTTATGTCACCCTTCAGTTAAGGTTCCCCCCCTCGTCTAGCTACCATAATGTTTTTAATTGTTTTCAGTTATACTTTATATGTTTGGACTGTTGTAATCCATGCTGAGACCTCACAGTTTAGAGTGGGATGTAAACAAATGTTTTTGTTCTTGTTGTTACTATTACTATCATTCCCAGGAGCCAAAAAGCTTGTAAAGCTTGATATTTTAGGCCAAGAGTCAAAGAACATTGCAGTTTTATTCAGGGTATTGCTGTGATTTCCAAACAGTAGTTCTCTTTGTCACAGCGTACACATTGTGGATTTGCAGGTAGTCTAAAAGCTGTTTTTGATGTGTGAAGCTGTAGGGAGAAGTCTGCTTTTCACAAGAAGAAAAACAAAATCAAAACATTTTATGAGCACGGTATTCCAGTTCTTCATTCAGTGCTTTAGATCCTGCCCGTATATATGATTCTAATTAATACACTGCATCCACACCGTCCTGTAAAACAGAATATAAAGTTATCCCTGCTGTTTCCTTGCCGGTGTTCTGAGCTGTAACTAAAAACAGTTATGTCAATGCAAAACGTTTGTTGTTCTTAGCTATCGGGGCCTATGAATAAATAAGTGTATATTAAATCTGTGGGTTTTTTTTTTAATGAGCATGTGGTGACAAATGAGATTGGAAGCCTGGTATTAATTTTATTCTGTTGAGGTAGGATGCACCACAAGGCGCTGCGCGAAGTGTTTAAGCCAGAAAGAATGAAAACTAATTTTTGTGGACACGCTTATCATATAACAATAAGCAATTTGTGCAATTGACCCGCTGACCTTAACTCCTAAGAAACTGTCACATTTTTCCTTTGGTCCTTTGTCTGAGGGAACAATGTGACTTAAAATACTGTGGAGTTTGGAAGTTTCTCAGCATTGTCAGGTCAAGCTTTGGTCACCATGGCTACAGTTAGATCTCTGGGCCAAAGGCCAAATAGATTAATGATGTCAGACACATCTTTAAATGGTTCTAACACTGCTTCACCATGCAGTAAGCAGATGAGCATATTTAATATGACAAAGGCTCGTCTTAAGTCTGGCTAATAGGAGGATCACTGGCGACATCTGAAGAAATAGACTTTTCCTTTGTTAAGAAATGTTCAATATTAAGCATTAGTAAAGTACCCGCTCTGGGCAGCTTTGATTCAGCCCATCGTAGGCTGACCATTGAACTCCTTAAATTTCTTGGGGTCCCACTTGGACTTTATTTTGGGGGGAAAGTTGGAGGGTGGTGTCTTCATAACAAAGAAAGATGAAAAAAAGGCGGCTCTTTGGTAGACTGTTAGTTCATATGTCTTTAAAAAGTATATAGGGTGTGTTCAGACAAAACAAAAATGGTGCTTCAAAGGTGCCTCAGAGACACAGTTTGTGGCCCTCATGTTCCCAAGTATTCTGTAATCCATCTGTCCTGAAACTTGAAGTTCATGTGGATGAGGTGACCAGCTGTGCCATCTTCAGCCTATGGCTAGGTTGCCACCTAGGGCCCTTTTTGGTCACAGTGATCTAAGCCCTGGTAATTTCTGGTTGGATCTACATCTGTCTGGGATGGTTTAGGAAATCCTGCATTGAGCAGGGGGTTGGACTTGATGGCCAAAGAGGTCCCTTCCAACTCTATGATTCTGTGATTCTAGACTGGGCTATCTTAATGTGTTGCATTTGGGGCTGCCCTTGAAAATGGTGGAGAAACTGCAGCTAGTGTGGCAGCAAGACTGCTGACTGGAGCTGCTGTCCAGGTGCATATCATGCCAGTTCTAAAAGTTCTGTAGTGGCTTCCAATCAAGCCAAGAGACGATTTTATCATTAATGCATTAGATCCTAAATGTCTTGGGCCTGAAACATCTAAATAAATGTCCATGCCCTAAGAACTGCTGGTGAGAATGTATTGGCTGTGTCACCTCCCTCAGCAGTTAAAAAGGGTGGGGAGGCTTGACGGGGTCTTCTTGGTGATAGCCCCCCACACTGAAGAAGAGTCTTTCTCTCTGTGCTGTGTATTAGGCACCATCACTGTATACAATAATATGTCTCATGATGACGCATCTACCCTTGTCTAAAGAACCAATTTTGCCTCACCTTTCAGACAGTGCTATTGTCGTTTTTATCAATTGAATTGTGTTTTATTGCAACTCATTTTAACACCTTTTGGTATAGGGTGCAATAGAAATACAACAAGTAAAGACATAAACAAAATATGGATGCTCTTGTTTGAATTGGCACAACAAAAGTAACCTTTTGTTTTGTTTTCAGTTTATAGATGTGCAACGACTTGGAACTACTTCATAGAGACATAAAAATGGGAAACATTTTAATTCTACAGTACGCCCCTGTAAAGTGTTGGCTACAACTCTGTTTAGTTAGATGGTATGAAAAATCTTCTTTCCCATCTGGTTAGTTGCAGAATGTCTGTTAATTGGGACCCAGTCTAATTCTGATCTGGCCTTAGTACTCAAATAAAAGAAAGGGCTATGTAGGCTGAAGACAATTTTCAAGACTTTTTAAAAACGGCTTTTGTGTCTGATTATATCTACAGCCTATTAAAATTCTGTGAAGTTAACTGGAAGAACTGCAGCCACTGTACAGATGTTGATGAGGGCTTAAAGGAACTATCCAGTTAACACTCTATTTTTCTCCATAGGAATGTGTTTAATACAACTGGGGACACAGTTGTAACCTCCTACTTCTGCTTGTTACCAGCTTGCCACAGCTGGTGCTATAAAATGTATTTTGCTGTACACTGACAAGCAAAAACAAACATGACTTACCTTCTGCAGGGAGAAAGCATCCAGGCGACATATAGGGTACCTTCATTTTTTGCAAAGGCTGCCAGATATAGGAAACTATTCACTGAGTTGAATTAGGTGTCTTGTAAGGGTGATGGGGATGCAAAATGATGTTATTTTTATTTTGTTCTTGTTTTTATCTTTGTATGCTTTGTATGTTTTTGTCTTTTGTAAACTTGATATGGTCAAAATGACTAATCAATAAAGTTCCAAAGTGGTGGTGGACAAGCAAAAACATTTATTACCTTTCCGTTTCTGGCGGTGGTCGCAAAAACAATCTCATTTGTTGGAAATATACATTATGAAGATAACTGGCTAAAGGTCCTGCAGCGCTTCACAGCTTATAGCTTTTGTGCAGTGTCAGCAATAATGTCGGAAGGGCCTGAACTGGGCAGGCTGAGAGTTGCTTTTAGCAGTGTTTTTATAGCTTTGGGTGAAAGAATCCATCCATTAACTTTTAAAATTAAGTTAACCAGGAGGGAAGAAACAATGCCTAAAATCCTTTTGTTGGTGGGGCAGGTTGGTTGATGATTAATTTGTGACTCATCAGTTATCCATCTATCTTTACAGTGTCGCTTTTGATGATAGCTGAGGTGGCAAAGTCTTTGATTGGATAAGACAGCGCAGTTACATATTTTGGTGCTCATCTGTCTGTCTGTCTGTCTTTCTGTCTGTCATCATCATCATCATCATCATCATCATCATCATCATCATCTACATACATTTGTTTCCCACCCTGTACCTGAAGGTTTCACGGTGGGTTATAGCAATAACAGCAAAAATAATGTATTAAAAAATACACTAAAACCAATAATAGTGCCTGAAAGAGCACTAGTGAGGGAAAGCTGTTTCCTCGGCCAAAGTGCATCTTCACTGATTTCCTGAAGGTGTGTGTTAATAACATGTTTTCTTATAGTTCTTTTTTTTGTATTCATTGGGTCTTTATGTGAAGTATAAATCAGAGTTATTATATCCACTAAGACCTTTTGGTTGTTGTAAATAAAAACTTCTGCACCATTTCCTTCTCCTTAAATCAATAAATCTTTTAACTGCATTATATACAAGGAAACAATTAACCTGAAATGTTAACCTCTGCATTAATCCAAAAATATTAACAGTCTGATTGTTCATAGGCTGACTCATCTGTCAGAGTTAAATAAAGATTTTCAGCATTTTCTGTGGACAAAGTGCATTGCAAAATCTTGAATGTGTGTCTGGTTGTTTGCGATCCAAAGCAATCTAGTTGTAGGAAATAAAATAAGACTCTTCTTTCTAGTAACATTTTGATAGATCAGGTTGCTGTCAGTTCTGTCTGGAGAGATTTTAGAATTTGATGGATTATGCTCCATGTAGAGGCTTTTAAGCAGAGGAATAAACTTTGTGAGATTTTACAGACCTCACTCCAATTCTATGATTTATTTATTAATTTCATTTGTTTGTTCACTCAAAGGTCCCAAGGCAGGCCGCTCCACGCAACTGAAGCAACAAACAGATGAAAAACAGAATAAAACATGCTTAAAATATAACCCTCCAACCCCAGTGGGATTACATGTGAATGCATGCGTAAGGCTGCATTCACATGCAGTAAAGAAAAGCTCCTCTGGGGCAACTTAGAGACCACAGGAGGGGTTGTTCACTCATCAGCCTGCCTCTCCCCCTTTCCTGAACATTTTGTGCTAGAAAAGGTGGATTAGAGAAGGCTTGGGTCCATGAGGGCCACACATACTGTCTCTGAGGCACTTTTCAGGTGCTTTTTTCTGGGACTATTGCTGAGAACACATATCTTGCCAGAAGGAAAGGTAGTAAATGCTAACTTTCACTTGCAGAAGCTGAGGTGTAGAGATTCCTTTGTACTGCTTGTAGTATATTACTAAAGATCTTGCTGATTTGGGTTGCAACTGGAATAACCATGTGATGCACCATTATGACTCACTTGATGGAAGATTTAAACATTGTCTGTCTCTGTTTCAGGGCTTTATGACAGTTAGATTAAACACTTTCAGCTCTTGATAAGCTATTGGATTCTGCCTTTGATGCTTTGTTTAATTTGGATTTATGTCAGCTATGTTCATTGTTTACTATAAAGATAATCCTTATAGGGATATCCCAAAGTTTGTTTGTTTATTTGTCTTATATCCTGCCCCATTGGCCCTAGGCTTCAGTGCAGTTCACAGCAAAAGATCAGTACAAAAAACAACATATATTATGGCAATAAAAGCTTTCCTAAAAATGCGTGGAAAAAACTGACAATTAAAATAAATTAAAAAACCAGCAAAACAGTTCTAGTTCTAAAAGCAACTACAGTCGGGAACAGGGAATTGCTTTCTGGAAGAGGTAAGTTTTCAAATTCCTTGGAAGGTCATAAGGGAGAACGTTCCCAAGCTGGGAAGCAGCTGCTGAGAAGGCCTTATGCTGTGTGGTTCAGGGGTGCTGTCTTTGTTGATGGTAGAGAGTCGGGGTGTTTCCGCACTGGCTGCGGAAACCCCATTAGGAACACATTAAAGACACATACAGAACACATATAAGACTTACTTTCTGCATTGGAGGCAGGATCCAGGACTCTTTGCGGTGGCCGCTTCTGCACTCCAGTGTGTGAGACCCGTTCTTAATGGGATCTCGCCACCGAAAGATCCGACCTCCGGGAAGACCTTGGAAATTAGGTCTTCCATCCGGCCTCTCACCTCAATCTGTTTGGAAGCAGGACGCTTTCGCACGTGGAGAGGTGAGGGGCTGGATGTGCTGGCTGCCACCATCCTGGGGAGGGGAGAAGCAGGCCGGGCTGCCTCCAAAGGCCTTACGCCGTGCGCCATCAGAAATGCGCGGTGACTGGCAGCTGCATGCTCCAGTCCCACAGATCCGGGGGCGGCGTCGGCAGTGCGGGAGGCCGGATGCTCTTTGGAATAGGTGCTGCGGCCTCCGCACAGCACCCTGGGAATCCAGCCGGCTGGCCGAATCCGTCCTCCCTGCGCGTGTGTGGATGCGGGAGGCCTCCAAGGATCCGTCCCTATTTTGGGAGGATGGATCACCAGGAAATGGATTTTCTTAAATCCATTTCTTGGCAGCAGGTGTGGAAGCACCCTAGGGCTCCTTGTGTTGGTGTTAAGTCATTCCCCTGACTCTCAGTGTTAAGCCTTCAATCTGCCACCTTCTCTTGTTTGCTACTGCTGGCTCTTTCCCACTGGGCTCTTGCTGCTAGAGATCCATCTTCCATCTATTTTTCCATTTCCATTTCTATTTGTATACCGCCTTTCCAAAATAAAATTTTGCCCAAGGAGGTTTACAACAAACAGAAAACATAAAATGCAAGGTAATAATCAAAACATAATAAAAATACATTTATAAAAATTGCACATCATACAAAACATTGCAAAATAAGCCAAAAGACAAACACAATTTGAGGCAGCTGAGGCCAAATGCAGTCCAGACAGCTGACCAAAGGTCCCAGTCCATTTCCATTTTTTAAATACTGTCCTTCAAAAAAAGAAAAGAAAAGAAAATGCTCAAGGCAGTTATAACAAAGAATAAAATGCAGAATGATTCCTTATAAAATTAAATGACATAGCATTTCATACATTATAAAACAGTACATTATAAAATCACCCAAAACTGTAGGGGAAAGGTAGCAGGCACATCAGTGCAGCATCCAGCCAGTTCTTCCTCCTCCAGCCACAGTTCTTATTCCTCAAGGGTGGGTAGGGCTCAGGCAGCAAATGCCCAGGTCCTCTCCTCCATCAGTACGCTCTGATGATGAACTCCAAGTGAGAACAAGTGTCAGGGAGGGTAAAAGTAGAGGACAAAATCAGATTGCAACTTGGATATTCCGCCCTCCTCTCCCCTTTCCTCTTCCCCTTTTCTGTTCTTTTCAAAAAGCCTTTAGCTGTTGGTCCTGTGCTTGCACAATGTATACCACCCAATGCCGCTGCATCACCCATGAGGGGGCCTAAAATGGCTCTGGCCAGGCATTTGGAAAGTAATTTGCTGGGGCTCTGTGCGCATAAGAGCCAGAACCATGGTGGAAAGCACCAAACAGTCCCCGTGCCTTTGCTGACATTCGTTGGAACACAACAAACTGCAGTTTGGCACATCCAGGGCCTGTTCTCATTGTCTTGGTCTTCTTTCTTTCATCTCCCCTCTATCCTTTTCACCTGAGTTTCACCCTCTGCCCACTAGGAAAAACAGTCCTTGTTGAAGCCATGTGTGGTTTTGCCGCCAAATAGAACGGTCTCTGTATCGTTCTCATTTTTCTTTACCTCTCTGCTGCCTTTGGTCCTATGACTCTCTTATTCCATTTTCAGGTGGTTCTTCCAGCACAATTGTTTATCTCGTGGAAGCTATTCCTCTGTTTTCCCTGTCTCTGCTGTGGCCTCACAGAGGTCTTTGGTGGATTTATAAGTTTCAAAATCTTGAAGTACATCTCTTCACAAGTAACGCTACTTCACAGAGAATATTGCCTCTTTGTCCTTATCATCCCTTCCCTCCAGTTCTGCATCTTTTGAGTATTTTTCTGATACTTCCATTTTCTGGCTTTCTTACACTTGGCGTACTTGAGATTGAACAGCTTCCCATCTTAACTGAGTCCTAAGTTCTCCTCTTTTGATCCATCCATTTTTCTCTCCACTTCGTTAACCAAATCTTTCTTTCATTCCCACCATCCTTTCTCCCCGCTTCCTTTCCCGTGTTCTGTTCATTGTCGACTCTTGGTGTACGGTGTTATAAAAATATAATCCTTCATCTGTTCACTTGGCAAAAGCTCTAATCCATTTCCCAGTTCTTTTTCTTTCTAAAATTTGTTTCATAAATGTGAGCTCTTCAGAAGAGGGACCTGCTCTCTTATTCTCTATGGAGTGTAATGTACGTGAATGGGGCCTGATGTCCTGATAAAATGTAAGGAGGCACCTTCTGTTTCCTTGTAATCTTGAACAGTAAGCCATACAAACGTTGCTATAACAAAGGAGCTGAGAAGCTGAACTGCAGGTGCTAAGAAAAAAATATTTCTCTAACCAGTCTTGTGTGCTGAGGGACTTGGTCAGGGCCTTCAGACAATTTTTGTCATGTGTACCTGTTTATCTTGTTAAATTAGATCCATGAAGATTTTTTTTTCTCCCTCCCTGTGAGACTGAGGATACCAAATCAAAGGAGGAGACTTGCTTGTTCGCAACAGAGATATAATTGAGAAGCTGATAAAGTCAATGGCAGAAGAAAGATAAGGGGAGGTAGTAGCCAGCTGAAAGCCCACTGGCTTTGGGGATTATTTGGTGATATCCACTGGAGAGAGCATTCCAGCACTGCATAGACAGCACTGCGTTGTAGAACACAAACATATGGATGGAAATTCAGTCCATATCTGCATGTTGGGAAAGGGGCAGCACTCAGGTGACCAGCAGATGTTTCTGCCACACCCAGTGGCTGACATTGTGTCCTAGATCCATCCTAGGACTGCAGAGGAGAACTTGACAAAAGAATGAGGTTAAGAGCTTGGAAACAAAAATACAGTATTGCAATCTAAAGAAGTAACCACCAGTATTTCAATAAAAAGGTTAGAAGCAGTGCGGTTGTTTGAGTATCTCATTTCTGAACAACTGTAGGCTATAAACAGAATCTCTAGGTTCTGAAGAAAAGTAACAAGAAAGCTTGTATTTGGGGAGGGTGACAGTACTTGACTGGTGCTCAGGAAGGGTTGGACTTTGCAGCCAGTCAACCAATCAAGGAAAAGGTCTCGGGGAAGGAAAAGGAAACGAGACCGTGATGGGAGGAGAAAAAGTGATATGGAAATGAGGATGTGCACGAATATTCATAGGCATTCGAAATCCGATCGAATGTGCCAAATCTTGACATTCAAACTCGAATAGAAGGTTCCGAAATTTGAATATAAGTATTTGAATTGAATTTTGAATTTTGGATCTATTTGGTAAGATTGCATTTAAAAGTTGCTAATCAATCAGCATCTTTTGAATGTAGGTGGAGGTAGAATTCTTCCAGTGATAGAAGCAGTGAAGGGGGGTTGCTGCCTACATCCCATCTGGAGGCATCCTCTTCTTGGCCCTTTTCACTCATCTGCTTAGGCAGACTAGAGGGGCCCCACCCTTTCTGATGCTGTCTGTCTGCTCTAGACGGAATGTATTCCACATCAGGAGACCCAAAGTGGCCTACTGGTCCACTTCTGGGCTGGTATATTGGTAGGTGTGCTGGTGTTGTAGGACTATGAGAGTCACATTTTGGTAGTGCACCTTGTTGCGCTGCTTTAAGCTTCATCAAGAGAACACTTATTTAATCCACACTATTTGTATAATCTGGAATAAAGCACGGATAATTCAGAATAAAATTTGTCTGGATGTGCTTTACTCCAGATTATCCAGCTAAAGCAGATTAAGTAAGTGTGTCTGGATGAAGCTGAAATGAGTCATTTGGGGGGTCCTAAGCTCGTGCGACCTTCAAGGTTGGCATGGAAACTGGTCCAGAACACATCAAGACCAACCCTTGTCTATTGTGGATCGCTAGATCCAAACCTGCACAGGTAAGTTCAAAAAGTCCCAAACTCCCAACTGTCTGGAAGCAATTTTGGATTTTGGAATTGCCTTAACCTGAAGCGCATTCCTCTTAAAAGCTACATTTATATAGCATAGCTATCAGATTTTTAATGCTGCAACTATTAATTCGTATGGGTGCATTTTTCTTGTAAAAAGGATAATTTATTTCTTAAATGCTTCAAAATTATATTTGTCTTTTTACACTTGTTCTGTATAACCTGTTTATACTTTTCTAAAAAGTTGGAGATAACTTTAATCATACAAATGATTTGTTGCACTCTAGGATCTGATTACTAAACTATTAAATAAGCCGATAGCTTAATTTTTTCGTCTTTACTCTGTAGAGGGAAAATAATAACCAGCTTTTTAAAACTTAAGTGCAAAATGAGGCAAGCTAACCAGTTTATAGAATTCTGAAAGCAGTAAATGAGTACATAATGATTTGTTAGCTAAATGCTTTATTGTATGATACATTGTTTTAAGATTGTGTATTATCTGGTCCCAGCTGCACTAGCTCATTGTTGATAGAAACTTCCATTAACATTGAATTTGTTGGGATGAAACTTGAAAATTGGTATGGGAAAGGAAGGTTGCCTTTCCCAGTTCTAAAAAGAGCCTGCGGTGTTCATTTTGTCTGTTAGTTTAAAGCTTAATGAATATAACCCTAAATGATACGTCACTTGTCACATGTTGAAGTCTTTAAAAATGGCAGATTTTTGTATATATGTTTCATAGAATGTAACCTTTGCTAGATTTGTGGCCTAGATTAGAATGGTGGGTGGCCGCTGACTGTTTCAATAAACGTTAGTATCCTGATTATGCACTCATTGAGAAAAGAAAACTCTTGTTAAGTGCTTCTTTTGTAAAGAGGCAGTCTTCTTTTTAAGCATACTACAGCTTTATTGAATACGTAACCAAGCAGACTTTGGCCATCTATCCCCTGCAAGTGGAAATGTGGAAATATTAAACTGTGTGGCTAAAAATTGCATCTTAAGTTGCAGCATTTATAGGGGGTGGGGGTTCCGGGTACTCTAGTGGCTAGTGGAAAAACACCCATAGGGTCTTTGATTTTTTTTTCAGGGATCAACAAAATAAGCAGACGTCTTTTTTGTGGCTTTATTACTGTATTTCAATTAATTGTCTTTTTAAAAACCATTCAGTGCCCATGCCAGTGCAACTGAACTGCCAGCACTTCATTTCTTAGGCCTAGTGTATCAGGAGTAAAATGCTAAGCAGCGGGGTCTGGTGCAACCAGTTTGTTGCATTAACTTTCAAAATAGGTTGGTCTAGAGCAGTGATGGCAAACCTTTTGAGCTCGGTGTGTCAAAATTTAACTCCTAGTTTAACTCGGGTGCTGTGTCACATCTAGAAATATCCATAATTTTGTAGCTCTAGTAAAAAAGTTATATTTTTGATATATGTATTTTGTTAAAAGCAAAAACAATCCTTTACATCAGTGACTTTCAGTTGAAAGTTGGTATTTCATACACTTCAAGAACAAGCAAGCACTAAATGCCCAGGTGCCAGGGTGACCATGTGTGTCACCCAAAAGGGCTTGGCGTGTCACCTGTGACACGCATGTCATAGGTTGGCCATCACCGGTGTAGAGAAAACCTCTGAGAACCTATAATGGATTTGCTGGGGGAATAATAAGAGTCCTTTTCTGTGCTGGCCCTAGAAATATATTTTTCTGAAGAGCTCAGTACATTCTAAACCTGCGTTCTGTGTCAACTGAGTTATCTGAATCAAAATCATATTGTTTTTTTAGGTAACTGTAAAAGGAATCACCTTCAACTCTCTTAGATTTTAAACCACAATATCCGTGGTTTGTCCATGGTAGTTGCTCAGCAATACTGCCAGTCCTATTCAATTTGCCTAACATATAATGTGGGAAGGACGGTGCAAACAAACACAGACTGCGCATCCCAGTCCAACAGGTCCTATGAACTCCCAGGGTTGACGTCTTCAGTTCAAAGGAGCCATTTGGGGGCCCTTAATATCCTGCAGCATTTCCATCGTGCCTATTACCGTACCTAAATTGGAGGCCGGAAGGGAGGCATTAATGAAATGGCCAGAATTTTTTGAAGACCCAGTGCAGGGAAACTCTCTTTCCAGAATCCTTGTATACGCAAAAACTGAATGTGTTTGTGTGTTTGAGGATAAATAGATTTGTCAAAAAGGGAGGAACTGTAAAAAAAAAATCACAGGCTGAAGGATTCTGGGAGATAAATAGCTTGGCCTGTCCTTAAAATTAAGCATATCTGGGGGTCTTCAATTTCTGTGAAAATCATAAGCCACACTCAGGAAAACATTACTCATGTTGAACCGTGGCTGGCTCAAATGCAAACAGGGAACCTATGCTTCCTTGTAGGGCTTGCCACTTAAACCTGACACAAGTATTTTAGAAATAAGAAAACATGGCTTACGGTAAGAAGAAACAGGAAGTGCCATAGCTCTTGTGTGCTTGTGGTTAGCTAGAATATGTCTCTGTTTTGTATAAATTGCATTCTCAAACCTTTACCAGAAAAGGAAACAATTGTATCTTTTCCCTTCACCTTGCAAAGTATCAATAAACAATTGGTTTCTTGACCAGAAGCGCTTATCTGTTTAAAATTCTTCTATAACACATATATGCTCACTTGGTGACTGCATTGACACATTCATTTAGTTATGTTGACAGGTACGTAAGTGATTTGCCATTATCTTCTTTTGGGGAGATGGTGGGGCTGGAACCTGCACCCTTCTGCTTTCCGAGCAGTTGCCTTACCACAGAGCTAAAACTGTTCCCACTTCTGCCATACAAAATGTAAATGAGTGAAGAACATTTTTTTTCCGCGATTGCTGCCTTTATTCTGGAGAACAAGCTAATCAAGTTAACCAAGAGCCAGCACATTTTAACCATAATGCCAGAAAATGAAGTGTAAGTTATTTTCTTTCCACATTATCTAATTCAAATTTTCTGGATTCTCAGAATTTTCCTGTCAGTGTGTGGATTGGAAATGTGTTCTGTGTAAGTAACTCAAATCTGTTCCCAAGAAATTAATTTGTAGGAACTCAGCAAAAAAACCCTGCTTTCTGAATAACACGTAACACATTCCTTCGCTCACAAAAATTTTAAAGGGCATCTGAAATATATTTCCCATACGCAAAACGTGGGCTATTTATTGGAACACAAATTATATCAGATGGGTACTATGAGAATCCCTTGATTATACTTTTTCTTTTATTCCCAGTCCAGTCTAGGAAGAGATTTCATTACCTGGACCTTTAATACTGAGCTGATAGGATAATATTCCATTAGGAGACTTCCTTCATAACTGCTGGGACATAAGGAGGGAGTAAAGGGTGAATGAGGGTGAGACATAAACTCTGATTTATGGTCAGGCCAAAATAGGCAGGTTAAAAACTAGTGGAGAAATAGTACAAAGCCTAATGGAAGAGCGAAACACAGTAGAGTCAGGGGAGAAAAATAAAGGAGAAAAAAGAACACAAGGGAGAGCTAGTATAGGAGATTTATAATGAAAAGAAGCTCCCTCAAGCTAGAATGTGGCTTAGAGTAAGGCCCAGCTTATTTTGTGCGAACGGTATTTTGAGGACTGCCAACTTGGGACTATGGTCAATGATGGTGGTAGACTTTTTAAGTCAGATCAGTATGGTTAGGGAAAACAGCCATCTCTTGATTCTGACACCTATGGACAGTTTAAACACAGATTAGGTACCTTAGAAACAGCCAGCTAATTACTACCCTTTTAGGAACTAGAGAATACTCTCAGAAGTTTTGCAAAGCCATGGCAAATGTCCTTCTGCAGGCACATTCGATAAGATGCTGTTTAATTCTTGAAGAACCTCTTCGAAGACAATGAGTTGCGTTCTTATTCCCTTATATGATCATGAACCTTCTCTGATAGCAGTGAAAGTGGGAAGAAGAAGAAGAGTTGGTTTCTCTACCCTGCTTTTCTCACCCATTCAAGGGGACTCAAAGTGGCTGACAAAGCTTTTCTATTCTTCTCCCCACAACAGAACACCCTGTGAGGTAGGTGGGGCTGTGAGAGCTCAGAAGAGAACTGTGACTAGCCCAAGGTCACCCAGCTGGCTTCCTGGGGGAGGGCAGAATCAAACCCGGTATTCCCAGATAAGAGTCCGGCTCCCTAACCACTAGACAAAACTGGGAAGGATGGAAGGTTTGTGTTAAAAGCAGATTCCATCTACAGTTTCAGCCAGTGGTTGATTATCTGGTTAAACAAGCAGCCAGAATATTTGAAGAAGAGCAAATTGAACTCGCCTTCTTCAGTGTATTATTTCAGCTGGAGCTTATTGGAACAGAACATTTAGTAGAAGAGTTGTTCCATCCTTGTGTTTTTGTCTTTTTTTGTTGTTGTTTCCACTTATGAAACATTAAGAAACATTTTGTTTGAAATAAAAAAAAAACTCTCTTAATCCTGTTGACACTCTCAAATCGACTAATCCTTGAGTTAGCCGCGCAACCAGTTCTTTGTTCAGAGTGGTTGGTTTAGAACCTTTCGCTTGCACAGATGTGTTTACAAATGGGGAAGCTGAAATTCCTCTTGAAAAGCCAGAAAAAATGGCCAGTAGTTTCTTGTTGCTTTGGCATAAGTAAGTGTGAGTCTACTCCAGAAACTACTGTAGGCATGCCTCTATTTATAACTTAAATACGAGACTATAGTATGTATTTGTGTTATTCGTGTAGAAGGAGGAATGAAAATTGATTAACAGTGGCAGTATCCAGATCAGCGGGATAAAATCTGCTGTTAGAGAAAAAGTGCAGCTTTCTTGCTGCGAAGCCATGACACGCCATCTGGATTCCAGGAACCTGCCCGTCACATGGGATGGGGCAGCCAACGGGAGCGCGCAGTATCTGTCAGTCTGGCACACCAGTGCTTGTCAACAATTGCTTTGATATATTGTCATAGGAGGAAAAAAGTACCAGTACACAATGCAAGGAATCAATGTTATCAGAGGGGGAACATTATTTTGAGTAGGGTTCTAGCTAAAATCATAAAATCACAGAATCAGAAATGGACTAGAGTGAGCTATAGGCTGTAAAGTTTGGTTTTCTTTTCTGACAAGTAGCCATACATATTTTGTACGTGCGTGTAGTTTTGATACAATAATATATTTGTATCCAGAGTTGAGAATGGAGGGGTGCCATTGTGCAAGTTAAAAATGCAGGGCTTACCCTTACCAATAGTCATTCCATAGGGAGGATGGATTGTCCCCACAATCTTCCATGCTCTGCAGGGAGGCTTCCTTTGTCCGTGTGCTCAGCCCCCCCCCCCGTAAGTAGAGGTTGTGTTGTTGTTGTTGTTTTTCCCTGGAGCGTTGTGCTTTAATAGGCGGGTACTGTGGCATCGTAGAATGTATCTGCCAGGCTGAAAGCTACTTCACAGGACCTGCAAAAGTTTCATTGTTTCTGGACGCAGCCTTGGTATTGAAAGGTCTGGGATTCTATCAGTAACAAACTCATTTTGTCTCAGCTACACTGGATGCAAACTGAAACAACGACAACAAAAATCTAGGATCCTCTCCTTAAAGCTTTACCTGTCCTGTGGGAACACGTCTTACCCTCTCTTTGTGTTCCTACTAGGTGGTCTTATAAATATGATTTTACTAGTGTAAATTATAATAGGTTCCTCATAATGCTTGGATACTTCTTTAATGTTTGTTTAGATATAATTAAGAAAGTAACAATCTGTGCTGTTTGGTTTAATTTTGTTCCTACTTTCCTGTAAAATACATATTTTTAAAATAAAATGAACACTTTTTAGAAAGAAATTGGCTCAACGTTGGTATGTAGGATTTTGTTGACCTCTACCAGTGCCTGTTTCTTGTAGTGTTTATGATCCATGCCTATTATTTCAACATTTCATGTTTACATTTGGAACGGTGCAGTCCATTTTAAAGATTGAAGGCTACAATTTTTTTAAAAAATAGTAAGCTGTTTTCCATTGAAAGACGTTAATAAATCTATTTGAAAAGAATTAATGAATGGTTCTGTAGCACCTGGGTAATGGGATTTAAGTTTTTAAAAGATGAAATAAGATTTTCTTTATGTGCTAACATTTAATTAACTTGGCAGATTTTATATGTAATAAATAAAACTTTACTTTAAATGAAAGCTTTGGAAGTAGATTTTGGGGGAGTTTTTCTTTGTAAATGATATACTGTGGCCGTGAGGCAGAGTTAAATAATTTTTAATGTGTTTCTGTGAGGAATTGAGCTAAATGTGTGATTATTTTGACTGTTTTGATCATTGTTTTATTGCTACTGGTTTTAACTTACTATGATTTACTCTCAGTGTGTGGCATGGGATAGAAATCAAAATAAATGGATAATACCATATTGTATTTTACTTTGACTTGCAACATTATCTTGAATTAGAGTCTTTAAAAACTCAGGGAGAAGGGGCTGTATTTATATATCCGTAAAACTATATTTGTCCTTCTTTAAGGAAAAGAAGCTTTGAAAGTTTTAAAATTCTTGTAGACTCTAAAAAAAAGTTGTAAAGGTGATTTTTGCTGGGAGAAATATCAACAATCTCAGATACGCAGGCAATACCACTCTGATGGCAGAAAGTGGAGTTAAGTAGCTCCTTGAAAAGGGTGAAAGTGGAGAGTGCTTGAAGCTCAGCACTGAAAAAACTTAAGATCATGGCATCTGATCCCATCACTTCTTCGAGGGCAAAGAAATAGAAGAACTGTCAGATTTTGTTTTTGGGGGCTCAAAGATAGCTGTGGGTAGTGACTGCAGCTGTGAAATTAAAAGACACTTGCTCATTGGGAGGAAAACTATGGAAAAACTGGATACTGTTTTAAAAAGCAGACACCATCTTGTTAGCCAAGGTCGCTTTAGTGAAAGCTGGGCCTTCCCAGAAGCAATGTATGGTTGTGACAGCTGGGCTATAAGGAAAGCTGAGTGTGAAGAATCGACATTTTCGAACTGTGATGTTGGAGAAGACCTTTGAGAATCTCTTGGACTGAATCAGTCAGTACTAAAAGAAATCAACTCTTGACTGCTTATTGGAAGGACAAATGCTGAAGCCAAAGTTCAGATAGGAGGAGGAGGAGGAGGAGAAGGAGAAGAAGAAGAAGAAGAAGAAGAAGAAGAAGAAGAAGAAGAAGAAGGTTAGCTTTTCTACCCTGCTTTTCTCACCCATTTAAGGGGACTTAAGGTGGTTGACAAACCTTCTGTTCTTCTCCCCACAACAGAACACCTTGTGAGGTGGGTGGGGCTGTGAGAGCTCGGAAGGGAGCTGTGACTAGCCCAAGGTCACCCAGCTGGCTTCATAGAGGAGGGCAGAATCAAACCCGGTATTCCCAGTTATTCCCAGTTAAGAGTTATTCCTTAACCACTAGACCAAACTGGCTCACTAGACCCAGATGCTGGGAAAGGCTGAAAGCAAAAGGAAATAAGACAGAGAATTATATAAATATGTAATATGATGGAAGCAGTGAGCATGAGCTTGGACAAACGTTGGGAGGATGTGTAGTGGTCAGAAGGTCCTGGCTTGCTACAGTGCTTGGGTTCACAAAGAACCAGGCATGACTGAACAGCAACAACAGCAACAGTTCTGACTCCACTCTCCTACACCCCCATGTTGCCTTCAGAGTTAAAGGCAATGATCCGTTCTCTCAGTATTTTAAAATCAGGTTAATGGTGCACACAGAGCCTCATATGTGAGAAATCTGCATTGGGCCAAAGTGCCCTTTCCATTTTGCCAGAAGAGTGCTCAGAGCTAAATTTCCAGTGGCACATGCCAAGAGGGCCCTCATCTCCTATTGCAGTGGCACCTTTCATGGACCCTGTGTGGATCTTATTCTTTTGGATACTGCAACTGTAGTCCATATACAATTTTGGGATACTCGACCATCACTTACAGTAGTAAACATTTGTTTGTTTTTCCCTTGGCTTTTCTTTACCTTGAAGTTTGTATCATCTAAGGTGTTCAAGAATGGGTTTAGAATATGCATTGTTTTTATGTATCTTGATTGAATCTGGGCTTCAGCCTTCCAAAGCTGCAGCTTTAATAGATTTATCACCATGTGTATATCACCTTGGATTCTTCATCTCTTCAAGGATTTGTAGTAAATCATAGGAAGAAAAATATGTAAGCTTGGCTTGTTTATTTATTTTTTCATCCTAGAAACTCCAAAAGCAGGATCTTTGAAGAGTTGCAAGGTCTAGAATGCAAATCATAGCCTGTGGCTATTTTGCCTAGGAAAGATGGGGAAAGGCGGGAAGGCAATTTGGAAGTGTTCAAAGGAGTGAGAGAAACAACAATTGATTTTCCTGCCCTCTGCAAGATCAAGGCAAACAATGGCTTTAATTGCTCTTGCTCTTGATTTACAACAGAATTTCCTCCTTTTTCAATCTGAGATAATTTAAACTTATGGACAGGTCCAGATTTCATTACTGGAATTATCCTAACTTTTTATAAAAATTGTGCAGTTAAATTGAGTACTGAGACAAGAACAGGACATAAAATCAATTGATTGTAACATTTGTTTTTTTAAGTTTCACATTATTACACGTCGTTTACATTTTGTTTTAGGTTTCGTAAAATAAGGCGTGATAATTGAGGCGTGGGGTTTTAGTGCAGTAGGGTTTATGGGCTGAATAGAGGCTTCCATTGGCCTCACCACCTGCAGCTTTTTCTGTGGGCAGGGTGCCAGAGGAAGGGATTTACTGGGCTCCTCTTGGTCCGGCCAGTTTACTTTCTTTAATTGCAGAAACTCCTTTGTCTGCCTTTTAAAAATACAAATTTCCCTTTTGTCTTTATGCTTGAATTGGTCCCAGTGTGAAAACTAAAGTTGCTCAGTTTTCCTATGGAATTTTAGTCAGCTTGGTTGCTTAGAGCTTTGCTGCATTGTATGGTGTGAAGGGAGTTGTGGATACTTAAGTGCCGTGGCATCTCAGATGACGTTCACACACAGTAAAAAGAAAAAAACCAAAACGAATATCTTCCAAGGTGTCTCAGTTATAAGAACGTAAGAGAACCCTGCTGGATCAGGCCACAGCCCATCTAGACCAGCATCCTGTCTCACACTGTGGTCCACCAATTGCTTATAAGAACATAAGAGGAGCCTTGCTGGATCAGGCCACAGCCCACCTGGTCCAGCATCCTGTCGCACACAGTGGCCCACCAATTGCTTATATGAACCTAAAAGGAGCCCTGCAGGATCAGGCCACAGCCCACCTGGTCCAGCATTCTGTCGCACACATTGGCCCACCAATTGCTTATAAGAACATAAGAGGAGCCCTGCAGGATCAGGTTACAGACCATCTAGTCCAGCATCCTGTTTCACACACTGGCCCACCAACTACCCATGGGCATCTCAAGCAGAGACAAGGGCAATCCTCCTCCTGCTCTCGAGTCACAGCAAATGGCCTTAGAAATATCCTGCTTGTCCCCACGGCCTGAAAGATGTACTTAGGCATCCAAACTAGTAGCCATTGATACATCTGTCATCCATAAATTTGTCCATCCCTTCCTTAAAGCCATCTCGACTGGTTGCTGTCACCACTTCTTCTGGCAGCAAATTCCATAGACTGATGATCCTCTGAGTGAAGAAATACTTCCCCTTGTCTGATCCGACTCTCCTACCCATCAGCTTCATAGAAGCCCCCTGGTTCTAGTGTTGTGTGATAGAGAAAAGAGATTTTCTCTGTCCACCTTTTCTATACCGTGCATGATTTTATATACTTCAATCAGGTCCAGTCTTTCCAGGCTGAAGAGGCCTAGACGCAGTCTGATTTTGTAAGTGAGGATTTCCAGCACCTTAATCATTCTGTTTGCCCTTTTTTGCACCTTTTCCAGCTATGTAGAGAGCTCCTCCTCTCCACCTTCCATGAACATTCTAGGCTAGAAAAGGTGAATTAGAGATGGGGTGAGGACACTAGTGTCACACACTATGTCTTTAAGGTGTTTTTGAGTTTCTTTTATTTTCAACCAACCATGAACGCAGCTCATAACATGATCCTTCATGTCCCATCTATACATTTGGACAGAAACACAGACTGCAGTCACATGCAGTGAAGAAAAGCATCTCAGAGACAACTTAGAGATGGTTTCAAAGTGGGATTGCTTCCTTCTTCCTTATGAACAGTTTAAGGTACAGAAGGTGGATTGGAAGTAGAATGAGAACACAAAGGCCACAGATCACATTCGAGATGCTTCTCTTGCTATGTGTGAATGCAGTCTCAGGCAGATGATTAGGTGATGCTGCTATGCACGATGCCCAGTCCTAGTAGCCGGAGGAAAGAGAGAGGTTTTACACAAGCTAACTAATTTGTTTCCCAAAATTAAAACATCTTCCCTAGTTGGTAGGTAAACACTGCTTTCTGCCTAATGTGGTGACATTATTGGTGGTGAGACAGTTTCACATCTTTGACCCAAACCAGAAGTGGGTAGTAACAGTGATGAAGTTTCATATAACATATGTGATGTCTAATTGAACTGAGGAAACTGGAATTTGATTTTCTACAGATTATTATTTTTTCTCTGGCAGATGAGGCTGGCACGAGAATCACAGGGGAGAAAGTATATTGAGCATTAAGAGAAGTAATAAAATATCTCAGAGCATTAGCAGCTTGAAAATGGTTTATTTGTACCATAATAGGCTCCTTCGGAACCACTGCTATTCAAGTTTGTATTTGTGTCCTCCATTTAAAATAGCTGTGTGATGATGGTGTTGGCAGCATAGATGATTTGTTGAATTTGTGTCTTGTTTATTACCTGAGAACAACAAAATATAGATAGCAACATACATGAAACAAGCAGATACAAAAATTTAAAAGCCTTGCAACACTCACAACTCCAGATGAAGGAATCATTCCACGTCTCTTGTTACTTTGGATTGGGGGCGGGGGGAGCTCTAGAGATCCCCAGGCAGGTTGGATGACAGGGCAAGGCACTTTATCGGGGCCAGAAAGAAGGAGGCATTGATAAGCTGCTTGGTGGGCAGAAGGGTTTTTAGAGGTTTCAACAACAGCTGAAATATTGGTGCCCAAGGCCCAGTTGTGTTCTTTTCTGAAAGGCATATTATTCCTTGTCTGAATATTCCGATGCAGAATGTTTTTCACACATTTAATTAATTAAAAATGGTAAATAAAAGTAGCATTTCACACAGTGAACCTACTCCAGTCTACAGTCCAGTGGCTTATGGGTAGGGAATGTTCAACCACCAACAGACTCATCTGCTCACCAAAACGTTGACCTTCTAGTCTCCCTTGAGTTTAGCTCCCACAGATATACTCTGAAATTCAGCACAGTTCAGACCACAGTTCCTTTGCAAAATTTATGCCCAAGCTATAACTGTAGCAAATGGCTAAGAATTCCTCCATCATTCTAAACACATTCAAGTTGTGAATGTACAGCCAATGCAGTTCTCAATGGAATTTCACTTCTGATCTCTATGGGTATCTTGTATTTTGAGAAATGTTTACACTAAGGACAGTAGCAAAGTACACCGCCATTCAGCCCATGACCTTTTCTATTTTGCTTTTTGTTATGTTAATAGCTAGCATTGGGCTATAAACTTCAAAGTATTTAGGCTTATGTAGTTTCTATAGTCTCTGTGTAAAAAAAATGTTAAGAGCTCTTGCCAGCAAAACCCTAAATTAGATTCGTTAGAAACTCTTCTTTTTTGTTAAGATGCTGAGCTCATTTTCTGATCATTACAAGATGGAGGAATGGTTGCTGCTTCGTTTTTGATCATCTTGGGAACAGTCATTGGGAACAGTCATTGGACAAAACCATATAGTTTGGCTTTTGACCAGAGTTGTGTGCTTCCAGTTATGGTTAGTAATTCTCCAACTGTGTTTAATCTGCTGAATGTTTTCCCTTTAAAGCAGTTAATGAGAACACATTTGTAAAGTTTCTTTGTTAATCAATCTCATCTATATTTATACCATACAACTGCAACTGAGGAAAGCAATGATACTTACGTATAGCAACAGCATAAATGAACAGCTAGGCATTTTTATTATTATTATTATGAGTACTTAAAGCATTAAGTTATCTCTTTCTTACAGTGTGCTTGGGCTGCTTAAATCATGGCCCAAGGCCAGAAAACATTTAACAGTTCTATGACAATTAAGCCTTGTGACCAATTGAATTCCCTTCCATAACACGCCTGCGGAGCAAGTGCCCGGAGGCGTAGGACACGGACAGTGGTAACACAGCTACACTTGCTGAGAGGGCGTCAGGTAAAATCCAGTATATCTTTTGGTGACTGTAATAGATAAAGTACAGTCCACTGTGACAATACTAATAAGCGATAAGAAAATCATAGCTTTGTCAATAGAATAGCTGACTGACCTGATAGATAACAAAAAGGAAGATTTTGCATGGAGAAAGGAATTACTCTGTGACAGAAAGCCTTGAGTGTCATCTGGATGTCTCTCTCTTTTTCTTCACTCACAAGCCATTTTTGGATGTCCATGGCTGGAGGAAAATATTCTTCAGGAGGCTGACACTGTGCCATAAAAGCATGCCAAGAGAGGCTGGTGTGTAGCAGCAGGTAGCCCATTCAGAGCATGTTTTCCACTCCACACACACTGATCTTCAAAGTTACAGGGTTAGCAGAGTATCTTCTTTTAAGATTATAAAATTCTTTTGTTGTTTTTAATTTTCTTGCTCTACTTTCCCCATAAAGAACAAGAGACAATATGCATAACTTTTCCTTCCCCTGTTTTATCCTCACAATCGCCCTGGGAGAGATGGTCGTTTGTCCAGGATCTCTTGGTGAGTTTCTCAGCCAAGAAGAAAATCAGAGCAGGCAAGGCACAGAGATCAGAACTGGAAGGCCTTTCAGCCCAAATATGGCGTGGAAAGCATGGAGGTTTTAAGTTGTCCACCTGCCCAGTCCCACTTTTTCAAGCCACATTTTGCAACTGAAATGGAGTCCACTATTCTCGCAGGTGTCATGCCCCTGTATATCAGGAGCAAGGTTTCTGGTTAGGGGGAAGAAGATGCGGAGCCCACATCTGGTTTCAGCAGTTTTGCCACCCAGAACACATCTGTAAACTGCTATCTAGTGAGGATCTTCCTTTTGCAGAGACGAGCTTGGGCTGGTGAGATTTTAAAGTGGAAGCCAAACTATCCTGCAGCAAGAACAACAAAGCCAGAAAATAATCATGCAGAAGGAAGGTCTATGCAGTAGAGCCAGACTAACAAAGAAGAGTCTTTGCACAACCCAGGAAACCACAGGCACCTTTTAACTGTATTCCACAAATCCGTATAGGACAGTGTGGGACTTCTTGCTAGAAGCAAAAATTGAACAGCCATTGCTGTTTTCTGTGCCTACAGTGGCTGCATCCCTAAAAAAAACCCCCAGACTGCTGCTGAGGCCAGGTACTATTTTAGCATTCCAACAACTAGGCCATACTTTCCAGAATATCCTCCTCCTGTCTGCCCCAAAGGTTCATTGGGAATAATTACAAATATAGGTTAACAAAGGCAGTATTTTACTACACTAGAAATCAAGGAGACGTTTTTACCTTTGCAAGAGAGAACAAGTAGCAGATTTATCAATTAGACTGCTTTTGCAATCAGCAGCTCCGTTATTGGATCAGACCTTCATCGATTTGTGCATCTAATTGTTAAAATTAACAATATTAGATGTGGGTACAATTTTCACATGCTTGTGCTAATCTCATTGTTCAGATACCTTATGCTATTTTATGGGTTTACTAACGGTATCTGTCTATATCTAAATATTTAGAACTATGTGTGCAGGCATGAAGTGAATGACATTGTGTGTGTGTGTATCTGTCTGTCTGTCTCTGAGAGAGGAAGAAGGAGATAATAGTCTTTGGTTCACCTCTAGTTGGTATGCAGACTGAACTTCTTTTTCCCCTGGGGGAATCTAACTTGTGATCTAAGCACTGGGATGTAAATAACACTTCTGTTGTAGTGCAGTAAGCAAGGTGATATAGCCATAGCATAGGAAGGATATAGCACTGATGTGTGTTTCTCACAAGTGTGTAACAAATTTCATAATGACCCGAAAGCTTTTCGGTCAAATTTGTAGCTTTTCTGAATCAGCTTTGGGATAATTAAAGATTTGCCCTTTGTATTCCAGGATGCTACCTTTTGTGTGTTCTATTTAACTGATTTAATCCTCATCTGTACTCCAGCCAAGCGAAAGTGGAAGTGTTGTTTTTGTACGCAGTTCAGTTATGTAGTTCAATTTTAGGATTTTGCCCCAAGAGAAAAACCTTGGAGAAACAGTCCAGTACTGTATATGGCTTCGCTGCTGGGATTTAATACAAGTTGGGTACAAACATGTGTACTGATGACAGTTTACTTTATTGAAGCAACTTTCTGTAACAAAATATTTTAAATTATTGTAAACCAATATGGTATTCCTCAAGTAGAAGTCCATCAACCAAGAAATGCTGAATATATGAAGGCTGGAACTGCTATTCAAAAGGAACAATTAACCAAATCAAGTTTTTGGGTATATTTTTAGCTATAAGATTTTTTTCTCTAATGGTTTCTCCTAAAATGTGGGCTTTTTAAAAGTATTTTGAGGGCCAAGTCTCTAATTCAGTGGAGGGGGGGGGACATACTTGGCATCCAAAAGTCCTGGGTTCCATCTGTAGGATTTCCAGATATGGGTGCAAAAAAAAAAAAAAAAAAAAAAAAATCAATTTGAAGCCTGCAAGAGCAGCCACATATTTATACAATGCTGAACAAAATGAATATTTAGTCTGACTCGGTAAGTCTCCCTATATTAGAAGGAGATGAAACAAGGCTACATCCAGACATCAGTTACTTAGGTTGTGTCCAGACTTAACAAAGCTGCACATTGGAATGTAGCTCAGCTCTCATTGCCTGCCCCTTCCCATGTGATGCCACGGAAGTCTCGCAGTCCCAGAGAGAAAGCTGTGGACTTTTGTTGGGAATGGGGAGTTGTTGCATCGCAGCAGGAAAGATGCATTTTTTTAAATTATTATTTCTGTGGATTTAATCTGCTAACTGGAAGCTGCCTTATTCCACTAAATTTGTATTTTCCTGAATAAGGCATGGATAGTATGGAAAATCTATGCTTTGTTCTGGAATACCCAAATGTAGGAAGATAAATAAGCAGTGTCTGGCTGCAGTCCAAATCACTTAGTTTGACAGTTCTAGCTCAATAATGCAAGTACATTTTTCATGCTTAAATCTTGTTGGTAGTTAATGGACTTTGGAAACTTATGTAACTAGTCAACAACTTACTGTTTCAACCATAATGAATTTTATAGCATTTATAATAAATAATTTTGGCACTAGGATAATTTATAAAATAAATTTTCACTCTGAAAGAGTGAAAGCAAAAGATTCTACCTCTTGCATCCCATTGAATTTTGAATGGTTTATTTTAGTGTTCAGTTCCTAGTATCACCATATTACGTTACGTTTTGTGTAAAGTTTTCTTTTTTCTTTTTAATTGGTGGGGGGGTCTGAATTTTGAATCTAATGCCTTTTAAGGTTTTTCCCCTTCCTTATCCAACTGTTGTCACTGTTTATGAAAACTGAATTTCTCTGACAGTCCTTAACATTGCTGCTGAATATTCAGGATTGAATGGATGTGTAAAATGTCATGAATTATTTTAGCCTGGGAGCCCCAGGTCTGTGATGGTCTTAGAAGCAGACCTTAACAAAATGCCCACTCAGTTGTCTTCTATATGTGTTTGCCAGCTCACACAAATGAGAGGTAGATTGGGGGGAGGGGGAGAAGGAGAAGGAGAAGAAGAAGCGTTGGCTTTTCTACCCTGCTTTTCTCACCCATTTAAGGGGACTCAAAGCGGCTGACAAATCTCCCCAGAGCAGACCCCCTATGAGGAAGGTGGGGCTGTGACTAACCCAAGGTCACTCAGCTGTCTTTGTGGAGGATTGCGGAATCAAACCCGGTATTTCCAGATAAGAGTCCAGCTCCCTAACCACTAGACCAAACTGGCACACTTGTTTCATAGGGAAACAAGACATGAAAGGGGCAGAATTCAAGAGGAGCCAATGTGATTGGGTATCATCGAGTTGTGACTGCATAGTACTCCATGCAGTTTTCTTGGCAAAGATACAGAAATAGTTTGCCATTGTTTACTTCTGGGGAGAGGCTGGGATTGAACTGGCAATCCTCTGCTTTCCAGGCTGTTTGCATTACCACTGAGCTCCACCCATCTTGCATGCTGCCACATGCGCACTCAAGGAGTGCCACTCATCAAACGGGAGCTTAGAAACATGTGCAGCATTCTGGCTACAGTGTCCTAGGAGACCTGGGCTGGAATCCCTGCGTAGCCATAGAAACCAGCTGGGTAAAGTTGAGTTACAGTCTTTCAACCTAATCTGGCTCACTGGTTGCTGTGAGGATCAAACAGAAGAAAGAAGAATTATGAGGACTGCCTTGATCTGTTTAGAAGAAAGACGGGATATAATGTCATAAACAAACAACAATAAGGCAATAGGCAAATATATATTTGAGACACATGGCTGAGCACTGCAAGTAGAACAGCACACATGCATAAGAAAGAGTTGCGTGTTTCAGGAAGTCCAATCCCAAGTGCCTTGAATGTTTTTGACCACACTTACACAAAATTATTCACCGCTTTTAAAAGCTTCCTCACTGTCAAACACAGTAATACGCCTTTTTGATGTCTTCACTGTTCCTTAGAGTGAAAGCATTCAGACTTCTGACTTCAGGCATGCTTTTTTGAAGGCAGACTCAATTCTCCTGCTGTAATTTTTGGAGCTTTTGGCTGATGACTGAAAAAACAAAATCGTTTACTTCTTATGTGGTTGTTTACATTAAGGATTTTCTACTTAATCCTTTGGCCAGTGCTTTGCATGTTTTGCGTTTATGCATTTTAATTTATTTTTTGTTTTGTTTTTGAGGAGGAGAATCTCCAGGGAATGTGCTAGGAGTACATTAACAGGCTAATTTTCCAAGTGCAGCTGCATGAATGATGCACATGTCCCTTTCCCAAGATTCTTGCATCTGTGTTGCCCTCTGAATCATTATTGATTTATAAATGGCTTTAAAAGTATGCCCAGCAGCAGCAGCAGCAGCAGCTGTTTGTTGGTAAAACCCATGGCAAGGAGTTCAAGAAGCGTAGATAATCAGTCTTAACATGAATACATGGAAAGTGGGGCTTGTTGCGCAAGTTCATAGGTGCCCCACTGGACCAGATCCAAGGCCTTCTCCTTCAGTTCAGTCAACTGCACAAGGAAGTCCATCAACAGGCCATGTGCTCATATAGCTTAGACTGCACAGTCTTTTAGCAGATGAGCTTCAGAGGTAAACCAGCAGAGACTTTGGCTCTGTCATTAGAGCTAATAGCCATTGTATTGACTTACCTGAATGCACCCAACCCCCTTGTAAAGCTCTTTTTAAAATAAATGCTTTATTTCATTTTGTTCCAGGGGAGTCAACAACACATGGTCTTTGTTTCTTTGCTCATCATGACATCCATTTGAAGATAATGGATGCTTTATTCTTCTTGACATCTAAACCTCTGCTGTGCTGAAAACTCTGCCAGCAAAGCTAGAACAATTATAGGGGGTGGGATTTTTGGCATATAGTTTTCAAATAGAGATAAACTAATTTCCTTGGCCTTAACATAGGGTTAAGGAAGTGTGAAAAACTGTTAGATTAGATATCTGGCATTCATTGTATCCACGTTGCTCACTAACTTATTTGCTTAATACTGAGTGTTCATCCAGATTTTGCTCTGTTTTTAATGAGGCCGTTTCCACACTAGACCTTGGGCTGCACTTAGCATGGAATACTGGAAGTTCTTGGATAGCTCAAGCGTCTACACTTACACACCCTTAGCGTGCTTCGTCCACATGCCATGGAGCAATGGACTGGGATAAGTGCCCAAATGGCACCACACCAACGTCTTGTTGTGGACTGGAGTCTATATTTCAGACTATGAACATGTCCTCATAGGCTGGAATGCAGTGGGACACCTGCTGGAAATAGCACTGGAAGTTGAAATAGACCCTGCTAATAGCAGTAAAGACCAAGAATTTTAATTCTCAGCTTTTGAAGGCTCCACACTTGATGACTGGGCACAATCTTCAAAGATGGCAGCTGGGCTTTCTCCACGATGGGGTACCTGAATTCAGAAAGCCCTTGGGAACAGGTTACCATTAGTCTACTCCAGTATGAACCATGTCTACTGGCCCATGCTATATGGGCCAAAACAACCCTTCTAGTCTTTTTTTCACCTAACAGTGTCATATTGGTCCTTTCTTCACTTGCGTGTTAATCTGGATCAAGCAGCTGCTAAAACACATCATCTGCACAGCAGTCCGGAAGCAAGGAGCCGCTTAGTACACACCGTCTGCACAGGATTAGCATAGATCTGCATCAGAACTGTGCTAAGGGCTCACTAATCTGGATTAGCGGTAGACCAGATACCTGTGGTCTACATCCATGTGGTCTACATCTAATCTGTGATCCAGCTCATATGTAGAACAGATCTAGTAAGAAGGTGATTGTGGTGTAGAGTAACATGCGCAGTTCCATCTCAACTGTAAATATACCTTTGCAGCTCATCTGCAACAGCAGCTATATTGACGGCAGTGATGTCTTTGCAGCACCCTACAAAGACATCTCACACCCTTGGTGAAGGCGTCTTCGCATTGCCTTTGAATGCACTGCACTGCCCTGCTACCAGGATGTATCGTTCAATGGACAGGGATGTGGCCAATTGCATTGAGTGTTAGAGGTGCAGCGCGCCAATTTTATCACAGCGTGGATGGATTGTACAGCAGTAGTTTGCATCCACTGACATGGAACAGGGCTTAGGCATCTGTGTTGAGTTGCTTTTTTTGCACACATTTGCTTTTCTAAAGCCCGTTCAATACAGATGCCTCTGCCTGTTGTTGATCTGGATTTAGCTAATCTGGGTCTAGGTAATAGGGATTAAGCAAGGTAAGAGTAGGATGTGCAGAAATATTTGTAGGCATTCGAAATTCAATTGAATGTGCTGAATTTCAACATTCGTATTCAAATAGAATATCCCAAAATTTGAATTTCAGATCTATTCATTCAAATTATCCGGACATTTGTATGTTTACGGGTTTGTACACGATGCATACTTGAAGACCTTTCCTGCATCCATATGCGTTTGCACGGATCCATTCGGGATGAAAACGGGTTGTGTACGGGATAACTACGGGAGGCATACACATGTGTACAGACACGTATGGATGTGTACGGATGTCGGGTGGATGCGTACAGGCATCTATGAATGCTGTTGACATTCATAAGTGCAAATTCATATAAAAAATATGAATAGATTCAAATGGGCTTAATTTGAATCAAATCTTGTTAAATTAAAATTTAAATACAAATCAGATTGAATTTTTGAAATCGATTCAAATAGAATGTCAAAAAATTTTTTTGCACATTTCTAGGCAAGAGCAGAATAGACTATACCAAACTGTGGGTCGGGACCCACCTCTAGGAAATTTAACCGTATTTGAAATAACTTTTTTGATGTAATTATTTAATTAAGTAATAAAAAAAGTATTAAAACTTTGTTTGTTATTTGAAAAGTCCTTTATTCATATTGGTAACGGTTAAATTTCCTAGAGGTGGGTCCCGAGTTGGTAAACTTATATTAGATGGGTCGTAGCCCAGACAACTTTGGGAACCACTGGACTATACTCTCTGCATCTCCTAAATTTATAGTCCCAGCCAGATTTCCAGCTGCTATGTCTTGCAGTCTTCTTGTTCTTACTTATTTTCTTAAAACACATCTGTGCCACATTTCATAAAAATCACACCAAGATGTACAAAAAAACCCCTGTAAACATTAAAAAAGGGTCAAAAGAAAGTATTACAAAGACGTTATGTATTTGCTGTAAACAGATACAGAAGTGATCGGCACACTTGTTTCATTGCTTCCTTTTGTTCCATATCTTTCCTTCACTTTTGATTTTATGTGGATGGAGTCTTTTGCTGGACTGGTAATTAGTACTGTCAGTTTTGTCTGCATTTTTAAGATTATCTTAGGAAAGTATTGGTTCTTATGGATTCTTAATTATGCATTCCGATTTCCTATATTGTGCTGTGCTTGAGGGAAGTGATAATGCAGCAACAGCATGAAAACAGAGTATGATCCATGACAACTTCCCAGGAGAAGGAATGGTGAACCACTGCTGTATTCTTGTCACAGAAACTGCATTGAGAATAGCTTAAATTCCTTTCCTTTTTTTTTTTTTACTGTACTTTGAGACTCTAGTGTAGGTGGATCAGAGAAGGCAGCCAGTTTTGGATCTTGGAAGTTACAGCATGGCTTAGGGGATTTAATATAGAGAAGTGGGAGAATATTTTGTCTGCAAGATGTAGGCTTTCAGTTCTCTTCCTGACGTCTTCCCAGGAGAAGGCAATAGATATGCCAGTGGTGGGTAAGTTTTCTGAAGCTAAGGACACAAATGGTCAGTAATTTTAATGAATCAGGGTTTTAGCATATTTGTGATAATTTTAATTTTATACGTTGGTTACAAAAAATATTTTATTTCCTTAATGCTCCAAAGACTTTTAACTGTTGCTAACGATATATTGTATTATTTAAATACATTTTATAGTCCTGTGACCATAATAAACTCATTCATTCACAGTGGTGATGGAGTAAAATATGAGATAAAGTTGCCTGCAGGCATGTCCATTGCTCTGCCTTAAATTTTAAGCTCCTTCTGGTCCTACAGATTGGAGAACCAGAAGCTTTAAATGTCCTGCGCCAGAACTTCCTGTCATGCCGACAGGAAAGTCTGTCACCCACAGCAGTGGCGGAGCATATTGAGGTAAGTAGGCGTAAACAGATCTTGGTTAACCAACCTCTTTATACTTTGCTGGGGGGTGGAGGTGGGAATGCTCTGCCCTATTGCAGGGCATGGAACCAGCGACCTTGCTTTGCTGCTTCCGTCACTCTTGGGAGGCACCCAAAGATTTGTATTTGAGCTGTAAACTCTCATATCCTTTGGTTATTCGGCTCTATACCATCTTCTGTTTGTTTCCACTTCTTGCCTCCTTTCAATGTCCGTGATGGCTTCCAGCTTCAAACTGCTGCCAGGTTAAAGATGCAGTTGGAAGACTGATCCAGTTTATTAATCAAGCTTTCCTGCCCTGCTTTTCAAAGCTGCTTCTACTCACTTGGTTAATAACTGGATGAGTTGCCCTACCTATCCTACCTGACTTCATTTCATCTTGATTTCAATGAATTAAGCAAATGAATTTTTGCTTTTAAGCATCAGTGAAGATGCTCCCTGATACTGCACAATATTATTTTGCAAACATTTCTATAAAAAGCCAGCCAGCTCACAGCTGAAATAAAAAAGGAGTAACGCTACAAAATACAGATATGGGATTATTCAATTGTACGTTAAGAAAGTGAAGCCATGCATTTCTTAGTCACTTAAATTCTGTTGTCACAGTTTATTAGTCAGCTGCAATATTCAGTCTTATATGGAGTTAGAAATGAAGAAATCACTTTTGTCAGAAACATCATGTTGCCTATACCAATTTGGTATGCAAGCCATTTGGCATTCCATTACTTTCATTACTTTGAAGTTCTACCGACTGCTGCCCTGAATTCACACTTCACCACCCTCTTCCTGGAAAAGTTCTTGTAGATTTTTTCTTTCTTGTGATGTTCAGGTACAAATTTTGCCATAGGAGTGAAGAATTGTATCCATTAGCTCTCTTAATTTCTCACAGGCAGTACTATGATGAAATAAAATCCTTTATTTTAAACATTATGATACTTCTATATATCCAGCTCCTTTCAACATTTTGGAGAAATTACTAGAGGGACTGCTTGCGGATTGGAGGACATTGCCACTTTGCAGAATAAGAAGCTATTTACTGGAAATAAAATTGAAGTAAAGTTTGACTCCATAGTATAACGTGATAAGGTAAAAACTATTTCAGTTAAGGAAGACAGTTTCAGCTTCTGTCTTTCTTCAGATGACCTCTTCTTACTTTTAAAGGAACTGAAGAGTTCTTCTCTTTCAAGAAATTGTAAAATGACTGAAAATATCATTTCTATATCTCTTAACCTTCTCTGGCGCAGGTTTTAGAAATCTTAGAGATTCTGTCTGTCCAACAGTCAACAGACGATGCAGGCATGTGGAATGCCTGGCAAATATTCCCCAGATCATCGGAGACATTTCAAAACTGCCTTTGTATGTCTGCACGAAGCCTACCCTATACCACACCACACCACGCCATCTTTCTACTTCTGTTGTGTCAAAGCATGGATAATCTGGAATAAAATGTGTCTGGATGTGCATTACTGGATGTGAGCCAGCTTGGTCTAGTGGCTAGAGAGCTAGACTCTTATCTGGGAATACCGGGTTTGATTCCGCCCTCCCACATGAAGCCAGTTGGGTGACCTTGGGCCTGTCACAGCTCCCTTCTGAGCTCTCGTAGCCCCACCTACCTCACAGGGTGTTCTGTTGTGGGGAGAAGAATATAAAGTTTTGTCAGCCGCTTTGAGTCCCCTTAAATGGGTGAGAAAAGCGGGGTAGAAAAGCCAACTCTTCTTCTTCTTCTTTACTCTGGACTATCCAAATAATGCAGATTAAACCACTGTTGTTTGTATAAAACTCTACTTTTCTATTTAAATTAGAAAAGTATAAAGTCAAATATCCAGTTCACTCCAATTTAGGAAATGCATATTGGAGGTTTTCCTTGTCAACCTCCTGTTAATACTGTAATAAAGAATCATATGATTTTCCCCGACTTCCAAATGTTACCATTTTAATGTCAGATTCATGTTCTTTTCCCTTGAGCACAGTAACTAATCTATTTGTTTTCTGAAAACAGTAGAAGGGCACTGTTGGCTGATAGCAGGGTGATTCAGGTCTGTGGTGAATTAATCTCTGACTTTGTGCCTGAAATCTGATTCTGTAGTGATTCTGCCTGGACACAGCGGATATCTAAGCACAGTTGCTTCAGTTCATTTGCCTATTGTTGGTGAACGGCCTTTTGAGATGAAAGATTTGTCTGTAGATCTGTACAGTTCTGCCACCCAAGCAGCATGTGTGTTGCAGAGAAGACACTAGCCTGTTTAAATCCATCTTTTTTTTTAACAACCCAGTCAGCCTATTTCAGAAATCATCTCCTTAAATAGAAAGAACTGTTTATTTAAACCACAGTGACAAAAGGAGTCATTTAATTAGAGCAACGGCTCGCAAACTTAGTGATAGATCACGTTTCCTAATCTATGAGCCTGGTAAATATATATATATACACAGAAGAATAACCTCACCTGCATCTCACCAGTGAGGCATCGCAGGCGGACTTCCTGTCCTGAGATCATTGACAGGTTGTCAAAATGTGAGACTAATAGAATGTCAGGCAGCGTGACATCAGACAAAAGCCTTAGATCTAGCATTTGCTGGATTTTACAAATTACACTGCAAAATTATCACTCAGGTTGAAAATCATGAAAATTTCAACCAACAAAATGCAAACTTTAGGGTCATTCTCATTAGTCATATTGCACATTAGTGTTCATTTTGTGCATTCCCTTGATTGTTATATCATTGCTTAGGAACTACATTGCTTTTTGTTGTTTTGTTACTTCTGCTGGCTATTCATATTAGGGATGTGGATGAATTTCAACATTCATATTTGAATTGAATGTCCATAAATTTGCATTTAAACATTCAAACCAATTTTGAAATTTCTAATCTATTCGTTCAAATTATTTGGACATTCGTATGTGTATGGGTTCGTACATGATGCGTACTTGCACATGCACATCTTTCCCGCATTTGCATGGATCTGTACGGGACAGAAACGGGTTGCATACGCGATAAATACGGTATGCATAGGGTGGGGACAGGCACATTCAAATGTTGTCGACATTCGTAAGTGAAAATTTGAATCGAATTTGGGTAAATTCTAATTTAAAGATTCAAATCCAATTGAATTTTTGGATATTCGATTCAAATCAGATCCTGAAAATTGCATTTGTGCACACACCCCAATTCATACAATATACCAATATATCTCGAGAAAGGAAGTCTTTCTAGCATGTATCTCACAAAACTTCATGAGATCGGTTTGTATCAACCATAAGAATGGGGAGGGAGTTTGAAAAGGCTAGAACTCAATCAGATAAATGCAGTAGAGTGCTGTTATACATTGCTTCTATTCAGCACTCTCCGTCTCAGAAGCCCTGTAGTCCAAACTGGGCCAGCTCTTGCATATCAGCTACCCATAGTGAGATGGTTCTTGGGATAATGAGTTTGTGCATCATTGGGTGTTTTTCCACTGCAACCCTTCGATCTGGATCTAAGAAGATCCAGATCTGTAGATCCGGATTAAGGGAAGCACCCAATGTAGGAAAGGGTGCTAACACCCCTGCTGTGGAAACAGCTTTGCACCCATCTGGGGAATCCGGATCGACCCACAAGGGGTTGGTCCGTTACCCCAGGTGTTTTGGGGTGCAGTCTTCAAAGCAACTTTGAAGCTGACTTTGAAGTCACTTCGAAGTGAATGTGAAGTCAACTTCGAAGTGACTTCGAAGCCAATGTTGGAGGGGGGGTCCCAAAGGTGCATCCCCTCCCCCTAGCCTCCTTTGGACCCCCTTGCCTGTTTCCAGTGGAAACAGGCTCCCTTTAATCCGGATTTTCTGGGAGAAGACCCCATTGAAGACCCCTTTAATGGGGGTCTACAGAAAATCCGGATTAAAGGCCGAAATGTACCCATTAGATCCAGATTTCCCCAATGGCAGTGGAAACAATTTGTTAGTTGGCTTATGAGTCAGAGAAAGGTCATAAGAACCTAAGAGGAGCCCTCTTGGATCAGGCCACAGCCCATCTAGTCCAGCATCCTGTTACACAGTGGCCCACCAATTGCCCATGGGCATCTCAAGCTTCTCACTTTGTGTCCTCTTGATCTCTGTGCCCCGTGGAGCCCGCTGTTATTACTGCTTGAGAGAAAACTAAAGGAAGGAATGTATAAGTGTCTTTAAAACCCATGGGAGTGGAACTGGGTGTCCCTTCCATTTAATACCAATCAAAGCAACATTCAGCACCATCAGATGCAAGGCACACCTCGCCTGAGCCTTTCTCCCAAACTGGCCCGGTTATTGCTACATAGTTCAGGGCAAAGAACATGGCAGCCATTCCGTTACTGCATGCGATGCAGCTGAGCACTGATAGATTAGACTTTATGAAGTTATCTTGTTCCACCCCCTTTAAAGTATTTGCCCTGACTGACGCCTCTTATATTTTCTGTCGTCGAGTTCTGTATGCTGTGATTTCACTGACTGTTCTGTAATTCTAGTCATATAGTAATGTGCCCTCAGAATATGAATGTATCGAGCCTTGCTCAATAATAATCTTACGCAATCAGACTGAAGAATACAGTTTTATGATGACAGCTAGAAGCAGAGCATGCATTTTAATCAGATGTGGCAGCAAATCGTAGAGGAACAGGATGCCTAGAAGTACATCCTACAAGGGAATAAAAGCAGTTATCATGGTACTGGAGCCTAGGGTTGTGATAGAAAGTACTACGGTCTGGAAATTTTAAGTATAAAGTCTGTTTACAGAGAAATATATTAGTAACTTAGATGGATTGTCAGGAAATAGTTGTGGGTGATGTGTGTGCACACACTGACAGGGCAGCTTTGCAGAAGAAGAAGAAGAGTTGGCTTTTCTACCCTGCTTTTGTCACCCATTTAAGGGGACTCAAAGCAGCTGACAAAGCTTCTGTTCTTCTCCCCACAACAGACACCCTGTGAGCTAGGTGGGGCTGTGAGAGCTCAGAAGAGAGCTGTGACTAGCCCAAGGTCACCCAGAAGGCTTGATGGGGGAGGACAGAATCAAATCCACTATTCCTTAACCACTAGACCAAACTGGCTTCACTATGCCTCCCAGAATGGAATAAAAACCATTATGCAGCGCCTGCCCCCACCCAAAATATAGTATTACTTAAGGATTGTCCTTGTACTGTTAAGATGGTAAGAGTACCAGTCAAGAGGAGCATTTTAATTGTCAGTCTATACTTCAATAAAAGCTTTTCTATAACGTTCCCTAGGTGTCTTCATAAATTATGAATTGGTTTTCTATTATTATAATTGCAAATCACTTTCCTTCAAGTTAGAATCCAGAATAAGAGTGCGTCAAAAATGCATTGCTTTCTTTATGCCTGTAGCCAGATTTCACACATAAGTGAAGCCTTCAGATGTATTAAGAAATGTACAGCCTATTTCTAAGTGTGCAATTATGATCAAATATTTGAGGAATTAAAATACCTAGTTGGTCTTAAAACCCTTTGTGAAGTATTTCATTATTGTCTTTAAACTCTAAAGCAACATGGCCCTTGATTATGTCTAAACAGACGGTTTATTACAATGACTGCTTACTGCCCAGAAAGCATTATAAAAGTAATGTTGGGGGAAAATAGTGCTGTGTCTCAAAGGCATTTATATCAAATCTCCAAGCTGTTTGCTGGATTTTGCAGGATTGTTCTGGGCATTGTTGTTCTGCATATAAAATCTTCTGTAACAGAAATTCTCGAAAATGGGATGTACAATATAGCACAGTTAAATGTTGACTTGATTTTTAAAAAATCATAAACTCTGCCTAGCAAAAATGTTACATGACCGTCAGAATCAATATGCCAGATTGCTCAACTGTTTGTTATTGCTTTGCATAGTGCTGTCCATAAGAACATAAGAGGAGCCCTGCTGGATCAGGCCACAGCCCATCTAGTCCAGCATTCTGTCACACACGGTCCCCCACCAATTGCCCATGGGAATCTCAAGCAGAGACAAGGGCAAACCTTCTCCTGCTCTGAAATCCCAGCAAATGGCCGTAGAAATATCCTGCTTGTCGTCGTCCCCCTGCCCACCCAGCCTGAAGGATGTACTTAGGCATCCATTTTGAACCCATTGATACATCTGTTGTCCATAAGCTTGTCCAACCCTTCCTTAAAGCCATCTAGGCTGGTAGTTGTTACCACCTCTTCTGGCAGCAAATTCCATAACTGATGACCCTTTGGGTGAAGGAATACTTCCCCTTGTCTGATCCGACTCTCCTACCCATCAGCTTCATAGATGCCCCCTGGTTCTAGTATTGTGTGATAGAGAAAAGAATTTTTTTCTGTCCACTTTTTCTATACCGTGCATGATTTTATATACTTCAGTCAGGTCCCCTCTTAAACCCCATCTTTCCAGACTGAAGAGGCCTAGACCTTGCAGTCTGATTTCATAAGGGAGGTGTTCCAGCCCCTTCATCATTCTGCTTGTCCTTTTTTGCACCTTTCGCAGATTTATAGAGAGGCAAAATGACACTTGCTGACTTGTTTTCTATTCCCTTCCTAATTATTCCCAGCATTGAATTAGGGTGTGTTTCCATGGAGCTGCCCTTACCCTGTGATGGATTCGGGGCAGCCTTAATGCGAATCTTAATTCGGATTAAGGAGTCCCCATGGTAATGGAGGACAGGGTGGGTTCAAGAAGAACCCGCCCATTCCCATGAAAACCACAGCAAATCCCTGCATTGGGATGCCGCTGTTTTCTCCACCACCACCCCCTGCCAGGATCGTGATTTTGCTCCCTTTCCCGGGCAAGCCGCTTGCTTGCCTTGAAAGGGGAGTAAAAGCAAGGGAGTAAGGGGATGCAGAGGTTTTTTTCTCTTTTCTAGGGAGGTAACCTTATTGCCCCCGTGGAAGAGAGAAATTTCAAGCCTCTACACCCCCTCATTCCAAATGCTGACAGAAAGAGGCTTTTGGCTCACAGGCGTTGGAAGGAAATTAGCTGCCTGTTACGTCTGAGCCTTGCAAAGAGGTGCATATTAATTAGCTCCTTACTCACATTTCTCTTTTAATCATTAGCAGAGCTCTGCTTGTGCGCATGAGAGCTGCTATAACCCCTGACAGTTGCTCAGCTGATTGCAGGGCAGCTGTCAGGTGAGTGTTTGTGGTAAATCAACCCCTTACCTGGGCAATTAAGTGCTCAGGTAAGGGGGGACAGTTGCGATAGCAGCATTAGCGGTGGGGACAGTGAAACCCCGCCGGCTAATGCTGCGATTGTAACCAGGGAGTGTCCCCATGCCCCCTTTATAACCTGCTCTTCCCCATAATTTGGGGCGAGAGCAGTTATAAAGGTGTTTTTTTTGTTTCGATTTAAAGGATTTTGTCCCTCATGTAGCCTGATTTCAGGCTTTGCACGGGGAAACTTGCGAGGCGAAGTAATTTTCGCTTCACAATATCCTTGCCCTGGGGACGAGCACTTAGCTTTTTTCTCTGTTGCTTTGCGCAGGGCTGACACCTTCATTGAACTGTCCACCAGAAAACATTATATAAAATTTTCTGTACCTGTTTTAACTGGGATTTCAGATCTATCTTCTGCAAGAAATTTGCTGTACACAGAAGGAGAGAAGTATGAAAAGCCCTTCCACTATTTGATGAATGGAAGATTTAGTTAATTTCAGTTAATAATAGGGCTTGATTTGAGCAAAACATGAGAAAGATTCCAGTGCAAAAAACCATAAGATGAAGCTAATAGGAAAAATAAAACACCCTCTCTCCCCAAAACTGATGGACAGTCAGAAATTTCTTCTATTTACTCTGGATTGAGATAAGTTATAACATGAGTTATATAAGACAATGCAGACTTATGCAGAAACTGATGAAGTGATCACTACTCAGAATGAAATGTGTAATGTGTTCTCTTGGACACACACTTTACACACAGTATGGGAGCTCTACTTTATCACTAAGTGCTGACCAGCTGTGCCGTAAATTCTTGATATATTTTCATTGGTTCAATTAAAACAAGATATAGAATCTTAAGTAGCACCAACAATTTTTCACTACTAGGATGTGTTGGTCTATCAGTAGTAATAAAATGCCTCGCCATTAGATGTTCATTTTGATTAAACTTGTGCTCAGTTATAAACAGATAAATCAGATAAAAAAATTGTACATTCACTTAAAAAAAACTTGGAAGAATCCATGTTTACATTTTTCAAATAGAAACGAGTCATAGATCACAATATGAATTTGGTCATTTTCCAGGCCTTAAACACAAATGGCTTTCAGCTGTAAAATATATTTAGATCATAACTTAGATCTGGCCCAGTTCCGTCCACTTGGCTTTCCGGGGCAGCACCAGCCTATGCTGGGGCACCAGAATGGAGTTTCTATGGTCTAAAGAAATTCTGGGTGTCTCCACACTTTGTCCGTACTCAGTGGCTTTGGGGTCCCTGTGCAGGGGTCTGGCCTGCCAGATAGGCGGAGAAGCAAAAGGGCATGTCTGGAGACACCCTCTGTCTCACTTGCTAAAACTCTGCTTGACAGAGCTGGCTTATGGGGGCATTTTCCTGACAGGTAATGAGGCAGAAGGAAATGCTTTTGGTGTATAGCCTCCCCCTGCTATCGGAGGTGGTCTTTAGTGCTGGAGAACCCAAGGAGGTCTTGGGGGAAGTCAGCATTTGTGCTGAGGCTTCTGTCCATGACAGAAATGAGGATGTCTTTATTTATCAGTGGTTCAAAACAGAGGGCAAAACATTCTCTTGTTTTAGTCTTTGCTTGGGCTGTGCGGAATGGTGGCCTGTGGATTGGGAAGAAGCAATTAATTATTAAAATGAGTGTGTGTGTGTGTTATACTTAAATCACTGTCATCATTAGACTACAGTCTGGTCAAGCCTTGCTCCTAATGACACTCTCTTCCTGCCAATGGATTTTTTAATGTACTTGAGGAATTTCTAGAGCCCAGAGGTGATCATATTGTTGAAGAGGACCTTGTGAACTGATGGCTTAATGAGACATAATGGTCTATCTACAAAATACTTTTGCAAGTGCCCACTGCAACTTCAGAAGTCTGAGCTGCACCTTGGCTTCTCAGCGATTTCAAGTGATGAAACAGGCCAGGAGATGGCTAAAGGTTTACAAGGTCTAACATCTTGCAAGGTCTGCCCTATTTGAAGGTAAAGATGAGGGGCAGGTGAAAATGAAGGAAAACCCAAATAGAGGGAGGAAAATCCAGAAACAAATAAGCTTGGCATTTAAAGATATAACCAAATGGGTTGGAATTCGAAGAAGGATTAAAGTAAAGGTGTAAATGAGGCCAAAGAGGCAATCTCAGAAAATCCTGGGCTCTTACCTCATATGCCGACTGTTTGCATAGTTGTCCTTCTTGCAGAATACCTGTCTGTTTAGCAAGCAGTGGCTCCATCCCTTTGTTTTTTCCTTTAACTATACTTGCTAATATACTGATATTTTGCAAGAGGAACAGACAGACAACAGACAAGGTAAGAGAAGTGATATGATGAGATATCATCTCCACATCTTGGTGTAATATGCCATGGGTGTCTAGGGCATTTTCAACAAAATTCCAGGAAATTCATGTGTTTTAACTTGCATCTGGAGGGACCTTTCCTAATAAAAGGACCAGTTATAATTAACTCTTGTAGTTAACTTTTCTCTTTTGAGACTTCAGAAGATTTTTCATTGAAAAAGTTTGAATGCTTGTTCTGCCAACTGTATAATGGAGAAGGTATCTTACTGCTCCATAAGAATACACTGCATATTGATCTTCTAAATATATATTTTTCACAACAAAAAGTGTTTGGCTGTAGTGATTCAGTACAACTGAATAGCAATGGAAGACGAATGTCATTGCCCTAACACGCTATTGTAACCTTTCGGTCTTACAGTAGAACATGCTTTGGGTCTCTGGAAAATTTAGGGTTTTAAGTGTTTCCTGGAGAAAAGTTGCTTCTGTCTAATGCTTAGTCTGTTCCTTCTGTTCCTGTTTCTATTTTTCTTCATCATTGTCTGTTCTTGCATAGATGCCCTTTCATATAAATGCATCCAAGTTTTAAAAGGGGGAAGGAAACTGGGGAGAATGGACCATATGTAGTGAGCAGAGGAGTTATTTTTGTTAGCTGCTCCAATTATTTTTTGAACTGTTCATTCTGAATAGAAGACTAAGAAATCTAACAATTTTGACATGCATATATACTTGAAGGCAAGCTGTTTAACTGAGTTAGGGTGATAGTAAAGTCACTTAACATATTTATTGCTTAGTAAGGCCACATCCAGGCACTGCTTACTTATTCACTATATTTGAACATTCAGAAATTCATGGCCAATCTGGAGTATCCGTGCTTTATTCCATGATATCCAAATACAGCCAGACCCCCATAACCCGGTGGTTCTCAACCTATGGGTCGCGACCCCCTTGGGGGTTGATCTACTCTTTCAAAGGGCTCATCTAAGACCATTGGAAAAATAATTTTATGGTTGGGGGTTAGGGTTAGGGTTAGGTTGTGGGTCACCACAACATGAGGAACTGTATTAAAGGGTCACAGCATTAGGAAGGTTGTGAACCACTGCCCATATCCACTGATTCGGTAACCACTTTTTCAGTTAGCCTTGGTTACCGGATCATGCGAGTGCCATAAGGGAAAAACAACCAGAACTGGAAGGCCTCTTTCAGCCTGTGTAGAGCATTGGAATAGACCCCTGGAGCCCGTCCCAAAATGTGAGGGGCTGGGCGGGAGGCATCCAGTGGTGTTGCACAACCCCAAAAGCAGAAGGCCTTTTCATGATTATCTATGGTTTCAGGTAATCACGGTAGGAGCCTGAACGTATCCCCAGTGGATACAGGGGTCTAACTGTGTAGCAGAATAAGTGAGCAATGTCTGGATGCAGCCTAAATTTGTACTTGCTGTCAGTAACTTTTTATTCACACACTTGAGCTTCATTTTGTATCTGATGAATTTTAAAACTTTTTTTTTAAAAAATTATTTTTCTTTTTAAGTTTACCTTGCTTAGAGAACTCAGTATTCAAATGAGTTGTGATCCTTATAATCATGAGATAAGCACGACAGCTAAAATCCCTACACACACTTAAGTGAAAGCCATTAAAAATAATATTAGATTAGCTTGATAATCTGTGTTTGAAATCTCCTATCTCCCCTGGAATAGATGTAACTTCCTCAACAGACCAGTCATTAAGTACATGACACTCAGCTGCTTAGGTTAATTGTGTCTAAATCCTAGGGCAACTAGAGAAAATAATAATGCAATTACATTTATAAGTAGGTGGTGAAAGAACTGTAAATCATAGTTCTGTCCCAAATATGAGTTTGAAGAGACATCACATGGTAATAACCTTGTTTTAAGTATTTGAAATCTGTGTTGTCTCTAAAAAGTGCTCAGAATCTAGGAGAAGTAAGCATCTCATCACTAGGGACTTTTTTGTGGGCTCTTTTCTGTTTTTCCTAGTTCAATAAATCTGCTTTCTAGCTACAGAATCTCTCTCCATTCCTAGGAAATAAATCTTGCTTGGGTCCCTTGTTGTTCCAGGAGAGACTCACTGTTTCTGCTCATCAGGTCTCCACTGGATTGAACTTTTCCAGTTTATTTGCAGAACAGTCCTTGAAGGTTGGATGTATTGTTTATGCCTGATTGTTTGCAAGAGTCCATTTCTAGAAAGCTAAGATTGTGCAAAAGACTGGAGGCCTCTTCACACTAGTCAACAAGTAGTGAACATCTGGGGAAGTACATACAGCCATTGACTAGGCTACTACAGCTCCCCAGAAGGTCACTAATTGTTGACTTTACCAACATTTACCAAAATCTTACTTCAAGCATCTGGCAGCATGACCATTCGCTCTGCGTCTGGATTGCTGCGTTTTGTGGGCAAGGAGTGTGGCGGTGGTGGCCATGACTGATCGCTCATTCATACCATAATGAGACGTCTGATACCTGGGAGTGGCAATCAGTTATAGAATCATGATAGGGTTGTTCAATCATTAAATGGGTGAATGATCTGATCGATCATGCTCCTCTCACCATGGCATCTAAGCAGCCAATCACAGCAGTGAGGAGGTGGAACTTCCGGCTTTGGAGGCACCGGCGCAGGCTGGTAAATGGAAGGAGCTTTCACATTTCTGGCCAGTAATGGAGGCTTTGGGGAAGCTTACCTCCTGGCAAATGCAAATGGTCCACCTGTACCTGAAGTTTACCATCCTTAGTTCATGGCAGCCTAATCAGGTAAGTGTAAACATGCCCCGGATGTTCTCTGTCAGCTACCTGCAATACTGCAATTCTGCCTGATTGCTCTACAACTTTCCTGCTATCTTGTGTCCTGAGCCATGAGCCAAATTCCCTTGTATTTAGTGGGGGAAAGTCCACTAACAAGACCCTCAAGTAATGTGGTTGAGAAGCTAGGAGACTCATGGTTTGAATCCTTGCTCTCCTGTGAAAGCTTACTGAAGCCCTTTCTGGATTTACATGTGAATCTGGACCAAGGAGTTGCTAAGAATGCATTGACTGCAGAGTGATCCAGATCAAAGAACTGCTTAGTATACATCAGCTGCATGGGAGCAGAGTAGATCTGGATCATGTGTATGCTAAGGGTTCCTTGATCCAACTCAGTAGTAGACCCAACAAACGTGGTCTACAATCTGTGCTAATGCTCCCTGATCTGGATCAAGGAAGTGGTATCTGCACATGGAATGGATGTGGGACATTTGTGGGCGTGGTGAGGGGTGACATGTGTGGCAGAACTACAACTGCAAAGACACCACTAAAGCACCTTCTCAACAGTGGCCATATTGACAGCAAAGGTGTCTTTGCAGTGCTTTCAAAGGTTCCCCTCCACCCAGATGTAGCATTTATTTATTTATTTGTATTTCTATCCCACCCTATACCTGAAGGTCTCAGGGCAGGTTACAATATTAATCTTAGACAAGTCCCTGCCCTCAGGCTTACAATCTAAAGAGACAAGAAACAAAAGGAAAATGGTGTGGGAGGGAACAGGGAACAGCAAAAAGCAAGCGTTTGAGGTCTTCAGTTCCAATTCTTCTGTTCATTTCTTATTGCTGGAATTTTCCTATTCTCTTAACTTTGAATTTTCTCTTCATTGATGACAAAGCAGAAGATGGTAGGAATGACCAGCCGGCATCTACTCAGCCCACCTTGCTTGGCCTCAGGACCAGATGTTTCCTCAACTGGTGGATTCGCTGCCGTAGTCTCTTTGCCATCTTGTGATGGGAGCAGTTGGAAGAGGGAGGGGCACTGTTGGGAACAAGATGACAGAGCCCAGCCTGCTGCCTCTTCTTCACTCCTCTCAGGCAAGATGGTTTACAGCCTTGTGATGGCAGGTGGAGGAGGGAGGGGCACTGCTGGGAACAAGATGGCAGAACAGCCCAGCCTGCTGCCTCTTCTCCACTCCTCTCAGGCAAGATGGTTCGCAGCCTTGTGATGGCAGTTGGAGGAGGGAGGGGAACTGCTGGGAGCAAGATGGCATTTGATTAACGGGGATGTGGCAAATTGCATTGGGTGTTAGAGGTGCTGTAGGCCAATCATAGCACAGTGTGGGTAGTTCACCCAGAGATAGTACACATCCATAAATGTGTAACAAGGCATCGGTGTCTGCATTGCATTGATCTTTAACACACATTTGCTGGTCTAAAGCCCAATGCAATGCAGATGCGGCAGCTTCTTCTAGATCCAGATCTCGTTAGCATGGATCTTCCTAATCTAGACCTAGCTTATCTGGATTAATGATGGTAAACACAGAAAGGCCCTGAGTCTTCCAGGCTATAGTTCAAATAGTCTCCTTCAAGAGTGCTCTGTAAACCTTGTCAGAAATCCAGAGTGTTAACATATGTCATCTCTCTGTCAGCTCCTGGAGTTGAACCAGAGCCACCTGTCATGTTTACATTCCTTTGGATGATACTGGTGGGGCTGAAAGAGAAAATTTTGATGGCTGTGAAACTCAGAGTTTTCGTAGGTTCATGCTCTTGACTCTTTCCATTTTCTTTTGAAACAGAAAGATGCCAACCCTCTCATTTCAGTGACAGACCTCTCCAAGGTTTCAATCAAAAATCTATTTCCATTCCAACATAGAGCTGCCAGGTGACAAGAACTGGTTGTCTGGCAAATCTATTTCCATTCTGACATAGAACTAGTTGTCTGACCTAAATGGCTGTTATGGGGCTTATTAATGGCTGCCATAACCTGGCCTAAGGACCCATGCCACCCTCTCCCAAGTCTTGCTGGACAGCTGAGTGCCATTGCGATTGGCATAATGCCCCCCTTCCCTATTGGCCTTGGCCTCTCTGTTGGGCATGCCAAGAAGTTTGCCTGCATTTGGCATTTCTTACTGAGAACACCTTCTTTACAACTACAAACATAAGAGGAGCCCTGCTGGATCAGACCACAGCCCATCTCGTCCAGCATCCTGTTGCACACAGTGGCCCACAAATTGCTTATAAGAACATAAGAGGAGCCCTGCTGGATCAGGCCACAGCCCATCTAGTCCAGCATCCTGTCTCACGCGGTGTCCCACCAATTGCTTATAAGAACATAAGAGCCCTGCTGGATCAGGCCACAGCCCATCTCATCCAGCATCCTATCACACACAGTGGCCCACCAATTGCCTATAAGAACATAAGAGGAGCCCTGCTGGATCAGGCCACAGCCCATCTAGTCCAGCATCCTGTCTCACGCGGTGGCCCATCAATTGCTTATAAGAACATAAGAGGAGCCCTGCTGGATCAGGCCACAGCCCATCTCGTCCAGCATCCTGTTGCACACAGTGGCCCACAAATTGCTTATAAGAACATAAGAGGAGCCCTGCTGGATCAGGCCACAGCCCATCTAATCCAGCATCCTGTCTCACGCGGTGGCCCACCAATTGCTTATAAGAACATAAGAAGAGCCCTGCTGGATCAGGCCACAGCCCATCTCATCCAGCATCCTATCACACACAGTGGCCCACCAATTGCCTATAAGAACATAAGAGGAGCCCTGCTGGATCAGGCCACAGCCCATCTAGTCCAGCATCCTGTCTCACGCAGTGGCCAATCAATTGCTTATAAGAACATAAGAGGAGCCCTGCTGGATCAGGCCACAGCCCATCTAGTCCAGCATCCTGTCTCACACAGTGGCCCACCAATTGCCCATGGGCATCTCAAGAAGAGACAAGGGCAAAGCTTCTCCTGCTCTTGAATCCCAGCAAATGGCCTTAGAAGCATCCTGCTTGTGCCCTCAGCCTGAAGGATGTACTTGGGCATCCATTCTAGTAGCCATTGATACACCTGAGCTCTGCTCACTGGGAATAATTCGGAATTATCCCTTTTCTGTCATTTATATAGGCTACCCATGGCACTGGCTGTTGGCCAGGTTTCTAGGGAATTCAGTTTGCTGAATTTCTGCCTTTGTACTGGTTCCTTGGTGGCCTTCCTGAGAAGCAGCAGATGGGGATGGGTTTTGCTCTTTGACTGTTGGCTATACTTCCAGTTTAACCGCATGCTGGCTTGAAAGAGCGGCACACTTCCACTGTTGCTTTTTAAATCTCTGACAGCTGATGCTGGATTATTGCTGATTATCCTAATAAATTGTTTTGTTTTGTTCACTGAAGCGTCCTGTTTGAATACATTTTCCTTAGCTTGCTGCTGCTTACCCAATATTAAGGCTACCTTGTGGGCATGAAGAGAGAGGGATCCAATAAACAAAGCATGATTCAGAGATTTCCCTTCATTTCCCTTGGCTTTTTAGTTTGAGAAAAAATGAGAACGTTGCGTTAACATAATCTTCTGTAATTAGGGATATTTATGATACTGTTTTGAAACAAAAAGGCTTTTACTGTCCGTCTTTATGATTGACACTAATTTGCAAAGGTGAAGGATTTATTATGATTTTTGAAAACTGTAATTTGCTGATTCAAAGCTTAGAGGTGATTTGGATGGTATGGGAAGAATAAATACTAGTTGCTTACATATATACTTTTCTGTTGCGTGTTCATTAGGTACATTTTCCAGATGTGTCTTTTACCTTACCTTTATTAGCTTTTGCTTAAATATGCCTTGAAGTGATACATTTACTAACACTGCAAATGGGATTGTTTGTAAGTTAGCAAAATGTGTGGCAAGAATAAATTATATTATGCATTTCATTCATATCAAGCAATTCATTTCACTAAAACGACTAATGTTGAAAATCCAAATATCAAATTAATAATGATAATCAAATTGATAAGAGCTTCTTAGCTAATTAAGTAGCCATATCAATCAAATCTTACTGGTACTGCAATGTTGATAATTTGAAGACTTTTTTCACATTTGGCCTGGGGAAAAATAGTTTCTGCCTGCAAAGAGGTGAACCTAGGGGAAAAAAATTCTGTGAGTCTTATGCACCTGTGTGGTAATAACTTCCCATTTTGTGTATCGGTGACAAAAGAAATATCAGTTGCTGTCATCTCAGAGGTTTCAGAAGCTACATGCTAGCTTTCATCTGTATGTTATAAACTGAGGTCTGTTGATCACATTGGGAAAAAAGTAAGTTAACAGTCAGTTGCCTTTATTGAAGTAAATAATCTGTCATCGCATATAATTCCAGAATACCCCTTCTGAAATAAAGGAGGGAAAAATGAAATGAAAAGTGGTGAATGATTATGGTACATGCATGAAGATCCTCCTTTTGGCTAGAAATAAAGGGAAAGCTGTGGATCTTTTACCCCTTTGTAATTCCCAGTTATGCCAATGAACATGAAACACTGAGAAGAAGAAGAGCTGGCTCTTCTACCCCGCTTTTCTCACCCATTTAAGGGGACTCAAAGCGGCTGACAAAGCTTTCTACTCTTCTCCCCACAACAGAACACCCTGTGAGGTATGTCGGGCTGTGAGAGCCCAGAAGAGTAATGTGACTAGCCCAAGGTCACCCAGGAGGCTTTATGGGGGAGGATGGAATCGAACCCAGTGTTCCCAGATAAGAGTCCGGCTCCCTAACCACTAGACCAAACTGGCTCACTGAGGTCTGCATGTCACAGATGGTCTTTGGAGCAGGCCTGTTACTAGTCATCTGATAATGGCTGGTTTGATCTAATTGGTTGCTGTTCTATCTGTGACCACACAGAGTGAGCTACAGAACTGAAAACAAGGATGCAAACATGACGGTGTACTTGTTAGCCATCATTCTTGCTTTTCCCCAATGGCTTTGGGCCACATGTATGTATTTCTGTTGAATTTTCATGATGTCACTTTGGGAAAATGATTGATCCAGTGTACTTATGAGCTCAAGCTCCATTGCCAAATTGCAGCAGTTAGTTAATTCATAACATCAGAGACTTTCCTCTGAGATTGATGTGAACCATGGTAGGAAGGCCACTTTCTAGAACCTACTTATTTTCAGACCTTATTGCTTTAAGTGATTTTCTCAGGGTTCCCGCAGAGCAGCTTGAAATACAGATTTAGGGCCTTTTTTTGCTAGGGCTTAGAACCCTTCTCAGACCCCATTAGGAACCCGATTAGTACCTGATTGGTACCAAGCAGGAAGGCCCTGTCCCCACCTGGACCCCATTGAAGGCCCCATCTGCAAGGCCCTGTGCCCATGAGGGTAGGGGAAATCCGCCCCTTTCAGAAGTCACCAGCCATCTTTCCATGGCAGTTTTAACCTCCATGTAACAACAAAACTCCATTGGAGCGCATCCTTTTATATAACGGGAAAGGATGTCTTGAGTTTGAGGTTGCTTCAGTGTTGTTGTTTTCATAAGGAAACGTAGTGCATTGAAAGCAGCTCTAATTGGCTACATTTGAAAAATGCTGGATTAGTACCTTACTGCTTGACAATTTATTTACAATATAGCACCAGTTACAAACCCAGTGAAATGTACCATGAACAAATAATCTACTGTTTGAAAAGATGAAAAACAACCGAGCAGATAAAGGCGCTATCCTACCTCATCAAAAACTTTGCTGTTACAAGTGTTTCTACTTTGACGATTGCTGTCTGACTCTCCCCTTCTAAAAAAATCTATATTCTTTCATCTACTTGATTACTTGTGGTCTCTTTTATCTTCAAAGCTTTACAGACATTCTTTCACTTTTCATGGCACCTTGAAGAGGAAATAGGATAACTGCAAAACTAATGTTCTTCTTCATCTTGTGTTTTTTAAAATAGCTGAAGTTTCAAAATTTGTTAGAATTGATGGATAAAGTATTAAATGGGACATGGTTGGACTGGTTGTTTGTTCATTTTAATGTATTTTAAAATATGCTTGATATATGTACATTAGAAAATAGATGGTTATTGGCCTAGTTCAGGGCTTGAGATCTTGGCTTTTCCAAGCAGCCACCTAGAAGCTTAAGACCAGTTTTGAGGACAGCTTTGGAATTCTTCAGTATACTTTTACTGCTTATTCCCCAGTAATTTATTCTCTCCTTTTCCATTATTTATTTGCTGTATAATATACATATAGCACTGGGTTAAGGAAGCAAGGGAAGGAAGGAGGTCTCAATGGGGGGCTGATCTTTTCCACTTGGTTGATCACCCATGTGGCAAATCTGAATCTACCCACATGGGGCCCGTCCATCACTCCATGTTTTTTTTTGGGGGGGTGCCACAGGGGGCGGTGCAAACTCCATAGACGCTCCGCAGATTCTTCGAAGATCTTCTGGAGTGGCTCTGTAGAATCTTCAAAGATTGTGGCAAATTGCTCCAGAGATTCTCCAGAGCTTTGGACAAAGCTCCGTAGAAGTGGCATTGCTCTGATGGATTGTCTTCGAAGTCTGTGCCATTCTCTGGAGTTTCCTTTGGAGCTGTCTTCAGAGGTTATGGACAGGCTTTACTGCTTTGGGTTTCAGGACACCCCCCCCCCAATGGGTGCCTACCCCTGGACCCCACCCCTAGACCCCATTGCCCAATCATGGTGGAAACACGCTCTGTATAATCCATATTTGATGCCTGTAGAGCCAGCCTCTACAAACTACAGAGCAGCCTCCACAAACTACAACAGCCAAGAATGAAAATTCCTAGCATTGTGGGTCCCCTGGGGACCCATTCCAGTGGCATGCCTTTTCACTGCTGAAATGGGTCACCAGTTACCAGTATGTTTATGGAGGTGTTTAATCAGGTCCACCGTTAATCCAGATCAGAAACGTCCTGATGTGGATTACAGTCTGTTAGGTGCAGATGGAATATAATAGCAGGGGATGGGGCCTCTCTAGTCTACTTCTGTGTGCCCACAAAAGAGGCCCTGAAGATCTGGAATACAGGTAAGTGGGTAGGTACAAGGAGGCCCTATATCAGTGATGGCGAACCTTTAGAGCTCGGTGTGTCAAAATTCTCAAAAAACCCTAGCTTAACTCGGATGCTGTGTCAAATCTAGAAATATCCATACTTTTGTAGTATTTGTAGCTCTAGTAAAAAAAGTTATTTTTTTATATATGTATTTATTGAAAGCGAAAACAAATAATTCTTTACATTAGTGACTTTTTTGTTACTAAATCATTTTCTAAATCTTCAATTGTAGGTTGGTATTTCATACACTTCAACCCCAAGCAAGCTCTACTAACTTCATCTGTCAATCGCTTTCTTTTATTGGTTTTAATATTATTTAACGCTGTGAATAAGGGCTCCCAAAAGTATGCAGGGGGAAAAACTGTAAGTAAAGCCGTCAGTGCCACACACAGGACTTCAGTCGTCTAGCTTCTGGGAGCACAGGCACACTATGCATGACCCAGCAGCACAATGACATGACTCCATCGTGCCTCCTATGCCAGGCGCAGACAGTGAGCCTGTGTTCCCAGTATCTGATAGGCCGCAAGCCAGGAGTGGCCTGGGACCTACAAGATACCGAAAAGCAACAACGTGCTCAGGCTCTGGGGTGACATTGAGTATCACCGAAAAGGGCTTAGCGTGTCACCTATGATACGTGTGTCATAGGTTTGCCATCTTTGCCCTATATTGAAATCTATGCAAGGAGCTCTTGTCTTAATGAAATCCTACTTCTTTTAAGACAACATGAATAAGAGAAACTTGAATAAGAGAAAATTGATAATTGTCTTTGTGCATTTGTTTTTGGAAGATGCGTTTGTTGCTTTCCTTAAGAAAAACTCAAGGCTATACAGAGAAAAGGTTCAAATCCACTAAGTGAAAATGAAACAAACAAAACCAAAGCCTCTTGCAATGGAGAAGCAATAAAATATATTGAAAACCCATTTGTTTGCAATTAGGGAGGATAGCCTGAGTATTGATCCCATTACTTGCTCGATATCTAATATACCTGGTGTCTAAAGGATGGATCCTGCACAATGTGAGCTCTTTAGAGGGAGCTGTCCACACAGAGAGTTCCATTGAGTGCATATCCAGTGAAGGCAAAGTCCTCCATGAAGCCAGGTGGGAGACCTTGGGCTAGTCCCAGCTCTCTTTCTGAGCTCTCACAGCCTGCTTACCTCACAGCGTGTCTCTTGTGGGGAGAAGAACAGAAGGTTTTGTCAACCACTTTGAGTCCCCTTAAAGGTGAAGAAAGCAGGGTATAAAAGTCAACTCCAATTCTTCTTTTTTCTTCATGGAGAATGCTGTAGAGTATTCATTATATATCTACATTTGCTCAACAATTCTGGAAAGTTTTTTATTTTGTTTTGTCATCTAATTTTTCTAATGAGCCAGTTTGGTTTAGTGGTGAGGGAGCCGGACTCTTATCTGGGAATAGTGGGTTTGATTCCACCCTCCCTCATGAAGCCAGCTGGGTAACCTTGGGCTAGTCACAGCTCTCTTCTGAGCTCTCACAGTCCCAACCCACTAGGAACAAAGGTTACAAGCTTTGGGGTTCAGGTGTGTGTGTGCTTTTCAATGGTGCATTATGGCGGTCCCAAGATATTGAGGCATGCCTTCTGCATGCCTCCTGTGTTCTGGATCAAGGGCACTGGTCCTTCTGTGAGCCAGTTTGGTCTAGTGGTTAGGGAGCCGGACTCTTATCTGGGAATACTGGGTTTGATTTCACACTCCTCTACAAAGCCAGTTGGGTGACCTTGGGCTAGTCACAGCTCTTTTCCGAGCTCTCACATCCCCACCTACCTCACAGGTGTTCTGTTGTGGGGAAAAGAACACAGAAGCTTTGTCAGCCACTTTGAGTCCCCTTAAATGGGTGAGAAAAGCGGGGTAGAAAAGCCAACTCTTCTTCTTCTTCTTCTTCTTCTTCTTCTTCTTCTTCTTCTTCTTCTTCTTCTTCTTCTTCTTCTTCTTCTTCTTCTTCTTCTTCTTCTTCTTCTTCTTCTACAGTTTGATCCTGGTTTAAAATCCTCAGCTGCAGAGTTCCCTTAAACCATATTTTTTAGGACTGACAGAAGAAGAAGTATGTTTCTGTTCATGAAAGAAGATGAGGTATATTCCTGTGGATAAAAACATTATTGTACTACACAGTATCTTCTAGAGTGAATTTGCTATTGCACATTTTACAAATCAGGACCACTATTCTCTTAACACATTTCCAGAATTCATAACTATTCTGTTGCCAAAATTCTGAGGTCTGAGGTGAAGCCTACAGCATGTTTGGACTTCCTTCTGGTCCAGCATTTTCCCACCTGCTTTTTGGTAGTCAGGAAAATGCTTGGCGTAGTTTTTGTTTTTGTTTAAATGCCTTCTGATTGTGACATTTTTGTGACTTTTGACTGGAGCTTTGGAAAGTTTTGAGGACTTGTTATTGCTTTTGTATGCTCTTAAGTGCTTTTGAGTGGTATATAAGTGAATCAAGTGGTGCCTAAGTGAGTTTTGACAGCTTTTGTGTTCATTTGTGTGCTTCTGGCTGCTTTTGCTTATGCACTGTGGTTGGTGATTGAATGATGGGTTTCCTAACTAGGGTTGTGCATGGATGTTTTTTGGACATTCTATTCAAATAAAATCAAATACCTGAAAATCTGATTTGATTCAAATATTTTAAATTCAAATTTAACAAGATTCAATTTTTATTTATCACATTCAAATCTATTCATTTGAATATTTGATTCGAATCTGCACATACAAATGTTGACAACATTCGTATGCTCACGTACACATCTTCCCCACATCCATATGCATCCGTACACGTCTGTATGCATCCCGTAATTATCCCATATGCAACTTGTTTTCATCCCGTACGGATCTATACTAATGTGTATGGATGCGGAAAAGATGCAGATCTTCAAGTACACATCATTTGCGAACCCGTATACATACAAATGTCCGGAGAATTTGAACGAATAGATCTGAAGTTCAAAATTTGATTCAAATGTTTACATTCAAATTTTGGGACATTCTATTTGAATGTCAAAATTCAGCACATTTGATCGGATTTCGAATGCCTATGAATATTCGTGCACATCCCTACTCCTAACCTAATTACAGAATGCTTTTTTTGGGGGGGGTCTGTGCACGTGCAGACACTTTTTCTGTGCATATGTATGCAGGTGTGTTCCTTTTTATGTGCACCTTTTTGCTGTGTGCCAACCCCCCTCCCCCCCAAAAAAAATCCAATGCCCAGTTTTGCTGTTTGCAGTAGGGTTTTTGTGTGTGTGCGGAGTCCATTTTGAGGTGTATGCAGAGGCCTTTTTGAGCAAGACAGAGCCTTCTCTGTTATGGAAAGGGTTCTTTGGAAGCTCCATGGAAAACCTCAGTTCTTGTTGTCTGAGGCCACCTCATTGTATCCATGACCTGTGTGTGAAGATGCCAAAGGTACGGCTGACGTCAGTGTGGTAGATGTTTAATCAAAATTGACATCTTCATTGGCATCTGTATGGTAGGAGTTTCAGGCATGGCATTGATTTGCTCTAGTGTTGCCTTCATGGGTGGGGGTCTCTGCTGTTTCCCTCTGGATGCAAGTTCCTTCCATCCTCTGACTTCCATTAGGAATCCTTCCCCATTTAAGTCAATGTAATTTGAACAGGGCATCTTCTGCCACAGTTCTCCTAAGCTTCAGGATTACAGTAAAGTCTTATTTCTTCTTTAATGTGATTTCCTACAAAGTGATGATTTGCCAGAACAGAACCCTGGCATTGTAGTGTTATTCTGATCCTTATAAATGGAGTTCAGCGTGTTTCCTGAACACTTTCTTCAATTACAGTAAAAAGAAGAGATTGACACTCCTTTTCAGTTGCATCCTACATGGAAGTTACTTACACTGGGACTTTGACTAAAATCCTGCATCTGAAAAAGAACTGCAATTCAGTGGTTTTTTAGTTATGCCTTTTCTTTTTCTTCTTCTTCTTCTTTTTCTTTCTTTCTTTCTTTCTTTTTTTTTTTTTACAAAAGTTCCCTTTGTTTTAGAAGTATCTGCAATAGCTTTGAAGTTTAGAGTGCCAAACTGTTCCTTTTACTCTCAGGAATTACCAGAGTTGCTATTGTTTTTTCCAAGTCTGAATGTTCAAAGTATTCTTAACCCAACAATAATATATTTTCACTTTTTTTCCTTGTGAGAGATGGCTAAACATGCCCAAAATTGCACCAAGAAACTTGGCTGTAGAATCAGCCAAAAAGTTTCACAATTACATGTTGCTTTTGGAAAGTCTGCCTGGTAAAGTATTAGGCTTTGCCAGATCTGATGACTAATTGTGTCTGCCCATAATTTCTGTATCTGTCTCTTTGAATAATTCTACTTTAACCTTCTCATATCTCTGTCTGCATTTTCTTACTAGTAATTTTAAACACTTATGTGGTACATGATGCATTGGAAAAATATTGCAGCCCTCTTCCTGCCCTATCCTGTAAAATATCTTGAAAAATTGTTTGCATTTCTTTATATAGATAAGGCGTATTGAACATCTGGTTTCAAGCGTCCAACTTTGTTGGATGTGCTCTTTGTTAATAACTGAAAATGGCAGAAACATAATATATATTTTGCTGCCTTGTGTATTTAAGCAAAATCAAGGATTCTGCTTGGATTAAATTTCATCTCATGAACATACATCATATAGGACTCCAGAGTAGGGATATGCACAAATATTTGTAGGCATTCGAAATTCAATCGAATGTGCCGAATTTTGACATTCAAACTTGAATGTAAACATTTGAATTTCAGATCTATTTGTATGAATTATCTGGACTTTCGTATGTGTACCTGTTTGTACACGATGCGTACTTGAAGATCTGCATTTCCCCCACATCTGTATGCATTTATATGGATCTATACAGGATGAAAACAGATTTCATACGGGATGACTATGGGATGCATACGGATGTGTACAGATGCATGTGGATGTGTATGGAAGATGCATATGAGCACATACGAATGTTGTTGACATTCGCATGTGCAGATTCTAATAAAATTTGAATGAATAGATTCAAATTTGCTAAATACGAATCAAATTTTGTTAAAATTAAATTTAAAAAATTGGAATCAAATCAGATTTTTGGGTATTCAATTCGATTCAAATAGAATGTCCAAAATACATTCATGCACATCCCTACTCCAGATTGTGATGAATTTATTTATTTATTTATTTATTATTTTTTACATTTCTATGCCGCCCCATACCCGCAGGTCTCTGGGTGGGTAACAGCAGATTAAAATAGAATATACATTAAAAGACATTCAACAATTATAAAACAATATACACTATGTTTAAAATGATAGTGTTTGTACTGGGGGCGGGGGGCGGGGACATAAGCAGCTCAGCCAAAGGCCAGGGCAAAGAGGTGTGTCTTCACTGCCGTCCTAAATATATATAGGGAAGGGGCATGGCGCACCTCGAGGGGGAGTCTATTCCATAGTCTGGGGGCCATCACAGAAAAGGCTCTCTCCCCCAGCAATGGCAACTTTCATTGTTCCTGGCCCATCCTGGCTGGGAACGTTGGAAATTGTTGATTTCCTATGTCTGTAGGGCTGATGCTGGGTGCCTGGAAGGTACCGTAGGCAATTTGCTGTTTATTTTAGCCCTTAACCTTTCCACTGAGTTTATGGTAGTGCAGCAGTAATAAACATCTGTGTTACTTTGCTTTTCAAGTAACTGTTTTGAGCATTTACTAGCATAATAAAAAGCCAACATTTTTCACACTATTAGGATATGTGTAAAATTCCCTCCTTCCTATTACGTGGAAAATACAAATTGCTGTCTTGGAAGTGTCAGTAACATTTACTTTTGTTGGACAACATTGTATTCCTTTGATTACAGACATGAGTGAAGCCTTGCAGTAGTTTTTAACAATAGGAAGAATCTTAAAGAAAGGGAAGAGTTTACACCACATCACTGATCATGCCACCTAGTCTCTTGAGTCAACATGAGTTATTTTCTTTCTGTGATATAATTTACGAGATTTGTGCATCATCCATGGATTTTCCCAGTGCGCATTGCTTAGTCAGTGTCTAAGATTTGGCAACTTCCTTTGAACGCTGGAGTCTAGATTTTTGTTTACTACTTTATATTCATAGTATTCACAGTCAATAAGCTGGTTAGGCGTGCCCAGTTCCTCATTCTTTGGAAACTGGAGTTTGTGGATGCTGCTGTTCTTCAATTTTCATGAGTTTCAATTTCATAGGTTTTGCATATTTGTGAGTGAGAACTTCTAGTCTTTCACAATTTGCAGTAGAATAGGATTACAGACTTGACTATTTGCAAGTTTGTTACTGTTTCAGACACCTACCCTTTTCCCCTGAAAATAAGACCTACCCTGAAAGTAAGCCCTAGCATGATTTTTCAGGATACTCAAAATATAAGCCCTATATAAGTGTTATATAAAACATCCCCTGAAAATAAGCCCTAGTGTGTCTTCAGGAGCAAACATTAATATAAGACCCTGTCTTATTTTTGGGGAAACATGGTACATACTAAGGGGAGACACCTGAAACCATCTTATCAGAAGTTTTATTTTCTGGGAACCTAGTCCTTGCAAACTCTAAAAGACTGTGTTTATAGCATCTTTCTAAACATCTGAACTTGGAAATAAATGTCATAATTAATGACAATGCTTAAATGTGTTGTTTTAGGAAATCCTACATTGAGCAGGGGATTGGACTCGATGACCCTAGAGGTCCCTTCCAACTCTATGATTCTATGTTGATGGATCCCCTAAGGGGCATATAGGGTATATATTGTAATGATTGTAAAGACTGATAACTTCAGTGCTGATTTTGGCCATAGGCCAATAAGTGTCTCTACGCTACCCCCCTCCCACTAAGCATCACAGAACTAGATTCCCCTAGGTACTTTCTTTCTCTGGAGAAATTCTGATCTGACCTTAGAAGAGGCAGGAACTTGAAGCTGTGAGCATGCCTTCACCGCAGCAGTGACACAGGTTTGATTGGATGTTAAGACAGCCTTATTTAAGCTACAGGCATACACTCCCGGAACATATGTTTCATATTCTTGCCTTGCCTGCTGCTCTGTTGTGGAGACCTGGAAAGTCATGGCTTGGGAGAGTGATTAAGTTTACTGTTTTATGGTCATTTTGATATTCTGTAAATTGATGTGGTCATTTGACTAATCAATGAACTTGTTCATTCATTCTGGAGTACATGGCAGTGAAGGCGATTCCTGTTTTCCAGTGTGACTAAGGGCACCATGAGTAGCTTTGCTGCATATGCCCCTGTTACGTGCAAGCCATTTGCAGATTGGATCCAGAGGCAGGAGGGGATTTCTTGAAACACCTAGTGGAGGTTCTGGTGCAAGAGAACCTCCTGTGCTTTGCAGAAAATTAAATGGTGGTGAAACGTGGGTTCTCTTCTTTTTTATGCGGGAATATTCCTTTTAGAATGCTGTTGTGGCCCAGAGTATGCTACTTGTAGAGGACTGGGATTCGGAGGAACTTTAGGACAACCAGCAGAGACCTCATCAACCAAGGTTAAGTCAGAGGAAGCTGAGGCTATCAATCTGATGGTCCTTCGGTGGGAAGATCCAGCCTTCCAGTGCAGATCATTAAGTGCCTACAATGTCCAACCACCTTATCAAAATTTCCAGGATCGCATTGAATAAAGAATTTCACAAAACATGTAAAATCAAAATTGTGTTACATCGAATCATATGTTGGAAATTCTATGTAAAATGCCCAAGGCTGCCTGGAATGAGGAGTTGGCATCTAGGGGCACGGGGAACGGTGTGTGTGTGGTACTTAGCGTGGCTGAACTGGTCAGGATGTGCGCTCATGTGGCTGCTTCTTGGGCAGCATGGTGCAGTGTGCGATGGCACAGATCAGAGTTGGTCTGTTCTGCATTTCTCTGGGCTTGGTACCCCATGTGACCACATTGCTCATCCTGCCGTAAGACCAGTCTGGGAAATGCTTAGTAAACATGGATGTATGGTGTATGTATGCGGCTGTGCAAGAACATCATCATCGTTATTTAAATGATCATGAAATCACAGTGTAGAAGGTTTTATAACAATTTCAGGCACAGGAGTTTGAGGCAGAATGACCAAATACTGTCATGCTCTGCAGTGGAAGAATGATGGATTTAGATGACATCTTTGAGGATTTACTGTGTTCTGCTTTGAGTTTCTAGTTTCCCACTGTAGTAATATTTAGACAAGTGCAGATTGATTACATGGACGTGAAAGTGATATCTTGTCATAAGAACCTGTGGTTTGGTACCTGCAGTTAATCATAAAGTTGTTTTCTTTAGGGCTCTGCCTGCACAACAGTGTTCTTATACATGATTTTGTGTGTGTTATTTAGAAGAATAGGACTCTTGAGTTGGTTTATTAAATAATATTTGTGCTTTTATGGTTATCTTTTAAAATATGTGCGTGATTGAACGCAGGTGAAGGCAATGAGTCACAATAATGTCCCAGCATGTAGAAAACCTATGGCTAAACAAAACAGTCATGAATGCAACAGAATGGAAGCTGGCATCGGCAAAAGGTTATGCTGTCTTCCATTGTGTTGCTGTGGAAGAAGATGGTATATTAAATTAAATCTTACTTAGGAATAAAGAAACAACCATGTTTTCACCTCCCTCCCCCCCCCCAAACCATGTGTGTCCTTCAAGTATTACATTTGGTGTGTCAGAATATAAGAAAGTGGGGGGTGGGTTAACAGATTCTCCAGAAAGTGATAGGAGGGGTTGGAGTTACCCTTTTCCTCAGGCAAGGAATTATGGTCCAACAGAAGATGATGAGGCTGGGCTGTAAATACCATAAATTGTGGAGGGAGAAGTTGCTAAAATGTTTTTTGTAGCCAGGAAGAGGACTTTTGATGCAATTATGGAAAACCGAGAAGTTGTGCATTTTGTATGTAATTTTAAAATAAAGAATTGGAGTGCTTAAAGTTTACGAAGAACCTGCATCAAGTTAAATTTAAGATCGTGTGCATGGGTTGTGGCCTTGGTCATGCCTTTACTTTAAACCTTCTGCAGCCCATCTTCAGCTCATACCTTTTTCATTGCTGTCTGTTTTATTTCTGGACTTTCCGTTCAGGAAAGTCCAAATGGAGGGTGGAAAGTCCACAAATAAAGCAGAATGTGTGTGGGTAGAAAAATATAAAGTTAGTAGAGAAGATTAAGAAGTGTGTTTTGAAAGCTAATATCCAGAAATATAATCCTTGGTCTTCTTTTTCTTCCATAGCCAATTCGAGTCTTCTTGGAGGTGGTGGTGGTAAGTATGGCTTCTGTTTACTAAAGATTTAAGAAACAAAGTACATTTTTTTGGAATAATGTTTGTTTCGTTTAGCATAGTTTTGTTTGAGTACAAGCTGCTGATTTCTGATCACTGATGGGCAGAGACTAGTACTTGTTTCTGAACGTGATACTTACTGGTGCAGTTCACTAGAGGTTCACAGTTAGACTGTTTCCATGGACTGCTTCAGCTGGAACTAGTTCTGTTGGAACAGTTCCTAGCTGAAGCAGTTCAGTTTCCCGGAACAAGGCCATCTCCTACAGTGGGGCAGCCCTGACATCGCCCAAAGCTTGCATGAACTTCAGAACCTGCTACACTACTGAAATGGGTCCCTTTGCTAAACCGAAATCAGGAGGTGTGCACACTTCCCCATGCCTCCCTCGTATAGTTCACTCATGAGTTAGACAATGATGGGACATTTTTAAAAGATCTACCCCTGTCCTAGTGTAGGTGGCCATTTTGGTCCACCTGGACTGGGCTATGCTCTGTTTAGTGTAGATAGAGTGGTTAGCAAGGAGCATGGTCCCTCTAGTCTGCACCAGGGCATGGAAGAGAGAGACCCTAAAGGTAAGCATGGAAAGGCCCATAGACATCACATCACCTCTCTATGATTTCTAAGAGGCCACTTTCCCCAGGGTTTGTTTTCTAGATTAGTAAGTTTTGGGGAAAGGCTGGGTAGGATCCTGAAAACATACTGGGGTACCTTATGTCAGTTACAGTTCTTGAAGAATAATCTGAGGTTGCTTTCTTGCAGTTCTGGGAGGAGTATATATGAAGGAGCATCTTTCTTCACTGGGACTATTAGAGATGCAATAGCAACAGTCAAATTCTTCATCTTTCTTGGGTGCATCTTCAGGGGTCTGAGGATCTTAGTCTGTTTTTGCAAATCAAAAGGAAATATATCAGTTTGATGGCTAAAGACTGCTTGATGCTTTCAGAGTCAGAATTATTTTAAGTACAGTAGCGTGACTGGCAGCAATGAAGAGCCACCATTTGGAGATGAAGATGCACTCTGTTCAAAGATATTGCAACAACACTGAGAATAAAAAATTGAAGTCATAGGGAAGGGTACTCAAGGGCAGAGATCATTTTCATTGTTGGCAAGAGTGGCAGATTTTCTTTATACCCTACAGCCTTTAACATTAATTGAGCCTGAGCTCCTATTCTATGGCTAAGTCACCACAAATATATTTTCCTTTCTTCTACTCTTTCTTTTTTTCAGAGCTCAATGTTACGTTTGGTAAGAAATGATTTACAATTTGGTGGTCTCCTCCCAGAACCCCTTTATGCCATATTTTGACATGTGGTGATTTTGACAGCTCAGAATATGGCAAAGGGATGCAAAGTTGAGTCCTGCCTGTGACATATTCCATTTGGTTTTATTGTCCCATCCGATCACGTATGATTGATAATTTAAGTTCTCACTATATTAAAAATTGATGGTATACAAGTACTAATGAATGGGAAAGTGAAAAGTGATTAAACATGTATTCAAAGCTTCGGAAAGCTAATATTTTAAGAGATTTCTCCTTGGACTTGGGGTAATTGTGTGATGGTTCCTCTTTTTTTTTTTTTACAGCAAGTTTGATGAGCTGAGTTGTATTCCTTAAAGAACCAGATTGGATTCGCATAGATGCATAGTACTTTCATCTTGCTAAAGTGCACTTGAGTCATTATGTACAAATACTAATCATTTTTATTTTCAGAGGTTTTTGGAGGATGGGACTGTATTTTCCTAGCTTAGTTTCACTCCTTTTCTCCTGGATGTTTTTGCCATTAGGTCTTCACCGTACCTAACCCCGGTTTTGACAACAGGAAAGGCAGACTGTATTTTTCCTAGTCATATTTCCTCCAGAAATGCTTTGGTTAAAAAACTCAATAGTGACCTATATATCCAGGCCGTGGGTTGGGGAGTGGGCAGAGTAATGTGTCACTGAATACTTTTGAGTCCCCTCTAATTTAAATAGGAGATAGGTGAACATCTGTATAGTTTTGTTACTGATGTCAGCAGAACCTAAAACGTACTAAATTTTTGAGTGGATTATAATTGTATTATTAACTGGATTTATTTATTTACACTTCTAGACCAAAGAACATACATGCTTTCAATTGTCTTATCCCAAAACCAATGCATATAAAATAAAGATGTAACATTCCTAAAACTCGGAGGATGTTATTTTCTCCAGAGAATATCATCTGGATTCTTGCTGCTATGGCATTAGTATTGGAATGGTATTTCACCTGCTATTCATAGGGCACCTGTTTTTATAGGTTTTAGGTGTTTTTTGCAAGCCAGTTTCTTTACCCAGATGTTCCCTGGTGAATAGTTGTTCCTTTTGCTAACCCACGCAGTTTTCCATTTCCATTTTTATTTGTATACCACCTTTCCAATAAAACAATTGCCCATGGTGGTTTATAACACACAGAGAAGATACAGTACAAAACAACACATCAAACTTTATATTTTATTTAAATATATATTTACTTATGTACATTTTTATCCCACCCTATACCTGAAGATCTCCGAGCAGGTAACAACATCTAAAACCAAACATCATTTAAACCACAACACTATGTATTAAACCAGTTGTGTCTGCAAATGGGAAGGGAAAGTGTATCCCCATTTAACCAAAGGCCAGGGCAAAGAGGTGTGTCTTCACTGCCTTCCTAAATGTGTACAGTGAAGGTGATAGACGCACCTCAAGGAGGAGACTATTCCATAGCCTTGGGGCCATCACTGAGAAGGCCCTCTCCTGGGTGCCCACCGCTTTGCTTCTGAGGGTGGTGGGACAACCAGGAGGGTCTTCAGATCTTCAGGTATGTATAATCACACAAAATAATACATTATCAAATGCCACAGAACCTTAAAGAAAGATAGGACAGAGGTAACAATGCCTGGTCTTCCCTCTGCTTTGCACCAGTGATTGGTTGTAGCTACAGGTCTTAAGCCTCAGAGAGAAGGGCGAGGCAGAAGGAGTCTCTGGCCCTATCCAGACAGGATGGTTATAGTGCCATTATGGCCCTGCTATTGTGGGTTCACCGAATATACCATAATGTAGCCCTGATTTTTCACCCTGTTACTGGAAAGCCCAGTGCTGAATGTGGATTTTCCAGCTGTAGTGCATTTTAGGTAGCCACTTATCTTTCTGACAGAGCAGCACTTATAGTTTCTTCCAGCGCACAGAGATGGTAACATGCACCTCTGGGTATTCAATGGCAGCTGAATTGCCCAGATTATGTATTGCCAAAATGCATAAAGACAGTGCTGTGGCCAGCCCTATCTAGGCAGGAACCAATAATGGCAGCAGGGCAATATCCACATTATTGCTTCTTCGCGCTATATCCAGTTGCTGTCTGGAGAATGTCTCTGTAGGGATTGCACATTGTATGTAAACTTAAATTTCTCCATGAATCATGGTGGGGCACAGGACGTATCTTAGGCTGGTAGAAATGTAAATGATCTAAAGTATCATATTAAGAGGTACATTGGCTGGTTCTGAAGTTTTGTGCATTAAGAAGAGTTGGACAAGGTCACATTGCTATACTTGGCTTAAAAGTTAGAATTTATATAGAATGCATGAATAATCTTCTCTAAAGAAGTGCATAACCACTAGGGTGACTGTTACCATAAATGTGCTTTATGATGGGTGAACTCCTTTTCTGTGAGATGAGACTGAAGTATGGACTCTTTCGTATGACTACATTTGCAGTGATGTAAACAAGATGAACAGCAACACTGGGTCTGGAGAAAACTGGATTCTGCTATAATTAGGATCCACTCATGTGTACGTAACTTGATGCCTGTGGTGTTCATGGAATAGGATTAATTAATTCAGACCTCATACAAATCACTCATAAACTGTTAGGTGTGATTCTATTGTACAGATACAGATTATTGCTAAAAATGAGGTGAATAAACAAAATATTTGACCTAAAAAAGAGCTGATGGGGAATGAGAGACAAAGAGAAACAGACATTTATTTTTGTAACTGACATGGTTGCTGTAACATGTCAGTCTGGTGTTGAAAAAAGTAGACATCTGTCATGGGCTGCTTTGCTAAACATTATTATATGCCTGGGAACAAAAAAAAAAAAAAAAAAAGAAAGAAAGAAAGAAAGAAAGAAAGAAAAAAGAAAAAGAAAAAAAAAGTGAAGGTTTCCCCAAAGGTCAAGCCCCATGGACTGTGTAGCAAATTATGGGTGTTTTTCCACTGTCAAAAAGTACCCATTTTTGCACCCATTAAGGACCCATTTGGGTGTGAGCCAGATGACCTCATTTCCACCACAGCATGCATTTGGGACCTGATTGTTTCCACAGCCGTGGGGGAAATCCGGATCAAATGGGTACTTTCTGCCCTTTAATCCGGATTTTCTGTAGTTCCCATTAATGGGGTCCACAATGGGGTCTTCTGCCAGAAAATCTGGATTAAAGAAAGCCTGTTTCCACAGGAAACAGGCAATGGGGTCTAGAGGAGGCTAGGGGGAGGGGATGCACCCATGGGGGGGAGGAAGCCCCGAAGTCCCAGCTTCAGAGTCATTTTGGAGTCATTTCGAAATCATTCCAAAGTGACTCCGAAGTCCCTCCAAAGAGATCAGCAGAGACTTTGAAGCCACTCTGGAGTCCCTTTGGAGCGCCTCCGAAGTCTGCACTGATCTCTTTGGAGAAACCGGTGTCGAGACTCCGATGTCCCTCCAAAGCGATCAGCAGAGACTTTGGAGTCTCGCCGCCAGTCTCTCCAAAGATATCAGCACAGGCTTCAGAGGTGCTCCAAAGGGACTCTGGAGCAGCTTTGAAGTCTCTGCCGATCTCTTCGGAGGGACTTCGGAAGGGAGTCCGCGCGGTCTGCGCTAATAGTGCACTGACCGTGCTGACAGCTCTGGGGCCTCTCCGAAGTCCTTGGCGATCTCTTTGGAGGGACTTCGGAGTCATTTCAAAATGATTTCGAAATGATTTTGAAATGACTTAGAAATTACTCCGAAGCTGGGACTTCGGAGATCACCCCCCCCCCATACCCAGAGACACCTGGGGTGATGGACCGACCCCTTGGGGGTCCATCTGGATTCCCCACATGGGTGCAAAGGTGTTTCCACGGCAGGCAGGTTAGCACCCATTGCTAATGGGTGCTACATCTCCTGTGGAAACACATCGGGTGCTTCCCTTAATCCAGATCTACTAGATCCGGATTAAGGAATGTACCCATTCCTTAGATCTGGATCTTCTTAGATTCGGATCTAAGGGCTGCGGTGGAAAAACACCCTATGTATAACTTTTATATTTTTTGTTCAGAAACCCAAGGAATATATACCTGACAGAGTCTGTCACTAGAGTTTGAGGTAGTTCATCCATTAAACTTTCTCACGGAGTCTTGTGAAATTGGCACATTATCTCAAAAATATCTATAAAAGCAGCATTTCTGTCCCTGAAAACTTAGATCTAATTTGGTCAGTCCATTTGAGGTAACTTATTAAGTTAGCAGATCACACCGCTGCCATAAGAATAATCCTTTCATTTGAGTAGTTTTTGTGTAAATAAGACAATGCAGATAGATTGCATAAAATGGCTTTAAGAGGAGTCTTTTCCTTCCCTTCACTGGATCTTAAGCATTTACATTTTCATTGCTTAAAATGCAAAATGAATTGAGCCGTACTAGCAAGAGTCATGGAAAATTTGAGGAAGTGATCATCTTGCCTTCCGTGCTAGTAAGCTCAATAAGCTGTGGATGGCTTTTGAGCCTGTGCACACACCCCTTTATGGGTGCCCTTTGAAAAAAACCCACAATGTGAAAAGATCTAAACTGAACAGAGTTTCCTGTGAGTTAGGTTTCTGGTTTACTCCATTACCTTGGTGACCATAATATACTTATTCATTTCAAATGGAGACAGTGTAGGTCAGTGAAAGTTTACTTCTTTATCACAGTAAAAAAAAAAAGAAAAAAAAGGAAGAGAAATGGTTCTCAGCAGGAAACCTACTCTTTGGTAGAGAAGATGTTATGTCAACTTGAAACTGCTCTTTCTTTTATTTTTTTTCCTTTCCAACCGTATTCTTTTTTGTTGTTGCTAAATCAGATTGCAGATTAGGGATGTGCACAAATTTTTTTTTGCATTTGAATTCAAGTTGAATTGAATGTCAAAACATTCAATTTGATCTGAATGTTTAAAATCCGAATGCAACAAAAACTGATTTAAATCCAATACATTCGAATCTATTCATTTGAATGTTAGATACGAATTTGAAGATACAAATGTTGACAGCATTCATATTTAAAGATACCAATGTCGACAACATTTGTATGTGTTATACATATCTGTACGCATTTTGTATGCATCCCATTTTATCCCTTATGCATCCCGTATTCATTCCATATTATAAGCACAAATGCATACAGATACGTATAATATTCATACAAATACATATGTATACGTATCTGTACATTCAAATGATTCAAATCAGTTGAACGAATGTTTTGGAACATTTGCAATTATTTGAATGTTTAAATTCGAATGTGAAGACATTCTATTCAAATTCGAATGTCCACATTGGATCAGATTTGGTCAAATTTCTTTTTTTTTAATTATCCATTTTTATTTATTTTCTGTGAGCATTTATATCACAGTTCAATACATAAATGTAATTAATTCTAATACAATGCTCTGATGTTTTCCATGTGACTTCCTCCATTCTTCAGATTCATCTTCTAGTAATCTTTTTACCGTCTACTCCGTCTTTATACCTGTTATTCTTTCTTTGAAGGTCATAACCTTCCATCATACTTCCCAGTCCCTGAAGTTCAATAAAATGTCTCCAAGCCTTTATAATCTTATTCACTCATTTGTCTCTTAATAGTCTCACCAATTACCTCCTGTTTTTTCCTCATTTCCAGCAACCTTATAAGTTTCAGAAAACCAGTTTTGATTATACTTTTCCATCCTACCTGACTCTTAGGGCTAAATCAATCAATCTTATTTACAATACCTAGACAATATTATTCATATACTATTTTTCTAATATATCCTTCTTGCTTATTATTTCACTCATTCTATATTTCTACCTAAAATAAACGCATAACACATAACACAAATTGCCTTTATATTAACCTTTAGTACCCTAAAATCTATTCTATACATTAAAAAATATTTCTATTATTATCTTATTAAAGTTAATAAATTCATATAATACCAATTACCTTGACCTTAGTTACCTTAACTTCTATGTCTCTCATAAAATTTCAAATGTTTGGAACATCTGTGCACATCCCTATGGTAGATATGACATTGCAGCTTCACATATCCAGAGATTTTGATCAGGCATACCACTGGGAAAATGTACACAGTGGGCTTGGAAGGTGTGTGCTATTTTAAAGTTATACTAGAAAGAATGTCCCTTCTTTGTTAATTTATATTGATATCCCAACCCACTGTCTTGTATTGCTTACCGTGGCTTATAGAAATTTTAAACTTTGAAAGCACAATTAAAATAAAATGTAACAAAATACTTGATGTTTGAAATCGAAAATTACAATTTATTCAGATTTAAAGGAGTTGTCCAGAAGGAGTGCCAAGGTGGGTCAGAAATGTTTTTAATCATTTTCTTGAAATGCGCATCAGTTGGAGCTTATCTAATAATCAATTGACTATAAGAATGAAGGATTTCTCTGTGTTGTGTGAAATGCAAAAACACTCTTCACGACTTATAGTATCAAGCCCTGTCCTATCAGCCCAGCCTCCTCCTCTGAGGACGATGGAGGGGTGCCGGTCACCCAGCAAGCCGAGCAGCAAGCCAAGCCAAGTGACTCAGACGTTGAGGGCCAGGGGCAAGATCTGGGGGCCCAGTCAGGAAGCTCCGAGGAGGAGAACTCGGACGCCGAGCCTTAGGCATGCCCTTCCCCCAGTCTGCTCAGGAAAGTGAAGCAGCAGGTGAGGAGATCTCAGCGTCTGGCACACCTGAGCTGAAAATGGTGTGGGGCTGAGTCACCTACTTAAGTTTTGTCCTCGCTGGCCTCAGTGTTGCAAACAATGACCGTTCACCCGTGCAACCCCCATCTGTGTGTTGCCTGTGAAACCTGATTCCAGGACTTTGTTATTCAACCCTGCTGAACTTCTGGATTCCTCTGACTGTGGACTGGTTTAGGAAATCCTGCATTGAGCAGGGAGTTGGACTTCATGACCCTAGAGATCTCTTCCAACTCTATGATTGTATGAACCCATGATTCTCTGATTCTAGGTGCAGTCTTTTCTGAAATGTTGGAGTAACTGAAGCCCAAGGAAAATCTTCAGTTTCATTATTCACACAAGACATTTCCCTTGTCTCACTTTTTTCTGATTTATTCTGTCCTGTTAAAGGACTTTTTATATTCCTCTAGTCAGAGATTCCTGTTCTTTCTCCCTGAAATGCCAGCCAATTGGTTCATGCTTTCTCTCCTGTACCCCAGTGCCTACTGCTATTTTATTGATGACTTTCCATTTTACTCTCTTATTTCATGCAGTACTTCATGTACTATAAATTACTTAGTATCAAATAAGTATTCCCAATTTTATACTAGTAACGTGCTGTTCCCACCTCCATTCATTTCTCCCCCAGTTTTGAGGTTTTCAATACCTCTGCTAAAGATCCCTACATAATGTCCCTGCAGGATAGGGTAGTTAATTTAGTGCAGCGGTACAAAGACTGAGTACCCAAAGAATCATTGCAAATATTTATTCCTGATTAGCCTGATGAAAAAATGAGCAAAAGAAACCCAACATAAATATGCACTTCTGTGGGTTGTGTGCATTGATTGCATGAAACAGATGTGTTAGACAGCTGAAGTGTTATGAAATATGTTGTCTAGGGAAACTGTAATGTGTTTTTCCATGAATTTTTAAAAGGAATACTGGATACATATTTTAGGAGGGTTAAGGGTTAGTCACATCTGCTATTGAATCTACTGATAGAATTCCTCTCCTTTCAGCTTGCGATGCTGTAATGCAATCACATTGAGTCTTCGTAGAAGAAAATGAAGGCTATTTTGTGTGCAATAAATTTCCTACTTGAATCTCACTTGTGTTAGAAATAGAGCCTGCTACTTCTCACGTTATTAATGCATGCTTATGCTGCATGAGATCCAAAGAAGAGTGCAAAGCTCATGTATTGTTATTGGGAAGTAGTTAAAAATATTAAGCTTCTTCAGGGATACAGATGGTTAGATGCTACAAAACTGCTCTCTGTGGCTGCAGTGCATCCAGGCATTGCTTCTTTATTCCACTATATTTGGATATTCCTGAATGCTTTATTCTGGAGTATGCAAATAGAGAATAAATACCTGGCATCTGATGCTCTCTTTTACCATCTGATAAGCTTTACATGACCCTGTTGGTACTAATGTATGATTGTAAGCCATTATCTTAATAACAATAGAGCGGCCGTAGTTTAGCATTTATGGAATCTGCTTTGCTTGCAAATACCCCAGATTCAATCTCATGTATCCCCTCTGGAAATGTAATGGCAAACTGCTTCCATGTTGTTGCTCAGAAAACTGCTTGGATATTCCCGCAGAGTTGCTGCCTTTTAGCTTTGTTTTCATAAAGACTTTCTGCATTCCTGTTTTTAATAAATAAATCACTAATTGATTGATTGTTTTAAGTGGATATCCAGCCAGTCACCTAAGGTTGTCCCAGTGCAGAAAACAGCCACAGCCACAACAACAGTGGATAAAACCACAAGATTTAGAACACAACAGTTAAAACAAACAACAATGCAAACCGTCAAAAAGGAGAGAAATTTCCTCTTTGAAGCTGCAGAAGAATGTAAAAAGACTGCTGATGAAAACTTTCTGATGACAGGCCCAATTCATTATGACTGCAAAACTGCAAACATAGTATTGTTGTTCAGATACATATCAGCAAATTGCTCATCAGCAGCGAGCAATTAATGAGAGGGCAGTTTTCATATTAAATGATGTCAGCAACCTTTGCGTTGGAGAGCATTTTTTAATGAATGAGATATGTATCGTTTCTAAAGTGGAGAACAGAAAGCTTTATTTCAGTTCAAAAAAGAGGACTAGTGCATTAAAAAGTATTTCATTCGGTTATTCAGATGTTTTGTTTAGCCGCTGCTGTGTATCAACCCTGGTTTTGACTTTAACTCAGTTCAAGTTTTTAAATGATTATGTGGTAGGGTAATCTGAACAGGAGATGATGGTAGGATATTGGCTAACATATGCTCATGAATGACAGACAGTGTTTTTGCAGTTTAGGCACTACATGTGATTAGCAAAGCTGTTGGTCTGGCATGTAAATTAAGACCCATATTTGTCTTCTGCAATGATTTAGATGTTTCTGTGGTTACGTTGATTGGAATATGTTCTCCTGGCTTATAAATACTGCTTGGTAAACAATAATTAATTGTAAATTGCAGATTTCTTCTACAGATAACAAATAAGTTAGTTTCTTGAGCTAATGGTTTTATAATTGCATTTATTACCATATCTTTGTTAGGACAGCCTCCAACAAGAATGCATACTGTGAAGACTCTGAAAAGTTGTAAATACTGAGGGAACTGGGGAAAAAAGTATTTCTGGTTCCCTCCTGTACTAAAATTTATCTAGAAAAGTGTCAATAAGAATAAATGGGTCCTTCATTTTATGTGATCATGATTAAGGATGTGTCTGAATAGGGGTTTTTTTGCATTCATATTCAAGTCAAATTGAATGTCAAAACATTTGATTCTATTTGAATGTTTAAAATCCGAATGCAACAAAAGCCGATTCGGATCCAATACATTTGAATCTATTTGAGTGTTAGATGTAAATTTATATGTGTTATATATATCTGTACACATTTCGTATGCATCCCATTTTATCCCCTATGCATCCTCTTTTCATTTTTTATTAAATGTGCACAGATACATATGATATTCATACATCTGTACATCCGAATCATTCAAACAAATATTTCGGAACATTCAAAATTCGTTTGCATGTTTAAATTTGAACCCGAAGACATTCTATTTGAATTCGAATAGCCACATTTGATTGAATTCGAATTTTGAATGTTTAGAACATTTGTGCACATCCCTAATCATGATTGATGCGATAAGGGATCAAAGCAGCACACGTGAATACACAAAACCATAAGTAATAAACCTGCAAGTTTGATCAAAATGCTTTAATTAACAAGGTTGCGTTTCATAAGAATGTGAAGCCTTGACAGACTGATACTTCTGAACTGTGGTGTCTGAGGAAACTTGTCAGGCTTCTCTGGATGACTAGAAGATCAAACCAGTCAATAAACAAGGAAGTAAATGCAGAGTGCTCATTGGAAGGACAAATGGCGCAACTAAAGCTTAGATACTTCAGACACACAATGAAAAGACAAGACTCCCTGGGGAAGCCATGATGCTAGGAAAGGTAAAAGGTGAAAGACACTAAAACAGATAGATACAATGGTATTAAGGAAGTGGTGAACATGAGCTTGCAGGAGCTTAGACTAGCTGCTGATAAGACAGGCAAGATATGCGAAAATTCATGGGATCATGAAGAACTGGAGTTAATATTCAGTATTCCTGTTGTTCAGTTGCACAAATACTGAAAATTCTTGGAAGTCTTTGGAACCACAAGCTGTTAATAGACACATTGTTAGCCCTGAGTTTCATTTCACTGTAGTTAAATGAAGCTTCCAAATATTAAATTAGATAACACAGTTCAAGCTAAAATATATCACTAACTCTGTGTGTGTGTCTACAGAGAGGACATTCAACTGATTTCCCCTCCATTTGAATAGTATATTATCTATCTATCTATCTATCTATCTATCTATCTATCTATCTATCTATCTATCTATCTATCTATCTATCTATCTATCTATCTATCTATCTATCTATCTATCTATCTGTCTGTCTGTCTGTCTGTCTGTCTGTCTGTCTGTCTGTCTGTCTCTCTCTCTCTCTCTCTCTCTTTCTCTGTCCCTATAGTAAAAAATATCAAGGTGGTTCATGATAAAATAATTATGAAAGCAGATTTTATTTACATTTTTTAAAAAGACCAAAAGCATGATAAATTGCATTTCTGAAACTCAGATATTCCTAAGAAAGGATATTGAGTACAACTATCAAGACTAGTAAGAAAGCTAAGAAGTGGTGCCTTTTTCTGTATATTTTAGTACATGTTGTTATTAACCTTGTCTAATCCTGGCCAACATATAATTTTTTAAAAACAAAACACTTTTCATTTGTAAACTGCATATTTTTTATTATAGAACGGGCATTGTGTACAAACCCCAATAATAATAATAATAATAATAATAATAATAATAATAATAATAATAATAATAATAATAATAATAATAATAATAATAATAATAATAATAATAATAATAATAATAAAATGCAATTTTGAAGTGCGTAACTTTCCAAAACAAATTTCCCCCTGCACTCTGGGGTGGCTGCAGTGGTGGCAGAACCATCTGGACATGCCTACTTAGTGAGTGGACCTGAGCTACTAGAAGGTAAGTGCAAGCAGCCCCTAGGTTGCTGCAGGTACTGGGATATAACTTGTACATCATTAACTGAAAGCAAAAACTGTCTGTTTTGGACACTAAGCTGGTGGGAAATAAGAGCAGGTTGTTGGATGGCAGCAGTGTACATATGCTCCCCTCACAGAACCTCTGCTTTGAAGATACGCTGTAGGTTACTCCACTGTTGGTACTGAATTACACTGTGATCAAACTCAGCAAATCAAAGCATCTCTGAGGTGCCCCTGAGGCTCTAAGGTGGGATTGTTCACGCACCAGTCTGCCCCTTCCCTGTCTCTAGAAAAGGTGGATGGGAGAAGTTTGGGATCACAAGAGCCACACACTGTCTCTCTTGAGACGCCTCTGAGGCACCTATTTTGTTATGTCTGAACAAAGCCATAGTGTTTGATAACACATGAGGTCAGAATCTTACTTATGGAATGAGTGAACAGTGTCTTGAATTGGCCCTTGGCAGTGTGATGTCTTAGGGTAGTGCTAAAAAAAAAGCATAGACATATTGTCATTTAAAAATTTTTTTGCATCTGCATTTGCCAATGCACATCTTTTTTTTTTTAATGGGATACAGTTGCTGTTTTTCAGAACCAAAAATTGTGTTGCCGTTGTATAGGGACAAGAGTATTTTCATTTACAACTTCAATTTCTAAGACTCATTTTCTCATATACCATTCAGTGTACAATTGAGTGTTCAGGAGTTCACAGATAAACTGTGGAAAGATTATAGTAATTTACATGAATAGTTGCTCCAGTTGAGAAGTTTCCAGCTGAGTTCAGGGTTTCATGTAAATTAAAAAATAGGCATGGTTTACTGCAGTGCTAAAACAAAAATCAGATTCTTACCTTCACTTTCTTTCAGTCACAGGCAAAAACATGGGTTTGTAGAACAAGATTATTGCTTAAAGAATTTGTGGTGTCAATCATTAGTAGGTTTTTCTTATAATCCTGAAATTGTACTGAAAGTCAGGAGGCATCCTGAATTTTACTACAGCCATGTGCTACTCCTGCTTTATTTATTTAAAGTAGTAGAAGGGTCCCTTATGGCTTTGGAAGTTTAATAAATAACTGTTAATTGCAGGGGGGGGGGGATCCCCTTCTGGTGTATGTAGCCAGCTGTTCAGACCATATTCAGACCTAACAAAAAGGGGTCATCAGAGAAGAAGAAGAATTGACTTTTCTACCTCACTTTTCTCACCCATTTTAGGGGACTCAAAGCGGCTGAAAAACTTTATATTCTTCTCCCCACAACAGAACACCCTGTGAGGTGGGTGGTGCTGTGAGAGCTCACAAGAGAGCTGTGACTAGCCCAAGGTCACCCAGCTGGCTTCATGGGGGAGGGTGGAATCGAACCCGGTATTCCCAGATAAGAGTCTGGCTCCCTAACCACTTGACCAAACTGGCTCACAACAAACTGAAGTTGTTGTGACTAGGGATGTTGATGAATATTCAAAATATGTGTCTGAATTCATATGAATTTGGACATTCGTATATGAATCAAATGTCCAGACATTTGAATTTTAGTAATTGTATGAATGTGAATATTTTGAGTTATTTGTACGAATAATTCAAATATTTGTATGTGTACAAATATGTACACATTTTGTGGCTATCTGTACTCATCTTGTGCATATCTGTATGGATACATACAGGATGAAAATGGGATTCATATCACTGGATACGTATCGAATATTCAAACAAATAGATACAAATGTATTCATATCGGTTCGAATGTCCAGACGGTAGTTTTTTTTTATTTGTACAAATTCAGAGTTTTGAATATTTGATTTGTTATAAATCAAATGTTGAAAATTGCATTCATGCACACCCCTAGTTGTGATGTGTTCTGTGCCATCTAGCTTTCTTTGTATGGATTTTAGTCCAGTATCCTGTCAAAAAGCCAATACTGAAGAATGTCATTACTTTGCTGCTGTGAAAAAGCCTCTGAGTTTAATATTATCTTCCAGAGTACAGAACTGTTAATTGGTAATACTTTGTAATTATGGAGCTTGTTCAATAAAGTTCTGTTTCGGCAATGCACGGTATGACTTAATATTATATTATCTCAGACTAATAATGCAATAAAAAACATCTTAAAAGGGGAAGGAAATAATACATTTGTACATCTCTCTTCCTTTGTCTCTCATCTTCTAGTAAACAGCCGTGTACTGAGGGTATGCTTTGAAATAGTTTTCCTGATTCTGTGAACTGTCTCACAAACATATAATGCACTTTTGAAAGGTAGGTTTAATAAAACATTATCCACGGACAAAATTGCTCACTCTGGTAATTTCTTCTTTATATTCCTTCTCAAAATACTTTAGTGACCCAGTTTAATAGACTAGACGGAAACGAGTATAAATGCTTATTTATACTAAATGGGGAACTTCCAATTTCCAGCCACAGAGGAGAGCAGAGGTAATTCAGAGCCCAAGGAGCTCTCTGGGAGCTTCTTTTAAATTCCAGGCCTTGTGCTCTCTGCAGAGGATGCCTTTGAAGGAGGTTGGCGGCTTGAAGAAAATGTCAGTATTTAATTGATTTGTCAGAAATTTATTTCTTCAATCAGAAGCCTGTTAAATTGAGTGCTTCTATACATAATTTTTATTGCAGTTTTGAAGTATGCTCACCATACAGGCTGCAGCTTCCCCCTAAGAGTTCTTATACTGCAGAAAAGGTTTCTCTCTATGTGTGCATTCATGTATTAAGTGTATTATATGAAAATGCAAATCCTTGTGATAAGGTATACTTCTGGCATGTGGCATTTCAAACTGCATTGAGACTCCACACCAACACCCCGTTGATTTTTGGGAAATCAGAACTCTAGATAATTGAATCTCTACCTCCATTGTCACCAACTGACTTATACTGTTATGCCCCAGTTGAGTTACTGGGTTCGTGCTTGGCATGATATGCCAAAAAGACACACCAAGGTAGGAGTTGCAACTCTCTTTACTGCTAGTAATAAGGGAAACTAGAGCTGTTTTTGCATGTCCCTCTGTTAATTTGGATTTAGAAGATCTGGATTTTTGATATCTGGTTCTTTTTTAATTCAGTCCTTGTTTTTTTATATCTGGTCCTCATTTAATCCAGACCACATGGGGTCCTTGCCAATCCATCATGGTGAGGACCCCATGTGTCTGCATGGGCCATTTAGCACCTGACTGCAATGGGTGCTAAAGAGGGCTGCCTTGAGGATACCGTAGCACCCATCCTGAGGCTCTGATTAGGCCTGATTAGGCCTGAGCAGGAAGGTCTGCCAATGGCGCAGCACAATTGGCCTGTGTAGCTGTCAATCAGGGGTCACTTCTGGTTACAGGGATGTGGCGGAGAGACACGGCTTCGTAGACGCCTACGTAGCTGTTACAAAGCTTGTGCTCAGCTTTGTAGACCACTATGAAGGATGTGTGGACCTTGTGTTGAGGGGTGGAGCCTGAGCCGTCCCGCTGGAAATGGTGGCCTCTAGGCCGCCCCTGGCCCCCTTTGCTCCAGTATATGTGTGTATGCACAGCCTCTGATGTGGTCTTCATGGTGGCAGATCAGATTGAAGACACCATTAAAGAGGTCTACCGTTAATCCAGATTTAAGGATCCAAAGACTGCTGTTGAATCCAAATTTCAGCAGTGTTCATGGGTACAGTGCATTCAGAATGGGGTCCTTAAGGAACCCTGTGTGCAGAAGGTAAGTAACTGATTCATACCAATTGTGTACCTATTGGATTCCTAATGGGGTCTTCATTGCTAATGCAAAACAGCCTAGGAGAGACCTCTCAAAGACTGGTCTCTGTTCATCTATCTAGAAAGAAGTACTTATACACATAGTTTCTCTTTCTCTTCTGTCCAATTGTTTGCAAGATTAAGCATACACAGAGACACAGAGTTTTTGATGTTCAAGTGCAGAGTTGTTTTTTAAAAAAGAAAAAACTGAGAAGGCTGTTTGTATATTTTTTAAAAAACAGTGCCTCCAACAAGGGCCAGAAGGATGCAGGCTGAGTCATATTTTGTTGCTGTTAGTGAATGAGGTGAATTCATTTTGCTTTCTTTATTTAATTCCTGATTTCAACCAATCTGTATTAGATACAGCCTGCCCACTGTATCAGAGATTTTTGTGAAATCTGTTGCCAGCAAATGACTTCCTCCCTTTCCTTTCGATGGGTCTTTGTATTCATGGACCTAAAGTGTTTGTGAATAGCAGGTAACAGAAATGAACTCTTTTCCCCAGACAAATTTCAGTCTAAGGAAGGTGAAAAGGCATACAGTTTAGCCTGTCTGATCTGAAGAAACCTATTTCTACTCTAAATTAGAAATCACTTAGTAAGTGAATGTGTAAGGAAGTTTTCCACTAAGCGGGAAAGGCTGATCCTGTAGAATCTTGATCACTAAGTCAGGCTGCCTTTATTTATAGACCTGGGAATCAACTGCAAATGCTGCTTTGAACTGACGTGATAAAATTGATATACTGTATATGCTATTAAATCTCTGCTAAATCAGTACTCTTAACATTCACTCATATGGATCAAAAGAAGTATTCATGCAGGATGGGTATCCTGTACAGATGTTGAAGGTCTGGTGGATTCAACATAGGTCACCCGTAGCCTATATATTTTGGCTGTGATCACACCTTGCTGAAACGGTCCATCCTGTTAAGAAACTGAACTGAAGCCGTTCTAATCCTGTTCACACCCAATTCCTGATAATCAGCCCTCAGATCTTCCTTAGCTTGGGCTGCTATACTCACATCTTTTATGTTATCTCCCTGAATCTCCATTATGCCACTCTTTAGTTCTCCACTCCTTGATTGCATCAACATCACCTGTTTTCCAATAGGATAAAGTTCTGTCAATCAATAGTGGCAACAGGGTGTGTTTGGAGTTGTGTGTTTAGAGTAATGGGACTTTGCCCCCAAACAGACACAGTGAAGGCATATCGCAACCAGCCCATACCTCCAGCCCTGCAGCCATTCCTGTATAAAAATGAGAGATGGTAATCTGCTGTTTGCTCGAAAGCTGCTAAATACTTTCACTTCTCAGTAAGAGGGCTTGTCCCCATGGGCTCCTTTTATTGTGCTGCAGAATCGGGGCATCCTTAATCTGAAGTGTAGTGCGAATTAAGATGTCCCCATTCAATTGAGGAGAGTGCAAGTTCAATCCAAATCCACCTGTCCCCAAGCAAACATGGTAAACCCCTGCATCGCAGAAACCACAACCCCCCCCCCCGTCCTGATTGGAAACCTGGCTGACATCACCATGCCCTGTCCCGCCTGGTGCAGCGATGACAAGGGAAATCCCTGTGAAATCCGTCCAGGTTGCATCTCCAAAAACACAACACACACCAGAAATAAGACAAAGACAAAAGGGGGGCATAATGGGATGGTAAAAGGGCTCATGGTTTGAAGCAGTGGCTCTGACTTTAGTGGACGTGCGCACGTTCGCTTGACAGTAAGTACACTATCACTTGACAGCGAGCCTCGTGTTCACATCAGCCTCCCTCTAAACCTTTGCAGCTTGGAGACAGTGAGATCGGGGAAATCAGGCAAGGGGGGGGGCATGCTTTTAGCCAGAGAGGGAGGTGTGCAGAAAAATTGCATGTGTGCCACCCACAGCCAGGCATTGGGCAGGAAGGAAGGCTTGCCCTGCCCTGCCCTGCCCACCCCAGCACAGTACAGCCGCTCTAGCCCAGTTCCCTACTTACACATGATAAGCCAAAATGGACTCCCCCCCCCCGATGGATTGAGTCCTGTGTAAAAGCGGACTCCAGAGAAGCTGGCCTGAGGAAGCTCAGCCCACTCCCACAATGATTGGGGAGGGGATGTTAGTGATGCGAAGAGACCGTCTTGAACAGCCTTCCACAATTAGGAACTGGCATGCCTGGTATTCTTGACAAACACTGCTTTTATTTCAGTATTGAAGACTCAAGGAATGTCATCCTGCTTCATATTATGAATAAATTTTAAAGTATTTTTAATTTTATTATCACATGCCGCTTAAAAAAAAAAAGATTTAGCACTTCATATTTGGCCTCTTTCTATAGCTTCCAAGTTTCAGAAACTAACTCCACCTGTTTTGATGTCATTTCACAAAAAGTATTCAGGGATGTTTGCTTGTGAAGGTGTGCTTTCAACTAACATGATTATGCATTGCATCAAAGCAGTGGGTTCCGACTGAACAACTTGAAAACCAAAAATGAAATATACATCAATTGGATACAGTACCATATGCTAAAACACTAGTTCTTCAAAACAGCACTTCAGGGGTGGAAATGGTGAAAGAAACACAGTAAGCTTGGAAGACTGGCAATATCAGATTTTGGCAAGTTTTAATGCATTTTTAAGCTCTAACAGGTCTGCTACAGAAAAGGAGAAGTCCTATGGCCCCTTTAGTGGAGCAAGGAGAGGTTAAGACTTGACCATAGGAAGAAAAATGGAAGAGGTATTTCTTTTTTGCATGTTTTCGAAGTGATTAATTCTTTGTTTACATCAGGACACCATCACCTCAGTACTATAGGTGTGGCTGGCACTGTCTTCACATGTTCTAACTGACACACACATCTGGGTATTCTGGTGTCCAGGATGTCCAGATGTCCTTGCCACGTCCACCTGTGCATGTGTGGAAACCTGCTTTGTCCCCCATGCATGAACGTGCTACTCTTGGAAAACACACAACCACCAGGAATAGTTTTTAGTGGATTTTCATGGAGGGAAAGTGGGACTGTGGTGGGGTTGCCTCAGATACATGAAGCAGTCACACCCAGTGCTGTGATGTTGCCATATTCTCCTTTCAGGACAGCGCCAAATTTGTGTGGCTTCAGAATACTTATCAAGGCATTGTTCTGCCTTAACTCATTTTCCTTCTGTTTTTGCTTTTCTGGCGAATGTGTAACCAACATACACAACATTTTCTAATACATGTGAGAAATCCATAAATCTTTAAGGTGATTTGCAATGTAAATTAACTACTTTGCATAAACAGGACCTTACTTTAAAGCACCCAAGATATGGAATTGACTGCAGAGAGAAACGCTAAATTTCAGTGACAACATGCCCAGATCCATAGACCTGGGTGCGTCTTGCTGATAGTTGAGAATAGTATCCCCCCAAAAAAACTACCTTCAGCATTAATTTATAGAAGTTCCAATATTCAGAAAAGAATTTCTCAACTGATGGTTGTTCCTCCATTTCTTCAAAATACCTCCCAAAGGTCAGTGCTGTTCCAGGGTTTAACTGGAATAAATTCTATCGATATACATTTTTCTTCCTTATTTTCTTCCTTATTTAACAGTGACCTTACACAAGGGACCTAACCGGGAGTTGGAGAACTGAGCATTTCCCCTCCCCTGTGAACTTCTCTTGGAGTGTAAACCTTAGAAAACATAATTTAAATTTCACCTTCTTTCTACACCTGTGCAGTGTAAAAGAACCTGTCTTTGACCCACGTACAGAACAGGCTGGGCTAATGTCCTTCATGGCCAGGCGAAGTCTTCTGCCACACTACTCAAAAGGATGCATACAAACATTTGGAGAGGCGTGGAGATAAGGAACCCTTTCTTCCCAGTGGCCTGTGTAGTAACTGAAGTAAAGTAAGATTTCCAAGTGATAATTAAAGTGCTTTAAAATGCGTATGTGATTTCACTCTAGGCCTTCCTTTCATCTTCAGTGGGAAATCAGTTTTGTCATGGTCAGTGACCTGGCTTGACAGACCACTACTGTGTCATTGAAAGTCCCTCATTATGCCATTCATTTCGTTTATAACTTAGACTCCAGTAGCATCCACCTGGAATGCTGCGTAATTAATGGAAACTTCAGATAAAATTTGTATAACTTCCAGGGTTCATTCATACTTGCTAACAGTGACAGGCCAGGCGCACTTTAAGCTAGTGGGTTATTTTTAAAACTTCTGGGATGCTTATTATATACTCAGTCAGTTTCCAAAATATCGTAAATAGCATGATGCATTGTCAATTAATTTTTACTACATTAAATGTGGATATGTAGAATTTGCTCTCTGTCTGCAGTGCTCAAAGGGAATATCGAAGTCACATCTGTGAATGATACTATAGTTCTGAGATGGATGTGCTTGCACAGGTCCTTGGACTCGCATATTCTTTAAATATTCTAAACTTTGCCAAGAATAAAAATGTATGTTTAAGCCTGTAGATTAAAGTTGAGGAATCGGTGGTCTTTCATATACTGTTAAACTCCCATTGTATGTATAGGGTTGCAAGCAGCCAAAAAAAATATTTGGAGAACCAATACCATGAAATAAACAACACCACATTATTGAGTCAAAAGAAATGAAGCTTTAATTTATATTAGCTGCTGAACATTTCTGAAAGATCCGGAATTTACTTGTGATTTTTGTGTTGATTTTCTTAAAAGGACGAGAACGCCTGCACAACAGACGTAACTGTAAATAAAATACTTTTCTCCCTCTCTCTCCCCCCCTTTTCTTGCAGTTTAAGTCTTGGAAGATAATGGAGTAGATTGTACTCCATTTGATGCTAAAATAAACTAAAACATTTGGTTCAGTTCTTTCTTTCTTTTTCTGGGTCAGCCTCAGTTCAGTGCTATTAAGCGTCCTGTGATGTTTTACATCACTTCTTTGTAATATTCTTGAAAATACCAGTTTGCACTATAATAACATTTGCAAATTCTTTGGGGACCTTTCTGCACTTAACCTAGATGTGGAATAGTGGCTGCAAAGGCCCCTTCAGGGTCTCTTCTATCTGCATATTACTGCAGACTAGAGATACCGTGCCCACTGCTGCCATGGTCTGTCTGCATTAAATGGAGCATCATTTAGATGCAGAGTTTCCTGATCTGGACTACTGGTGGACCTGATTAAACAAGTCTACTGGCATACCAGCTTGGACCTGTCTGTCCGCAACACAGATGTGTGCAGAGGGAAACCTTAATGGGCTAGTGGGGAGGACCCATTTTGGAAAAGCACCAAAGCCTAGCCATCAAAGGCCAGGGTTGAAGCTTGTGTGAGTTTCGCGGTCAGTGCAGGGGCTGGTGAGGACCTTTCCATGGTCTGGACCAGAGGTCAGGTAAGTGAAAGGAGGTGCGACTGTGTGCGACTGTGTGCGACAGGAAGCTGGACTAGACGGGCTGTGGCCTGATCCAGCAAGGCTTCTCTTATGTTCTTATCTTCTAGGTGCAGGAAGGCCCTTGGATTCAACACTTATTGTACAAGAGGTCAGAAATAACCCAGAAGCTTAGTGGTTTATGCCTACATGAGCAAAGAAAAAATTAGATTCATTTTGTGTCATTAAATACACACTGTCTGCCTGTTCTTTTTTCCCCCCTGATAAATTGGTACAATATAGAAATAAACATGATTAAATGCTGTACAGCCAACACAATAATAATAATAACAAATCAATAAACATTTTGGTGTGATGTGTATAACTCAGTCAGTGTGGGAACAAATGTGGAAATATTCTTTGTCATTTTTGATTCATGAGAGAGGATGGAAATGAAGAGTTTGGTCTCAGATGAAGTTTTGTCTTGGCTTTGTCCAAGAGTGGAAACCATTTCTCCAAGAACCAGGTTTGTTCTTTCTCAGCAGTCATCCGTGCCATCTGGATTGCAGTCATTCAGAGTGATAGCCCAGACTCTTGTGAGCCATTTGTCCTTTGCTAACATATTTGCCGTTTGAGAGATTTTAATACACATTACTCCTATTCAAAAAGGTTGCTTGGGTGGAATGGCTCTGTAGCAGAGAAACTAAGATGGTTCCTCATCCCCAAGCATGTAGGGTGCAATAATAAATGAACCCAAAGCTCAGGCAGACTTGGTATCAATGGAGAGTGCTATAATATTTAGAATCTGAAGAGCAAAACAGGATTCATGTCATCCATGAATTTGTCTAGCCCTTTCTTAAAGCTATCTAGGCTGGTAGCTGTTACCACCTCTTCTGGCAGCAAATTCCATAGACTAATGACCCCTCTGGATGAAGAAATACTTCACCTTTTCTGATCTGACTCTCCTACCCATCATCTTCATAGAGTGCTTCCTGGTTCTTGTGTTGTGTGATAGAGAAAATATTTTTTTTCTATCCACCTTTTCTATAGCATGCATGATTTTACATAATAAAATACAAAGACACCAGTAAGCATAGAGCACATTAGCCAGGGGATAGGTTTTGTTGAATCTAATCACGGTATAACAGAATTTTGATATATTAAATGAAACTCTATGCTTCTGGCTGGAAAGCAAATACTTTAAAGAAAATTGATCAGGGCAGCCCTGATCCTGCAGTAACAAAAGCCAGGCATCCCTATAAAACAGGAAAAAAGTCAATCATAGCTTGTTTCTATAACTCCTGCATTACAAAAACATAGCCTGTTGAAATAAGGGATTTTATTTTATTTCCCCTCCCAAGCAGCTGTAGGTAGGGCATAGAATCAAACGAAGGAGAGGGCTATTATTTTTAGGGATATTATTTTGTTTTAAAAATCTGGCAGGTTAGAGTGACAGCTGTATAGCAAGGTGTTGTTAGAGATTAGGGAGATATTTGTATCTTGCATTCATATCTTGTTTTATTGCCAGTACTGCCTTCTTATATCCTAGGATCAAAAGAGCTCTTGGTTAAGTGAAGATTTCCATTTTGACTTGTAAGCATCAGTCAAGGGATGCCTCCAGACATGTGCTATACTGTGCTGCATGCCTGCTGTTTTTTCCAGCCTGCAGCAGTGGCAAAGCATTTACTTACCTTAGAGTGCTCCGCCTCTACTGTGAGGGTCAACAGGGCAGCAGATCATCCCATCTGGTGGACCGGAAGCCATTTTGGTGCCCCTTCAAAGCTTCCAACCCTCCTGTCTGGAGGACCAGAAGCCACTGCAAAGGGGTGTCACAGAATAATGCGTGCCTGGAGGTACTGAAGGTCAGTGAAGACATGCGAGGAGAAGAGAAGCAATTTTAGATCCTAACCAGAAATATACATTCTGCCGTCTTTCCAGAATGGTCATTGTTATCTCAGCACTGAAGGGCAACAGGAAGAGGAGGAGGAGAAAAAGAACCACCAGCACCAGAAATAAACCAGAAACAGCTTCTTATTGTAACCCAAATCCCAAAGTAATAAATTATTAACTAATGTTACTTTTGGATTACCATACATCCTGGATAACTTTAAGTTTTGTTTGAATAGAACAACTGACTTTTTAAATGGCTACAGAAAGACATAGGTTTGTAAGTATCATAGATAGTTTGATGCCCTTGTAACTTTCTTGTAGAGTTCTCCAGTGGTTGGTCTAGTCTCCTATGTTCTACATTAAGCTGCAGGGAGAGATATACAAGAGTTTGGGAGGTACCATCAGTATGCTGGTGGCACTCACTCTATCACTCCATTCCTTCTGACTCAGGGAAGGCAGTTCAGGTGCTTGATCGCTGCCTGGAGGCAGTAATGGGCTGGATGTGGCCCAAATAAAGTGAAACTGAATCTGAACAAGATAGCGGCACTATGTGTCACAGGAACCTGAGCCCAGAAAGTTAAGAGTGCACTATTCTCAATAGTGACCTGCCCTGGGATGTTTTGGTGAAGGGTGTGATATAAATTTTAAAATAAAATAAAATAAATATGTTGGTTGGCCTAATAAAAGGAATTGTGCTATTATTCAGAATTTGGATGTTTCATTTCGTTTTGTTTTTTTTCCAGGTGGTTTTGACTAATGAATACATTTCTCTTCTTAAAACATAAAATGCATTTTTTAAAAAATTAACTGGCTTGTTTAGTTTTATTAGTTGAAGGTATAAGAAGATTCTGTGACCTCTGAATCCTGTGCTTCTTGATCTCTTCTAAAAATGAAATGAATTTTCTTCTCCTTGCTTTTTGTCTTGCTACTTGTAGTCTGTCTAACCTGGCTTTAGCTCATAATCAAAACAAATTTTTATTAAATAATAACTCCCAGGCTATGCAGAGCAAGAAGAATGCTGGTCCTTCAGCTGTGAACATGAGACAGGACCGTTCCTTACAGAACCATAAGATCCTTCATGATGCTTCATAGCAATTCTGGAGGCAGGTCTCATAGGGAAAAGGCAGTGATGATTTCTGGGTCCTCAGCAGGATGTAAAACTTCACAACTGTCTCAAAGAGGGGAGCTGGTACTTGATCATAAAATAAAATAGCAGGGCAGGACTAGCGATGGGACCTCTGCAGGGGGATTTCATGAATCCATGCACTCGCTTGTCTCCCATGATTCCTCCCATTTTGCTAAAAAAGAGCTGAGCAAGCCAGAGAGCCACAGGATTGACGAGCAAGCTGGTTTGGGGTTTTCAAATACAGGTGCTTAAGGGACCGAACATAAATTTGTCTCATGTTGTGCTAGAATGAGTGCTGATTGAGTTGTCAAGTAATTACATGCTTTAATTAGGTAGGGGGGAAGTATAGTTTTATTATGCGAGATTCCAGCAGATGTGTAGATAAAGCATGGTGTGGTTACAATGGTAGTAGCATTGTCAATAGAAATTACCCCTGGGAGTAACAACTGAATTACTAAAAACAAAAAATGCAAATTCACTAATGTACAGATTCAACTAGTGTTAGTATTTTTTTTGAATCCCAATTTAAAGCCACAATTTTCTTTTTAACTGAAGAATGATCAAGTAGAGAAAAGCATATTCCTTCTGTTGTACTGGAAATAATTTTCAAGAACGCCTCTTGTTAACTGGATGTAAATCTTAAATCTTGTTTAGAAATATGACATTTAATAATAATTTAGTCTCTCCCTGCTCCAAGCTTTCCTTACGAAAGCATGGAAGACTGCATCCTTAAAAGAAAACAATGAAATACATTTTTCTTCAGACCTCCGTTTTTTATTATTTTGCTCTTGTCACTCCACCTTCACATGCTGTCCTTTATAGATGTAAAATGATATCTTGGGAGAGCTTGTAATCTTCTTTCAAGATGTGATTCTTCAGCTGCCATAGTTTCAGCATCCCAAATGGATGGAATTCTGTGTGGCAAATTTTCAAAGCAGCATCTAGCTGATGTTGACTAATCCCATTATTTAGTGAAAGGATTTGTGTATTTCTCTCAGAAACATCACATCGAAAGTTGACCCCTTTGAGTCATACTTACACCAATATTCTTTTCTTTGTTCTTCTCCATTAAGATTATAAAGCTAATTTTGGATAAAATGACCTTGAAAAGTAATCATTTTGTAGTTGACATGAATACATTTTAGAGAGGAGGTTTTAACTTGAAATTTGTGCTCCAAAATAGCTTTGGATTAGATAAAAAATAAACTAATCTTCACATTATGCTGAGCAGGCATTTATCTCAGTGTCTTATGAATATTAAGAAGTAGCATTTATTTGAGGAGAGTATTTGCTAGTATGTTCTATTTCAAATATGGCTGCCTCAAGATGGTGAGTGATATTGCTGGTTCTTAACGGAGAAGAAACTTTTCCTCTTTGTGTGCTTCCCCATGCTGAAAATACTCCGATGTTAAGCTTGCTTTGCCTAGGAGCAACCCCATGACCAGCTCTACTCTAGACTACATGAGGCGCAAAGGAGGAAAATCCATGGCAGAACCCCCCCTTCAAACAGTACTACATCCAACTTAGGGGCACCGTGGATTATCCTGGGAACATGGGGACACACACTATTAGTTACAAGCATAACTAAAAGCAGCTCACTTCCTGCAGCCCATCAGCCAGCCCTTCACCTGTCAGATCCAGCTCCCTCCATTCATGAAACAGCAGCTGTTTTAGCATCACTTTTCCCTGATAACAAGCACACAATCTCCCCCCCCCACCCCCCAAGGTGAAAGACAGAGAGAGATCACCTCTGGTCTGTTTGTGTGCTAAAACCGCTGTCGTTAAGTGAATGGAGGGAGCTGGATCTGGCTGATGGGCTGCAGGGAGTGAGCTGCTTTTAGTTATGCTTGTAACTAATAGAGTGTGAGTCTGATTTGAATCAAATACATTTGAATATATTTGTCTGAATGTTAGATTTGAATCTGAAGATGCGAATGTCGACATTTGTATGTGTTCTACGCATCTGTACACATTTTGTATGCATCTCCTTTTATCCCTAATGCATCCTGTTTTCATCCCATACCTTCAGCACAAATGAATACAGGTATGTATGAGATTTGTGCAGACAGTATGTAATACGTACGAATCTGCACATTCAAATGTTTTGAATCATTCAAAAGAATGTTTTGGAACATTTGAAATTCATTCGAATATTTCAATTTGAATGTGTAGACATTCTATTCAAATTTGAATGTCCACATTCAATCAAATTTGATTGAATTTTGAATGTTTAGAACATTAATGCACATCCCTAGAATATATGAAAGCTGTCAAAATGCAGCTGAATAATATCTACCACATAGCCACAATCAATTACGGATTGCAGCTTGTCTGGATTTCTGGTGAGCTCTCTAACCACTCTCTGTTTTAAATGTTAACTCCTGATTTACATAGCCATGTTAAATACATTTGAAATACTAAATTGAATTAAACTAAATTATTTAAATTAATCACATGGCATAAATTGTTTGATTTCTGTCCTAATTGTAAGTTGCCTCCAACGTTTTAATATTTTATGCTCTGGAATGAAGATTCTATGTATCATCTCCATAGGAATTTTTTAAAAACAACCTTGAAGTTGCTTCCTATTGTTTTGCACTTGTTGCCTGGCTTAATAATGTCACTTGCTGTTTTTAAGAGTTTTCTTCTTTGCTGGAATTTAAATGAATGCATCAGAACCTCAGTACAGATAAACTGTTCATCATATCATCCAATTAATTGCTTAACAATAGGAAGCAGGCAGGAAGGTGATAAGTCTTTTAATATTTACTGTAATTTACATTAAAACGTGCAGTTGTGAAAGTAAATTCAGGAAAATAACAGCAGTAGGTTTTTGTCTTTTAAGGAAAATGAGTAATTTAGGTCAACAGTATGCTTGTGATGATGGGGGGTCTGGAGCACAAAATCTATACACGCTTTACAGTAGGCGCCTCTTTTCATTGTATTACATGAATTTGCTGCTTGCAAGATATTTATTTTTCTTTATGTCTATGGAACAGATGTTCTTAAAACACTATTGACTGCTGAACCACTATTCCAAATGGGGGATATTTTGGGCACCAGTTGCTTTTCTTTTTGAAATTAACTTCTTTATAAAAGCTACCCAGTATCTCAAGGTAATAAAAGTATTTGGACTAGATTTTCCTTATTGCTTTATTTCACAGTTATTCTCCTAGTACATGACAGGAAAGGAAGATAAGCATATTGAGGGGTTAGCATGGGCTGTGATAGAGTATTGGCAGCTGTCTACTTAGAGCTTAATATGGTGGGAAGATAGGAAACACCCCATGGGAGGAAAAATTGGCATTGATTTCTGGTGTCTGGAGAAATATGGGAATAGAAATATTAGGGAAGCTTCTTTGAGAAATTAAGGGATTAACTTAGCTTTTTTTTGTCAAGGTGAAATGAGATTTTGCATATTTGTGGACTTCTTAGGCTTTATGTAAGTCAGACTTTTCAGAAAACTACATTTATAAGCACCTGTAGTAATAAATCTTTATTTATGGTCTTTGGCACCGAAATAATTCTGATTAAATAGTCAAATCTTTCTCATATGATATACTGGGATGGTGAACGTGATTATACATGAACACTGGATAAATGCTTATTGATGTCAGTCGACTTTATGATGATGCCAAGAAGTAAGTCATATTTGTTAAAATAAGCCAGTTGCTGGCCCCATACCTCATTTTTTTGTTCAGAGTGTCTGGAGGAACTCTTTCTCCAATATAGACCTGTCCAGGGGCTAAGATCTCAAGGGCCTTCTTGTAGTTCCTTCTCTTTCAGAGGCATAGGGAGCTGTAGGAGGGCCTTTTCTGTTGTGGCCCCTAGATTCTGGAACAGCCTCCCTCTTGAGGTTCACCAGGTGCCTACACTGTATAGTTTTAGGTGCCTGGTGAAAACATGTCTTTTTATACAGGCTTTTGCTGTTTAAACAGCTTCCTTGGGGTGCTGTCCTGTTAGGGAGGGAATGTGGGAAGGAAGGTGGGGTGGGAGCAAGGGGGTTATATTTTTAATTATGTTTTAGCATTTGATATGTTTTAATCTCATTGTAACATCCATGGGACCATTTAGTGAAGGGTGGGATATAAATTTAATAAATAAGTAAGGAAGTAAGTCAGGAGGCAAATGAAGGTGAAAACTTTAAAAGACTGTAGGTAGAGAAAGCAGCGATGATATCTATCTGACTTGGTTTCTCTGTCACACTGTGTTTCTGTCGTTGCTGATCTAACAAGAAGCATGTTGATGGCCATGGGGCATTTGTAATTACCTGTTAAGTGAAGTGATGATGTGTTTGGAGTTATTGGAAGGGCAGGGAATGCTACCAATTCTGACAGATGGAGAGGCAAAGACTTCCTTCTGGAACGAGTGTCCTTCCTAAGACACCGAACTAAGACCTTTTCTGCACTTATGGCACTTGGTAGATCCAAATTAGCTTGACCCCGATCAACTGCAGTTGGAGGCATTTGCATTAAATGGGCCAGTCTGTGACAAATGTGGTCTAAGGAAAGATGCAATGGGCATATCTCAGCACTGTTCCGTATCAGTGGATGTGAACTACTGGTGGCAGCACCTCCAAAACTCAGTGTAGTGGGCCACATCCCCCTCAATCAAATGCTGCATCCAGTAGCGGAAGCATGGTGCCTTCACAGGCAAGGGGACTGTTCTGAAGGGACTGTGAAGTCATCTTCACAGTCTTACTATCACAGTGCATGGTCCTCAATGTCATGCACATGACCTTCCTAGTTCCATTCTACTTGTGGATGTCCTGGATCAGACTAGTATGGTTGTGATACTCATTAATCAGATTCACCACTAATTTGGATCACTGTGTCCTTAGTACAGATCTAATCCAGATTAACACTAATCCCATGCAGGTGCTGTGGATTATGGGGGCTTCTTGGTTCAGAAAACCAGGTAAGTGCAGAAAGGGCCTAAGGTTCTTGGGTGTTTTTCCACTTAGCACTAGAGTACCCATTAAGGATCCATTAAGGGTCCTTAATGGGTACTCTGGTGCTAGCCCCCCCCTTTTCTACCTGTTATTCAACAGGGAGTAAGACCCTAATACACACAACACTTAAATTTTGCTTTATAATCAGTTCCACGTCCAGTTTGCTTCTAGATGGAACACACAACAAGTATGTTCAATGCACTTATGAACTGGACACACTAAAAAGATATAAGTTGCTGAGCACACTTCCTGGAGAGAGAGCACATTACATAATAAATCCATATTGACTGGGTATGATGGAACGTTACTAACTATTCTTTTCTTTAATAACTCTTTTACAGATTAAAAAAAAACATGTATAGGAAAGCAACACTTTTGTAAGCAATGCTCTATTGTGACAAGAGGTCTCATTTCTAGTTCTTGTCTAGTTCAGTCTAAGGGTGTGTGTCCATCCAACTGCTGCCAAAGATGATTACTTTGTCCTGGGCAGGGAACCCAAGGCTTCTGCAAGCATTTTTGGATTCCTTCATTCCAGTTCTTGTACACAAGGGCTTTGTAGCCATCCTACAAGCCTGTACAATTTTTCAAAGAAAATACTAAAAAAAATTATTTTACAAGGTTTATAAATGTCCATTATTCATCTAAATACACCCAGGATGATTCAGTCTTGTGAGTAGCTAGTCTTAGATTTAATTTGCAATTGCTCAGAAAGAATTGTGTAGAATAGCTATGATTCTGAGCATGTGAGAAAGGGACATGTATGGGACCATTTCTAAAATACAGCATATGCAAGCAGAAGCATTTATGCAATTCCTTCACAGGTTTTCTTACATTTTGGTCTACCTTTCTTCATTGGTATTTAGGTTGTGGGTCCAATATGCAGTAAAAACACCTTAATCTGGCTTTCAGGGCAACTGGTTCCCTTTGGAAGTAATGGAAATGTTCTCACTTATAGTATACCTGTAGGTGTATCTCTCTCGTGAGCTTTTCTTTGGAGTGGTAGAGAAACAAGTGCCAGTCTGGGCATGAATGTGCCAGTCAGAAGGAAGAAACAGGAAACATTTCCCTGCTGCCTCTGAAACATTCCTTTGGCTATGTTCACATCTAGTAAAATAAAAGCACTTCTGAGGGAGTTTTGACATCGTTGGCAGGTGGGACCATTCACACATCAATCTGCCATTCCCCCAATGGACGTTTTAGGTTAGAAAAAGTGGATTAGAAATGGAATGAAAACACAAGGGCCCAACACGCTACTTTCTCAAAGGTGCTTTTGTATCATATCAGATACCATGTCCCAAAGTGATGCTCTGATTTTCGTCAGTTCTAATTGTGTTTTATTATTGGATTGAATTGCATTAGCTGTTTTGTCATGAATATGGGCTTGTAATTTGTACACAGCTGTAGTTTTAATCCACACTCAAGTTGAAAACTACTTGCTGTTTTATGGGTCTTTCTGAGGAAATGTGGAACAGGGTGGAGAAAATTAATTACACAATCTGTCACTTAAAATAAGAGCAATGATGAATTTCAGTCCAATTTTTGAGGATAATATATTTTAGTTAAGACTTTGTTCCTTGAAGTTTCATTGCAATTTGTCAAGGAGAAAGGCCAAAGGGCTGCATTTCGTGCAACAGAAGTATAAAATTTGCTGACTTTCTGTGGATGAAACTAGACAAAGCTTGAGTCTCTCTGTCTTGGACTCTGGCCTTTATCATAGTTTGATTATTTTTGGGGTCAGTGGAAGGCAATTGTGAGGCATTTGTGATGTCAAACCCACATGGAAGTATTCCTAATTTATCTTAATTAGTTGTCTCACTCGCTTTATGTGTGCTCAGCTGCAGGCAAACGCATACTATACAATTCATTTTTTTTTTTTTGTAATCATGGACCCAAATAGCAATAGAACATGGACAGAAATGTTTTGCTTCACAAATATTCTTTAAATAAATTATTACAGCAGTAGCTTTAAAACACTCTTTCCCTTCATGCACATCATGTCAATTTCTTAAATACTCACTTTTTTTGTCTTAATATTGGGACCCCATTCTCAGTGTGCTGTAGCTATGAGTGCCAGCGAAATCCAGATTTAATGGGGTCTTTCGGCCCTTAAATATGGATTAACACTAGACCCCTTTAATGCTATCTTCTCTGTGAACATATGGGATCTTCACCATGGGCCTTTTTGCACATACCTCTCTTAATCTGGATTTAGAAGATCCGGATCTTGGTATCTAGTCCTTGTGGAATCCAGTCCTTGAAGTTCTGCATCGTGATGAGGGCCCCATGCACCTGTACAGGCCTGCTAGAAATGGGTGCTAAACAGGGTCGCCATGCGGTTGCCTTAGCACCCATTGCAAGGCTTTGGATTGAAGACACTATTAAAGGGGTGTAACGTTAATCCGGATTTAAGGGCGTGAAGACCCCATCAAATCTGCATTTTGCCAACACTCGTGGGTCCACACATTCAGAATGGGGTCCTAATGGGGTCCTTAAGGGATCGTATGTACAGAAGGTACGTAGCTGATCCATACCAATTGCATGCCTATTAGGTTCTAATGGGTTCCAAATGAGGTCTTCATGCGAGGACCGGATTCCAATTAGGACTGCATCTCAAAGATCTGAATCTTCTAAATCTGCATTAACAGAGGTAAATGCAAAAACAGCCTATGACTGTGGAAACAAAATGGCAAAAAATAAAGAAAGGGGGAAAGGGGGATGATTAAGCAGGGTTTGTTATTTTTTATTAGCAACACATTTTTTTCTTGAGGCTTTTTTGGAAAATCATCTAAAGTGAGGTTTATTTATAATAGTGAGTGTACTGTATACCTTCATTATTGTTACATTTACAGTTTTTTTAAAGTTACATAGTTTGGTATAATCAGTGAGCTCATTCTAATATTTAATAGATGCTTAATGGATGTTTAAGCTCTACAAATGTGTTGGTTAAGTGAAGAAATGCATCTGAATTACTTTGTACTAAACTGCTCTATGTTCTCAGTGACTGAAACACTGGAACATTATTTTCCTCTACAAATAGAAAAGAATGGATTTGCATTGTTTTAACAGTTGTGCTTTGTATGTAAAAAAGGACGGAGTTTAAATTGGTTAATGATGTTTTAAATTTCAGCAGAAAGGCACTTTTCATTCGGATACAGAGATATAGATGGCAGATTTCTTGTGGCTAAAATGAGTCTTAGGCCTGTTTGGATTTTTTTTTTTAAGTAGGAGAATTTGCAAGAAAATGGAAAGCAAATATTCTTATATCAATATTTCTGAAAATACTATGGAAGTTTAGTTGTATCATTAAAGAAGCGTTTATATAAGCAAACATGTTGCACTGACTATAAATGTGCTTCTTTGACTAATTCTTCTGCCAAATTCTGCTAATCTAGTTAAGTAGTTTTAATATGGCACTAGAAACTTAAACCAGTCATATCAGAGCAATATAAGAGAATATTCATTGGGTGATTTTCCACTGTCAGAAAGTAGCCAATTTTGCAACCATTTGGGTGTGAGCCGATCCCATTTCCACCACGGCATCCATTTGGGACCCGATTGTTTCGACTGCCGCTGGGGAAATCCAGATCAAATGGGTACTTTCTGGCCTTTAATCTGGATTTTCTGTAGACCCCTTTAATGGGGTCTACAGTGGGGTCTTCAGGCAGAAAATCCGGATTAAAAGGAGCCTGTTTCCACGCTTATGTGGCAATGGGGTCTAGAGGAGGCTAGGGAGAGGGGGCACCCTTGGGGGGGGGGAGCCCCAAAACCTAAGCTTCAAAGTCATTTCGAAGTCACTTCGAAGTGTGTGCAAAATAGCTCCGGAGCATCTTTGAAGTCTGTGCTGATCTTCAGAGTGAACTTCGAACTGACTCCGAAGTGACTCTGAAGTCACTTCGAAGTTCACTCCGAAAATCAGCACAGACTTTGATGGAGATGTTTTGCACAGACTCCGAAGTGACTTCGAAATTACTTTGAAGCCACTTTGGAGATTGCACCCCCTGTCCCCGCAAACACCTGGGGTGACAAGCAGACCCCTCATGGATAGATCCGGATTTTGAAATGGGTGCACCGGTGTTTCCATGGCAGGGAGGCTAGCACCCATTGCTATTGGGTGCTAGACCACCCATGGAAACACATTGGGTACTTCCCTTAATCCGGATCTACTAGATCCGGATTAAGGAATGTACCCATTCCTTAGATCCGGATTAAAGGAGCACAGTGGAAAAACACCCAATATGTAGATAGGTACAATTTCCAAATAAATAAAACGTATTGTTAGAAAGTTTTGTTAGAGTGTGTGTGTGTGTGTGTAGTCCAACATGGCATTTAAATAGTTTCCTGACTGTTTTCATTTCTGACTGTTCTGAGAAAATAATGCCTTTCTTTTTTGTTTTGGTTTTTTGTTTCTGGACTAAATTGGCCAAATTTGAAGAAGAAGAAGAAGAAGAAGAAGAAGAAGAAGAAGAAGAAGAAGAGTTGGCTTTTCTACCCTGCTTTTCTCACCCATTTAAGGGGACTCAAAGTGGCTGAGAAAGCTTTATATTCAGCCAAATTGGACACTCAAACTCAAATCGTATGTTACAATATTCATATGCTAACATTCAAATGAATAAGAATGTTTCTGGACATTCGTACAAATAGTTTGGACATTCATTAAGCTTGGGAAATCTATCAGATATGTATCTATTTGTATCAGATATGTATCTGTTAGTATCAGATATGTATCTATTCGTATGAGATACATATCTATTCATATCAGATATGTATCTGTATAGATACATATAGAATGTTCTTATGAATACGTACGAATAGATTCTTATCAAAGGGAATTTTACCACATTTGAATTTGATCTATTCATACAAATACGGATTGTTTTGAACACAAAAAATCATTTGTGCATTCTGTACTCCTGGATCATAGTGCCTTTAATGAAAGCCTTAGAATTTCACCAGCAACAATTCCTCCTGCTACGCAGAGTGCAGGTAAACAGGGGAGATAATGAGGGGAAGGCTTCTTCTGGACTACTATAAGAGAGATACAGTTTATGCTTGATTCAGTTTAAGACTGAGGTGACACCATTTACAAACTGCATTGCAGCTCATAAAAGCGATAGGTGAATGCTTGATTCACATGGGATGTCTGTAAAAAGTGGGAGGGAAGCAGAATTTGTTTTTTGCTTTTAAGCAATTTCTTTCTATTACTGGTAAACGTCCTTAATTAGAAGTTGTTTATATGCAGTGTGAATTAAGTGTAAAGGAAAGAAGCAAGAAAATCAAATGGCTGTACTGTACAGTTCTGGGGAGTACTTGGTTTAATTAACAGATCCACAGTGCCAAAACAATCAGAGTACTAGAAGAAGTTGTGAAGAGCAGCATAAAGTTTGAATCTTGCTTGATTTTTTTTTAAAGTCTGTGGCACGTACATTTTTTAAATAAATATGGTTGAACTGTGTCAGACAGAAATTTGATGGGGCATCTAATGGGTTCAGTAAGATTTTGTGGTTTGCCAAATACCTGATGTTCCAAGTACATAAAAGGTGTTTATGGAAAGCTCTTAGGCCCTGTCCCCAAAAGACTTATTAGTCCCACTCGGCTTCCTCTGCTGTCACTCTGTTATAGCTGACTTTAAAAGTCCCCTCCACTTCCGGAATAAGCATCCCCATGGAAGCTGCGATCTAAACGGACTTTCCGTCCCCAAGGAAGCCTGTTTCCTTTCCCCGCATCTTCCCCCCCCCCCGCCCCCTCTCTTGTTAAAAGGAAAAATAGCCAGATCTCCGTCTCCTGAAACGGCTTCCCACCCCTAGCAAAGACAGATGATCGCTCATTCATTCACTTTCAGCACTTACTTTCACTCAGTTCTCTGTTAGAAAAGGCTTTCTGCCCCAGCAAAGTCAGCGGCTGCAGGCATCGGCAGCGCGATCCTTCGCTCATTCTCTTTTAAGGCTTTCACAGATCACTGATAACAATGTTGCAATTCTGAGCAATTCTGGCTCTTTTTACAAAGGAAAGGATGCGAACCTGCTGCATTTCTCAGATGTGTGAATGCTTTTTGGCTGTGTGTGCAGGCAAGCAATCCCCATCCCTTTTGCCACGGAGCGTCCTCAAGGCAGATATAGCGAGCAAAACCCGTGAATCGCCGAAAGAGCACTGGAACTCTTCTTTAAAGTGCACGTATTTTATCACGGGTGTCTCACTTTCCTAAGCTCCCTAAGCGCCTTGTAAAGCCTGTAATGGGGCCGCTCAGAAGCAAAAGAAGAGTTCCAGCAGACTTTCAGTTGCATGGGGACAGGGCCTTACAGTGTTATAAAAGTGCATGATGCTTTTGATGTGAATAGACTTACATACTACCTACCCTTTACCTTGTTATTAATCTTTGTTAGGTAAGGTATGTTAGCAGTGTATTGAAGCACTGGCTTAATTTATTTGTAGTTCCCATGGATCCTTTTCCAGGAGTCTTATGAGGTGGAGATTTAGGATGGTAGGATGTCTTGTTGCTTGCTTTTCTCCAAAATCACAGTGTGTATACTAACTCTAAAGCAGTGATTCTCAACCTTTCTAATTCCATGACCCTTTAATGCAGTTCCTCATGTTATGGAGGCCCCCAACCACAGGGGTGGGGCAGCTGGGGTCATGGGGATGGGGACGCCAAGGAATCCACAGTGAAAACACTACATACAGGAGGATTCACAAAGTTCCTGCTTCTCTTCCTCTCAGCAGCATGCAAGCAAAGGGTTGCCTGTCAGCCAATGCAGCAGCGAGCTGACCAGGGCCACGTTGCTTGTTTGCCATGCTGCAGCGATGCCTGGCTCAACTTCTGGATGCACTTTGTGCCACTGCTGCTCTTCGCTGGAAGGTTTGGGTGGCTGCTGGTGCTGCACGGCCCACGTGAGTCCACGTGTTCAGCTGCGTCTCACTGCGCTTGTGCGCCACCTTCTCAACTTATGCCTCAATCAGCTACTATGGTAGCACGGTGGGGCGGAGAGGCAACCCTGCTGCTGACCTCGAGGGGTACTGCGTGGGGGGGGAGGGAGGGTGGGCAGGTGTTGGGAGACTCATTGCAACCCCTCTGAAAGCGTAGTTCGACCCCCAAAGGGGTTGCGACCCACAGGTTGAGAACTGCTGCTCTAATGGGTGGATGGATAAATTATGTGTGCCTAAGGATTGTCTGCTTAGCAAAAGATTGGAGGAGGCCATTTCTGGAAATTACCTGGGTAGGGATGTGCACACCATTTTTCATGTTCACTTTGTGTCAAAAGTGAATGGGACAGAATGTTGCAATTGTGCAAATGGACCCACTTGAACGTGCTAAGCTTCAAATAATAAGTTGGCTTTTCTACCCACTTTTCTCATCCATTTAAGGGGACTCAAAGCAGCTGACAAAGCTTCTGTTCTTCTCCCCACAACAAAACACCCTGTGAGGTAGGTGGGGCTGTGAGAGCTCAGAAACAGAGTTGTGACTAGTCCAAGATTACCCAGCTGGCTCCATGGTGGACAGCAGAATCAAACCTGGTATTCCTAGATAAGAGGTCGGCTCCCTAACCACTAGACCATCTCCCCCTTCCCCAGTTTTCAAAAGGAGACTTGAGAAAGGAATGTGTTTGTATAGTATGTTCATAGGAAAATGTTTGTAACTGTCCAGTCTGAAAATGTTTAATCTCTAGACTGAAGCCTTTCTGTGTCAAAATCTGGATTCATTTTCAGAGATGTTGAAAATTAAGCTTCTAAGTCAGTGGCTTACTCAGCTATCGGGTTGCAAGCAAAACAATAAAAGTAATAAAACTGCAGTATCAAATGGCTACTGAAATCAAGACTTATCAGTCAGTGTCCTCTGGACAGTCATCGCAGTGATTTTTGTAGAGGAAAAAAATGCCTTTCAAATTGGATTTTCTCTCAGTATGTGACAAATCATGGCCTTAAAGTGGTTTTATTTTAGTCTTTCCTTTGGTGGCACTTTAAATCATCTGGATCCAGGGCAGCTCTGGACAGATTCGTTCTTTCTTCCACCTTTGATCGCACATTATGCTCCTTCCCTATACTGCTGTCATCTTCACCTGCAAGGTCTGCCACTTGCTATCTGTCACCTGTCCATTATTTGTGCCTCTGCATTATCTTTTCTGGGGAATAAGTCCCACCTTTACATGAACCAAGGAGCTATCTAGCTGGAGAAGTAAGAGCATAAAGATGTGGCAGGGACACCACAGGAGGAACATCTGTAGTACTCTCACCTGTTGTTCCCCATGTTTCTTGCTCTCAGCCGTTCTCCATTTGATTGACGCAAGATGAAGAGACCGGCAACATCTGGAAGTCATTTGGCAACCATCTTAATAATAATAACAACAACATTTATTTCTAGCACCCTTTCCACCAAAAGGCACTACAAAAATACATAATACAACAAAAAAGCTTCAATATAAAACATAATAAAGCAACTTTAATACATAGTAATTTAAAATACTTATGAGGGGAACGCAAACATTTTATGGTTAAAATCCATCCTATTAACAGCTCAGTTTTAACATTCACTCTGGAGAGTTGAAAAGAATTCTTCCTTTCCTTATTCCAGGCTTTATCTTAGGGTTTTTTTTTTAACTCTCTCAATTTTACTTTCAAACTCCAGGCTTCAATTTGCTCTTAAGGGTTTTTCATCATGCCTTCTAATGTTTTCTTCTGAACGTTTTCTGTAGATGCGATCATACTATCTGCCCTTCCTGGTTACCCATTTCACTCTCTTGCCTTCTGGAGACATTCATTACTGCATTTTGCTAGTTTTCCTCACTTACCCATCCCCTTCCCTGCTACTGAACAGCGCACTAGGATTTATAACTTGTTTCTCTTGACCAGCTTTAAGGTTGTGGCTTGGTTCTTACTCTGACAGTGGTCACTGATTGCTTGCCCTGTTTGTGCTCATTCATCCGACTTCCTGCGAATGATCACAAGAGACGTGATTTTGGTGTGAAGAAGCCTGAGTGAGATCTGTCATCCCTATCTGAGAGCGAAATGGAAGGCACTACTACATCTACAGGCTGTTAATGTGTCATATTTAATGGCCGGCTCTGTTAATATTTAGCCATTCTATTTATTGATTTATTTTTAAAGGCTTCTAATCCTCTTCTTGGGATGCACTGCTCTCACAGGACAGTGAAGTGCTTGAGATCATGATGAGCAACAATGATCACTTTGATCATTTAGAAGCTATAACATTCAGAAAGACTAGACCAGCCTTATCTTTTATATAAACTAAACAGGGCATAGGAAATTGTCTTATGCTGAATCAGTCCATTGGCCCTTCTTACTGCTGTCCACAAGGGATGTGCAGGAAAGTTTTTGGGCATTTTGAATCGAATGTTCAAAAATCTGTATTTGTATGAGTAGAGTGCATTTGGATATGTTAAAATTCTATTAGATACAAATATATTCGTATGTATTTGTACGAACATTCAATATGTATCTGCATATGAACAGATATGTATCTCCATATGAACAGATACGTGAGTCAGTTTGCTCTAGTGGTTAGGGAGCCGGACTCTTATCTAGGAATACTGGGTTCGATTTCCCCCTCCCCCATGAAGCCAGCTGGGTGACCTTGGGCTAGCCACAGCTCTCTTCTTAGCTCTCACAGCCCCACCCACCTCACAGGGTGTTTTGTTGTGGGGAGAAGAATAGAAAAGCTTTGTCAGCTGCTTTGAGTCCCCTTAAATGGGTGAGAAAAGTGGGGTAGAAAAGCCAACTCTTCTTCTTCTTCTTTTGCGTATCTGCTATGAACAGATATGTATCTTAATATGAGACTAATAGATATGTATCTGCATATGAACAGATAAGTATCTGAAACATTTACCCAGCTTAACGAATGTCTGAACTATTCGTACCAATGTCCAGGATCATTCGTATTTGTTTGAATGTTAGCATATGAATATTGTAACATTCGATTTGAGTTTGAATGTCTGAGTTTGGCCAAATTTGGAATGTTAACAAATATTCATGCACATCCCTATTGTCCACTCCTACTAGCAGCAGCTCTGGAGGTTTTCTGATAGGAGTCTTGCCCAAAAATAGGTTCCACAGCCTAAACAGGCTTGCCTGAATCCACGGTAACTTGCTATGAACAGTTCATGAGAAGTCCCTTAATACTGTACGTACTGCAAACATATCTTTGCCAAGATAAGGGATAAGGAATGGTGTATAAATTTTCACAGAAGGGAACTTAATCTTTAGTTTGTCTCAGCAGTGTTAGAAGGATCACAATATTGCTTATTAACATACTGTATGTCCTTGCCTTTGGGAGGGCAGCTAACATGCTAATTAGAAAGGAGGTGGGCTATGAGCCATGACAATCGCAACAGACATGTGTTGTTAAAATTTAGCTGTATTGGCACAAATATAACCAATCATATTATTTGTAAACTGTAACCGTGTGTATAAGTGCTTCTTTTGATACGGATGACGATGGATCACTCTTTGAGAGCTCTTTCCTGGTTTCCCTTATTGCTAGAAACAAAAAGAGTTGCAGCTCTTACTTTGGTGTCTCTTTGGAGTAGCATGCTGAGCATGAACCCAGAAATTGGGCTGTGACTAAAAATCTCTTTTAGCCCTATTGGAATAAAACCTGGAATGGTCAACAAGGTAATCAAGTTTAATAAGTGCCAAATAGCATTCACCCCTCAATGGTTGTGAGTTTTGCGTATTCATAAAGAAACTTGTTGCTTTTATTTGTTATTGACAAGTTAAAGTGTGAAAAACCATATATTGGCATGGTGGTGCTAGCAAATGTTGTAGCAGACAATATTTATATCTCAGTGTGGGGATGTTGCATTGTAGGAATTCCCCAAACTGATGTTATGAAATGCCCTTCTTTCTTTCTTTCTTTCTTTCTTTCTTTCTTTCTTTCTTTCTTTCTTTCTTTCTTTCTTTCTTTCTTTCTTTCCTTCCTTCCTTCCTTCCTTGCTTGCTTGCTTGCTTGCTTGCTTGCTTGCTTGCTTGCTTGCTTGCTTGCTTGCTTGCTTGCTTGCTTCCTTCCTTCCTTCCTTCCTTCCTTCCTTCCTTCGATAAATAGCACTTTTCTATAACCACGTCATTTCTGTGGAACTAAGGCCTTAGCAAATAGCAACGGATAACTTTATACAGAAATGAAATCTTTCTCTTGATATGTTTCTGTTGGAAGCACACTGCTAATGCAGGTATGGTTATTGAAATATCATGGCAAAGTACAGCTTTTGTCAGCTACATGCACACGTTTACACAGTTTATGGCCTCATCCAGATGGGAAGAATATAGCACCATCACAGTGCCAATATGGTGGAGTTTCCTCATGCATCATAGGCAACCCCATCATAGCCCCACCGTTTTCCTCCTAAATAAATAAATTAATAAATAAAAAGTGTCAGCCATAGCGCTGTCTAATCAGGAAGGGATAATCTCAAGGGAGTAATGTTCTGCATTATTGCTTCCTAGCATGAGATCTAGCTGCTGAGTGACCTTTGTTGGCAGCAGTGTGGAAGTGGTTTGCCATTACCACCTTCTAGAGCAGCACCAGAGATTGAATCTGGCACTAGGGATATGCACAGGTTTTTTGTTTTTTGTTTTGCATTCAAATTTGATTTGAATGTTTAGAATCCGAATGCAACAAAATCCAATTCGGATCGAATACATTCAAATCTATTCATTTGAATGTTAGATTCGAATCTGAAGATGCAAATGTCGACAACATTTGTATTTGAAGAGATGGGTGTCGACAACATTTGTATGTGTCATAATTATCTGTATGCATTTCGTATGCAAATGCATGCAGATACGCATGAGATGCATACAAATACGTATGTGTACATTCATATCTGTACATAGGTATCTGTACATTCGAATGTTTCAAATCATTCAGACGTGCTTTGGAACATTCAAAATTTGTTCGAATGTTTAAGCTTGAATGTGTAGACATTCTATTTGAGTTCAAATGTCCACATTTGATCCAATTCGATCGAATTTCAAATGTTTAGAACATTCGTGCACATCCTTACCTGGAACCACAGCCAAACTGTTGAAATCAATATCCATCCCACTCCTAACCTCCTGAATTGGTTGTCAGGGTGTACTGAAGTCACACGTTCCCTAGGCTGCCAAGAATTGACTTTGAGGTCTTCAGTACCCACAGCAAGTTGCTATAATACTATGCTGCGGCCTCCTAGTGCTTTTGTTCATGTCTATGTTGTATTTATACCTGTTTTATTGATTTAGGCTTTATTCCTAGCTTCTCTCTGGAAGTAGGCAATGGCAAACCACTTCCGTATCTTTGCCAAGAAAACTGGATGGAGGTGCTGAAGTAGGTGCCCACACTGTCAATCAGGAGTTAGCCATGACTCTGTTGTATTGTATACAAATATAGAGATGGATGTTTTTTGCTCCGGGTTTTGTTAAGGTCTAGGTGAAGTGAGAACAATCTGTGTATTTGCAGTAAAAGTTAGAGCAGGACCAGAGCAAATTTCCCTTGAAATAATCAAAGTTCTGACTAAAAGGTAGCATGCTTCTGCTAGAAGAGAAAGTGCTAATTGTCTTCTTCCTTTTGCTTTTAAAAAGAAGAAATTGCTTTTCTTGTATTATAGATCCTTCTTGTAAAACTTTATGGGCCTTGGGGGTCCAATTTCATTTGCATTCCCCTTTCCCCTTTCCATATTCCCATCACTGATTTGTTAATCTAATGGAGGCTGTTAAGTCCCCTTGATTGAGCCTGTAGTCTGCTCTGTCTGCATATTCTACAGAACTAAATCTAGCCTTTTGGATTATACCGCTAAGGATGCATTTACCTGCAGTGAAAAGCAACTTAGAAATGGGTTGGGGAAGAACATTCTAGCATGGAAAACATGGATTAGAGAGATGGAATGAGAACACAAGGGCCTCACACTACTGTATCTACAGTACTTTTGAGGGACTTTTTTGCTGTGTGTGAATGCAGCTCCTGTTTTATATATTAAGATTTTAGAAAATAAATGGGGTTTATGTGATCTAACTTCTGCACACCATTCTGTTGACCAGCTGATCCTACTATTTTCTCCCATAGTGGAGAAATAGAGAATATCCAGAAGAGTGTATGTGCAAATATCCATGCGTACATGCACTAACTTTGACCTTCATTCTTATTGACATAGTAAGTTGTAATTTTTATTACATTGATTGGTGCTCCCATACCTCTGAAGCAATTCCTTTAATGCCTCTGCTCTTAAGTGGTTGATTTTACTGTGGCAACATATCCTTCTCTAAAGTCTCTGGATGCATATATCACGTTAGCATCTCTGTCAGTCACACAAGATTTGTAATCTCAAAGATTTGTGTCACTGTTTTGTAGCTTCAGAAATATAGCAGCCACAGATGAGAAAGACCTATTAGGCCATCTATCCAATCTCCAGGCAAAATCCTCTGTTGAACATTTAATAGCATTTTGTTCACAGTAGTTCCAAATGTCACAAGCAATGGAGGCTTCCATCCTTTTCTTTGGAATGCTATTCCGTAGGGTATTGGCTCCATACGTACTAGTCTTAAAAAAGGTGATGCTCAAATGAATCTTGATAGATATACAGATTAATACTTTTCCCTTTAACACTGAATCAAAAAATAATACAGTAACGCAATAGTTAGTGCATAATAATTTATTTAAATTAAGAACGTGTCCTGGCATTTAAAATATTCTTGTTCTTTAATTAATTATAAAATGTTGAAGAACAAAGATGCGATCAGACGCTATTGACTAGGGAGGTGCATGAATGGGTTTTTGGCATTCGATTTGTAACAAATCAAATGTTAGAAAATTTGTATTTGTTCAAATAGATCCCCTTTGAATGCAGTAGGATTCTATTTGATACAAATATATTTGTACTATTTCGTACGAATATCTGATATGAATCCATACATATCGGATAGGTATCTTGGATATGTATCCAATACAAATGCATACATATTGGATATGTATCCTATATCAATGCATACGTATCAGATACGTATCTTATACCAATGCATACGTATTGGATATGTATCCTATATGAACACATACATATTGGATATGTATCCTATATCAATGCATACGTATCAGATATGTATCCTACACCAATGCATATGTATTGGATATGTATCGGATATGTATCCTATACAAACACATACATATTGGATATGTATCCTATACCGATGCATACATATTGGATACGTTTCGGATGTGTATCCTATATGAACACATATGTATCGATATGTATCCAATACGTATCCTCAGTTTAATGAATGTCCAAACTATTCATACAAATATTCCAAAACATTCATATTCGTGGGAATGTTAATGTACAAATGTCGTAACATTCAATTCATGTACGAATGCCCAAATTTGTTCGAATTCTTATGAATAACGAATGTTACGAATATTTGTTCACATCCCTACAGTTGATGAGTTGTCTTCTGGGCAACTTTCATTCGTGTTTGGCAGACATCATTCCTCAGCATGAGTCTTCCTTGGTCTTGAAACTTCTAAAGAGTTGGCTCATTGGTGGATGGGATTTCCTGAGACTAGAGCTCTCTCTTTTTTCAAGCCCCACAGGTCTTCTGTTTGGTGGTAAAATCTGCATTCTCAATGAGGGGATTCCATTCCATGGAGGAAACCAGTTACCTACCCTGCTCATATTTGTTCATGAAAGTATCTAAATTCCTTTATTTCCAAAGATATAAGAGGAAATCACAAAAGTACTAATACATTTGTGTCCAGAAATCTGGATTTCCAGAAAGATGAACCTGAGAAAATAAGAGCAAACAAGTGACAGGAAATATAGCCAATCACAAACTAGAGAGAGCAGAGTGGTGGCCAATCAATGGGTTGCTACTATTGTCAGGGGTGGGTGGTGTGCCTGGATGTGGAGGCAAATGCAGGCTGTAGTGTGGCAAAATAAGGTAGCTTCTCAATCACATATATCAGGAGTCCCTAAACCTTTTTGCACCAGGGACTGGCTTCCTTTTCCATGGCGTGGGTGTGGGTATGGGCATGGTGGAGAGTGTGGTATGGCAGCTTTTTGCGGCAGAGGCGCAGACCGGCAAAAAAACCCCTACGGCCCTGCGCCAGTCTGCGGATCGGTGGTTGGGGACCCCTGATGTATATGAATGTCTGTGCGGAAGGCACTTTTAGTGTGCATCTGATGATTAGGTACATTGCCGTAAAGGAATTACGTGAAAAGCTACATCTGATCATCCCGAGTGTTTGGATGAGGTTTAAGAACCCTACACCATCAACAGTTGGCTTTTTAAAACTTCTTTACCTTCATTAATAGTTTCCTCCATTCTTTCAATATAATTGAATGGCATTATAGCCTTAAAACCATCTTCCAATTCTTTTGTGTTCTGTTTTGTTTAACTCTCATGGCAATTTAATATTTTGTTTTGGTCAAGTATCTCCAAGAACAAGCTGTGAGTCTGAATAAGAAATAGCTTTTTTTTAAAACTGATATTTAAATGTTTTTACCTTCCTCTATACATGCACGGGAATGGCTGTAGCTCAGTGATAAAGCACAGTTCCTTGAAAGCATAGGAACTACAACTCCAGTTGCTAACCTTTCCTCCTAAGGTAAGCCATGGCAAACCACATCTGTATCTTTTCCTAAGAAAAAATGCTTCTGTAGTCAACTGGGAGCTGGATCTGAATCAGTGGTGCCCCACAAATATGTGCATTAGCATCACTGAATCTGATATGATTTATTTATTCTCTTTTCCTCTTTATTATCTCACAGATATATTTAGATATAACTTTCCCTTCAGGCAAAACCTTTCAAGTGTTATCTCAGTTACAATTTGGCACCTTTCTGAAATATGCATATATCTTTAAATAGATATCAAAGATGGGCGCTTAAAATGCTCGAAAGTACTAGAATTTGTCTTTTAAAATCAATTCTCTTGTTTCTGTTATACAGGAAGTTACAGCTTTAGTGTGCGTCCCCATGCTGAAAATAGTCCAAGATCGCCTTGGGAGCGTCTCCATGCAAAGCTCTAATACGGGTTACATGTGAGACAATACGTGTCAAAAAAACTCACACCACCCTTAGCAAGTGTTCTCATTCCAAAATATGGGAACTAGCACGTATTGTCCTGTGGTCATGCGGATGCTCTCTCCTGGGTTATTTGGAGCGGAGATTGGCGGTTGCAGTATTAGCCAACAGGTTTTGCCTCTGCTCCCTGTTCCTGCTGTGTGCGTTGCGATCAGCAGCCACTTGGGGATTTCTTTAAATAAAGTGTCTTTCCGGCTACATTTATTACATCCCCCTTCCCTGATAGCAAGCTACGCATAAGTAATTTTGAGCTGGTTGTGAGTGAGGGTGCCCATTGTCATGCCCTCTGTCATGCAGATGTGCGCACGTCCGCTAACCTGTGGCAGCCAAGTTATAACTTTTGGTTATGCTTTTAACTGTGGTGGCCAAGGAAAGGAATGAAGTGTGTTGTGTTCATGGAGGTGCAACTGAGGTGTTTGCCTGTTATCACTGCAGCGGGCAGGATGGGTTATGGTGACGTCAACCCGGCGTCCTATCAGGGCAGAGGTTGAGTGGGGAGAAAAAGATGCGGGTTCACGCTGCGGCTTGCATGGGGACAGGCACGTACAATTTGAATCCACATTGCCCTAAACCACATGGGGACGCTTTATTGTGAGTTACAACATGGATTTTTATGACACACATCACAAGCGAAGCAACCAGCTTGCATGGGGATGCGGCCATAAAGTAGGCTATCTTGGTTTTTTTTGTGTGTGTGTGTGAGCTAGATAGGTTTAAAATGAGTAAGTTGTTTTTTAAATACAAAAATAAGATCAAAGATAGTTGTAGAAACTGTACTCCCTTATGGCCTGAAGGTTGGCCAGGGACACAGTGATGTAGATAGCTCTGGGCTGACAACTACACACTTGATACTGTGGCATACATATACCCACTTGGCAGCATGGTCAAAACTATCAGAAAAGCTCAGGGTGAGCATGAACCGGAAAGAAAACTCTGAGGCATGAGACAAAAATCACACCACATAACCTAAATTGGATAAAACCATGTATAATCACCTCCTCTCACCTTACTAATATCTGTCCTCCACAAATTCAAGGTTAGAAGGTGGCAAGGGTTAGAAGGTGGCAAGATAGGGGAAGTAATAACACTAAAAATGGTTGTTCTCACCTTCCTCCAGAACAGGCCTCCGTGCTAGGAACAAGAGCATAAGTGCAAAAAATTTCAAACTTGAATCTCACCAACAGAGTCTGATTAAAGAATGGCAAGAATTAAAAAAAAAAGGCAATAAAATCAAACCTATAGAAGATTCAGTGTTCTCCATAGGATTTTCCCTCAAACAAGGCCCAAAATGTAGCTTTTGAAGCCTCAACTGCTGTAAACTCTGCAGAATGTTTTATACAGGAAGTCTTAAGTGAGAAACAGAAGCACCTTGTCTCCTTTTTATTACAAAGGTAAACTGAAAGGTTTACTCAATCCACCAGTTTCTACTTCTGACCTACAACATGTACAAAGAAGCACTTATCCTGCTCCTGTTGAATCACAGGAACCTTACATTGTAATTGCATTTGAGTGATACAGTCGGACCCCCATATCCGCAGGGGATATGTTCCAGCTCCTACTGTGGACACTTGAAATCATGGATAATCATGAGCGGGCCTTCTGACCTCTGGAGAACACTGAAATAAGCATGTGACACCACCAGAACATGCCCAAAAAATTAAGGGGACACATGGGAAGTGGGCAGGAGGCATTGGGTGGCATCATGTGCCTATTCCAACGCTCTACAGAGGTCAAAATAGGCCTTCTGGTTCTGGGTGCTTTTCCCTTCTGGCACCCATGGGGGGTGGGGGTGGGCAGATCTGGTAACCGTGGTTACCGAATTAGCGGATACAGGGGTATGACTCTACAGTAAACACATTTTTTCAAGCACACAGGAGAAATGAACAATTGAAATGCAAGGACTAAAAAAATCTGCAGTACTTCAAGATGTGGCTCCAAATGCTTCGCCGAGGTAGACCTTAGATGGGGGGTTCTCATTCTCATTTCGTGTAAGCCATTATGGAAGAACCTGAAAGCAACTTCTAAAGAAGAACCCTTGAATATGCTGAGTACCTTGCATTTCTGGTTCACCTGTAATGAACTGGAGTGGCAGCACACTTACGTCTCTGTGTTTGGTGCCGACCCCAATGACTGCCAACAATTGTGCCTCAGATCTTATAATCCCATGTCACTCAAACCGATTGACGCACTAATAATGCCAGTAATGTTTCCAGGAGAAGGAAAATGGTGAGTGGTATAGAACAGTTACAGTCTTCATGCTCTATTAGTTATCTAGGTTCTGTAAGATATATACAGTATGTTATGTGTGTGTTCGTGTGGGTGCGTTAATACACTCTTACAATGAACAGGTTGAAGTTTTATAAAGATTTTTGTATTCAGCAAAGCTTATAAAGAAATTTATTATCACCTCCTTCTATTTATCACACAAGGGACAAGTAATGGCAACCTACTTCTATATCATTTTTATGTCCTGTTTCAAATTCTCTAGTTTAGATCCTGTTGAAATGGGGCGATTTATAGTTAAAAGCAGCAGCTAAGTCTACAATAAGAGTTTAAGAATAAAAATGGAAGAGAATTTGATAAACAGCATAGAAAAAGGGAGAGAAAGATATTGGGTAACCCTCATCAGCTAAATATGTACCTGCAAATGCAATGTAAACCCAACTTAGTTCTTTATTAATAAACACTTTATTAATGTAGATTTTGCATTATTATCAGGTCTGATGGTTGTAATAGCATTTGTTTCTTTTATATCAAATACTTTTTCTCTGAGACCGAATTAGGTAATCCTTACCAACCCTTTAGATCAGTTTTACATCCTCCATGAAAATGCTTGTATAAATAAGAGATGAACCCACAGAAGTTACTGGTTCTCATAAAGAGAAAATAGGAAAGTTGGGATAACAATATTTCAGTATAAAGAGATGGGAGGGAATAGGATTCATATAAGAAGAAGAGAACTCCAGATAGCTACCGTAAGTCAAATCCATTTAATTCTGAAGTCTAACACATTATTGCTGTAAACACGCTTACTCTTTTGGACCCTCTCTCCATTTGGTCCCGCATAGATTGTGCTAATCAATTGTATAGGAGGGTATTATTGCTATGGAGGAAACACAGGGTCCAGTTGCTTTAATTTTACTAAAATAAATGTTTGGAACTGTAACTGTTAAAAATTGCTATAGGTTTTTCAGAGGCACAATGTAAACACACCACACCAGTTCAAAATACTATGGCACTGAAGGACACAAAGATCAAATTCTGTTTTTTGCATCTTTCTTAATCCAACTGCCCTAAGTTGGTTACAAAATCTCTTGAAGATACTGGTTTCTCCCCTTCCCTCTCCAAGTCAAAATGGAAACACCTTTCTCCAGTTTAAGAATAAAAATAGAAGAGGATTTCATTTGGTTCAGTTGCCTGTTCTAGATAGCCTGGACGTACTTCTAAAAGCATTGTTGTCATTGGAGGCCTAAGGGTGTTTCTGCACTTACTGCTGGAAATCCGAATCTACTACATCCGGATTTACTAAATCTGGTTTAAGGTAGATCCGGATTTACTGAATCCGGTTTAAGGTAGATCCATATCTAGTACATACCGATCTGCCAACATCCTTTCCATCCGCACACACGTGGGAAGGACGGATTGTGAGGAACAGATTCTGCATTCGCTGTGCAGATGCAGTAGCCCAGATTTCCAAATGGCCACTCCAGGAGCCGCGTGATTGGAGCCTTCAGCCATCAGTCACCACTCCTTTCCTGCCGTGCGCGGACCAATCAGTAGTGTGTCTGATATTCAGTGCCCGCCTGGCACCGAAGCCTGCTTTTTGTGCATGGAATCACTACCTTCAGACTTGCTGTCCCTCTGCCGCCATAGCTGGGCGCCTGCCCTATGCGAATCCTGTGTGAGAGGGACTCAACAGGGCGACTTCCTGTCCCGCCCCATGTGTTCTCTCTCCCGTCCATGTGCGGATGCGTCCTCTGTTAATGCAGATTTAGAGCAAAAACACCCATTAAGACTACCTTCAATGTGGTCTTCCCGGAAACCCCATTAAGTACCCATTAGAGACAGATAAATGCGGAAGCAGTTTTCCGTAAGTGTCCTTAGTGGGTGCAGCTGTTCAGACATGGTTTTCCGTAAGTGTCCTTAATAGGTGCTGCTGTGTGGATGTGGTTTTCCTGAAGTGTTCTTAATGGGTGTCACTGTGTGGATGTGGTTTTCAAGATGTGTGCTTAATGGGTGTTAAAGGGTCAATGCGGAAGCACCCTAAGTGATCTCTGGAGCTAGAACTGTTTGCCTCCCAGGGAGGGAGGGAAGGATGTATTTTAATGTATATTTTATACTGTTGTATGGTGATGTGGCCCACCATGGAACCTTTGGGTAAAGGGCAGGATATCCATCCATCCATCCATCCATCCATCCATCCATCCATCCATCCATCCATCTTTGTTAGTGATCTGGTTAAGCCTCCACTCCGATAGGGTTAGTATCCTTATATTTATATTACTGTAACATACTTTATGTCGTTCATGTAGTTACTGTGGAAACTGTGGTTGGTGCCCAGTGCAGCAGTCAGTCTTTTGAGGTTTGGTCACTAGTGTTGTCATATAATGTAGTTCACTTATTTCTTTAGGTCTTTCTTTCCTTTCTGTTTAAGCTTAACTCCCAACCGTTTTCTATAAGCTCATAGAAGTCTGGCAGCTTCCTAAAAATCTCATTTTCATTTTCTGACTTATGCAGGAGCCATTATCTTCTTCCAGCTGGTCCCTTTTTTGCTTCACATTTACAAGCACTCTGCTGCCTGAGTAGTCTCCTCTTAAATGGAATAGACACTTCTTCCTCCATTTTGTCCTTATCTGTTGCTTTGATTTCAGGATTAACCTACCCCTCAGAGACATCTAAAATAATGTGCTGTGTATATTTCAGCTTCCTTTGTCTTTCTGCAATTATTTTCTTAAGTTTTGTGTGAACCTGAATGATTCTTTCCTGTTTAATGTCTCTCTTCTGAAACTAAGCATGCCATGTCTCAGCCAAAATCCTGACTTCTAAAACCCCTTGAACTGCAGTTTCTCAATGAAGTAGCTAGTGTGTCCTTGCTCGTAAGAATCGTGCTTTGTAAGGGGGGAAAGTGGCATTATCTTTTGTATAAAATAAAGTGCATTATAAAATGTAATATAAAACATATTGTTCCTTCTCCCTAGGGCAGTTGATTCAAAAGTAGCATGACAAAGAGTTTACTACAAATTTGAAAAATTAAGCCATTGTTTGATCAGTTTTTCAGACTTGTTTTTTTTTCTTAGTATGAGTAGTTCCAAGTTTAAATATTGACTGAATAGTAAGGTAGTAGGGTGAGCGCTTTTGTACTCAGGTGTGTTTCCTTTCTGACAATTGAAAAGAATAAATATCGCAGGACACAAGATTTCCCCCCCTTGTTTCTACATTTCTCTGATTTAACTATTCAAAAAATCAGGGGCCTATTCACACTTGGCTTTATTATGGAATATAACCCGGGATAGGGACTTGCTGTCCATACGCTAGGGCAGGCTTCAGCAGGCCCAAAGTGAGGTCTGCCAGAGTGTGCATTAGCATGTGGACCACAGACCCCTATCCTGAGATATACTCCAGAAAAGGGCCAAGTGCGAACAGGCCCCTGGTCTTGATAGCATTGGTTGAAGGTTCCTCTGTCAGATTTTGTCTAATGATAAACCCATTGGATATACTGCAGTCTAAGAAGCATCCCAGAGCCTCCAGATTCTTATTTTCAGGATGGAGGGAAGAAAGATCACTTGGAGAAGTATTTCCCCCCACCTATGACTTTTAGATTCTTTCCATCATATCACATGTAAAGTTGGAAGTAAGGCCCACTGAGTACATTGGAGCTGTTTATAAATATCTATAAAGGGGTGTTTTTCCACTGTCAGAAAGTACCCATTTTTGCACCCATTAGGGACCCATTTGGGTGTAAGCCAGATGACCCCATTTCCACCATGGCACCCATTTGGGACCCGATTGTTTCCACCTCCAGTTGGGAAATCCGGATCAAATGGGTACTTTCTGGCCTTTAATTCAGATTTTCTGTAGACCCCCTTAATGGGGTCTACAGTGGGGTCTTCAGCCAGAAAATCCGGATTAAAGGGAGCCTGTTTCCATGAGAAACAGGCAATGGGGTCTAGAGGAGGCTAGGGGGAGGGGCACCCATGGGAAGGAGCCCCAAAACCTCGTCTTCGAAGTCACTTTGAAATGATTTTGAAATTATTTTGAAGTTGCCTTCAAAGTCACTTCAGAGAGTACACCCCCTGTCCCCAAAAACACCTGGGGAGACAGGCAGACCCCCCTTGTGAGACAATCTGGATTCCCCAGATGGGTGCAAAGGTGCTAATGGGTGCTACACCTCCCGTGGAAACACATTGGGTACTTCCCTTAATCCGGATCTACTAGAAATGGGAATGTACCCATTTCTTAGATCCGGATCTTCTTAGATCCAGATTAAAGGGCCACGGTGGAAAAACACCCAAGATGTCTAGAATGTGCCTTTTAAAGATGCTCGTCAGAATTCATCTTGTTCTTTCCTTCCCTCCTCATTCGTTTGCACATGTGCTTTTATCAATTCCTGTGTAATAGGCATAGGGCAGCAGATCAATGTAAAGTGAACCAGTATTTTCTGCATGCAATTTGATTGGCTATGACATGCTCAGAAAGGTGGAAATGTCACTCTGTCTTTTCATCCCTCTAAATTCCAGATTTCTAATAAATAATTCAGCTCTCTGTATGAACCGTTTTGGATAGGCAAAATTCAGAACATTTTGCCTCGTTAGCAAATACATTTGTTTTCCCAGCATCTATTGTATTTTCTGTTTTCAGATAGTATGAGATTGAAAATGCAAGCTACATTTGCTTAGTGTTGCACTTTGTTTATAGAGCATTTAGGTGTAAAATGATCTAGCCAGATGTTTAATCACCAAGGGGAAACACGTTAATCACAAATTAACACAATCCTCATTTATCAAGTACTTAATTCTCAGCGGTGGGTCGTAAAAGCAAGTTTTGTTGTTCTCTATAATATATTAGATATTGATACCAGTTCCGCAGAATGCTAAATTGTGTTATACACTAAAATATGTGGATTACAATAATAATTATGGGGAAAAGATGACATTAAATTGTTTAAGGCAACAGGGACAGAATTATTTAATGTTTTCTTACCTAAATTCAATTTGCTAGCATTTTAAAAATGATACTTCTAATTCTGACTTAAGCCTAGGACTGCAGTCCTTTGTGGGTTTATCTAGAAGAAGTAAATCTGTGTGAAGCACATAGTATGAGTAGAAACCCTTCCTTAGCTGAGTTTGTTGAGGGACCTTTTTTAAAAAAAAATGTCTATGCTGTGGTGGCTCTGTGATTTGTGGCAATGTGTTCTTTTTAAGAATGCCCTTTGGTCATGCTGGCTTACATAAGAACAGAAGAGAACAGAAAAGGAGCCCTGCTGGATCACGCTACAGCCCAAATGCTCATGGGCATCTCAAGCAGAGATAAGGACAAACCTTCTCCTGCTCTTGAATCCCAGCAAATGGCCTTAGAAATGTCCTGCTTCCCCCCTCCCACCTGAAAGATGCACCTAGGCATTCATTCTAGTAGCCACTGATACACCTGTCATCCATAAATTTGTCTAACCCTTCCTTAAAGCCATCTAGGCTGGTAGCTGTTACCACCTTGAGAGATGGGCTTCCATTTGTGTTCCCTTTCACTGGATATGACTGGGCTGTTTTCTAAGAGGAGGCTGGATGACACATGAGCCAAGATAACAAGATGATATGTTTAATTAGGAACCTGACAATGTCAGCAAGAGGAGAATAGGAAAGGAGAGGTGAAAATCAGTGACCAGTTGCTTAGCATCTCGTTGCCTTCATCCTTTATTACCCCCTTTTTTTCACTTGCAGAAAGGTAATTATTGTGTTTGTCTAGCTATACCACTTTGTAGACTATTCTTCTTGCTCATGGGTGAATTAAGGATTTATTCCCCTCTCCCCATGAAGGGAATATATTTCTGTAGAGGTATCTCCACGGTATTGTAGTCACATCTTCATTTTGATTTTCGTGGTGAGGGCCCCCCTCTAGTTTTAACGTTTCCGTGGAGATAAAAATCCTTACTAATGATGATAATGTTTCCTAAACAGCTTAAAGAACACAAGGTGCTATTCACTGTAAAATAAAACTAACAAAGACAAATCCCTGAATGTTGATTCATAATCTAAATAAATAAGCACATAAGGAAAACCAGGGAAAACGATAGGAGACTTAGAGGAAAATAACATGTTTCAAAACACACAATATTATGGAAAATGCCTGCTTCTTCTATCCTCATTTAACTGAAATTTATGCATAAGCTGCATTAGTTTCTTTGAAGTGTGGGACCTCCAGGCGCAATTAACAGGAGGTCCTGAATATGATTAAAAGTAATATAATTTCATACAATTGGAGCGAGTTTATATCTCATCAACTAGTTGCTCTCCTTTTCCATCTTGGAAAGAATTGGGAACAAATATGGTACATTTCTACTCCTAAATTATGTCTCTTCTGCCATCCTACCTTTGCAGCCAACATATTAGTATTAATTATTTCTTAGGTCTGTTCTGTGTTCTGTGTTTTGCTTCTTTAAAGATGAGAGACATATGCCTGTGGTAAATAAAACAAACACACTGCTTGTTACCTTTTTTCTTTCTTCATCAGCATTCATTTTTATGAGAAATTGTTCTCTCTTAAAATACAGCAAGGATATAATGAAGCAAATAGATCTACCTAATGGGCTCATAAGACCTTGTAATGGAGCTGCATTGTACGAGCTATGGCATTTAATAACTGAAGTGTGTAATTCTAGCGAATACAGTAATGTAACTGCTACTACTTTCCCTATATTTCTACTGCCTTCTCTTTCAACATTTAGTCATGGTAAAGAACCATGATCCAGGTTAGATGTCAACACTGGTGTGCTGTTTTCCAAAATGGCTTTATTATATTTCTGTAATTTAAACATGTCCACCAGGCCACCAACAGGGCATTTACGCTGCCAGTGCTTCATTGGACCTCTGCCTTGACTCATATTATCTCTGAGAAACCTCAGCTTAGAACTGAAGTCTGGTGACTGCTATAATGGAGTGACATTCAACTCACTAGTTTTGCACAAATGCTTCATCTAACACCAGCCCTTGGCAAATCAATATCCCCATTTTGTTCTTTTTAAAATGCCACTATTCTCTCTATCTCTCTTTGTGAGCCAGTTTGGTCTAGTGGTTAGGGAGCTGGACTCTTATCTGGGAATACCGAGTTCAATTCCACTCTTCCCCGTGAAGCCAGCTGGGTGACCTTGGGCTAGTCACAGCTCTCTTCTGAGCTATCACAGCCCCACCTACCTCACAGGGTGTTCTGTTGTGGGGAGAAGAATAGAAAAGCTTGGTCAGCCGCTTTGAGTTCCTCATGTTGTGGTGACCCCCACTTAACCCTAACTCTAACCCCCAACCATAAAATTATTTTTGTTGCCACTTCATAACTAATTTTGCTACTGTTATGAATAGTAAAAATCTGATATGCAGGATGTATTTTAATCATTTAATTAAAAATGATTTTTTGTGTTAATTTTTAAACTTTACTTTTTTTTAATTGAAAAAATTCTTTTAATGGCCCAAACCAGTAAAACACAATTTTTAAAATCGTATTATTCATTTTCACGAGCGGGAGACTGGTTTGTTTCAATTGAAATTTTGGATGTTCAAAAAACTGGATTTTCATTTCAGTGTAAATGTCTGCAAATGCAAAATATATCTTATTTGCAGATGCGAATTGAATTTTGCACATCCCTATTCTTTAGATATTGCTGGACTCATGTCAGCCTAACCAAGATGGCCAGATAATGGGAACTGTAGTTCAGTGTTATCTGGAGGGCCACAAATGAATAAAATCTACAACAGGTGGAAGATAATTTTCAGCAGTGCATACTAGGAAGGAAGGGCATTTTTGTGCGGATACGAGGGCTGCCACGAATGCATTTACTTGAAGTAATTTGATGTGGTTCTATAACCAACATCTTGGGTTAGTTTTCGGTATTTGAAAGTATCTTGTTGTAATCAGGCAAATGCTAAAAACAACATAGGAAAAGTGAAGAGCATGGTGTAAAGTATGGGAAAACTAAAAAAAACAAAAAAACATTGTGCCTTATTAATTAACACTTCCCCCCTAAATATGCTTATTCAGCTTTTGAAAGATACTGTGATCAACTCTGCTTCATTTTTGAGCAGAGAAACCTGAATTTTCTCTTGGAAAGAGCTAATCCTACCAGAATATATAATGTGTTCTTGTGGCTATTGGTCAGGCCGGATCATTCCCTTATTATAGAATAGATTGCTGCACTGCACGATCTATCAGCAATGTCCAGAGATCTCTGCAAATAAAACTGTACAGTGGCCAAGTGTCCATCCAGCAACTTAATTCGGGTTTAATTGGGGGGGGGGGGGGTTGAACCAGCAGTGAGAACTGATTTCTGAGTGTGCCCACTGTTGCCTTATAACATGGACTTGAAGGAAGCATTGGAGGGGAGCAGCAGCAGCGCACAGCCTGCCACACACTCGACTATCTGAAAGAGGAGGAGGAGAAGGACCGGCAAGAGAAGAGAGAGGGAGGAACTCACTTTCACACATACACTAGGGCCATGTCTTCACGGCAACCTTATCTCGAATTTAAAATGTTTTCAATCCTCGGAGTCCGCACGGCAGTTTGGCTTAACACGATTTCCCCGTGTTAAACCACCCCAAAGCATGATGAATCCCAATCCTGATTTCAACAGGTCTCACTCTGGTTCATGCGCTTGAAACGTTTTACATTTTTTACTGTGGGAACCCTTCCATGATAACGGATGAGAGTTTCCCTCCCCCAATAGCTTGCTTCCAAAGCAAGCTGTAAAAGCAGCAGCAGCCCGAATAGCAATCAAGCAATCCACTGTAGCAAACAAGCAATTCACACTTGATAACTATCTTGCCATTGAAAGTGCTGACCTTCTAAAAAGGGAAAAGAAAGAAAAGCAGCTGCCGTTTGGAGAGATGTGTGAGTGTTTAGCTGTGACAGTGATGGATGAAAGTGGCTTGATTTGCTGCTGCTGCTGCTGCATGCCCTAAGCAATGGGGAGAGGAGGGGAAAGAATCGCAGGCTGCCTGCTGCTGTTTTTCCTCTATCCAGGCCAGCAACAGTCACCCAGCCACCCAGCTAGGCTCCGTGAAGGGATCTGTTATGGGTGGCGCATTCACGCCAGGAGGAAGAGGACAGGGCAGCCCCAAAAAGCAGCTTTTAAAAAGTAGCCACTGGAGTCCCCCCTTGAGTCAGGTACGTCCTCAGAATCCGGATTGAACGCAATTAAGCTGAAAGTAATGGGAACAGGCAAATTCGCATTTGCATCCGGTTCTATTATTTTGGTTTAGGGAAAGCGAAATAAGCTTGCTGTGGGGATTTGCCCTAGTAGTACTGAATCTGATGCAGAATAAGACAGAATTAAGCAGGATTCACAATACATTACTTCCTCTTTGCTTTTGTGCGTGTGAGGGAGAGTGAGGGAAGGTTCTTGAAAATTGCAGAGAAAATGTTTTCCCTCCGTGCTGCTTTCTTTCTCTCTCTCTCTCTCTTCTCCCCTCCCTCCTCCCCTGTCCTCCTTCAGGCCACCATGTGTATGAGGGAGAGGATGGCATGGAAGATCTACTGAGGCTAAAGCTTGGCAGATCACCTCAGCTTCACAAGCCCCTGCCAGGTCTGCTTCTGAATGCCTAAGTAGCAGCTGTGATTTCCTGTGCACACTGTCACTTGATGCACCAGCTGCGCCATTTCTGGTTTCAGTGGCCCATGGTCTACTCATGTCATTATATGTTTACTGTGAATGGGTCTATGTGCAGTTTCCCTTTGGACAACATTCAGAAGCTTCAAGTGGTTCTCTCTGGGGTTCCTTAGATAGAAGCACATTATTCATGTTCTTCAGAAACTGCATTGGGTGTATCTGCTTCTGATGACTTGGTCCTAAGTATCTCTAGAAGGAGAAGGTCTTGCCTTTTATACCCTGCTTTTCTCACCCTTAAGGAGACTCAGAGGGGGCTAACAAACCTTTTGCCTTCTCTTGCCTCGTAGTGCTTGCCACAGAAGGAGTCCTACCCCATGTTCCATCACCAGGAAAAGTGCAGCTGATGAGTATATGGGATGGGGCTTTCCTGGTAGCCACTCCTTGGCTTTGGAATGCCCTTCCATGACTGCACGGTCTCTGTGGCTTTTTGGAGAGCCTTGAAAACTTGTCCCTTCCAAAAGGCCTTTTCTTGCATCTTGTATCTGTGAGGGCAGAGCTCCTTTCAGGTTACCAGAGGTGTTTTTGGAGATCTACATTTTGTTTTTAACCTTGTTTCTGTATGTGTTTTTAATAAAGTTTTTATAGCCTTTTCCTGCTTGGATTTTCAAAACTGTTTTTGTCTCTAGGAGAATCTTCCAGTAGGGCATCCCTGGGGTTATGTGATGTATTTTATGTTCTGAGCTGTGTCCTCTTGAACAAGCTGTGTCATGCCATATAAGATTTAATTCTGCATGTCTGGAGACTGATAACTCTTGTTTACTGGGATAGGCTTACAAACTTATGCCTAGTCTTTCATCCTTGTCTGGGAGTGTATTACAAGCAATTTCAAAAGAAGCTGTGATTTTTCTTTTCCTTTAGCACAATAGGTTCCTCATATTTCCTCAACTGATTTACCCATCCAGGAAGAGCTTAGAGCTGAGCAAGCTTTTTGAGGAGGAATTAGTGATGGCAGGAAATGAGTCACACCCTTGCTGATTAACTCTCAGTCACTTGATTGGATTTTGAATTCCATTACTGCCTGGCACAGTAGTTTGGTGCACGTATCATCAGATCTTACATTGCTTCAGTTTTTTAGCCTGACTTTAAAGATTAGCCTTATTTTAAAGGGTAGAAGGGAGGGAGGGAGGGAGGGCAGGAGGGATGATTTCTTAAAATAAGCTTTTATACTGGGGATGTGCACAAATTGTTTTTGGCATTCAGTTAGAAATGTCACATGTTCAAAAATCTGTATTTGTAGAAATATAACACATTCAAATGTGTTAAAATTCTATTCAATACGAATCTATTCGTATGTATTTGTACTAACATTCAGTATGTATCTGCAATGAACAGATATGTATCTAATATGAATAGATACATATCTGCATATGATCAGATACATATCTGCGAGGAACAGATACGAATCTGATATGTTTCCCCAGCTTAACGAATGTCCAAACTATTTGAACAAACATTCGTATTCGTTTGAACGTTAGCATATGAATATTGTAACATTCAATTTGAGTTCAAATGTCCGAATTTGGCTGAATTTGGCCAAATTTTGAATATTATGAATATTTGTGCACATCGTATTACGAATATGTGTGCGTACTAACATTCAATATGTATCTGCAATGAACAGATATGAATCTAATATGAATAGATACGTATCTGGATATGAACAGATACGTATCTGATACGTTTCCCCAGCTTAACGAATGTCCAAACTATTCATATGAATGTCTGGAAACATTTGTATTTGTTCAGATGTTGGCATACAAATATCGTAACATTCAATTTGAGTTGAAATCTCCGAATTCGGCTGAATTTGCCCGAATTTTGAATATTACAAGTATTTGCGCGCATCAATATACTGTACTGTACTGTACTATACTATACAAAAAATTGTGATCTGTCTTGGCACTTTTGATGAAGTGCGGGATATAAATTCTTAAATTAAATAAACAAAGAAGCTGAAGAGGAGGGTTTTATACAGTGCTGCTGCTGGCTGTGTGTAGGGGAGCTTGGATCTGTTTATCTTGACCTCATTGTGTATTTAAAAGTGATGATCAGACAGGAAATTTATGTGTTGCAATGGATTAAATAGGATGTCTTTAGGAAGCTCAGGTCTTGGGACCCTAGCAGCACTCTAGTGATTGTTTACAAGTCTTACTTTGTCATGTGTCCTTACTGTGATGAATTTGAGTCTCCAAACTCTTTGTTGTTTGGATTAGTCGTAGCAAAACAGTGATAACCAGAAGATATGGTGCCTTTGAACTTGCTGCAGTCTTTGCTTCTCCATTTCTCTTGTCCTTCCATCCTATTGTTTGTCCCATTGGCTTCACTGCTTGGACTAGAAGAGGCATCGTGTCCAATAAAGTCTCAAATGCCAGTACCTCCTGGCAGCTGCTTTAGACATTAAGAACCACACCCAACACAAGTAGAATGGATTTCCTCTTGAACACTAGAACTTCTCACTTTTGATTGTCCCCCACTCAGCCTCCAGTGGCCTATTCCAGTCTGTTCTTAGTGATCCTCAACCTTCTGGAGCAGACTGAGAACATGAAGGCTACTGAATGGAGAAACAGCATAAATTTGTGAGTTTGCTGTGGCAGTTGAGACTACTGGTCTTAGCTTTCTGGATCAAGTTGCACTGGATAAAATAGAAATTGTTTTTAATAAATGCAAGAGTGGGTATCTTCAGCTCCGTATATGTGCAGGCCTTTTTGTGAAGGTATATTTAAAGAGCAGATATATTAAAAACTGCAGTCGTCGGTTGTGGCAAAAGACACCATGGAAATCAGTGAAATTTACTTTTCCTTTTGCGTGACGACAGGATTATGTGTCAACATAGTCATTCTAGAGACACAGAGATCTCTTGGAGTACCTAATCCATATGGCTTGAGAAAACCCACAGTTATTTAGAGAACTGGCAGACATATTAAAAATACTGGCAGGCATACCAGTCTGTCACCCTCAAAATTCATATTAAAAAGTTTGAGCAGGAAATCCTGCATCACCTTTAAGGTCCTAGCATGTTGCTGATCATGCTTTTGGCAAGTTTCCTCTGACGTATCATATGATTTAACTCCCAGGAGCTTGCCACTTGCGTTAAGAAACAGAATTGGAAAAAGGACTGGCAGAAAAAGCTCCTGGATGTGCAGTCCAATACTTTGTCAGAAGATACTGCACTGAGCCTGGTGTTCATATTATAAGGGAAACACTGGTGTGATGGCACGCCCGAGTCTATGAAGAAAGCTATGGTGTCTGGTACTTTACTCGGGGGCTATCTGTATACCTTTTATTAAGATTAAGATCCTTAACACACAGAAACACTTTAAGCCAGATAAAGGATAACCAAAACAAGTTTACTGAAAACAAATGAAGGGTTAACTCCACCCGGGACCAACTTGAAAGAACTTAAAACAATACATTACAAAGGGTACTTAGGTTGATTGGAAATTGCTTTTGGTTCTGGTGCAAGGTGATGGTACCACAAGCTGGTGCCTGTAGACTTTCTTAATCTTCTTCCTGGTGAAGCTTAAGCTGGTCAAAAGCTTCGTTTGTCACTAGGACTGGTGGTATAAATAAACATACACATGCTTAGGATGCCTGTTTGGATTGTTTGGGCCTAGTTCACCAGACAAACTGAAGGCCTCCGGTCTCTGTAGCTCTGTTGTAGAAAGAGAAACTAACCTTCCTGCTTGCTTCTATTTATGCAGGCAAACAGAAGAGACCAACTGGGGCTGGCCTCTAGGGGGTTTCTATAATCCACCCAAAAACTAATACAGAAAAGGCATCTACACTAATGGGAAAACCCATAAACAAAGAAAACTAAAGGAGAGGAAAGGAAATGGCAGAGCCAAGACTTCACACTGGTGTTCATTGATGGGCTGGCATTTCTTCATGCTGTCCTAGGGCGGCCTTTGACTATTAACTGTTCTTTGGGGTGCCCCATATAGATTTATGGATGGATAGTAAGGGTGTGCATAAATGCAGTTTTTGGGATTCAATTAGACTCAAATCAAATATCCAAAAAATCAATTCAATTCAAACCTTTAAAATTCGAATTTACCCAAATTTGAATCTATTTGTTCTATTTTCTATTCGAATTGGCACTTACAAATGTCGACAACATTTGTATGTGCCTGTACACATCACTATGCATCCTGTACACATCCGTACATGTCCATATGCACCTAGTAGTTATACTGTATGCAACCTGGTTCTCAACCTGTGGGTCACGACCCCTTTGGGGGTCGATCTACTCTTTCATAGGGGTCACTATGAAGTAGCAATGAAAATAACTTTATGGTTGGGGGTTAGGGTTAGGTTTGGGGTCACCACAACATGAGGAACTGTATTAAAGGGTCACGCCATTAGGAAGGTTGAGAACCACTGGGCTAGCTGTTGCACATCTTGAGCAAACCTTTAGAAGGTGTCAGAAGAGACAACAAAGGAATCAATGGACCTTGCTTACTGACACCACCCTTTCTGCTCCATCTAGTCCCATCGCTGATAAGTCGGGGTGTGGCAACCTCCCTGAAACTGTCCTGCTTAAATTATGGTATATTCAATAAAAGTGCCTTCTAACATTGTTGACTATAGTTGCTTTATATTCCACAGTATGTAAAGAAAATGCTCGCCTTTAAGTTTTACAGTGATAATGTGAAATACAGTAGTTTAATTAAAAATAGAGCAATCACCCTATTCCTTTTGAAAGATATAATCGCAGCCATGTAGCACAGTTAAATGATGTAATTAAAATTGTTCAGATGAGAAGTAAAATTTTTGTCTAATTAAAAACTATAACCCAAATCCTTACTTTATTCTCTCTCAGTTCATATTCAAACTTTTTTCAACTGAACTAAAATAAAAGTTTATCATTTACTGGCTGAAAAAGAGGTATTTCTGTTTTACATCTCCATCTAATGTAACTTAGTAAAATGGTTTAGTATCAGAAAGTTAACTCCACATCAAATTCTTTGAAGGGTGAAGCCAATAAAAGCATACATGCTTGCTTTTTTAAAGAAGTTTTTACAAGTCTTTTGAATAAGTCCAACTGAGATTAATGAATGCTGTAGAGTATTAATAGTTTCTGGACAATCCTCCTTTATCTTTTTTCTTCAAAGAAATAAAGTTGACTTGGAGTTGCGCTCGGGTAAAATGATACAATAACTTGAATGTTTATTGCTTGATGTTTCTATTTCTTCTTTTGAAAAGATTTATTGGGTGCTGAGGAGAAATATGACCAAGCGATTGTTATAACCTAAAATTAGATTAAGGAACAAAAAGATAAATGTTAGCTAGATTTCACAGAGTTGTGATGCTGCTGCTACTTTAACTTTCAATGTAAGGACTGTTTAACATTTTGAAGCGACAGGTTTTGGAATCACACACTATGAGGAAAATGTGTAAATTGAATGATACAGACTATGATAATAATGTGAGTGCAAATTAACTGTAAATTACACCTTCCGGTGATTTGCTGTATCTTCCTGTGGTTGCGATTAAAAATCTGTACTTGAGAGGTAGAGTTTTTTCTAGCCTTACCTTTGCCCCAGCCAATCCCTCCCTCCAGGGAAATTAGTAGCATTGACAGGTAGACAAAACAAGACAGATGATTAATCTGTTTAGTTCTTGTGCTGACATTTACACAGTTAATTGTGTAGCATTGATGCTCCTTAAATGGGCCTGAATATTAATGGAAGATTTGGTTAAACTTGAAAGCTGTTTGTTTAGGGAAATCGCTGGAGAAATAAGAATGCTTCATCAACTTCAGATTTCCATCACAGATTTTATGACATATCATGCAACATAAGTGTTTTTTATGACTTGTAAAAATGACTTCAATATTTTACATTCTATGCTTCAAGGAATCCTGATTGGCAGTTGATTAGCTTTTTGCTCAAGTCATTATCTTTTTGAGTGAAATTAGTTAGCTAGAAAATTGCATTGTAATTCACTAGTGGAAACTAACATTTTAGAAGCACTCTCATGATTGTGAATAGTTTTATCTGAACACAACATGGATTATTTTTGAACATGTTCTAATAAAAATCTATTGCCTGTTGTGATATATTAGTAGATGTCCCATTACTATATTCTTTATGCCAAACCATTCCCCGGGCCAATTCATTCTTCAGATTAATAGGGTATTACAAAAGTTCTTGGTGGACTGCAATAGAAATTAAAATCTTTAAAATCTTCTATGCCTGGAGTTCCTTTTTAATTTTTTAAAACATACTTTAAAAATATAATTAATATAGCCATAATTTGGAGCAGGCATTATGAGCTTCATTGACTGAATGTTGTTAGATTTTTGATTAGATAAGATAAGCTGAGATTGCACATGGCAGGCGCACAGAGGCAGCACATGGCACCTGGTGTTCCCACCCAGAGGCATACAATAACTTGCTTTCATTCCAAGAAGGAAGGTTTATTGCTTGTCATGGATGCAGAGTAAGCACTAGCTAAAATACATGGAAACTGCAGAACAGGTATAAGAAAGCAATACAAGGTTAATGACCTAATAGTGTATAATATTGATAAATACCAAAGTCTTTATAACTCTGCTGGAAGGCAGAGCAGATCCACAAAGGTTGCATCTTGTTAACAGTATCAATTACAAGGCATAAGCAGTTATAATCATGAAAGCTGGTGATGACACATAGGGAGACCGGAGGTCATGTGACTATCCTGACCAGAGGCCTACTAAGTGTTGCACAAGGCTGCTGTTCCTAAATGTCAAGGACCTTTTCATGGGAAAGTTAAAGTGTTATGGTCAACAACAAAGATAATATGGCAGCTGTGTGGCTGCTCTTAACTGTATCAAATTATGTTCAGCTGAGGTTAGCTGTGTAGGGAGATTACCCAAACTATGTAGGGAGATTATCCAGATTTCTCGTCTAATAAATGTATCACATTATAATAAACAGGTTTAGTGAGAAATTCTTGGGTTTTCTGCCTGAGAAGAACCTCAAGCTCTATAAGGGACATCCCAAAGTTCAGGCTGCCACTACCAAAGTAGTGAGGCAGACCAAAGATGGCCTTTTTGGTCTTGGCACCAATTTAAGGGACAGCCTTCCCAAACACATCCTCCTGGTCTCTGCAAAGCTCCAGCTGCTAGAACGAATGCATCCACTAACAATAATTATAGTATGCTTCTTGCTTCAGAACTACTGTTTTTAGCAACATGCACATTTATTTAGTAGATTAATTTACAAATTGATTAAAGTGCTCTTCAGTATTTTCAAGTCTACATGGCAAGGAAGTGTGACTCGGGCATATTTACTCTACCTTGCCCAACTGGACCTAGCAAGCATAGCTAGGTCCACTGCCACCAAATTTTTAGCCTCCCATGAATTGAATATTCATCTAGAAAAATATTTAACTATTTCTATTCCATTACCTCTAAGAAAAATGTTTACCAGGGCTAGATTCGAACAACTTGGTATCATGATGGAATCTGGACGTTATTGTAATATCCCAATAAGTAAGAGACTCTGTGTTTGGGGTGATGAATCTGTCGCGGATGTGGAACATTTTCTTATGGAATGTTCAGCATATGATGAACTTCGATCTAGATTTTTACATCCAATATTGTCCAAGATTCAGTCCTCCAATAGAAGTGATCTTATGTCCCTACTCTTACAAAGTCAAGAAAGAGCTTGCATAATTAGAGTCAGTCTTTTTATCTTAAAAGCTATTAACAAAAGAGCATATTTTCTGAATGAAAAGAAGAAACAGAAAGTCGGTCACTTCCTTTGCCCTCTGTTCCTGTTTTATTTCTGCTTTTAATTGTATTGTATTGAAATGGCTACATGGCTGATCAAATAAAATCTATTTACAGTTTACTCTACCTAACATAATTCTCCATGTGTTGGAGAGAAAGTATCTAATGATGGGATACCATCTGTGCTTTTAAAACTTAATTAAAATCCCTCCCGCGCTAGCAGGACAACATTGGAAGGAGGTATAAGGCATGAAGGCATATATGCGTTGCTGGTTTAAGTCTGAGGTGAAACTGTCTTATTATGGCAACTTCCTACACAATTTGATAATCTTTCAGATATGAGTTAAATTCAGCCTTCCAAGTTTGGAAGTAGTAGCAGCACTCTTCTTGTCTCTGCCCTTCTGCCATCTTTTCCAAACGCCATTCCAGTTACTCATGCCACTGCTGAGGAAAATTTGGTGGGGATGAATTGCTTCTGGATCACTGGCAAGAGAGCAGGAGAGCCACATAATCCTAGCCTGCTACAACCCAGTAAATCTAAACTTAAGTCTGCAGTCTCCAGCAGATCAGCAGGCCAGTGCAAGTACAGGTGATCCATGGAAACCATATGCATGGAGTCATTCTTTCTTCTTGAGAGTTTCCATATCTGTGGGGTTTCTGCAGAACTGTGAAGAGAGTGTATGTGTCTCAAAGAGTCATGAGTTGGCACTGCAGACGAGGGGTGTGCATGAATGCAATTTTCAGGATTCGCTTCAAATTGAATACCCAGAAATTCAATTCGATTCTAATCTTTAAAATTTGAATTAAACCCAATTTGATTCGAATTAAACAAATTTGAATCCATTCATTCAATTTTTTAATTTGAATTTGCACTTATGAATGTTGACAACATTCATAGATGCCCGTATGCATCTTTCCTTCATCCGTACACATCTGTACATGTCCGTATGCATCCCGTAGTTGTCCCATGTGCAACCTGTTTTCATCCCGTGTGGATCCATACAAATTCATATGGATGCAGGAAAGATGCGAATCTGCAAGTACACATTGTGTACAAACCCCTACAAGTGCAAATATCTGGATAATTCAATGAATAGATCCAAAATTCAAAATCCGTTTGAAGCTTTATATTTGAATTTATGGACATTCAATTCAAATTCAAATGTCGACATTCGGCCAGATTCGATTGAATTTTGAATACCTCCAGTTTGACGTTGTGGTTAGGGAGCCTGACTCTTATCTGGGAATACCGGGTTCAATTCCGCCCTCCTCCATGAAACCAGCTGGGTGACCTTGGGTTAGTCACAGCTCTCTTCTGAGTTCTCACAGCCCCACCAACCTCACAGGGTGTCTGTTAAGGGGAGAAGAATAGAAGCTTTTTCAGCCACTTTGAGTCCCCTTAAATGGGTGAGAGAAGTAGGGTAGAAAAGCCAACTCTTCTCCGAATATTCATGCGCACCCCTAGTGCAGACTGATAGATCTAGCCCACATGTTCCTCTGTACCCTCAAGAGGCATTAGGAGAAAGCTTATTCTCCTCCTCTTCCTCCTTTTTTTTTTTTAGTTTTCAAAATAAACTACTGAAACTCATAGGCACAATTGTTTAATGTTTATGAATTTGAAATTCATGAGGCTTTCTAGCCATACTATATTGAACTGTGCTTCCTTGATTCCATGATAGAGTAAAAATGAGATATAACCGTTAGAACATAAAACCATTTTGGTCTCATTATGTCTTATTTCTCTACGAATTGTGACTTTAAATCAGAATATCTGGATGTCAAGGATAAATTTGTTTGTTAGAATAGGTTCCTATTTCGTAAGCTTACAAAATATGTAAATCCTTTTATACAGACAGCTCTGAGAAATTTACAGTTGGACACTTTGATGTTCATTGTCTGTGAGTTCTCAGCATCTCTTTCTGTGCTTTCTTTAAGTTTGGACACTAATTCAAACAACCGATGCTCTTAAGTTACAGAAGAAAATACTACCCCCAAGAATGAAATGCCTTCTGATCAGTTAATTTCACCCAGCAAGAGAAAGCCTGAATATCATTGAGGAGGCATCCGTTCAATATATGAGAGCAGAAAGTGATTATATCCTTTGAAATCTTAAAGTTGGGGAAAAGACTTTCCTTGCCTGACTGAGTCTCTAAGCAGTGAAGCATTTCTAAATATGCTGGGCAGAGCTAGAAAAGAAACATTCTCCTTGTCCTGGGTGAATCTAAATCTTCTTCTCTTCCTTCATCATTCACTCAGCACTTATGAATTACCCATCCTTTTTTCCTTTTCTTTTTTTGAGGGAGGAAACGGAAGGGCTTTAGGCTAGATTTGTAAATAAAAAAAATCTCACGAGAAGCAACAGGCAACCACTATTCTGTTACTACCGAGAACATTCTATGGAAATGTTTATGTAGTAAATTAGACATCAAGCTTAATTGTCTTTACTTTCCTTCTCTTGAGTCCCAACAGCTTTTTTAGCCCAGAGACCTCAGCTGTTTCCCCCCCCCCCCAAAAAAAATAAATCTCCTGTGTTAGCATTACAGGAAAAATAACACTGCGTTCCTCTGTATGGTGCCAAGTTTCAAGGCAATATTTCTATTCAATTGGAATTTCAGGGCAGCCGGCAAATAGAAGTACAATATTATAAAAGTTAACAATGCAAACAGGAAATGAAAAGCAAAGTGTCTGATTTAGCTAAACGCTTCCTGGCATGAGTGACCCATTGCTAAGCGTGAAAGGTGAGAAAATAATGGTGGCCTACTATAAAGACCAGCTTGATGCTGGCCAAATGGTAGCTGAGATGGTAGAGACGAATATAAGGTGATGTATGAAGGTGCCAAATGCTATGAAGCGTGGCCTGATACTCCTCTTAATTTTTGTAGCTCTCTGTACAGAATTGTGACATGTTGCATTTGATTATTTTCAGATTTTGCATGCATAGTTCTGACATCAGTAGTTCCCAGATTCTAGCTTCAGGGGCTGCAAAATGCACATCCATTTTTTTAAAAAAGATCAATTTGTTGATGTAGAAGTAATTCAGCTGCTCTGAGGCTATAGCCCATGTTGCTCCCATTTGTGTAAATGAGCGCTATCTTTTTCCTTACCCGTGAGCAAAGAAAATTCTAAGAATGCCAGATACTTTTCACCATGGAATGGGAAACAGGCAGGTACCTGCTTTTCCCTTCTCTTGTATTCCGTGTGAATCCCTTGCCTGGCGTAGATAGCGGATTGTGTCTCTGGGAATTGATGGGACCAAGAACAGGGCAATTAACAGCTGGTTCAGCCACCGATAAAAGGGGGTAATTAACGGTAAGCCAAACTCTGTCTGGCTGCAACCACTGACACTGTTGCATGAGACTAGGGCCACAACCCCACACTTAGTTGCATGAGATTAGGGCCACAACCCCACACTTAGACCTGAACAAGATGTGCCAGATTATGTACAGGCTAGCCAGTCTACAATATAACATGATGATAGAGTGAACCTATCCTCTGAATTGCTGGCTACAGAGAGATGCTTCCTCCATTGCTCATTTGAGCTGGCCACCTCCATCTTTGGGTAGTCACTAGGGATGTGCATGAATATTCAAAATTGTCATTATTCGTACAAATTCAGACAAATTCAGACATTTGTATGTGGATCCAATGTCCAGAGATTTGGATTTCCGAATTCAAACAAATGCAAATAATTCAGACATTCGTATCTGTATAGGTACATACATGCCCAGTACGCATCTGTACGGGATAAAAATGGGATGCATACAGGATGGTGTACAGGATGCATGTGGTTATGTACGAGATGTGTGTGCACCCGTAGATACAAATGTCTGAATTATTCAAACAAATACGTACAAATGTATTCGTATAGACTCAAATGTCCAGACATTCATTTTTCCTTATTTGTACAAATTTGGATTTTCAGATATTCAATTTATTATGAATCAAATGTCAAAAATTGCATTCATGCGCACCCCTAGTAGTCACTAGTGTACAAGCTCTGGGCTGCACTTAGATTAGGATCACAGATATAAGGGTGAAGAGGGCATAACATTTTTTTTTAAAAAAAATCACTATCACCACAACACACAAAAAAGACACCATTAAGGAGCAGTAACACAGATTTACTCATGAGATGATGGATTTTTATAGGAAAGGGGGATTATTTTCACTTTGGGGACCAGTGGAAGCAGAAAGCAGTTTTTTTTCCAATCAATTACAAGCCCACCAGCTCTGGAATACCTCTGGGCCCTGAGCATTGTCTTGTGGCTTCATTGTGCATAGCTTCTTGCCACTTTTCTGTGACCTAGGAAGGATGAAGTCAACAGGAGAAGAGTGGGCATCACAATCACCGTCCTAGGTCCCAAACCAGGAACAAGACAGAAAGTAGCTCCAAGCAGGTCCTTCAGTTTCTTCAGGGGTTTTGTCCCACTAGCACTAAGTACCCATTAAGTACCCATTGGGGACCCATTAGGAACCCATTAGGCTCAGAACAGGGAGACCCCATTTCCACTGCAGAATCCATTAGAACATGATTTGTTCACACCTGTACAAAGGAAATGCAGATTAAATGGGTTCTTCAGGACCTATAATCCAGGGGTGTTTTTCCACTGTCACTAGAAGTACCCATTAAGTACCCATTAAAGGGTACTTAATGGCATTTATGTACCTATTAATGGGTACTTAATGGGTACTTCTAATGACAGTGGAAAAACACCCCAGATTTCCTGTGGATCCCATTAATGGGGTCTACAGTCCAGTCTTCAAATCTGGCTTAGATGCATCAACCCCCCCTCAAAAAAAACGTGGTGTGATGGACGTCTCCCACTTGGGTACAGACAGTGCTCCACATGGATGCTTCAGCGTTCCCACTACGAGCTTGCTAGCACCCATTGCTATTGGGTGCTTCATTGGCCATGGAGACACACCAGGTATTTCCTTATATCTGGATCTTCTAAATCCAGATTACTTGAAGGACCCATTTCTTAGATCTGGATCACCTTAGATCTGGATTAAGGGAGATAAATGGGGGGTGGGGGGAACCCCAGATCACAGAATATAAAGTATTGCCAGCAACCATTCTGTACCTGAATTTTACTAGCTATTTCTTGTTCCCTTGATCTTCCATAATGCACTTCAAGGTCTTTCAGCCTAGTTGGTGTGCTATGCTACTAATCTTTTCCCAGGCCCTTATTTAAGCAGGGACAAGGAGGAACATTGGATCCATGAGAAATGCAAGCAGCTAAGGGTGTGAATAGGAAACAGGGAAAGTTGGCAGCGCAGTAGCCAGACTGACAGTGGGTGACATTTGTGATCTGTTCATAGCATAAGATGTCTTCAACTTAAGCATCACTTCTGGTGAGTGCATGTATATTTACAATAGGAGTTAGACGCCATTGCGTTCTTCTACGCAGGGTGGATTAATAACTTCCGCTGTCCTAGGCCTAAGTTTGATCAGCCATTGAAATGTTTTCATTTCTTATAGCCTTTAACAGAGAGCCAGTACTATTTTGTTTGGGTGGAGATGGAGAATAGAAACGAATAATTCCCAATAACTCAAATTAAAACAAGGTGGGACCAGAAGGAATATCTCAGCAGAAATTTTAAACGGTTCACAATGGTAGCCTAAAATGAGTGGCGTTTTCTGGGATGCAAAGTGCTGGAATGCATTAGGTGTCTGCACTTGTGGACACATAAAGCATCCATAACGTAGCTGGCGCTTAACTAAACACAGGCTAAATGTGAATCGTTGCCATTATAATGAAAGTTGTGGAGCCCCCACAGTGGCACCAGTACATCCATGCACTGCTGTTGCCGGGGTGACCAGGTGACACAGTGTGTAATTGCACCAGCACCCTCAGTCAAATATTTCCCCTGCAGCTCTTCCACCCAGAAGAGGTGCAGATGCAGCGTGTAGGGCTGTAGTAGCCCTGCCGCTAGTATAGGCATGGAGCACTTTTAACGGCTCTATTCTTTTATGTGCCGGAGATGTTCTGGCATACATGGAGGTGCTTCTAGTGAAGAAACAGCTCTGCACAGTGAGGATGCAGCATGCAGAAGTGTCTTGCATGTAACCTATAAGGTAGGTGCAAAAAGGCCCTTGATTATGATGCTGGTTTTTGCTCTCTGACAACCCCCCTCACCCATTAACCTAGGAAGATCTAAGCGACCTGTTGTCTTCATTAGGGGTGCCTGAAAATAAAACTCAAATCCAGTGACTCTTTATTCCCACAAAGCCTGGCAGAGAAATATTGCACAAGGTTTATGGAAAGCCCTTATGCAGGGCCAGATTGAGCTGAGTTCCTAGAAATTTCAGTTCAAATCTAAAATGATGAAACAGGAAATGGGATTTACCAAAACTGTTGAGAAAAGCTGCCATTGGATGTGATCATCCATTTGCAGGCCAGCAGGCATTGTGTGAGAATTGTTTTCCTTAAAATGTGTTCTCTTCAGGGAAACCAGTCTAGAGTACAGAGCACTAGAGTGCCAAACAAAAGCCCTGTTGTGGCTGGATGCATTCCATCCATATGTACTAAGTTTTCTTACATGTTTCAGATTGACTCCCATCGTATACTTCCATTACACGCTGTTCCAGCTTTACAGAAATGCACAGCCAGGACCTGTGATTGCATGCTATTTCTCATAAGAAATGCTAAGTGCTAGTATATATTTTTCTTGTTATTTCCTATTCCATTTCCTTATTGGATCACTACCAGCAGTTCTCACTAGATGGCCAATAGCTTGTGGTCAGATAGACATTAACCCATTCTTCTCAAGGTTGTCCTCATGACAACCCTATAAGGTACACCTTGCTGAGAGATGGGCTAAAGTGACCTGATGAACTTTCATATCATAGAGGGCATTTGGATCCAGAGATTCTTAGAACAGCAGCAGAAGAGCTGGCTTTTCTACCCTGCTTTACTCACCCATTTAAGGGGACTCAAAGCAGCTGACAAAGCTTTCTGTTCTCCCCACAGTAGAACACCCTGTGAGGTGGGTGGGTCTGGGAGAGCTCAGAAGAGAGCTGTGACTAGCCCAAGGTCACCCAGCTGGCTTCATGGAGAGTGGAATCAAACCCGCTAATCTCAGATAAGAGTCTGGCTCCCTAACCACTAGACCAAACTGGCTCTTGAAGTTGAATAAGAAGCTGAATGTTAAACTATATGTACTAATCCAACTTCTTTGTTTCCCCTTTTTTAATTGTGATTGTGAGGAGTAACACTGATGCTACATCCAGTCACTCGTTATTTATTCCACTATAGTTGGATATTCCGCAATAAAGCATAGACATTTCTGAATATCCATGCTTTATTCCAGTATATACAAATATAGCAGAATAAGTAACTAATGTCTGGATGCAACTTTACTTCCTATAGATAAATCCATCACTTTTTTTTTACTGTAGTGTGCTTCACACAGTCTTTGAATGAGAAGGGAAATGGTTCCCAAAGAGAGTGCATCAAAGCCCTAATCTCTGTAAAATCTAAGTCTTTTCCCCTGAGAAGGTCAAGAAAAAGCGTAGATTCAGTGTAACATTTTGGTGACAGAATTAGCAACATATTGACCAATTTGCTTTATTCATACAACAAGGGTCATCACTGGGGAAATTAGCAACTGTTAGGTCAACCTAAAGCACAAGTTAGTAAGGAGAAAGATGCAACAGAGTTTCTCTTTGAAGTAACAGTTTTTCTTATAGGAATCATAGAAGTAAGGGAGAAAGGAAGATGGCACAGCAACCAGATGTTCCCTTTCCCTTTACAGCACAGTCTACTATATTGGGAATGGGAAAGAGAGGGTGTTTCCGCACTGGCCCTTAGAACCCCATTAAGCACACAATAAGGACACATATGGCACACATGTGCAGGGTACCTTCCGCAGAGCAGGACAGATTAGGGCCCCTTCAAGGACGTCGCTTCCGCACAGCATCCGCCTCTAATGGGGCCCAGAGGCTGCCAAAACTGGTTTCCGGGAAGACCTGAAAAATTAGGTCTTCAAACTTCCTGCTCGCAAAATCCGCATCAAAGGAAGACGCTTCCGCACAGGGACAGGAGACGTGATGCATGTGGGTAGGGCAGGAAGTCACCATGTTGAGTGAGGCATCGTGAAGTCGCCATGTTGAGTGAGGCAGCAGCACCACGACAGCCATGGGATCTCAGGCATGCCACTGATTGGTGGGGAAATGAGCGGTGACTGACGGCTGAGTGCTCCAATCATGCTGCTCCTTGGGCTGCAAGGCTGCAGAGAAGCCTGATTCTTCTGGATATCGGTGCTGTGGCATCCACCCAGCAAACACATGAAGAGTTCCTTGCTATCTGTGCTTCCCATGTGAGTGTAGAAGCATTAGACCTCATTTGGATCCATCTCTTTTTCAGACAGATCTTCCCAGGGACGGATTTCAGAAATCTGGATTTCTTTAATCCGGATTTCAAGTGGTAAGTGCGGAGACACCCAGAGATGCAAAACTGTTAATCCAGCCTAGAAATTCCAGTATCCAATGCAACTTGATAGCAGATGTGCGCATTTTATCCCCAGTCTTTTCTCTCTATAAGTTCAGACTTTTAGTTTATGGAATATATTGGTCCTTTGTATATACCATTTCCTTTTTTGACCAGACCTGCCGTAATACTCTTGTTTCTTTTACTCATTATAAATAAAAGCATTATTTATTAACTGAGAGTTCTTTAGGTAAGAAAACTAGAATTTTTAAAAAAATTAAGAGAGAGTTGAAGATACACCCCCAAAATTCAAAAAGTGGAGTATGTTCTTTGCTCTAAAACCCAATCTTCATGCTTACTCATCATATTGCTTTGTTGAAATAAGTGTTACATATTTGTTAACTACTGCCCTGAGAACATGAAAAATAGCTTCCCTCATCTGTAAAAAGAAAAGTGCAGCTCAGAAATGCAACTGCGTTGATCTTTGTAAGAATTAGTAAGTTAGAAGTGTCAGCATCAAAATAGTTTAAAGAAATAATGCATCACAGTTCTATGACAGCTGATTGAGGAGAGCAAAGTGCTTTATTGTCATGAGTGTTAGTTTTGGATGGAATGCATTTTAAAAGTGTCCAATGAAGGTTCTAGCTGGCATCTTGTGGAACTGCTTTCTGGTGCTCTTCCTTAGTTGATGAAATAATTCCTTCCTCCCTCCCTCCCTTTCTTTCTATTTCTGTCCTTCCCTATACCCAAAGGTCTCAGGGCGGGTAGCAGAATTTAAAATCCAACATATTAAAACCGTAAAACAATAAAACAGGTCCCTATTCCAAAATATAATCCAGAATAAGGCCCAGTGCAGAAAGGGCCAAGGGCTCTCCATAAAATGCAGGCGGATGTTCTACTTCAACACTGTCATAGGTCCCTAACATCTGTTACAAATGCAGGTACCTATTTCTAGAGAAGTGGGTGTGTGCTCTTAATTCTAATGCATCTTACTTCCAGATGCTATTAAAGAAGCCCTTTCACCCTTTTAGGATTTCTAATTCTATAAAGTTCTTCTCCTAAGAAACAGTTAAGTATTTATCACCCATAATCACCATCTTTTGTATTCAGATCCCCAGCACTAAAGCTTTGGTACGCAAAGCATTTGTTTACTACAAACCAATATAAAGACAATTTTGCATCCATACAAAGTAATAGGATGCTTTTTGTGTGTGCATCTTTTGTTGTCGATTCTAAACATTCAGATTTTTATTCAGTAACATTCATGTAAAGATCTTTTACCAAACAGGATGCTTTTGATATGTTGTGTGCCTCTTAGGAAAACTAAGGTTTCCCTGTGTTGTACTGTGGCGTGTACAAGACACAAAACTGATGCTTTCCTTCTCTGCCCTTCCTTCCCTAGAGCTATGTATGGAGCTCTAACACTTTAGTTACAAAGACTGAAGTCTCCTCTGATTTCACAAATGAATTCTGGGAAGCTGTTACTCTGAAAGACCTGGTGTGACTTGAAAGCCTTCTTGCGTGCTTTTTGTCTTTGAAATCAAATGTGTGGAGTCTTAGAGAGAAAAGAGGCATTCTTTTGATTTGTATCCTAACAAACACCCTTTCTTTCAGCAGCTCCCTGTTTGTTTTCTGTGTAGTGAAGCAGTACATCAGGACGGTGTCACTAAATGGAGTGAGAGGACCAGGGAAATGGAAGGGCAGCCATCACACCTCCTGCATCACAAATGGGAGCAGAGCAATGAATATCTAATTGGCTGAAGTGATAACAGCCCTGCCCCATGCAGACATAGCTTTTAAAAACATTTTAGTAACCTTTTCCATGTGGGATTAAATGGAGCCTTGTGTGATCAGAATGTCACAGTCTTTAAACAAATGTTGACCGTCTAAAAGACATAAATATATCAGGTCTTCTACTATTACAACTAATAATTTATACCATATTTTATACACTTTTAGGTGATAAGAGATAAACACCCAAAAGTATCCTGATAAGGTGTGTGTGTGTGTATGTGTGTATGAGAGAGAGAATGCATTCTCCAGGGTTCTATAGATACCGATATTGAAATAGATACAGATAACCATTGAAATGAATAAACCTTGAATATTTAGTCAAATAAACCACATGTTAAATTGAATAATTATCTACTTCTGAACTTCTCAAAAAATATAATCTTACATTATTAGGTTGTTGAGGTTAGTGTGTCTCCCCTTCTCATAAACAAGTTCCTAGCCAGGGTTCCAGAGCAATTTTATAAGACAAGGTGTTAGAAGAACTCACCAAAGCTCCCTCAACCGTCATTTTTGGAACAAGGCTCCATCGTAGACATGCCAGTTTAGATAGATAGATAGATAGATAGATAGATAGATAGATAGATAGATAGATAGATAGATAGATAGATAGATAGATAGATAGGTAGGTAGGTAGGTAGGTAGGTAGGTAGGTAGGTAGGTAGGTAGGTAGGTAGGTGGGTGGGTGGGTGGGTGGGTGGGTGGGTGGGTGGGTGGGTGGGTGATAGGCCAATTAAGAGCAGCGCAAAACAGACAGACTGTGGAGCAGAAAAAAACATTAAAATATATCCTGCTCAAGGCCAGCTACCAAGGGATTTTAATAAATGTCATAGTTCTTCTTACTCTTAATCTGAAAGGTCGCAAGCAGTCCTGGTTGAAAGTTTATGGTGCACAGTCTCCACAATATGGAACTCTCAGCTAGTAAGTTAATTTATGGTCTTTGAGCTGAACAGAATGATGAAGCTCAAATAATCTTTCCACCTAAGCTGAGGAAAGGCACTACCCTTTTGTTTGATGCTTTAGCTCACATTTAATGGAACCTCAGCTAAAACTGCATCCTCGAACAGAGAATCATGAATAGTCTGTTGATTATTTGGGGCCAGAAGATGATTCTGACTGTGAGAAAATGAGATAGCTATTATATTCAGCAGGAAAAATCTACGTATAAGCATTTTGGGTTTTGAATGGTTGAAGGCAAAATAAAAAAAGCCTCCCATATGCTTGGTTACTACTTTCCTATGGGCTTGAGAGCTCATGATTGGCAACCCATTCACATCTGAAAGCAAAAGGCCACCTCCTTTTGACCAGTCTCTGAGTGGGGTCCCATGCCCAGCACTTAAGTTTCAAACCTAGTAGGCTTGAGGGATGTGCACCAATGTTTTTCTGACATTCTATTTGAATCAAATCAAATACCCGAAAATCCAATTCGATTCAAATCTTTGAAATTCGAATTTAAAAAGATTCGATTCATATGTATCAAATGCAAATCTACTTGTTTGAATTTTTGATTCAGATCTACAGATACGAATGTCAACAACATTCGTATGTGCATGTATGCATCTTTTTGACATCTGTACAAATCCGTATGCATCCCATAGCTATCCCATATTCAGCCCATTTTCATCCCATACGGATCCGTACAAATGTGTACGGATGCAGGAAAGATGTGGATCTTCAACCCGTACCCATACGGATGTCTGGATAATTTGAACAAATAGATCCAAAATTTGAAATTCGATTTGAATGTTTACATTCGAATTTCGGGACATTCTATTTGAGTTCAAATGTCAAAATTTGGCACATTCAGTCAGGTTTCAAACACCTACGAATATTTGTGCAAATCCCTAGTAGGCTTGTATTCTTCATGCAGTTCTTTTATTAGTTTTCTGAGAGAAATTTATTTCTGACAAAATGAAACTAATAGCCAAAAAAGCTATAAGGCTTTGGTGGCTTCGTTAGAAGATGGCACAAGTACTTTTGGGAAATGTCAGCATGATACATTCCTGCTTCGAAGGATAGTTTGGTTTGCAGCTTCTCTGCTTCATTCCTTAGAAGAGTATTTATGCTAATTTAGTTTATATTAGTCTGCTTATAGAAAAATGTGCAAGTTAATAATTCAGTTTGTTTATATAGCAATAGCCATGGCAAAACTCAAACACTAGAAAGTCCTGCCAGTGTGAGCTAATTAAAATTATACTGTGTAATAGTTCAATAGATCAGAATAATGGGCATTATAATTAGGAGAAATCTACATCTTCAGTCTGCTTAAAAGTGTATTAGAAACTTCAAAAAACCCCTTTTAACTTTCCATGTCAGTGGGGCTTAGGGAACGTTGAAATATTTAGTTTTGAAGTAGTAGTGAAGTATGAATTAAGACCATCGCTTAGTAAATGCTTCTCCTCTTGCTGTGAAAAAATATGCATAGAATAATGCCTATGGAAAAATATTGTGTTTGTGAGGATTCTGCTGGCTTGAGAACAGGACCAGCTAGTAACCTGGCCTTTTTTCTCTGGAATAATCCAGGTTCTGCTAAAACCTTTACCACTCATGCTTTTTCAAAACTGGTCCTCGTAGAGTAGAAATAATTCCAAAGCCTGTCACAAGAGAGATTTTAAGATGGACAGTTTTCTGTCCAGTATCTGGCTGAAGTGGATATTAGTCAAGTTTCAAATGGACATGGAGCTCTTTCACATAATTAGTTACCTCTTCAGGGAATTTTATCATGCAGAACACTGTTTGATCTTTAGTCATCTTTCCTCACTGAACTGTGTCTCACCTTCCTTGTGTGTTGAGGTAATTAAACTGAATTAAAAGTTGAAAATGCCCATTTGTGGTGCCGTTTCTCTACATAAACTCATTGTCATCATTAATAACAATTTGCAATCCGCTGTTGGATGAAGAGCTCTTCAGGTTTCTTCCACAACTTCCTGCCCTGGGCATTCCTTTCTCCATAATTTACCTGCGTGCTTTTTTCTCTCAATAATGCATCTGCGCTTGATGTTTTCCCCAAAAAGAAACTACAGTTCTTCAAAGATTATTACTATGATTTTGTCCTCTTCTAGCCTGCCTGCTGTGGACAGCTTGTTCTATTGATTGATGCTTTGAGTATAAATTGAATGAGTTGGACATGCATGATTCATCAGAATTATCTGCCTTCAGAAAATATCTGCCTCTTGTTATCTGAGCTTCTCCACTTAACATTAGGGATGTGCATGAATGGGTGTTTTTCGACCATGCTCCTTTAATCCGGATCTAAGAAGATCTGGATCTAGGGAATGGGTACTTCCCTTAATCCGGATCTAGTAGATCAGGATTAAGGGAAGTACCCAATATGTTTCCATGGGTGGTCTAGCACCCAATAGCAATGGGTGCTAGCCTCCCTGCCGTGGAAACACCGGAGCACCCATTTGGAAATCCGGATCTACCCACAAGGGGTCTGCCTGTCACCCCAGGGATTTGGGGGGACAGGGGGTGCAATCTCTAAAGTGGCTCCGAAGTCACTTCAGAGTCTGTGCAAAATAGCTCTGGAAGGTCTTTGAAGTCTGTGCTGATCTTCAGAGTAAACTTTGAAGTGACTTCGAAGTGATTTCGGAGTAACTTCGAAGTCACTTCTGAGTCACTTCGCAGTTCACTCTGAAGATCAGCACAGACTTCAAAGACGCTCCGGAGCTATTTTGCACAGACTTCAAAGTGACTTCGAAATGACTTCGAAGTGACTTTGAAGGTTAGGTTTTGGGGCTCCCCCCCAAGGGTACCCCCTCCCCATAGGCTCCTCTAGACCCCATTGCCAAACTAACGTGGAAACAGGCTCCCTTTAATCCAGAGTCAAATGTTCAAATATCCATTCTTGTACAAATATATACATTTGAATGTGGTAAAATTATATTCAGTAGGAATCTATTGTACATATTCATATGAACGTTCGATCCGTATCTGACATGAATGGATACATATCTGATACAAACAGATATATATCTGATAGGAACAGATACATATCTGATACAAATAGATACGTCTCTGATAGGAACAGATACGTCTCTGATAGGAACAGATACGTATCTGATACGAATAGATATATATCTGATAGGAACAGATACGTACCTGATAGGAACAGGTACGTATCTGATACGAATAGATGTGACTAGCCCAAAGTCACCCAGCTGGCTTGGTGGAGGAGGGTAGAATTGAACCCCATATTTCCAGTCCAGCTTCCTAACCACTAGAGAAAGCATTTTGCTTGTAGTAGTTTAAAGGAGCCTCAAGTATGGCTTGTTTCTGGGTGACGGAGAAGAATATGGAACATATCTGGACAAATGTAAACTTGTATTTATGGATGTATTTATGGATGTGTCCTAGATCTGTACTTAGTTTGAAACTTCTGAGGTGACTGCCCTGCCTCTGTGTCTTTTCACTTCAAAAAAGATAAGGCATGGGAGCACAAGATGGCAGGTCTGTGGTCTGGTTCACAATGGTGACAATTTTGTTGCAGTCATAGTGAGCCAGTTTGGTCTAGTGGTTAGGGAGCCGGAATCTTATCTGGGAATACTGGGTTCGATTCCGCCCTCCCCCCATGAAGCCAGCTGAGTGACCTTGGGCTAGTCATAGCTCTCTCCTGAGCTTTCACAGCCCCACCCACCTCACAGGGTGTCTATTGATGGGAGAAGAACAGAACTCTTCTTCTTCTTATAGTAACCTGTATTTTAAAAGTAGCTCCCCTAAATTCCTGCTGTTTTCCAATATTTGATCAGAGTGCCTTTCACTGAATGATATGTTTTAAATGTAAAATTCATAAAGTCTTTATTGCTTTCACTTGAGATAAGATTATTCATTCATTTACTTTTCTTCTCTGAACACTATACTAAGGTTTCAGGACTGGTTACGACAATTAAGACATAAAAACAGAGTTCAAGTCAGTTTAGAATTACCATACCATTCCACTCCTGTTTGCTGATCCTGTCTGAATTCCACTGACGTCCATTTGTAAACCTGATCACTTTTGATACAAAGTCCTCCTTAGGAAAGTAAAAAATAGTCATGGAAACTTTTAGTCTGCTTAACTCGAATTTCTACTGTGAAATCGTTTAGGTTGATCAAGCTAGCGGGTGGGTGTTGCTTTTGTAGTGTGGATTTTTACAGCAGCCACAACAGAGAAAAGTATGTGAAAGATAATAGTGTTGGTTTCTAGTTGATGCTGTAGCTTTAGGCCCCTAATTAAGGTGGAATACTTCATCCACACCCACTTCAATAAGCCTCTAATCTAAAGAGTGATTAAGACAGACCAGACACCATTCAGAACACAAATGCATTTCATGCACTTTGTATTATATAAAGCTCTTCCTTTAGAGGGCCTAGTTTTTCCTTTATAGTGTCATTCAGATACTCATGAAAAATTGATGCGGTGTTATGATAAATTATCCATAATGCTTTTGGAGGCCAAGTGTCTGAGAAAAGGCTGTAGGAACATGCCTCCGGGGCGAAGATGCTAACATGATATTCACACCTGTAGCTCATTAATTTCCACTCTGGTTGGATTTCATAAAGCTCAGCCACTGTGATCCATCATGTTGTTTCAGATATAACAATGGCCTTGTATCCCTGCAAGTTGCCTTCCCTTAAAATTAAGACGCGGCATGGAATTTGGTTGGTTCTGCTTTCAGACAGGTCATTTAGTTTCTTTTGAATAATATTTTGAGACACTTAACAGTGTTCCTGCAAGTAAAATGTATTAGTAAGTCTAAGGCAGACTTGTTAATGCATGCACCCAGATGGATTTTGAGTGAGTTGCTCAGTTATTTGTTAAGGCTTGCTTATGTCTGAGACTTCGAAGACTCACTGTTCAGTCATGGTAGTTTTATTTTGGCCTGGTCTAAGAGATTTTAATTAAGAACCTTGGTGATATTCCTGTAAGCTAATTTTCCCCCCTCTGCTTCTTTTTTACGCGAAGGTCGTGGAGTTAATATAGGCATAATGTGCATGCTATTCTTTGTGACTTACATTTCCCACAGTCTAAAAGCCACCACAAAACAAATATTTTGCAACCTTTTGTGTGTCTGTGTGAAAATTTCATTTTTCCCTTTGTGAGTGATCACAATATCTTTAACAGCTTACGTTTTCTGCTTCAGTAAGTAAGTGTGGGAAAAGCAGAAGCAATGTTGTGATGAGCTTTCCCTGCAATGAAAGAGTCATCCAAAAGAAAACAAGAAAATAATGATAAAATTACATTTCTGTTCACTTGGCACTGTGTAGTTCTACCTGTCATTTTCTTGCTTTCCTCCCAGCGATACGATGCACAACATGAAAATTTTGCTGGCTCCTGTCATGCTTTGGTGAAGCTATTTTTCTTTTTTTTATCCTCCTGCTTTTCATGATGGTTGCTTTTCCAATTAGTTTGATTACTTTCTTACATTTCCCCTGGGTTCGTCTTTTTATAGATATAAAAATTTAAGATGCTATTGTTTATTAGACTATTTGACATTGTAAAATTGCTCCATTAAATTGTTGCTGATAAATGCTGTTGAGTTAGACAACACATTTTTAAAAAAATGAGGCAAGAATTAGAAATGCTGAGAGGATTTTTCTTTTCATAGGGCTTTCTGCACTTGCCTGATATACAAGAACAAGCTGCTCACTAGTACACTTCTTTCTCATGGGACTAGGGGTGCGCGCGAATGTTCTAAACATTCAAAATTTGATCAAATTCAATCGAATGTGGACATTTGAATTTGAATAGAATGTCTTCACATTCGAATTTAAACATTTGAACAAATTTGAATGTTCCAAAACATTCGTTTGAATCATTCAAATGTACAGATACATATGTATTACATACGTATCTGTATGATTATTATACATATCTGTACACATTTTTATAACGCAGAACGAAAACAGGATGCATACGGGATAAAATGGGATGCGTACGTAATGTGTACGGATACATATAACACATATGGATGTTGTTGACATTCATATCTTTAAATACAAATGTCGACATTCGTATCTTCAAGTTCGTATCTATCATTCAAACAAATAGATTCGAATGTATCAGATTCGGTGTTCCTTATGCAAGCTTCAAAGTTAATCCTTCAAAACTGTGACACAGAGGTAGTTCATTCTCCACCCTTGTGCACCAGATGCAACTTGAAGCAACAGGGACATGGACCAGTTGCTAGGAAGGGCGGGTAGCACTTGCAGTGGAAGTGTCATTCATCTAGAGGGGAGCAGAGAAGACATGTCTGCATTGCTGTCAATGTTGAACCGAGAGAACAATGTTCTAGCCCTTGCAGTGTAGATGAGCACCTGCTAGGCTTGCAGTGGAACTAATTTAAACTGCTTCAAGGGTGATGCAATAGGGATAATCGATACTGGGGAGGAACACAGATCAATTACATGTTTTGGTCATTCCCACATTCCCACCTTAGATTTGCTTGTTGTCACACCTTATTTTTCCCATGCTCGGCATGAACAAAATGTCCCATTCTCTCTACACTCTCCACCAAATTACCCTTCTTGCGTGGTCTATGATTAGATGCAATCGTAGGCTGTTTTTCCACCACAGCCCTTAGATCCGGATCTAAGAAGATCCAGATCTAAGGAATGGGTACACTTCTTAATCTGGATCTAGTAGATCCAGATTAAGGGAAGCACCCAATGGCTGCTTCCGCACAGGGGCTAATAAAACCGGATCTCTGGCACCTGGATTTAGTAAAACCGGTTCCCAGGGGAACCTGTTTTAATAACTCTGGATCACAGATAGATCCGGTTTAATGGGGTAGATCCGGATCTACCCCACACCCCTGCCGCCGCACATGTGGCATAGATCCGGATTGAAGGTGGGTGCTGTGCGGACACACAGCACCCGGCTCTGATCCTGGACGGAGGGCCCTCCACCCACCCGCCATGATTGGCTCGCCGGAGCCAAGCATAGCGAGCTGGGGGACCTCGCTGCCGCGGCTCGCCCTGGCCCTAGAAGTGGTGGATTGCCACTTCTGGGACCAGGGCGAGCTTGCCAAAGGCCTACCCTAGCCTACCCCGCTGGGAGCGCAGAAAAACCCCTCCTTACCTCGTCAGCGTGGTCGTCTTTCTGAGGGTCTTCGCCCAGGATGCAACGCGCCTGCTCAGAACGCTCCTGAGGGCAAGGGCTGCCAGTAGCAGCCCCAGCCACTCAGGAGCCACGCAGGACGCAGGCGCACTGCATCCTGGGCGAAGACCCTCAGAAAAACGACCACGCTGATGAGGTAAGGAGGAGATCGTCCGCGCTCCCAGCGGGGTGGGCTAGGGTGGGCTTTTGGCAAGTTCGCCCTGGTCCCAGAAGCGGCGATCTGCTGCTTCTGGGGCCAGGGCGAGGTGATAGGTAGGAGCCCCTGGCTCACCATGCTTGGCTCCAGCGAGCCAATCATGGCAGGCGGGGGGAGGGCCCCCATTAGTTACACTTGCGCCGTGCGGACACATCCTAAATGGATGCGTTTTCACGGCGCAAAACCACTTGAAATGTGGTGTGTAACTAACACCCTTTAGTCACACATTAAGCATGGATAGGTGCGGACGCACCTACCGGAAGTGTGCTTAATTGCCCCCTCTAATGCGGACGTGGCTGCGCCAAAGCGGTTTTGCCGCCGAAATCTGTATTAGAAAGGGACGCGCAATGCGGACACGTGTGGCTGGAAGTGTGCCAAATAGGCACATAAATGCGGACGCGCGTTTCCCAATCCGTGCTTAATGTGTGTTAAAGGGCCTGTGCGGAAGCACCCAATGTGTTTCCACTGGAGGTGTAGCACCCATTAGCAAAGGGTGCTGACCCCCCTGCTGTGGAATCATCTTTGCACTCATGTGGGGAATCCGGATTGACCCCCAAGGGGTTGGTCCATCACCCCAAGTGTCTCTGGGGACGGGGGGGGGGGGCAATTTCCGAAGTCCCAGCTTCGGAGTCATTTTGGAGTCATTTTGAAATAATTTTGAAATGACTCCGAAGTCCCTCTGAAGAGATCGCCAAGGACTTCGGAGAGGCTCTGGAGCTGTCAGTGTGGTCCGTGCGTTATTAGCACAGACCGCATGGACTCCCCTCCGAAGTCTCTCCAAAGAGATCGGCAGAGACTTCAAAGCCGCTCCGGAGTCCCTTCGGAGTGCCTCCGAAGTCTGCGCTGATCTCTTTGGTGAGACCAGCGGCAAGAGTCCGAAGTCTCTGCCAATCGCTCCGAAGGGACTGTGGAGCGGCTTCAAAGTCTCTGCCGATCTCTTCAGAGGGACTTTTCAGTGATGGCCCCTAGGCTATGGAATAGTCTTCCCCTTGAGGTGCATCTATCACCTTCACTGTACACATTTAGGAAGGCTGTGAGGATGTACCTCTTTGCCCTGGCCTTTGGTTAAATGGCGATACACTTTTCCCTTCCCACTTGCAGTTGCTACTGTTTTAATACCTTGGGCTAGTCACAGCTCTCTTCTGCCCCACAGGGTGTTCTGTTGTGGGGAGAAGAATAGAAAGCTTTGTCAGCTGCTTTGACGCCTCTTAAATGGGTGGGAAAAGCCAACTCTTCTTCAAGTCCTTTTTTCTTTCACAAATTTACTTTACTGTTTTCTTGCTGTTGGCTATTAATTTCTGCTCCTTTTTATTTTACATTTGTTGATTTTTTTTCATGAACAGCTTTCCATTGTTCTTTATTTTGCTCCTGATATTGGAAAGTATTGTATAATCATTTATATTGTTTCAGATAATTACTCTGCTTTTGATTTTACTACATTATTAAGCGTGCACATTTTATTTCTCTTTCTTTGAAAATTCTTTGTTGAACGCAAGTATCGAAAATAAATATTAAAGATAAAAGAATACTACTAAACAATAAAAGAAGTAAACAGTAAGATGTGCAAGGAGACTAAACCATAAGATAGAGATTTAAGACAGTTTGCAAGCTTAAAGAGATTCCACATTTTTAAGTGCAATTGATGGGAGTGACATAACATCAGGGGCCGGTTAAGGTTCTCTGAGAAGTGCATTGTGTAACTAGATAACTGCTGGTAATCACGACTACCAGGTATGAAGGCAAGCAATGACTCCAACCATCAAGGGCATTAAGATCAAAGCACCGAGAGAAAATATAGATAAACTAGGGTATGCGAAAATAGAATTTGCAGGACAGAAAAAGACTGAAAGGATTGTAATTGAATAAGAGTTTCACTTGATACACAGTTACTTGTTCAGGACATGAACGTAAATGTAGAATATATTCCCTGTTGAAAACATAATGGGAGGCAGCACCCCTCCTAATATGCTGCATCCTTGCAGGATAGAGCATAGATTGGATTAGGATGCCCATATGGTTTCCTGGTCAGAAGCTTTTTGGGATTTCCTGGAGTGTTTTTCCACTGTCACTAGAAGTACCTATTAAGTACCCATTAATGGGTACTTAATGGGTCCTTTTAGTGACAGTGGGAAAACACTCTTGGAATGTTCCTGGTGTCCTCAGCAGCATGGCCTCGATATTGGTGACCTCTGCTAGTTCGACAACAATGTTTGTCACATAGTCAGACCAGTGGATGTTTAGGATTGTAGGCCAACAATTAAAAACACATTATTTACCAAGACTACTTTTGTTCTGTTGTCCAAGTAAATGTGCTTTTAATTTTTTTAATATGAAGCAAACACTCTTTGGTTCATGGTGTGCAGTGCACTTTTTAAGTTTTGCAATTTTTTTTTTTGCTATACTTCTTGATTTAGTAAAAAGATGAGTTTATGAATAAATTAAAAGACTTACAAGTCTTTTAAATGTTCAATGAAAAGTAATATTATAATTATGGTAAAGAATACACTTTGTACATATGTGCCTTAAGGGATATTTGGCTCTCCAACATAACAAAATACGTTTAGATTTTTATTTTTATTTTAAAAAAGAGATGATGGGCATGACAGTCAGGATTCCTTTGTCTGCCAAAAGCTTGGCATTTGGTAAGACTTTTTTTTTTTTTAAAAAACTGTTTTTGGTTAGTTCATGAAAATGAGGATGTATTTCATATTACACTGCATCAGCAGCTTGGATGTGCGGCATATGAGTTGAACACTGTGGGTGTCAAGATTTATTTAATGGCCTTTTTAGAAAATACATTACTTTGCTTGGACATGTTTCTCTTTGTGTGTGTGCTATCTCCTTAAAAATAATCCAGTTGTCACGGAGCAGCAGTGCTCGTTGGGTTTCAAGAATATAGGCAATGCTGGGCTTTAATGGAGAAAATGAGGCAGGAGATATGTTATTGTATTAAATTTAAATGAAGGTAAATAATAGATTCCTGGATACCTTTATTTAGCACTAAAGAAGAAGAAGCGTTAACATATTTATGGCAAATTACTGCCCCTTCAGATGCCACTGGAGAGCCCTTGGAGGCAGTGGTCAGGGACTCAAAGCTGTAGATGAAAGTTCCCAGCTTTCAGAGTTTCTGGCCTAGCTGGTTTTGCAGTGGACCTACTTCCAGCAGGACTTCCTGGAGTGCTGCTGAAAAGGGTCCCCTGTGGTGTACTGGACCATGAGGTTGTGTCATCCACATGCCTCCATGGTCCTTTATAGTGGTGTTGGGCTGGTTGTAGTTCTCTTTAGAGAGGCCTACAACTATACCGAATTAGGCCACCATGCTTTATCCAATGCAGACAAAGGGTGTTTTTCCACCGCGCTCCTTTAATTTGGATCTAAGAAGATCCGGATCTAAGGAATGGGGACATTCCTTAATCTGGATCTAGTAGATCCAGATTAAGGGAAGTACCCAATGTGTTTCCATGAGTGATCTAGCACCCATTAGCAATGGGTGCTAGCCTCCCTGCTATGGAAACATCAGAGCGCCCATTTGGAAATCCGGATCTACCCATTTCTAAGTCACTTCGAAGTCATTTCGAAGTCACTTTGAAGTCTGTGCAAAATAGCTTCATTTGAAGTCTGTGCTGATCTTCGGAGTGATCTTCAGAGTGAACTTCGAAGTGACTTTGGAGTCACTTCGGAGTTACTTCGAAGTTCACTCTGAAGATTAGCACAGACTTCAAAGACGCTCCAGAGCTATTTTGCACAGACTTCGAGGTGACTTCGAAGTGACTTCGAAGTGACTTCGAAGTGACTTTGAAGCTTAGGTTTTGGGGTTCCCCCCCCCATGGGTGCCCCCTCCCCCTAGCCTCCTCTAGACCCCAATGCCACAGAAGCGTGGAAACAGTTTCTCTTTAATCCGGATTTTCTGGCTCAAGACCCCATTGTAGTCCCCATTAATGGGGTCTACAGAAAATCCGGATTAAAGGCCAAAAAGTACCCATACGATCCGGATTTCCTGAGGTGCGATGGAAACAAATGTGCCTCTAATGGGAGCCATGGGGAAATGGGGTCATCTGCCTCTCACCCAAATGGGTCCTTAATGGGTGCTAAAATGGGTACTAAGTGACCGTGGAAAAGGGGGTAGTCTAGTTTGCTGCCTGTTATTCCTCATTCTGGAATAAGGGGCAGCATGGAAAGAATTATAGCCTCATAGTAGCATAAAAGCTACATGCCTGCTAAGCTTTCTTTGTTCCATTTCCGTAGCATTAAGTACATGGGAAAGACAAAGCTCCCTTCAGTACTTATGCTTAATCTATATTAAGTGTCCATGTAATACACATTCAGGGCATCCATTTCTGCCTGTAAATGTGGATCAAGAAGGCTCTGCTTCTCATTGCCTGTGTCTGTGTCAGGTGAAGTCTGATCCAGATTAGTGAGGTCCTTAATTCAAATCTCAGCTAGTACCATTTAATCAGTGCTAACAGAAGAAGAGTTGGCTTTTCTACCATGCTTTTCTCACCCATTCAAGGGAACTCAAAGCAGCTGACAAAGCTTCCGTGTTCTTCTCCCTACAACAGAAAACCCTGTGAGATAGGTGGGGCTGTGAGAGCTCAGAAGAGAGCTGTGACTAGCCCAAGGTCACCCAGCTGGCTTCATAGAGGAGTGTGGAATCAAACCCAGTATTCCCAGATAAGAGTCCGGCTCCCTAACCACTAGACCAAACTGGCTCACAGAAGGACTAGTGCCCTTGATCCAGAGCACAGGAGGCATGCAGAAGGCATGCCTCAATATCTTGGGACCACAGAGATGTGCCTTTCAGTAGTGCACCATAATGCGCCATTGAAAAGCACCCCCACACACAAACCCCAAAGTTAGTAACCTTTGTTCCTAGCTCTCAGGGGTGTGGAGGTGTGGCTTCAAAACTCACATGAGCTCTGAAGCCCTGCTGTGTGGATGATCCAGATCATGCCACCCTGCCATCCGAATCAGTGGGCCAGGCTAATCTGGATCCACTGATTCAGATCAGGAGGGGTAAATGCAAAAAGGGCCAAGGAATAATCTGATAACATGGAACACAGGATGAAGATGAAATTATTGGACCAATTTGTTAGGTCCTGTTTGCTGTGACTTAGATTAATTAGCATTTCCTAAGACCACCCCTCCCCTCCTGTAACAAATACACTTATCTGCATTGTACATCTGTAAATTGTAGAACCACCACTGGCCAAGGCAGGACATGACTGGTTTCATCATTATGGCGACTCGTCAGGTATCCGTAGTGTGGGTTCTTATCTTTTAAGGACTGTATATTGTTAAGTTGTCCAGTGTCTGCAATATAATTTTAACTATTAGATTTAGTGCTGCTAGGAATTTTAGCATACAGCCACCATATAAGTAATTCATGAGTAAGCATTTAGCTTTACAATATTCCTTTATTGTGTGATTTGAAAGGGCATTGCCTGTGGCTTTTCTTATATACGTTATATGACAAATCTAAAAACTAGGTTCGTTGTTTTAGTATACACCAAGCAGAATCTTCCTAGCAGATTGCTGTGTTCCTGAATCTTCTAAGCAGTTACCTTCAAAGTGATATAAACAGGTTGCTTCTCTGTTTGTTTTCCAAATGTTATTATCACATTCGTGTTACATTTTCTCTTGCGTTTCTAAATGCCACTGCAAATTTCCCGTAAAAGTAAAACATACAATACCCTTTTTTTCTGTACAAAATTGTTACAGTCTCAACCCAAATTTTTCAGTATCCATTTGAAAAACTTAAAATATTTCACAAGAGCAGCCACAAGACTTAAACAGCTCACAAAGTACACTAATCAACATGTCATATATTATTAAATTTTATAGCATCACCTATGGAATGCTTCAGGATGCCATGGGGGAAAAAAATCTAGATTGTAGCTTTTATTTGAAAGAACAAAATTACCACAATAGGTAAGCATTACAATTAGGAATACTGTTTACCAGCTATGAGGCATTTTGTCTAAGGACATACGGAGAACACATTTTGAATGCTATTCTGACTTGGAGCAAAACTCAGAATCTAATAGGCTTTGCTTTGGGTAAGCTTGGAGCTATATATTGGGTAAATGGGTTTCAAAAGTCTTTTTGTGTATGTCTGAGAATTGTGAGCTCATTCTCGCTGAGGGAATTTTAAAAGTTCGACTATAATCATAGCCATAGTGGGTTATAACTTATATTTAATAATTTCCTAATGCTTGCTTTTTGTGAACAATACTGGGCTAGATTGATTTAATTCCAAATCACATTATTCACTTCATCAGCTAAAATACCTTTAAAAATGTTGGTGTTATGATTTAGGAGTGATATTACTCTTTAATTATACATGATGGCAATCCTTGCCTAGATTAGAAATATAAGTTCTGAGTCTGAAATGCAACTTTGGCAATGAATCCATGTAAGACGGGAATTCTACAAATTACATAGATGTAGAATATCAATTTATTTCATATTTTTGTAAAAGGAACTTCTAAAGAAACAAATTCCTAGTGCTTTATTGACTTTTTATTTATTGATATACTGTTAACTTCAGTAAATGAGGGTATCATATTTAAACAACCCTTATGATCCAAAAAAATTGTGCCCCAATATATTGTTTTATTTCCATCTCTGTGTTTATGATGTGTAGTTCTGTATCATGTTTCAGACAAATGGTAGACCCCTTGAATGTTTTATTTCTGTGTTTAAGAAAAAATAATAGCATTATTCTCTTTTTAAAATTTATTAAGAACAGTAAGTACAAATACCGAATAAGAAACATACAAATTAGATGATATCTATAGGCATTATTCTCCTCTTGTGCTAATTATTTATCCATTGCTGCTTCTACCTTCTTTAAAGAATGTTCTAAATGTCAGGTTTTGGTTGACATAATCAAGGAGAAGCTGAAGAAACAATGGCATTCTATCCTAAAGCTTCCAAATTACAGAACTACTTTTGCCTAAATATCTAGACATTTGTGAGTAGCTGGTGACACTTGGCTTTAATAACTATGTTTCTCAAGCAATTGAAAGGAGACTTTGTAGCTATGTTTCACATAAAATTTTGGTCCATTAATTGTACAGGCCTAATATATTTTCTTAATGAGACAGAACAGCAGAAGATTCTCCCTGTAAAGTTGTATTATATTGAAGGTTAGTCTGATTGTTTTTACACTTGAAAAACCTTGGAAGTTTCTTTATCCAGAAGACTTGGGAAAAGGGTTTTATGTATCTTACAATTTGTTACCTTCTCAGTTTCATCAAGCAGTAGCCATTCCATAGTGCATTACCTGTCTTGGAAGGATAAGAAGCCTGCACCTACCTTATCAAAAGGACCCTGTGACATCCATGAATCCTAAAGGGTGCCTGCAATTCTTCATTCTTAAGCTGAGAATAAATACTGCCCACGATCTTGCATTACACATCCTGCAAATTCCATCAGGCAGGCTGAGAATAAGAGTGGGTGAACACATTCCTGGTGTACACGCAGCCCATCACATTGTAGACATTAAAAGTTCTGAGCCTGTTGGGAATTGTTGATGGATTGACAATGTCCTTTAAAAATATAATCCAATTTATGTATTAGGAGCTGTGTTTTAAATTGTGCGTACGTGTGTTAAAATCAAGGCATATCTAAAATAGTGGAAATCTTTGCAGCAAGCATTGAAATAAGAAATCATTGCTTCTGTTGGAAATACTGTTCTATCATTCAGGCCTTCTAAAGCTTGTCAGGGCTTCTCTTAGTGCTGTTCCCCATAAATTATGGTACTATTATGTAACTTGTAGGTGAGAAGTCAAACTTTCACTTCTTGGCAGTCAGGATTTAAGAAGCAGTGGCACATATTTTGTACATTTATTACTAAGGTAGAAAATACTGAATATTTCAAATGGAGAGGTTTTAAAAATGCTATTCCATAATTATGCTTGCCTGTGATGATTAAAATACACTTCAGAATAGCATCTTGTAAAATTAATGAGGCAGGTTCAGGGTGGAATTGAGTATTAAAAAGAATCATTTATGTGTTTGTGTGTATGTGTGTGTGTGTTTGAATCCAGGCTGTCTGAAAGCTAACAAAGGCTTCTCATCAAAGACAACAGCTGAGTTCTCAACTGGAAGGAAGATAAACTCTCAGTTTCAGCTGGTTTTAGTTACCCTCTTGTGGTGGAATGGGCACTTAAGCTTTCTAGATCATTGGGTATAAATGTGGTCCTTCTACTACACCTCTTCCATTTATTGAAAAGTATATCTGAGGGGGCTGAAGGGATTCCTGAGTCATTAGTGGGTCAGCAAAATACAATGCATTTTGCCTGCCTTCTCTGCTCTCCCCTCCCCCCTCAACAAGTGAGCTCTAGTGATCAATGAGGCATCATATGCACACAACTGATTCAGAGATGTTTTTGGTTGAATTTTAAAAGCTGTTCTGATTTAGTCTCTGCTTTTAGGACAACAGTAGACTGAAAGGCCTGAAGGCAAGGAGCCTTTTGCCTGCACAAAGGTGCTTCTCACCTTCCTCGTTATTCCCCCACATTATATCTTGTACTGGATGCAGCACAAAAGTTCCTCTATAAAGGGTATGGGTTGCCGTTGGGAGAGTCAGGCTTAAGATAAGCCCTGGTGTATGTCAACGAAAGGGTTAAACAGACTGTGTAATTACAAACAGGAATTTGGACCACCAAAGAAGAACAACGTAGCTCCATTTTATTGAACAAGAAATCGAGCACAATTACCATGGTCCCAATACAATAAACCTGCCACATGGCTCCGTCCCGGTCAGTCTGCCACAAGACTCCAGCCTCAGCAGGGGACCATTAATGAACAATGATGGCTCACAGCCTATATATTTGACATGGCCATTTAAGAAGAATGTCATGTCCCTCTGAACTTCAAATGCAATTGCGTTTTGTGCTTTTTTCTGATCAGCCCAAGCCAAGGCTTTGCTGATGGAGGGGTCACAGTATCACAGAACTGGGAGAGAGGGGAGCCCTCGTTCAAATCTTAAAGGTCACCTCATTCTGATCAGTAAAACTGGAACTGAATGTGTTAATGTATTGCTTAGAGATACCTCTTTGCTATCTCGTTTGCAGCAGTTTTGGGGCTGTTATGTCGTGTTCCAGGTTTGTTCTTCTGAGAACATAAGCTTTCTGCATACGTCACCCTTGACTCAGCCAAGAGCAAAGACTTCTGAAGATGGATATCACAGCTATATCTGAAAGCTTAGGTTCTCAGAAGAAGAAACCTGGAACATGGCATAACAGCCCCAAAACGGCTACAAATAAGATTGAACCCAGCCGTGAAAGCCTACATGCATCCACCTCTTTGCTGTTTTCAGTAAAACCAAAATGTACTGTGATATAATCCCCTTACAGTTGTTCCCTGAAGTATGGTGTTTGGCCGAATAGCTGGCCGATGAAATTAGCACTGCTTACACACGTTAACAGCAGTGCCCAGGTCTCCAACATCTACACTTCAGGCCTTTGCCCCAGAGAGTGCTTGGCAAGATGCCATTTATTGCCCCATTTTATCATGATGGGCTGCCTTATATAGGAAAAGGATCGCCTTGGCCATATTGCTCTCAGGTCCTGCATGAGGCTTCTTCCCTTTGTTTGTAGAACTCGGTACAAGTTGCCAAGTTACAGTGGGCGAGATAGCAGGTTCCAGAACTGGTAATATTTTGGTTTTTTGTTTTTGTTTTTTAAATCAGCTAAGGAGGGGTAGAGTCAGGCATTTGTTAGCCTTGTGCTAGATATTTTAAATTCTGTCACATCGTGGTCTGAGTCTCTAACTGGCCCATAAGCTAGATATGTTAGAATTTTATAAGTATTCATATCATATAAGTTGCCATAATCACTGCAATTATCTATCTGTCATCTGTCTCTTTATCTGTCCAAACTGCCCTATCCCCAAAAGTCAATTAAAATGAACTGACTAAAAGAGCAGGCGTGTCTGAAAGTTGAGAAGAAGCTATATCGTCAGCCAAAGGCATGAGTGTGTCCCAGTTTATGTGTTGGGCCAGTAACCCATTGAGGCAGCCTCACGATCATTATGAGGTACTGAGGGTTGCTTCAGTGTAGATGTTGAGGTTCTTCAACACCATAGTGGTGGAGGCTTCCATCACCATGTCCTAGATTATGTCAGATAGTGAGGCTGCTGGAAATGGCGTCCATCACCATGGGTGTTTTTCCACTGTCAAAAGTACCCATTTTTGCACACATTAAGGACCCATTTGGGTGTGAGCTGGATGACCCCATTTCCACTGCAGCACCCATTTGGGACCCAATTGTTTCCACTGCCATTGGGGAAATCCGGATCTAATGGGTACATTTTGGCCTTTAATCCGGATTTTCTGTAGACCCCATTAAAGGGGTCTACAATGGGGTCTTCTCCCAGAAAATCCAGATTAAAGGGAGCCTGTTTCCACGGGAAACAGGCAATGGGGTCCAGAGGAGGCTAGGGGGAGGGGATGCACCTTTGGGTCCCCCTCCAACATTGGCTTCGAAGTCACTTCGAAGTTGACTTCACATTCACTTTGAAGTGACTTTGAAGTCAGCTTCGAAGCTGCTTTGAAGACTGCCCCCCCCCGCCCCCCAAAACACCTGGGGTAATGGACCGACCCCTTGTGGGTTGATCTGGATTCCCCAGATGGGTGCAAAGCTGTTTCCACAGCAGGGGTGTTAGCACCCATTCCTAATGGGTGCTACACCTCCTGTGGAAACACATTGGGTGCTTCCCTTAATCCGGATCTACTAGATCCTGATTAAGAAATGTACCCATTCCTTAGATCCGGATCTTCTTAGATCCAGATCTAAGGGCTGCAGTGGAAAAATACCCCATGTCCTAGATTATCTCAGATAGTGAGGCTGCTGGAAATAGGTGTGGGGTTCACCAGTAACATCCTTATTCTGTTTCTCTCACCCAACATCAAAAACAGCCCCTCAAATTCAGTTTGCCTACCTGGGAAGAGGGCAGGAGGACATGTGAACAACAAGGACATCCCTCACCATCGAATTGGAACAGTGCCATACAAAGTAACCCAGGGGACAAAGCTGGGTGGATTGTGGTCTGGCCAGCTCAACCATCCCATCCTCAGTGATTCACACCAGATCTGTCCCTCCATCCAGAACTGATCCACAGATGATTGATGTTTTATTCTGGACTTATCTGGCATTCAAAAGCAGTCAGTTGACAGGCTTTCCCAACTTCTGTTCATTGGAAGGTAGACAGAAGTGATACTTCTAACACTCCTCCTAATCTAACTCTTCTTTTTCCTAGCACCATATTTTAACCTGTTCCCTGTGACAATTTCCTCTTTCCTTTCTTACCTCGACATATTTTCCCCTCCCTCTGATGCAGAACACAGTGTAAGTATGTACTGTGCATTGTTAGTGAAGGAGTGACTGGAACTTATTGATATTTTATTCTGATTTTATTTCATCTTCTTCTTGTCATTTGTCCCTAACTGAGGACAAATGTTTCATTTGTAGCTTTTGAAAAGGCAGAAGTGGCTTTTATTTTCAGCTGTACGTCTGCTGTTAGTAATTCTAAGAAATGCATTGGTAACTTTTAGGAGATATTGTGGTTGCAATGATTATGATTCAAATGATTAAATGTTTTGAGTATTACAGTAATAACATGAACGAAGATCATAGAGTTGCTGTTACGATTGCCAAATTATTCTACATAAAAAGACTTCATTATGTTGAAGTACTAAGCAAGCTAGGAGAATAGGTCTATTTCATTGATATGATTCTAACATTTAGTATAATTTCCAAGTAGACCCAATGAGATCAGATGCTGTCTGCAAGGTTTTATATTGTTTTATTGATTTACTGATGTTTTTTATTGAGTGGAGTAACCCACTCTGAGACCTTTGGGTGAAGAGGAAGATATACATGCTCGAAAATAAATGAACAAGCAACTTTAATTTCCATACTTTCTCTTAATAATAACAAAAACAATTTTTCTTCAGACTTGGCACTGTTTAAGTAAATGACCAGGAATATTAAGAGAATTTCCCTTGAGAATTTCATTGCATATACTGTTTTCTCAGCAAGCTGCTACCTATATGTATCTGTGGTCTAATAATCCTAGTAAATTTCTACAGCTATATACAGTTCATTTTAAAGCAGGGCTGTGTGTACTGTCTGACACATTTTCATCAGCCTTTCTATGCTCCTTGAAATTTGTATAGAATGACTATTTTTCCTTACGTCATTGCAACATTCAAGGAAGTTGTCCTAAATTTGTTCATTTTAAGTTAATAGACTTTGCCATCTCCCTCCCTTCCCCGACCCTCCAAAAGAGGCATTTTTCAGGAGCAATGTAAAATCATTCCATCCTTTTGTTCCTTTTGGGTTGTGATCACACCTTCACTGAAAACTTTCTTCAGCCTGTCTTCTGATCACAACGCTCACACCATTTAATGTCTATCCATTTTGTTTGTGGACTTTCCACCCTTCACTTGGACTAGAGTGGAAAATCCACATATAAAATGGATAGAAATGAAAAGGCATGAGTGTTGTGATCAGGAGATGGGCTGAAGAAGGTTTAAAGTGAAAGTGTGATCACGGCCCTGGATAATTACGTGTGAAATGGAATGACACTAATCTTTAACTCTTGCTAACAGCGTTGAAGAAGGAGGAGTTGTGTTGCCTCATCTTGACTAACAGAACCTTCCTTGAAACATACTGGGTTTTTGTTCAGTACCAGCCTCTCTTGCCCAGAGAAATGAAAAAGTTTTGGTTTAAACGATTTGTGATTTTTCTTTGTGTGTTTTATTTTTCTTTCAGTTGATGGCTGCATTCACAGAGCAGCCGGCCCCTGCCTAGTTGCTGAATGTCGCAACCTAAGTGGCTGTGGAACTGGGCAAGCAAAAATCACTTGTGGCTATGACCTTCCTGCAAAATGTGAGTAGGATACATCTTGCACAATTTTTAAAAGAGTAAGCTTCCGATCTTACATTTATTTCCCAGACTGTACCAAATCAACAATGAAGTTAAATTTTTGTTACATTCTTTTTCCTCTTCAAAATAGAGACGTTTGTAAAAGCTGTGCTTCTGTACACAAAGTACGCATGATAACATTTGGAATAATTCAGTTGGCTGTAGATTGTTTTACATGTTATTGCACACATGTATGCTAAACCTCTCCCACTGCTAACAGCATTACCAGAATGACTCACGCAGAGGATGAGTTTTGCAAATGATGCAGATTCCTAGATGTTGAATGGGTTTTTTGAGCCTGGGGGATCAGAATGATGCACTTTGTATTCTTAGGGTGCACAGTGATGTTCTTAGGGTGCCTCCAGACATGCCACTTGCTGCCACAGGACATTGCAGCAGCTTCTAGTCAGCAGGGGCGATGGAGCATTTGGAGTTAACTTTGCATTAAAAAGATGCTGATCAATCAGCATCTTTTTAATGTATGCGGTGTGGTGGAATACTGCAGGTGACCGAAGCAGTGAGGTCTAGAGGCACCCTCAGATGCTCTGCGTAAGCTTATTCCAGCAATTGTCAGGCCTCCTCTTGTCAGTCCCCCTTCCTCCAACAACGAAGGAGCAGTTGCAGCGCCCAGCCAAGCTGCCCAGCCAGGCACAATGAAGAATTTCTGGCTCAAGTGAGAATGTTGAGTTTATAGCTCAAACTGAGAGCAGCTGAGAATCAGAGAAAGAAGCCAGGCGACACCTTGCCTCACAGGTGTGGAGATACAGGTGTTGCTCATAGCTGTGTAAATCAGAAAGATTACGCCACCTACAATGAAAGAGGCGTGACCCTGCTTCCCCTATTTAAAGCCTCACATTTGGGTTGCAGACAAAGACCGTAAATCTGTGGGTCTTAGAATCTGTGACCTTGCTTTGTGATTAACAACTGACCCTTCTGCCTCTCTGATATATTTGACCCTGGAATTTTTTGACAACACATTAACTCTTAAGCCCCCAAGAAACTGTACCTTGGTACATTCTCTTGCTACTACTAAGCCTGTGCATATATTTGTGTGTGTGTTTGCTTCTGGACATTGCCAGGCAGACACAGGACAGCAATGACCTCTATCATGGGCAAGTGTTTTACTGGGAGATACACAATGGGAATTTCAAGAATCTGACTTTAACAGGGGTAAAAAGTTCTCTCGAAATCAACTCGTCAAAATTGCCATTATATGTAAATAATAAAAAAAAGGTCATTTCATTGGCCTTTTTGCATACGTATTTAACCATACATGGAAAATAAAACAAAGTGGCAACAGCATTCACACCGAACGTGAGCCAATGCATCTGAAGGTCAGAGAATATGTGAAACTGTAGCTTCGGAAATCAGTGGAGTGTTGATTTATAGAAGGATCCACAAGGCTCCTTTTCTTTAACGCTTCACATTGTTCACAAAAGCAAATTAAATCATTGTTGAGAAGTGGCCATCCATCCTCTTCCAGAAAACCTCCAAAACTCTATAGGTAGATTGTTTCACTGTTGTACAGCTCTTGCTGTTTAGAATATTTGCCTTGGATTCTGTTGAAGCCTAGAAAGCTGGAACTTGTACTCATTATTTCTGGTTATTGTATCTGTGGCTCCTAAGAACAGTTCCTGATCATCTTCCCTTATGGTATCTTTTTATGTACCCAATTGCTGATATCATATATTCCCTCAGTCTTTTCCCTTCCAGACTGAACATCGCTGGTTTCCTCAGCCTCTCCTCACAGGTCATGTTCTCAAGTCCCAGAATCATCTTCGTTCCTGTTCTCTGAAACAGTTACAATCTGTCAATGTCATTCTGGAAGTGTGATGCTCAGAATTGCTCACAGAATTCCAGGACAATGTGCAGTATAATTCAGAAGTGTGTGCGGGGGGGGGGGGGGAGGGGGAGAGAGAGAGAAAAAAACCCTCTATGTGTAAGGACTTGCATATTTCTGTGCTTTCATTGTCATTTATTCCACAATTTGTTTATATTGACATCTGATCTGTAAAATTTAGGTATTGGTGCACACAATTGTCTAAAGCAAAAAATTCACAGAAATATCCACAGAGATAACAAGCCCTTCAGGTGTTTTTCTCCTTTAGCCAAAGTGGACAAGTTGTTTTTCTGAGCAGTTTCAAAACTTTTGAATAGTTTGCAGCTAGAATCAGCTTTTATTTTGCAGAGCTGTGCAGGTGAAGACTTCTCACAATTGCCGTTTCCTTTTCACATTACAGCATGCTTCCTATTATCTTCTTTCATCATGCTATAACCGGGCATCATCAACTGATGTCTTGAAAGTGCATTGGAACCCTTGTGAGCATTCAGCAGTGCCCTTTGTCATAAGTGCCTTAAGATCTGGAGGGGAGGCCCTCCTGGTTGTCCCACCACCATCAGTAGCAAAAGGGGTGGGCACCTGGGAGAGGGCCTTCTCAGTGATGGCCCCTAGGCTATGGAATAGTCTCCCCCTTGAGGTGCGTCTATCACCTTCATTGTACACGTTTATGAAGGCAGTGAAGACACACCTCTTTGCCCTGGCTTTTCTCTTCCCACTGGCAGATGCTGTTATTGTTTTAACAGTGTTTGTTTTTAAATGTTGTTACCTGCCCGGAGCCCTCCAGGTATAGGACAGGGTGAAAATGTAAATAAATAAATAAACAAGTTCGTGAAGTCACCGAACCCTTCCAGAAAAGTTACATAGCTGTGAAGGAGAAAGACTGAAGAATTTTCAATACTTCTGGAGTTCCATTCTTTTAAATGCTGTCCTAGTTCCTATCAAATAATTGACCCGCACAGAGTCAAACATCCATTTCAATAGATTTGGAGCTGACTTTTTGCACAATTGTATTGGAGCTTCAAATAATTTCCTGCTTTTTTTGCTGAGAGATAAGAATCCTATGAGAAGCAACCTGGGGAAAGGACACTCATTCCTTGCCCTCAGAATGAGTGCGTATGGATGGAAGAGTTTAACAGTCTCTCCTGTCCTGAAATATCAGATCCAAATTCCAAGAATTCTGTCCTTTTGGTGGCTACAGTGTGAGCAGGCCTAGAGATGAGTGCCTCCCTCCCTCACACATACTGTTTCATTCTGTTACTTTTCCTGTAGGGAACTGTCGTCTGTTTTAGCTAGAAGAAGATGAGAAGCAGCTGGACCCACAAAAAACCACTTCAGTTGCAAATCTGACAAATGATTAAATATGGAGATTATTGTCAGGTATTTGTAGGTGTCTGAGACTTGTGTGTGTGTGTAAGGCCTCACTGCCCTTTGTAGATCAGAAGCTCTTTGGCACTCCAGTTGACAGCCATTGCCTCAGAGGCCTTGAGTTAAAGAATATAGCACCAGGACTTGATCCGATTCCACCAAATCAAATGTGACATTCTGTGGTAAAGGAGAAGGTCTATGTATGAGATAAAACAGACTTTTCAGGTTTGTAGTAAAGACTCCGAATGAAGGTTTGTTTAAGCAGGATAATGATACAACCATCCCTTATTCTAGTCAGGATTAGGAAGAAAGACAAAGTCCCACTGTGAATCCCAGAACGTCTGCTACCCTTGTTTTTACAGAACTAAATTTAGAATAGAAAGATGGATGATCAGTCTTTTAGACAAAGAAATTCAGGATACACTCCCCTTTTTGTGCCACATAGTAAAGGATTTATTGTTTTAGATGTGGGGCCTTTCTGCACTTAGCTGATTAGGCTGCTGTGAACTAGGGCTGGTAAAGGTGGACCATTTGCACTTTTCATGAGGAAAGCTTCACCAAAGCGTCCATTACTGACCAGAAGTGCAAATGGTCTTCCCGTTTACCAGCCTGCACTATGTCCAAAGCTGGAAGTTCCACCTCCTCACTGTGGTGACTGGCCGTGCTTGGAGGCTGTTGCAGAGGGACATGTTCGAGCAGAGGGATGTGTTGTGGCCAATCATGTCATCACCCGTGATCAAGCACCCCTCTCATGACTAAGTGACCGGACACCACTCCCGGGGATCGGTGGTCCAGTCACATCAGAGGGCAGCAATTGATCATGGCTGCCAACATGGCCACGCCTGCATAGATCCTGCCTTCCCCGCCCAGTGACAGCTGCAGTTACAGCAGAAAGAAGAGGGAATGGTTGCACCGCTGGATGCTTCAGGTAAGTTTCTGGTCAATGTTGGTAAAGGTGTGGAGCATGATTTAGTGCTCCATGCCTAAACAACTGTTAGTGAACTTCTGGGGAGGCAGGGCACGCTCGGAGGCTGTAACACGTGTGAAAGTTCACTAATTGTTGACTACCAGCCTAAGTGCGAATAGGCCTCTGGTTGGATTCACAGGGATAAGTACAGATGGTGTCACCAAGCCACTTTCCTTGAGCCAAATCTTCAAAAGGTCTCAATTCCACTTTCTTCCTGTTTTACTTATTTCTTGCATTTGTTTCCCACTCTATACCAAATGGTCCCAGGAAAAGTTTTATAACTTCAAGCTCTGCTGCTTGAAGGAGAACTAAGAAATTAATATATAGCAGTTAGTCATCTTTACTTCTCATGTGTGATTATTAAATGACTGTTCTCTGGGCGCTTCTAAGGCCATCTGCTGGGACTCGAGCAGGTTTGTCCTTGTCTCTGCTTGAGATGCCCATGAGCATTTGGTGGGCCACTGTGTGCGACAGGATACTGGACTAGATGGGCTGTGGCCTGATCCAGCAAGGCTTCTCTTATGTTCTTATGTTATTATCTGTGTCTTCTTTGGCAGTAGTTTTTCCTCAGTAGTAGTTTTTTCTGTTGAGTTAATGTGCCTATCTTTCCTTGTTGGTCTTCTTCACTGGTTTTCCTTGGAAGTTGTTCTTTGTTGGTTTGAAGTGCTAATCATTTTTAGTCTTGTGGTATTGGACAACTTCCTCTCTGCTTATGCTCAGGCAAAAATTGTACATCTAAGGGGGGAGGGGTCTTTAGAGACCATGTAGCTGATCCTCTAGTTTCATGTTTTTCCTGTGTTGTGCTTCAGAAATGGTGTATATTTCTTTGTTGATAAGTAGTTTATCTGAAAGTTGGAGTCAAAGAACATCAGAAGGCCACAGGCAGGTGTCCCAGGTGTTTTGCCAGGTGTCTCAGCTGACATTTGTATTTGATTTCTTGGAACATTAGAAGGCTTTGTTGTATTTTATATTGGTCTGTGCAGGAATGGACGTGGCAGTATTTGAAATTTATTATTTATTTATTTAATAAAATTATGTCCTGCCCTTCACTAAATGGTCCCAGGGTGGGTTACAATAACAATAAAGCATATCAAAAAAAAAATAATAATTAAAAATATCACCCACCCACCCCTTCCCACCCTCTCCCTAACAGGACAGCCCCCTCAGGAAGCTATTTAGATGGCAAAAGCCTGGTTGAAAAGATATGGGGTGTTTTTCCACTGTCTCTAAAAGTACCCATTAATGGGTATGTAATGGCATTTTTGTACCCATTAATGGGTACTTCTAGTGACAGTGGAAAAACACCCATGTTTTCACTAGGTGCCGAAAAGTATGCAGTGTAGGCACCTGGTGAACCTCAAGAGGGAGGCTGTTCCAAAGTCTAGGGGCCACCACAGAGAAGTCCCTCTTGAATGTCCCTATGCCTCATACCTCTGCAAGAGAACGACCTACAAGAAGGCCCTCTCCTTGAGATCTCAGTGTCTATATGGGAGAAATCAGGCGTTGTGGGAACATACTTCGTAATTATTCAGAATCTTGCTAAAAATTTGGTGTCAACTTGAAAATGCAAATCTCATTAATGTGCTAAAAATTATTTATGTCTATAAATTTACATTCCGATCACCTTAATGTAACAATTTGATCAATCTTGAGTGAAAATGTAAATGAGCTCTCCAAGGCAATTCTGGCTGTGATCTAAGTAGTGACACTGGCATTAGCCACAGCGGGAATAATCAGCCTGTTTAATTAGTGTAAACTTTAGAGATTAGAACACTCTCTTTTATTGTCTGTGAATGATGATCTAGCTTTTTTAAAAAGTTAACACCATTAGTTCAGATAACTTAACTGTGCTTGGATGTATGTCGGCTTTCACGGCCAGATTCCATCTCATTTGTAGCAGTTTTGGGGCTGTTACGCAGTGTTCCAAGTTTCTTCTTCTGAGAACCCAAGCTTTCAGATATAGCTGCGATATCCATCTTCAGAGGTCTTTACTCTTGGCCAAGACATCTATAAGAAGATCTATTAAGACACCAGTCACCCTTGGCTCAGCCAAGAGCAAAGACTTCTGAAGATGGATATCGTAGCTATATCTGAAAGCTTAGAAGAAGAAATCTGGAACACAGCAACAGCCCCAAAACTGCTACAAATGAGTTAATTGTGCTTATTTATTTTTATGACATTTATGGAAATATAATTATATTAATATGCTTAAAATAATAATTCTTTATGCAGACAATAATAAAATCATATCAGTTAAAACTGTACAACGGGTAGTAGAACAGCAATGTTTATTTTGCATTTGCATATTAAGAACTTCCGTGCAGCAAAATATGGTAGCTAAATGCCAACCTAAAACAAAGTGGTTGATGAAGTTCCATGCACTCATCTGCTTGCATGGTCAGGGGTACTGTCAAGGTACTGTCTCCATGTTGGAAAGCAGGCAGGATGCCTCTAAAGACCATTTACAGTAAGTGGATAGCAGGTGAAGGTTTTGTCTTCTGCTTCAGAATGACCAGAAATAAATGGCGGACACTTGTGCTGGACTAGATGGGCTGTGGTCTGATCCAGCAGGGCTCCTCTAATGTTATTGGGTCCTAATTTGCAGGAGCAATTTGCTGTTTCACTTGCTGCTATCCAAGATCTGTTTCATGCTAAGTAAGTCAAGGCAATGCAGCAGACCTTTTATTGTCATCCATTAACTGTTAACAGACACAAAGGTCAATTGGTCACTGCCTTTTCCAGTGCAAAAAGTCTTAAAAGATGTCTACAAACTTTTTAAATGGCTGCATTTATTGTGAATGAACAAGAAACAGCAACAACGACGCAGTTAAGCAGAAATTATACAGAACTATCGCAGTACGTACTTTGACCCTCTGAACACAGAGTTTGTGAATGAGAAAATCTGTTTTCATGTGCCTTCAACTTTTTATAAGCAATAAGAGGGTAATAATAGCAACTTTAATAGATTGTAAGAATTTCTTAGATAGCGCTTGTGAATGACAGTGTTTGTCATTGGCCGCATCCATTTATCATAATATATGTATGTTTGGTGTTGTGGAAACATTTTTACTCTGGTGATGGTAGAAGACAATGATTGTTTTTTCACCAGCAGAACTACTTTAGTCTTCTAGAGACACTTTATTTGTAACAATAAAGATTTTATCGCTTCTTTATTGAGAGAAGAGCATAGAGATTGTGTGATTCATGTGCATATTAGACATTTTCATGACAAGCTGAAACATCTTCCTCTTTTTGGTTGTCATTTTGTGCGAAAAAAGACAAGAACGTATTAATACTCTTGAAAGGTGTCATTTCTTCTCGATTTAAAAGACTTAAGAGTTGATGGATACATTTCTGGCAAATTGCCCCATGGAAGACCTTTTCAGTGCTGCATTTTCAAGAGGTTCTTTTCTGGAGAGCAGAGGCTCTTGCAGAGCCACCCAGGTTCTGAATATGCTCCATTCAGTTGAAAAATACAGGTGTTCTGTTGAATATCGACATACTTCTGGATTTAATTGATTAGGAGTCCTTTTCTCCTTCGCTTTGGGGCCAGTTTTAAATTTTTAAGCAATTACTCCAATAAAATATCATCTTAGAAGCATATTTGTATCTACACGAATTGAATAGTGCACATGTTTTAGGTCAGGATATGCTAACATGGACTGTTTCTGCACTAAGCCTTATTCTGGATTATATCCCAGAATAGCGACCTCCCATTCACATGGCTAGTACAGACCTCGGCAGGTCCTAGGTGGAGCTTGCTGTAACCTGCCCCAGTATGCAGACGGCAGGTCATAGAATCATAGAGTTGGAAGGGACCTCTAGGGTCATCAAGTCAATCCCCTGCTCAATGCAGGATTTCCTAAGCCATCCCAGACAGATGTAGGCCCAGCCTCTGCTTGGAGACCTCCAGTGAAGGAGAGCTAACCAAATCCTGTGATCACCCTCACTGTCAGGAAGTTTTTCCTAATATCTAATCTGTACTGACACCCTTGAAGTTTCATCCTGTTGTTTCTAGTCCTCCCATCTTGTGGAAGTGAAAATAGGGACAATCCCTCTGCACTGTGAGAGCGCTTCAGATACTTGAAGACCGTGATCATATCTCCTCTCAATCTTCTGTTCTGTAGGCTAAACATTCCTAGATCCTTCAACCATTCCTCGTAGGACATGCTTTCCAGACCACTAACCATTTTGGTAGCCCTCCTCTGGACTTGCTCTATAATCCAGAATAAGTCCCAATTCAAAAAAAATCATGGTGCACTGAAGATATCTTTTGAAAACAAATCTCTTTCCCAGGCAGCACAAACATGGACGATATGCTGGTATGCAGCTTCTAGAAAAGTGCAATTGCTTATCTTTGTCAACGGTTTCAGTGTAATGTCATCTGTGATTTGAGGCTGGACCTCATAGGTTTATTCTTTGAATGGTTCCAGTGTTCTCACGTTTGCAAAACTCTTGTATCTGTTCCTAGGGGAATACTTGAGATAGTCAAGAGTTGTGAAATACTTGAGACATTGTTAATGATTAGAAGTGGTTAATTGTGGTGTTTCAAGCAAAATCTAGCATGTAATAAGAGGAAATGAGGCATGAAGGTATATTTATGCAGGAGAGAGAATAAGAAGATCTCTATAAAATTGACTATTTAAAATTGTAAAGTAGGGTGCTTCCACATTTGCTGCCGAAAAACAGATCTAAGAAGATTGGTTTTTTGGTGATCCGACCTCCTGAGGATCTGCCCCAAATAGGGACGGATCTGAAGGGCCCTTGCCTGTCTGCACACGTCCAGGGAGGCGAGATCCACAGGGCTGTATTGCCTGGGTGCTGCGCAGGAGCCACAGCACACATGGCCAAAGGCAGCCAGCTCCCACTATGCCGACGCCACCCATAGAGCTGCGGGACTGGAGCTGTCAGTTACCAGTCAGTGTGCATTTCCAGCGGTGTGCGGCGCATGTGGGAAAGCAGAAGGAGGCAAACCAGCCTGCTTCCGCCCTCCCTAAGATGGTGGCCGCCGGCACATCCAGCCCTCGCCTCTCCGTGTGCAGAAGCATCCTGCTTCTGACCGGATTGAGGCGAAGGGCCAGAGGGAACACCTAATTTTTGTGGTCTTCCCGGAGGCCGGACCTTTCAGTGACAAGACCCAATTAAGAACGGGTCTTGCGCGCCAAAATGCAGAAGCAGCCGCCTCAATCTGACCTCCGGTGAGGAAGGTAAGTTTACACGTGGTTTGTATGTGTCGTTAATGTGTGTCTATATGTGTTCTTAGTGCCTGTGCAGAAGCACCTGTAGTCTTGAGAGGAAAATGGGAGGAACATTAAATATAAATAACTTGCTTGTAGAGAAGAAATAACTCCAGAGGAGAAAACGAGGAAGAATGACACAATATCAGATTACCTGATTGACTGAAGTAATGTTGAAAGTGATAGTAGAAAACAGAGAGAACTTCACCTTTCAATAGGACCTGTGTTAGACCATATTGCATTCTTGTTAATCACTCACAGCAAATGATGCTGTGTGATGATCCTACAATGGTCCCAGGGCGGTGAGCCTTGTCATGTCTAACCATATATTCAAAGTGCAGTACTCTTCAAACAGATCTTTGCATAATTTTACCCAAACTGCTGTTTCAGAAGACACTTATAATGAAAAGTAGGAATCAAATTTTATGCCTAAACTTTAAAGCAGGGCATCTGCTAAGCATGTCATGTTCTGAGTGAAATATGACAAAATATGGCATACAGAGCCCTTGTGTTTTCTTATGCTGTTGTGAACAGCAAAAGTGTTACGTTATTTTTCATTGAAGTCTGACCTCTATAGGCTGATAGTATATTGTACCTACAATGGAAAACAAGTCAGTTAAAAACCTGTATTGCAGTAGTGAAAATTATTACTGCCTTGGAAAGAAGTCTCCATATTACTGTTTCTTTAAGTTTTCCACGCGATGTTCCGATCACCATAAAGACAAATTAAACAGCAATAGAATAAAATACAGTTCATAGGACATATATAGATTATTAGCTAGGAATGGATCCCAGAAACATCAGTGATGTAATTGCAGCTCTTCGAACATTCTTTTCCCTTGTTCTATAATGTCCCTATACAAATGGAATGATTTCAAATGCTTACCCCTCTAGCAAGGTAACCTCACTGCTCTGGCAATAGATTCCTCTGGAAGCTTTAGCAGAATTGCCAAGCCTCCAGGGACTAAATGCAGAAGAAGGGAGAGTCAGAAGGCATTCAGAAGTCCTATACCACATGACTGGATTTAACAGGTGGGCTGGAACATGACCTGCAGGGAAACAGGGACAGATACGTGCAAGGACGTGGGATTAACAGGCCGTGCAATTTGGATGCTGCATCCAGAGGCTTCTTGTGGTTTTGGACCAGTTGCAGCCCTGATCTCTCTGGGGGGACTGTTCCGGAGTCTGGGCATGACCACTGAGGAGGTCCTTCATTTAGTGGGGACACACAGCAGGGCTTCTTTTGCAGAGCTCAATCCATGAATAGGGATATATGGTGCAAGGTGTTCTTTCAGGAGACCTGGTTCCAAGACATTTAGGACTTTAAAGATTAAACCATCCCTTTAAATTTGACTCAAATATGGATTGAGAACCAGTGCAATTGAAGAGGGAAAACAGTGATGGGTTTGAAGTGCCTAGTCTCTGTTAACAGCACTGCTGTCCTATTTTGGACTGGCTGGAGTTTTTAAAGACAGTAGCATATGCCCTTTGGCAGTGGTGTTTTCCAGTGGAGAATAACTGTTGCTAAGCCATCCCTGTTTGGTTATGGTGCCTAGGTGGATATGGCCCAGGAATGGCTGCCTTGGCTTACATAGCCATAAGAGAAATGAAGTACAAATATTAGATTTTTTTTTTTAAGCATTCAATTCTGAGAAAATTCTCAAGAACCTATGTACCATATTGTACTTGGGCAGCAGCATTTTTCATTCTAAAACAGGTAAAACATCCATTGATACAAGGCAAATAGAAGAGATGTAAAAAAAAAAAGTAAAATATTCAGGTGGTAAATATAAATTCTTCCCAGATACCAAGACTGATATTATTTGTGTGCAGCGGGTTGAGAAAATCATAGCAAAATACTTGATAGTTTTCTGTCTCCTACCTTGACTCCTGCTCTGATCTGCTATATATTTGGAATTTATCATCCTTAATATGGAATATGAATCATGCTTGACTGCATTTTTCTGTCCTAGCTAGACCATCCTAGGGTGTTATTTTAGCCTGTTTTCCTGGAAAAAAATAACCGTGCAGTATCATGGGATTTACTTCTGCAATGGCATGAGCAGACTTCGTTTTAAAATTGAAAATTGTAATTATACCCTCAGTGTGCTTTTTCAAGTTTTACTATTCAAGGTTGTTCAAATCTCTGTTCAGTGAAGGGAAATTTATGTGTTAATACAACAATAATTTCATGCAATATAAGAGAAGACTTTTAGTTCTAGCATGGTAATTATATGGCATAGGTGCATAATCATTGAAGTAAAGGGTATCAATTCATTTGTATATTTTATAAAGAAATTAATTCACTGCTATCGCCACCTTTGGAGGTGGGAGACATGGCTTGATACTGTTAAGCTTCTTTGTATGGAAGAATGAAATTAAAATTATAGCTTATCTAAAACCTAATCTTCTGGCAAATTTTTGAAGGTTAGAGTTTGCCTCCATGTTAAAAAAATGTTTCTGAACTATTTGATCTTTAATCCAAGCAAATGGTTTTCTGTTAGTCCTATCCATGCTGCTGGCCTTTCTTTCCGTCCTTCCTTCCTTCTTTCTTTCTTTCCTTCCTTCTTTTTTCTTTCTTTCTTTCAGCATATAATTACCACTGAGATCTGGATGGAGCCCATCAATTAATTTTACATAGGCCAGTGAGTGGCTGCCAAATGGCAAGGATTTTGTTAGTACTGACCTGAACTGGAGTTGAACCAGAAACCTGTAATTGAAAGATTCTGCAGCTGACCCATTACTAATCCAGTCTCACCTGCAAGTCTTTTTTTACTTTAAGTCCACAGAAAATCACATTAGACACAGGTATGCCAGATGCCATATTTAACGTCTTCGAGGAACACAGCAGTCATGGCTTATTCAACTCCATGCAAAGTGAGTATTGATTTCTAATCTTTCCTCGTTTTGCTCTGGATGTAAATTAGGACGCTAAAACAGAAAGAAAAAACCATTCATGTTCAGTATTAGAGAAAGGTTGTAACAGCTGAAGTCTGTGCAAAGTTCAACTTATAGGTGAGATACCGATGCCAGGAGTTTTCAGTGAGTCCATATCATCTCACATTCAGCTTACACAAAGTCTTGGCAAGTATTTCTGCCTCAAAGATACCATAGGGAATTAGTTTGAATTATGGTTTGCAGATGCAAAGTTAGGAATTGTTCATTGTTCCAAATAAGTGAACCAGTGATGTGGGTGATAAGACTAGAAAACTAAAGATATCATTAATAACTTACTCCATGGTGAAGTATGGGAGATACCATTGGGTACCTTATGATGAAAGACTGTGTGTTTGTGGCTCAGCGATGGTTGAAGATTGTTCTGACGTCTTGTTTACCTGCCCCTTGTATTCTTCAATAAGAACAACTTATTTTGGTCTAGTGGTTAAGGAGCCGGACTCTTGTCTAGGAATATTGGGTTTGATTTCCCCCTCCCTCACAATGCCAGTTGGGTGACCTTGGGCGAGTCCCAGCTCTCCTTCTGAGCTCTCACAGCCCCACCTACCTCACAGTGTGTCTTTTGGGAGGAGAACAGAAGGCTTTGCCGGTCACTTTGAGTCCCCTGAAATGGGTGAAAAAAGCAGGGTAGAAAAGTCAACTTTCTTCTTTTATAGAATGTGTCTCCCTGGAATGCAGAACATAAGTTGATTTACCTTCTGCAAGGAGAAACTTATTCATTGAGTTGAGTGGAGTGTCTTGTAAGGGTGATGGATCAAATAATGATGTTATTTTTATTTTACTTTTGTTTTTACCCTTGTATGTTTTCATATGATTTATCCTTTGTAAATTTGATATGGTCATATGACAAATCAATAAAGTATTTTCGTTCATTCATAACTTCATATCCATTCTACTGAGGCAGTGACCGCATATTTTTTGTGGGTGAGGGAAATGACAATGGAATGTGCTTCTCATATTCTCATTCCACCTCTGATTCACCTTCTCTAGGCTAGAAGCATGTGAAGGATGCAGCCTCCAGAAAATCTTGAAACCATTCCAGAGATGCTTCTTTGTTTTTACTGTGTGTGAACACAGCCTAAATTAAACACTATAAAGAGACTCCTTGTCATCATCTGGGTGATCCCCTTCATTCCTAGTTTGTAAGTTTGGTCTAGTGGTTAGGGAGCTGGACTCTTATCTGGGAATACCGGATTCCGCCCTCCCCCATGAAGCCAGCTGGGTGACCTTGGGCTAGTCATAGCTCTCTTCTGAGCTCTCACAGCCCCACCTACCTCACAGGGTGTTCTGTTGTGGGGAGAAGAATAGAAAAGCTTTGTCAGTCGCTTTGAGTCCCCTTAAATGGGTGAGAAAAGAGGGGGAGAAAAGCCAACTTTTCTGCTTCCTAAACCACCTTAGCTATGCAGTACTCTGTCTGTTCAACCTGTCTTCCTTTTTAGCCACAGCTGGTCTCAGTACCATGAATACATTTTAATGTGGCCTAAGATCAGATTTGCTGTGGAGCTAGGAGAATGCTCCTGCTCTACCACTGAGATATTGTTATTAAGTTTTATTTAAACAGAAACAAAGCAGGAAGGGAGCTTGAAGGCATGGCCGTGGTGGTCTCCCCAAAGTGGGGCATTAGCTATGGTGAAGAGACTGTACTGGCATGCAGGGCCGGAGATCAACATTATCCAAGCCTCCTTCACTGATTACCAACAAGCTCCAGCAGCTGCTTTACGCCTGTCAACAAAACAGCTGGTGTAATTAATAACAGCTCCTTGCTCCCTTAGGAAGATGAAAAGGAAAACAATTAAGCAACTGCACTGGAGCCTCCAGCAATTTAGTGTTGCTCAAAAGAGACTTGGACACAGCAGATCCTCCTCGGCCAGCTGAAGTCCCTTTAGCTTTGCTCCTGACCCCCTAATCACACCAGATTATACCAAGAATCCTCTCCCTCTGTGACATCCATACAGCAACAATTAGTTATGCACAATATGATACAGAACTCCTCCTTGTGTGGTACTGAGGAGAGGAGACCCGAGAGCCTGTGAACTATATTTTGAGTTCAGGTGTTTGTGGGCAACATAATGCTCTAGGGAAGCTGGCATAAGCACCAGGGTGGAGGGTTTTGCTTTCAGGGTATTCTGGCCTGTTCTTTCCTCACCTGAAATTGAGGAATCATATTTTTCTAGGGAGGCCTACTACAGCCCCTCTAACTGAGGTCTGGCTATTAATTTCCACCATCATTACTCCCGAAGGAGCAGCTAAGGGCAGTTTGGCAAAGGGTGTTTTTCCACTGTCACTAGAAGTACCCATTAAGTACCCACTAATGGGTACAAAAATGCCATTACATACCCATTAATGGGTACTTAATGGGTACTTTTAGTGACAATGGAAAAACACCCAAAGTTAGGATTACACTGGGCCCTTTAAAGAAAAGGTCTTCCATTAGTAGAGACAGGTCTAGTTACTGATGATTATAGTTTAGTTTAGTTTATTTATTTTTTATTTCTATAGCACTGTAGATGCACACATGGTGATGCTCAAGGTGAAGGGAAGTTCCTGCTAAAGTTGACATCTCTGTAGTGTTACTATGGCGCTTGGCCATGCCCTATGGATGCCATCTTCACAACCTCCTGCTATGGGCCCCATATCATGTGTGTAATATGAGCCTTTTAGGGGCTAATTCTGGGATCTAAGATTTTTATTTTTCTTTTTCAGCAAAAGATGGTGCATGAGGCAGCATATTTTGTGCTAACATTTGTGCAAAACCCCAACCAGAATAGGTTGGTTATTGTTTGTGTGTGTATTGTTTGTGTGTATTTCTATCCCACCCTATACCTGGAGGTCTCAGGGCAGGTTACAATATTATATTAATCTTAGATAGGTCCCTGCCCTCAGGCTTACAATCTAAAGAGACAAGATACAGAAGGGAAATGGTGTGGGAGAGAACAGGGACACTCTTAATGATAATAATATTATGTACAAATTAAAATGAGGTTCTTAAAAATCCTAACTTGACCATATATGGAACAATTTAAAACCTTTAAAGGTGTATTAAAAAAAACACAGGTGTCTAAAAACACGTTTGCCACTCCAAAAGGTAAAAATAATAAAAACCCCGTGCTGCATAGATAATGTTATCTGGCCAACAGCAAAAAGCAGGTACTTAAGGTCTTCAGTTCCAATTCTTCAGTTCATTTCTTAGTGCTGGAATTTTCATATTCTCTTTATTTCAAATTTTCTCTCTTCCTTGATGACTAAACCAAATGACAGTAGAGACGGTAAGCTGCCGTTTACTCCGCCGTGCCCTGCTATATATCCTAAAAAATTTTTTTTCCCAGGTTTTGCTTCAAGGAGAGTGGTCCTTATAGGATTTTAGAATTAAAGACCACAGAATATTCATCTTCATAGACTTTCTGGGGTAGGAATATGTCCCCTCCAAGTGTAAATAAAATTTAATAATGCAACTGTAAACAACTCAAAATGCTGCAGTCATGCTCTGCAACCTGAAATCTTGGCTCTAGGAAACCTGGTTGGAGGCAGCCTATGGCTACCTCGGTCTTGGCTGCAGTTCTGAAAACCACAACAATGCTTGGTTACAACCCAAGGGTTGCAATGATATTTGGTACCAGTGTTTAACTGGTACAATCCACCAGGTGTTGCAAAAGTTAATCCCTTATTCGCCACCAGCATGCGATAAGAGATCGCCACGTGCTCCCATGGCGAGTTAAAGACAGAGAGCACAGGGAAAGAAGCTGGAAAAGAGAGCGAGTTTAATTTTCCCAGGCTTTAAATTCAGTGGTCAGTGGAGGCATGGAGGAAATGATGTAAAGGTACAATCCAGGTAGGTGATAGGTGGAGCTGTGTCAGGTGAGCAGGTCAGAAGTCCTTCTGATGTCACATCCTGTGGGGGGGAGGCGTGGAGAATCCCCAAACAGGAAAAGAAAGGGTTGTTGTCCTTTGGGGCCATGTGCTTTCAGACACCATTATGCCCCAAGGCTATTTCCTGGTGCTCTTTATTCTGAGGTTTGTCTTCTTGGTCAGTTGGAGGCTGGAAGGGAAACTTAGGGGAACTTGTGCAGCTTTTGTGGTTACTATATCAAAATAAGGAAGGGAAACCTTTCCATTTAAAAAAGGTTGATGCATTTAGCCAAATATAATTTCTATTCTGTTAGTAAGTACAAATGCTTCTATCTTTTGATGCAGTTGAATAAGAAATGGCCCTCCTGGTTGTCCCACCACCCTCAGCAGCCTTCTCAGTGACGACCCCTAGGCTATGGAATAGACTCCCCCTAGAGGTGCATCAGTCATCTTCATGGTACACGTTTAGGAAGGCAGTGAAGAAGACCTCTTTGCCCTGGTCTTCAGTTAAAATAGGGATATTTCCCCCTTTTGTGTTAATACATACTATTAATGTTTTAATAATGTTTGATTTTAAATTTTGTTACCTACCCAGAGACCCCCAGGCGGGATAAAAGTGTTAAATAAATAAATAATAAATATACATAATCAAATGTAGATTTACACACGTTTGGTTAGCCTGTCTTTACTATTGTGTGTGTCACTCATTTTAATCTGCCTCTTTTAATATGCCTCAATTTTCCATTTTTCCATCTGAGGACAGGGATGCCTGTTAGGAACAAATAGAACCCTGTGCTCATGATGTGCGAAATTTACACACAAAACAAAACCCTTCTCTTCTTGATGCATGTTCAGATACATTTTGCACGTATTTTGAAAGCGGAGGGAGTGAAACCATAAGACAAAGTCATATATGGAGGCCCCTTGACTTTGTTTCCCCTCCCTGGTTCAAGAGGTTGTAAATCAGTGGTTCTTAACCTTCCTAATGCCGCGACCCTTTAATACAGTTCCTCATGTTGTGGCTACCCCCAACCTAACCCTAACCCCCAGCCATAAAATTATTTTTGTTGCTACTTCATAATGACCCTTCTAAAAGAGTAGATTGACCCCCAAAGGGGTCACAACCCACAGGTTGAGAACCACTGTTGTAGATAGTTTGGGTGGGTCATTTATTGCTGAGCAGAGGAGAAGGCTTCCTTGCCAAAGTAATTTGTTGGAGAAATATATACATGTATGGCTCCGAGGTGTTCATCTCATGATAACTTAGTTCATCTCATGATAACTTCTGTTGCAAAGATTAAATTAACCCAAAATGTTATACTGCTGTCATTGATTTTGAAAAGACTAGGTTTATTAATAGAGGATGGCAGGGTTGTCACTAGATATTAGATGTGATAGTAAATAATTAAAATTTCTTGCCCGGAAGCAGAATATATTTAAGAGCTGACATCAGGGAAAATATAGATATCACTGTTTTGTGTTGCTTTGAACTTATCTGAGCATTGGGAAAGCCACTGTCAAAAATTATTGTGAACCAAATGGACTTTCAAATTGGTCTGGCATGCTAATTGCTATTACTTTATGACAGCTTTTCTCAGAAGATAAAAACATGTTCTATATACTGGGCTCAGTAAATGCTGCCAGCTTCAGACTAGTGCAACTATGACGCTTTCGCAAAAAGCTCTTATCACAAAGATGAATAAGACCTTTCTGTCCTGCATAAGATTAACTCAGACAAGAGTAAAATGGACTTGATCATTAATAAATTTCCCCATTTTCCTAAGGCCATAACTCAAGTCTCACATGCTCCCTGTGAAGGTTTTGCCTTTGTCTCCTGCTTGAAAATGCTCAGAAGCATTTGGCGGACCACCGTGTGAGACATGATGCTGGACTAGAGAGGTTGTTGCCTGATCCAGCAGAGCTCTTCTTACGTTCATGTTTAGTGACGGAACTTTCTATAGAGACAGCAGAGCTGCTAGGAATGAATGGGTAGGGAATCCTGGAATTCTTAGTAAACTTTGATATTGATTCAAGCTGAAGCAGTATTTGGAGACCTGAAAACTGTTTATGTGATGGACTCCAGACATGACATGCAGCACAACATAATGCATTTTTAAATATTCAGTGCATGTGGTTGTATCTAGAGGAAAAAATAGAGTTGTTCGTTGTGCTTGCTTCCAGCTTCCACACGTTCATTCAAGTTACTGCTTGGGTGTGGGCGCCGTATGCATGCTGGAATACAGCCACAGATATAAAGGTCACTGGATATCAAGAATGAAACATCTCATTCTTCATTTTTACCCATACTCACCTCATGCACTCATTGGATATCTGATCAAAGTAAGTCTGTAGTGTATACACAGCCTTTGCAACCTTCCTTTTGGGGATACGTTCCGGCTCATACCGTGGTTACCTGAAACCATGGATAATCACAAACACGCGTTCCGGTTTGGGGTTGTGCAATCCCAGAACCAGAAGTGCTTTTCTGGCCATCAGAGGGCCTATTTTGGCTTGCAGAGAGCATTGGAATAGGCGTGTTATGCCAGCGGACGCCTCCCGCCCACCTCCTCTGTGCCCCCTTACATTTTGAGATGGGTTTCGGTGGCATCACATGCCTATTCCAGTGCTCTACATAGGTTGAAATAGACCTTCTGATTCTGGGTGCTTTTCCCTTATGGCACCTGCAGGGGTGGGATGGGCCTCATCCAGTAACTGTGGTTAACTGAAACTGTGGTTACCAAATCAGTGGATACAGTGGTCCGACATTATTCCTTTAAAATGTTGCAAAGCTACTTTCTTCCGAGCTGTTAAATTAGAATCAGTATATATTTTTCTCGAGTTTTCTTGTTCTTCATTTTGCTACAGAGTTTGTAGGAGTCACATAAATAGTCTCTATACCAAGCTGTGCTGCTTTGCGTTGATACAGGATTATTACCAATTCCTTTTAACTCAACATGAAGACTGAGGAAAAGAGAGGACTCTTCATAACTTTTAAGGTGCACCTATTCCTCTGTGTTTCCTCCCTTCAGGTGTTGAGAAACAGTTGGTTGCAATTTCTTAATTCCCGGAAGCAGACTTATCTGCGGATCAGATATAAGATCCTCGTTTTTTTAACCACACGATGCCATATGATTTAGCATACAAGATTTCAACATGTAGATACTTGGTAAAAATGTATGATGTAATCACCAGGAAGTGGTACGTTTGAGATAAATTGTATCAGTTTTATTATCTGTCAAACATTATCTCAAGCTTTGCAATGCATAAGCAAATATATTTTATATTAAATTGCCTGCAGTAAGTAGTCTTGTATGGATTTTGTTCTTCTTGCTGAAGCATTCTGATAAACAAAACTATGTGGATGTTGCCCAAGTGGTTACAGAGAATTTAAGGCTCTTTCTGCACTGGACCTTATTCCAGATTATATCCCAGGATAGGGGCTGCCATCCATATGCTGCTCCAGACTGTGGTGATTTAGGTGTGTTTGTAGTCATCTGGTCTAGTGGTTAGGGAGACAGACTCTTATCTGGGAATACTGGGTTTGATTCCATCCTCCCTGACAAAGCGAGCTGGGTGACCTTGGGCTAGTCACAGCTCTCTTCTGAACTCTCAGAGCCCCACCTACCTCACTGGGAGTCTGTTGTGGGGAGAAGAACAGGAGGTTTGTCAGCCACTTTGAGTCCTCTTAAATGGATGAGAAAAGCGGGGTAGAAAAGCCAACTCTTCTTCTTCTAAGAAGTATCCATTTCTTTCTATGCATTTCATCTTTTTCATCCTGTCTGAAGTTACCCAGGATGCATCTTTGAACACAAAACTGGTTGCAGAAAGAAGCTCTGTTCTGCTGTCCAATTAACCTCACTTTCATTGTGGAAGAAAGCAGAAATGGTCTTGGCTCCACACTTAGAAGATGACAGGTTTCCTGAGAGCATTACTGGACTGAAAACGTGAAATAAAACTTAACTATTTGTTCTGTGTTTGTGCATTTGCTGAGTTTTTTTCTTTTTAAAAAAGTTCATCAGCATCCTTTGGGAGTGCTCTTAGGGCACTTTATGAAAACAAGGTATAATATCTAAGTAAGCTATACTGTGTTGCATGAAAATAGATGGGAAGGTATGCTCCCTTTAAGAGAGGAAAAGGTAGAGACCTAAATATCATGTGTGGGTGCTCCGTAAAACAGGTACCACACCTGAGAAGAGCTTTTATTCGGTTTCATCACATATCTAGTAGATATAGCGGCTTCTTGATGAAAATGTTGAGCTTCTGAGCTTTCTCAAACCCAGTTTGGTATCATGCAAGATGATCAAGTGATGTATCTTAATAACCGCTTTTCACAATAACTACCATTGAGAACATTCTGTTCTCCTCACTTCCCTTGTACCCTCCTTATGTTTTGTGCGCTCCTTATGTTTTGGAATATATGGCTGTTTTTGCACTAAGGACTAAGACCCCATTAGGAACCCTTTAGGAACTCAATCGGTACTCACTTGGTACCGATCAGCCATGTCCTGTCCCCACATGAGACCCCTTTGGGACCCCATTATGGCTCCATCCTGAAGGCCCTGTCCCCACGAGTACTGACGAAATCCGGATTTAATGGTTCTATTGGGCCCTTAAATCCAGATTTATTGTAGACCCCTTTAGAGGATTTGTGTAAGCATGACTTACCAGGCCGATGGGGTCCAAGTCGCCATTTGCAGCCTGGCGGCTCTGGCTCCCCCATGCCACTCACAGCTACAGAGGCCTGTTCAGCCCCTATAGCGATCTACAGAGTCAAGCACAGGCTTCATAGTTGCTGCATAAGCAGCTATGAACCTGTGCCTCTCCACCCCACCCTCTGTCAGGAGGAGGACACCTTCACTGACATTGGTGCTGGCCAGTTGCACCATGCCACTGTAAGCCTTTCCGACTCTGGTTAAACTGAGCATTGTGATGGGTGCTATGACATCCACAAGGCACCCTTGTTTAGCTCCCATTGCAATCGGGCTAGGGCCCATGTGGACTTATGGGTTCCTCACCAAGATCCGGATCTTTCAGGGATTTGGATTCGGAAGAGGATCCCATCTCAAAGATCCAGATTTTCTAGATCCAGCTTTCAGACGGTAAGTGCTAAAACAGCCTGTGTCTGAGAACCTACCTTATTTTGCCACACTGTAGACTATATTTGCATCCAATTCAGATAACACCTACCCTGTCCTGTCCACTCAGCAGGACATCCCCCCCACCTCTTTGCTTATGTAGTTTCCTGCCAAACCTGGTTTAAAGAGATACCTTCAGAGCTCTGAAATCCTGAATGTTGGAGAGTCAGCCTTTCTAAGACTCTATCACAGACTCAAATTCGCCTCTTTTAAGCATGTCTGATTGCCCAAAAGGTTAATTAGGAACACACTTGGGAAAGGAAACATGTATTGTTTGAAAGCTTCGGCTTTACTCACTGTTAAGTTTTGCTCTTGGTCTTGGGCATGTGAGATTATCTAATTGTGATTGTGCTTTACATAAGACAACTGTTACACTCCAAATAGGGACAGTGGTTTTCTTTTTTAAGAGGAAACTATTATTATGTCATATATTATTTAAAAAATTAGTATGCACCACAGTGTGCTTTCCCCCCCTTAAAATACAATTGGAATTGGTCCTCCTGTGGAAATCAAGTTTCTTTGTTCATCTTCTAGTACCTCATGCACATCATGTTTTCATTTGACTGAAGAAGCTGAATTATTCTGCATTTATTCATAGATTCATTTATCAATACAGACTCGGATTATTTGCCTTAAGTAGCTTTTTGCTTATGGATAGTGGAAGGAAGGCCATTTACTAATTCAGAAGACCTTAGGTGGTGATAGACTTCTAGCTTCCAGGTAGGAGACATTATTGAAAGGAAAGAAGTAATCTCGAAGAACTGATTAGGCACAGTGGGGTGTCCAAGGTGTGTGTGAAAACACTTTTAGCAGCATTTTGCATAATAGTTCGGCTAAAATTTTCAGTATAATTAGACTACAGAATTGAATATATGTATGAACTCTTATTTTTCAATAGATGACCCGTTAGGTAAAATAAAATAAAAGAGTAGGGCTAGATTCTTTCAGCGGTTATCCATCTTTATTCTTTGACTTTTAAAATAAATCTTAGCTGCCGTAGATTTGTGTTCCATGAGTTTGCCATGGAGTTTGGTGTAAAATTGGAAATGGTTTATTTTCTTTCTCTTTTAGTGTACTAATAGCTTGGGTAAGGAAGAAGAGCAAGGAGAGATTTTGTGGCTGTTCCTTCTGCTTTAAGAAAACTTTACTTTTTGTTTTGTTTTGCTTTGTTTGACTTATTTTTGAGGATGTTTTTTGACATAGTTCTGTGGGGCCCATTTGTTTCTCCTTGTTTGTTGTTTGTTGTCTGCTTGTATGCTGTTTTAGACTTGTAACCTGGCCTGAGACCGACAGGTATACGGTGGGATATAAATATAAATAATAGATAAATTAATTAATAATGGTTGTTTTTCCACTTAGCCCTAGAGTACCCTTTAAAGACTCATTAAGGACCCTTAATGGGTCCTTTAGTGCTAAGTGGAAACATACCCCCAAAAAGTTTTTGAACAGTTTTTTTTTTGGGGGGGGGCAAGTTATCTGTTCAGACAACACAGGACATGTCTGAAGTGACTACTGTTTCAGGGTCATATTGGTGCTTCATGGGCCTCCTAAAGAATCATAACACAGGGGCAACTGTGATCTTTAGGTGTCAGGAGACTGTTTATGTGCTTTCGTGCTCCACGTCTGAAGCAGCACAGTTCAGATTTTGTCACAAGTATGTTTAAAGTACACATCTGTTTATTTAAATCTTCCCATTTAATAGCTGTATAATTTTAGGATCACCCAGCAATTACTAAGAAACCTAAGGAATGACCAGCAGTTTTTAACAAGAATGGTATTTTTCACAAAAACCTTTGCCTTGTACCCTGTAATGAAGGATATTTGAGAGGCTTTGGCTTGATTGTCAAAAGACACATAAGACCAGGAAACTTCATTCAGAAACATCATTCTACCAGAAGCTATTTAGAAAGCCATTACAAAACGTGCGGCTCAACTTTGCCTTTGGAGTTCTTTGCAGGTTTTCACGTGGCATTCTAAAGTGCCTGTCTAGACCTTGAGTGTTTTGGTTCTTGAGATTAACTGGTGCGGTAAGCTAGCTCTAGTTTCCTCTAAGATAGATAGATAATATTATTGAAACTGACTGTGAAGTCTGTTCATTATACTGACTTGACAGCTTCTGTTTTTGACAGTTCATGCAACATTAAAATTCACTTTAATCAAGTACTTTCTTACATTCCTTGTTTTCCTTGCAAGAAGTTACGGGGGAAGAATGTCTGAGGATTAGAAATGCACTTCATATCCTCCGAGGGCACACTAAGGAACATTGCAATTTAAGGAATGTTTTGTGTGTTTTAATGCCGGGGTGCACTAATCTCTGAGAGATCTTCTTTTCTTTCTGAGTTTAGCTTTGTATGATATTGGGAGAAAACAGCACAGAAACTGTTGGCTTGTAACAGAAATGCTGTGCATCTACTGTTGAGAAATAAAGCAACACATGCTTATACAAACTGCTGAATGCTTGAATCATGCACCTGTATATAACATTGATGCCACGAAATGTAAGACCTATTGGAAAAGGTACACTTTTTTTACATGCCCCAAAGCTACAGTTGCATCCTAAAATGCAAAATTGTAATATATTTTAAATATATACAGATGCATTTTAAACTGGAAATCTTTTTAACGGGACTGATAAGTAAAGAATTAGAAAAATATAATGTTACACCACAATACATGATTACTGCAGCCAGACTGACAGATGCGCAGCAATGGGAAATGCTGAAAACTCCATTACTGGAGAACTGGATTATTAAATTGATGGATTTTGCAGAGATGAACAGATTGACAAATTTATTAAGAGATAAAACCATGTCAGTTTTTGTTAGCAACTGGTAAGTCTTTATTGCCTATCTACAGGCATTAGAGGAAGAATTACCAATGGCAGGCTTCAGAGAAGAAGAAGAGGCAAAGAAAACTGCACAGACATGCCCATGAAAGTGCCCATCAGTCAACCAGGAGTTGGCCATGATGTATTTATTTATATTTACATTTATATCCCGCCCTATACCCTAAGGTCTCAGGGCGGGTAACAGCATATTTAAAAACAACAACAACAAACAAACATTGATAAACCTAGATATATAAAACAGTATAAAACACTAATGTCTGCAGTGGGGGAAAACTGTGCCATATTTAGCCAGAAGCCAGAGCAAAGAGCTACATCTTTACCCCCCTCCTGAATGTATACAGTGAAGGGGCCTGACACACCTGAAGGAGGAGGCTATTCCACAGCCTGGGGGTCATTACTGAGAAGGCCTTCTCTCGAGGGCCCACCCGTCTTACTATAGAGAGTGGTGGGACAACAAGAAGGGCCTCCCCCCTAGATCTTAGGGCATTGGCAGGCTGACATGGGAGAAGGCGTTCCTTTGGATATTGGGGGCCCAAGTCATTTAGGGCCTTATATGTTAAAGTTACCACCTTGAATTGGGCTTGGTAATGAATCTACAGCCAGTGCAGCTCTTTTAAGACCGGTGTGATGTGCATTCAGCCAGCTGTCCCTGTAAGTAGTCTTGCAGTTGCATTCTGCACTAGCTGCAGTGTGGAGACCGCTAGGACCCCTCAACCCCAAAATTAAGTTATTTTGGTTTAAAATGCAAAGTGTGGCGAACACGGTAAGTCTAGACGTTTAAAAGTGTTGCCAAAGCGTTTTTTTGTCAAGGGTAAGTAGCCTAAGGGAGGGGCTAGTTGAGCACTCCAAGGGGAGGGGTGAAATAGAATGCTGGAGGAGCTCAGCCAATCAGGGCGAAGCAAGCCAGCCAGGCCCATATAAAATGGAGCCTGCGGGGATAATCTGGGTTCTCTGCCTTTGGTCGTTAAACCTGGAGGGTGTTTAACTAGGGGAGAAACGGGCTCTAAGCTGTCCTGAGGGAAGCTGGGGAATAGAGTCCTGAGTTAATAGTGAATTACAGTGTTTAGAAAGTAAAAGAATTGTAGTGGTTATAAGTTATTTATGCTGTTGGCATTGATATGAAAAGGATTGAAGTCTTTAGGCTTAGTGAGGAAGCTAAAGACCTAACTGTGGATATTTAAAGTAACAAAGTGCAACTTTAAGAAGAAACTTGAATTGTAAACAATAAACTTGTTTTCCGGTTATTTTAAAGAAGCTTCGTGTTCTCTGTTTTCAAAGTGAGCCAAGACAGGCTGAATCCTAAACAGATACTGTAACCCACTGCTGGCTAGGCAGAGTGGGGGAAGGGCTGTCTGCTGCAGCACAAGAAGGAGGCAACATTATTATCAAGCCAAAGAGTAGGGAAAAGTAAATGGAAGGTGTGCCTCTTGGAAGGAAATAACAGAGTTTGATTCACAAGTAAACACAACGCTACCACACTACCAAATAAAGATAAATATATATAAAATAGATTAGGGCTGTAAGAGGTGGCCTTTACATTTTGGTGGCAGCGGTGGGATAAATAGCGGTGACCCACTGACCACCAGGAAAGTGAAATAGAAACGTGGGGATATAAGTATTTGAGATTTTGAGATTTTTTTCCTTGGTCTTCACATGCAGTTTCCGAACTGTCTTCAAGGGCAGTCCCACGTAGAGTGCGTTACAATAGTCCAATCTAGAAGTTACCAGGGCGTGGATGACTGTGACCAAGTTGTCTCTGTCCAAAAAAAGGCTTAAACTGATGCACCAATTGTAGTTGGGAATAGGCACTCCTAGCCACAGCCTCCACCTGAGCTTCAAGCGTCAGTGCAGACTCCAGGAGTACCCCCAAGTTACGCATCTGTCCTTTCCAGGGCATTGTGACCCCGTCAAGGACAGGGTATTTCCCAACTACACGGACCCGAGACCCTGTGACACACAGCACCTCTGTCTTGTCTGGATTAAGCTTCAATTTATTGCCCCCCATCCAGCTCATTACTACCTCCAGACACCTGTCAAGCACTTCAACCACCTCTACTGATTCAGATGGCACAGAGAGATAGAACTGGGTATCATCTGCATATTGATGACACCTCACTCCAAAAACTCTTGATGACCTCTCCCAGTGGCTTCATATAGATATTAAATAACATGGGAGATAAGACTGACCCCTGATATAAGATTGACTTGGTGGTATCCAGTGACAACAACTTACTTTGAGCTTACACTACAAAAATATTTACCTTGCCATTTTGTCAACCGAACAATTTTGAGACACTAGCTTGACAAAACTGGAGGGAATGTACCTTTCATTTGGCATTTTCTTTGTAAATAGATATGCACTGGCTTATTTCAGGGGTGTTTTTCCACTGTCACTAGAAGTACCCATTAAGTACCCATTAATGGGTACAAAAATGCCATTATGTACCTATTAATGGGCACTTAATGGGTACTTCTAGTGACAGTGGAAAAACACCCCAGGTTTAGGTTTTTTACAGCTCTTCAGTGACACATGCACTGGAGAGGGTATTGTTGCCATATGTAAGAGTTTCTGAAATCGCAAGGATTTGCGAATTTACATTTTTTAAAAACACAAACTTTGTGAATGTGCAAAATATTTAAATTCCTGAACTCTGAGGTTGTTCTTAAATTTATTTTTACCAAGGAAGATCAAAGGGCAAACATAAGGATTTGCAACATATTTCTGTCTTTAAAGTATCTGCTTTTACCTTTCAAAATAACTTCCCTCAGTACTTCAAGATGTTTTCTTTTGAAAGCAGATATGCGGTTTTAAGCTACCATAATCTCTCTGCCCCCCCCCAATTTAAAAAGTTCAGATCCTGTTAGCTGAATGTTCTTTTCCATGCTGATAGCACAGGTAGTTATTTTGTAGATAACTAGTAATAAAATTCCCAGGGATGTCATTTTATTTCACATAGCTAATATATCTGGCTTTATTTGTCTGATTTATTTTACAGATTTACCCTAGGCAAAACTGACGTTGATGTATGTCTTTCTCAAATGTGAGAGCCAGTTCCAGATGTGAGGAACACTCAGTCAAGGCCCTCTGGGATGCCATGGATCCCTGACAATTGCACACAACTACTGGCAGTCTGTAGCGCTGTGAGCACAAGGAAGGCTGAAATTTTGTAGTTAGAGATGATGATATTTTGGAAGCTGTGTGGGAAGCTTTATATGGAAGATGGGCCACAATCCTGACGGCCCTGCTTTTGCCTGTCTGAGCAGGGAGTTGAACTTGATCGAGAGCCTCTGTGAACGTCTTCTGGGCCTCATAGATCTACACATTAAGTGAATCCCCAAGGATATGCCTCCTGCTGGAATGCTCCATCCGCTATAGATGAAACATAATCCCGATCAAGAAGTTCTTGACTGGGAATGCTGGTTGTCACAGTTAAATGTGACTGCTGGTTCAGGACTACTGGGGTGAGGCAGGGGACATAATTCAGGAATATGCCAAAGCACTACACCAGAATGTGTCTCCAACCGCCTTCAAAAATAGGAATGTTTGTTCATAGCGCTCTGTTGCATGGTGGCCCAGCCTGAAGCTCACACAAGCTTCAGACCACAACGTGGGCTGATCTGGATCAGTCATCTGATGCTGCCTAGGCCTTCACGTGTTCAGAATCAGCAAGCCTGGCTAATCCTGACCTACTGATGATAAACAAGGACAGGAAAGTGCAGAAATGGCCAGAGACCTTTCCTAGTGAGAGATCAGTAGAAAATACTTCTTCAGGCTGGACACCACGATAGACTTTACGTAAATTGTTTCAGGTGCATCCTCAGAAAGCTCCTAACTCACTATTCCTGAAGAAAATTGAGAAGAAAACAAGAGTTGAGTGGAGGAATACTTTATTTTAATCATTAGAAGGAATATTGTTATTGGAGTAATACTAATACTATAGCCTTTTCAGTGTGTTAGTGCTATGCAAATCGCAGTTAATGTGTGCACTGCAATTACAAGGAGGTGCTAATATTTGTTTTTATGTTACTCTTTGCATTAACATTTTGCATATTTTTTTTCTATTCTTTGGTCTTGTCTTTGGCTCACAGTTACATCCAAAAGAAGTAGAATTTTCTTGCAGTTAAAATTAATAAAATGAATCCTAACCTTTTCTCCTGTGATATTTAAGAAAATTGCCTTCAGAGTCCTTTGGTAAGTTCAGAACCTTCTTCTGTTTACGGTTCATAGTGTGTGGATCCAAACTTTACAGTGTCAACTTTTCAGAGTGTGCTGAGAAGCTTTTTGTTCTTACCCTGATGTTATTTTCTTAGATAAAATTACCAAGGCCTTAACTGTTTGCTTAACGTTGCCATCTCTATTGATTATTTTCTTCCATGGATTTAGATTAAGGGAAATTCCTGCATGTTGCAGATGTTTATACTGTTTCAGGGAATGTATATGGTTAACACAAGTCTTCCTTCTTAATTCTGAACAGGATGATAGTATTATCTCCCAGACTGTCATTATCTGAGACATGCTCAGAGTTCACGTTAATAAATGACTACTGTTATCGAGGTCAACTTTGATTGATAGACTGAGATTTTGTTAGTGAGTGCTTTCTAGATTGTTACCACTGGTTACATGGAAATTCTTTAACAAGGAGTCAATATACCTTTACCTCAGAGTGTCATGGTTTAGTTACTTTGTGCCTTAATTGACGTGTACATTATGAGGTAATACGCCTACCTGTACAAACCTGCTGATCTTCCCAGCTCTGAAGGTCTTACTGGCCCCTCCAAATTCTTATATTTCTAAAGAAACACTGGCCTGTTTCGTAGTGAAGTGCACATTCTTCATCTCTGCTTTTCAGCAAAATCCAAGTTGAAGGGAGTTGGAAGCGTGTGTGTGTGTGTGTTTTCTTAAACACTGAAAATTAAAGAGGGATATCTTTACGATGAAGAATATAGTACTAGATAGCTATGTGTAGCATAAAGAAAGGTGCAGTTAGAAAAAAAAATACACATAACCACATACATCTGCCAAAACTAAAACGTTTTGTAAACCTAATTGAATTCATACGTCCTAGTAACTGAATAGAGCTGAAAAATTCCGCCTACCTTCTTAGACTATTTTTTAAGAGCTTAGACTCTTTTAAAAGCCCCCCATTCTTTGTTTCAGGTTCTCTTTCAATACAAATACCAGTATTTCAGCATTTTTTTGGTTTTCAAAAACATTTATACCAGGTCTTTATTTTGTGTGCTTGGATTTTCTTCAGTGCATCTCTCTCTGTATTTTGTGCCACTGGTAACACTAATATTGTCTAAACACAAATGCAGGACGAGGAAAAAATTCACCTGTTAAAGGTGTGCCTGAGCCTTTTATGTATTCAGATTAAAATCTGAAAGAGCTTATGTGTGTATAAAGTTCATTAGTTCTAGAGTAGCTTTGTAACTCTTGATTCCTTTGCAGAGAAAAATAATGAATTTGAAGGTGTGTCAGGATACGACCTCTTGTTTGAATTTGTTTTCTGCTTAAAGGGCTGATGATTGCAAATCTGGATTAAAATCTGGATTAAACATTTCCTCTTTAATAGAAAATGCTTTAAAAAAAAGTTGACTGAAACTGCTCAAAAGTCAGTAATGTGATGAGGTATGTTTTTATTTACCAACTATAGTTACTCCTGATATTGTGCCAGTGTGCTCTTTCCACTCTATTGCTCTTCTCTTTCCACTGAGCATTCCTTATTATTCTTCCTTCACTCTCAGAAAACAGCAGGGAAGAATAGAAATACTTGTGTACACACTGTCTTAGTTGTGTGGCTGTTTGGTAAAGAGGGTAAAGATACGCAAAAGAAGAAGAGCTGGCTTTTCTACCCTGCTTTTCTCACCCATTTAAAGGGACTCAAGCAGCTGACAAAGCTTTTCTGACAAAGCTTTTCTGTTCTCCCCACAACAGACACCCTGTGAGGTGGGTGGGGCTGTGAGACCTCAGAAGAGAGCTGTGACTAGCCCAAGGTCACCCAGCTGGCTTTGTGGAGGAATGGGGAATCAAACCCGGTATTCCCTGATAAGAGTCCAGCTCCTTAACCACTAGACCAAACTAGCTCACTTCACTATCCCCTGGAACGTTTTACGATTTTTCCAGTAGACACATCCAAAAGGGATTCTAACCTTTGAACTTTTTTGTCTTGGTCTAATGTGAGCCAGGCCTCTGCAGATGCTGCAGGTTCTCCCCTTGGCCACTCTGGTAAGTTGTGGCTATCGGTCAGGATAAGGGACAAAGATCTCGAGGGCTTATATAAAGTACCTTTAACAATATGTTCTTTTCGTCTGAATGTTTCTGTTTTGATGCAAAAACTAAGCATTGAAATCGCTATTCCCTGTAGTTGCATGCCACAGTATTTTGCTAGGACTGCTGAATAACCCTAAAATGAAGTTGCAGTATTGAAACCTCTTCACCCAGAGTGTCATCTGTCTATGGAATTTGCTGCCAGGAGAGGTGGTAACAGCAACTAGCCTAGATGGCTTTAAGAATCAGTTAGACAAATTCATGGGTGACACATGTATAAATGGCTACCAGAACGCATGCCTAGATGCTTCCTAGAGGTTGGAGAGACAGGAGAGATTGTCGCAATCTGGCTTTGCGACCCGATTTGGCCCCCAGCTGCTGCTATTCACTGGGTGTTGTGACAGGTAATATCCTGGACTCCCAACTGGCTCAGGTCGTGGAGATCAACCGTGTGGCTGGTTGACCTGATTAGGATAGAAAAATGGGGAAGGAGAATGAAGAGGCTGGAGACAGAGTCATCTGGAAAAGAGAGCATTTAATCTGTACCAAGGGTTTTTATACAGTCAAAGAAAGGGGTGTGGGGGAAATGACATCGATTCAACATCTGGGGAGGTGATTGGATGAAAGCTGGTTCTTTGTAGGTCAGAGGTCCCTGGTGATGTCAAATCCTCTGATCAGCAGGAAGAGAAGGGCAGTTGTCCTTTTTCTCTCCACATGGCTGAGAAACTCCATATTGCCTAAGGGTGGCTGTACGGGGTGGAAAGAATCCAGCACCCTGTTGGTGCTCAGCGTGTAGTACAAGTTTATGGAAAGGATACTTCTTGGCTCCTTTTACTCTTCAAGGTTTGTCCTTGACCAGTGAAAGAGCTATACAGAGAGGGGCTGAAAATGAGGCCAGGGGTAAAAAAAGTTGAGCAGCTTTTGTGATTACTACACAAGATGCCCCTAAAGGTCATTTACAGGAATGTGAGAGCAAGTGAAGGTTTTATCTCTGTCTTCCACTTGAAATGTCCATAAGCAATTGGTGGGCCATTGTGTGAGACAGGAGGCTGGACTAGATGGGCTGTGACCCGATTCATCAGGGTTCTTATTAAAGTTTTCTTTGCCAGACAAAGCTATTTTAGGCTGCATTCAGATGCTGCTTTCTTATTCTGCTGTATTTGTATATTCTGGAATAAACCATGCTTTATTCTGCAATATTCAAATATAGAGGAATACATAAGTGACGTCTGGATGCAGCCTCAGTCTTGCCCATTAACGACTGTCAGTGAAATAAGTTACATAATGCAGAACATTTTTCTCAACATTTTCTTTTATTTCTGAGTCAAGAATGCAATTAAACTGATGACACTTCCTGACTGTTTTGCTCCTCGCTCTGCTACCTCTGTAAAAAATGAAACATTACTGCTTAACAGGAAAAAGAACATAGCTATTCTTATATATTTTTTTTTTATCTCAGAAACAAAATAATTTTCTCACACAAATGTGCAGTGCAGTAGTTTAAAAGTGCCGTGATCCATCTTATGTACTGCAGGTCAGAGAGAGGGAAAAGGGAACCGAAATGAGACCAAGAAAGAGGAATGTAAAGCAAGCGTGTCTAAAATTAAGCTTTGAAAATCCTTATTACACTCTTGGCTTGGCTTTTTTGTTGAGAAAAAAAAAATGCCCTTCATTCTCTCTGCTCTCTGTTAATCTTTCAAGAGAGAAATTCTAAGAATCATGAAGGTATTTTTAAAAATGTTTAATTAAACTATAATTTGCCGGTCTATTTATGTCCCCATGTTATCAAACAGGGGCTTGTAAAAGTAAAATTTCTAGACAAGGTCAACAAAATGTTCAGCAAGGTGGTTTATTAAGTTGCTAAACCCATTTGAAAACTTGGAAGTCATATCATGGAATTAATGGCTGAGCTGAAAGACTATAGCAGCAGCTGAAATAAATAAAATGACTGTGATCCAGTAAAAAGTGAGAGAATTTTCGCAAGAATCCTTAAGCAGCTGTTTTGCTGTCTTTCTCTGGCTAATACTGTGAACATATTGAAGCAGCGTCTATCTAGGCTCCAGTGAACTGCTGTGTTGTGTTCTACCTCCTCTAAATGTTCAAAGGATTATTATCTTGCCTAGCAGGCTATGCAAACTGAGAAATATAACATATAATACAGAGCATCACAGCCAAGAATGTAAAACTGCATAAAGATAAAGGGAGTCATTGATGTTTGATGGGGTTCCATTCTTAGGAACTCTTGCAAAAGTCAGGAAACCAATCTTACACACACACACATCTCTGGAATTCATAGCCATAGATAATGAGGCTTCCTAGTAAATATATTTAAGACTAGAACAGCAACAACACTTTTGGTCATTGAAAATTACAATCCTGTAAATCGTTTGGCACGATTTCCTGAGGAGAACCTCTACTGATGACTAGTATGGACCACAGTTCATAAAAAACAAACCATTTAGAGAGGCCCAGGCTTGCTACAACATCTATATCCTGCTTCAGAGTCGGTGAGCACTGTATAAAGGGTATGGGGAACTTACCTCTCTGCAGAATGTGGCCACTTGTGTGATGATATCTTGTGTGACAAGTGCAACCTAGCCACGTACAGTAATGTTGTGCATAAGCATGATGTGGCCACCCCATGAAAGGGATGAATAATAATCGCAGCTGTGTTCTATGGAGAGATGAATTTCTTTCATTTTTATATGGTGCTCACTTGCTCGAAAGTAGGCTGGAGGTGCATTGATTGTTGTGTGTCACGCCCCAACCGCAACTGTACATTCTGCTGCATAGTATTAATGTGTCTGGACGCAGCCTTTGTCAGTACAGTATAAATGAAGTTGTCCTCTGAACTGGTTATCTCCTGTGCCAGAGCACAGCCATACTGTACACAGCCAGTAGGGAAAACTTAAGTGAATTGTTAGGGTCAATGTTTTGATTTAAATTTAAATCTATGTCATTTCAAGAGGACTAGATGCTCTTCCAGGTTTGTTTTCCAAATCTGCATACTTTTCAAAGGTGGTACGGCGTTTGCTTCATGTTGAAATGCCAGGATGAGTGGTCTCAGAAGCTGTGAGGAGCCTGGTGAAGGACTTCAAGGAAAACATTGTGTTTTTTGGCACCACTTTTTTATCTCTGCTCTAAGCATTGTACACTTTTTTGGTTTGTTTTTGTGAAATGCTCTCCTACGGTTGATAGGCCAATACTTTTTGGCTCCTTCCAACAGCCTGGCAGTGTGCGAAATATTAGATCAACATTTCTGAATAGTACTTATGCTCAGATTTGAATTGTGAGGTCTTTTTGGGTTATTTGATACATATATTATTTTGCTTTATGTTTTTGTGCATTAGCTGAACACATCGGTTCGTGCCTTCAACAGCTGCACCAGAATATTTTAAAAACACGTTTTTAATTGAAGGGGCCTATTTACAAACACACACACACAAAACCCGGCACTTCAGTAAGCTTAAATTACTTAGTGCTGCACATCCTCTGAAATGCAATCACTTCCAGATGGAACGATTCATACTTCTCAGCGAGTATTAATTTGAGAGTAGATAAGATGGTTAAGTGAATGCATCTGAAAATACCCTTCTGCAGAGCAGAACCCAAATCGTTAAAAAATGTAAGCAAACTGACTTTGATAATAAAAATAAAAGTTGCTTAAAAAATGAACTCTTTAGATACTCTGCTTTTAGCATGAACTGCAGTTCTTTATCAAGGGGTTTCTGCTGTCCCAAAGCATCTCCCATCTGCCCGTAAGTGAGAGAGAAAGAGGAGGAAGAGCCATGGAATCTTGGTCTTATCATGGGATTGGCAGAAGAGGAACCAGTCCCTGCCAAATTCTTGAAGAGGTACCTGTCAACTTCATCTGAACACGTTGTTCCCTATGGACAATAACTCTTTCTTTAGGGTGCTGGAAGGATGTAGATTGCTTTCATCACCTGGAATTTCCTTCACCTGTATTTTAAATTTGTCAGGAAGTGTGGGCGATGAATGAATGAATGAATGAATGAATGAATGAATGAAGCAAGCAAGCAGGCAGGCAGGCTAGCTAGCTAGCTAGCTAGCTTCCTTCATGTGAGGTATAACCCTGCCTACTTTATTTGTGCTCCCCATGATGGTGCCATATATAATTATCTAGTTGTGCTGGAAACTGCTCCTTTGTCAGAACTTACTTCTATTTCTCTCCTTTTAAAAATTAATAGTTTAGCTCTCTGAATTTATGGAGAGAAACAAAATTATGCAATGAGACATGGCTTAATTTACCCAGTAATCTGTAAAGTTTTAAACCCCCGGCTTTCATGAGGGAAGGCTTCCAAATATCAGTGCATCTTCCCTTAAATTAGTTTTATGATCGGGCTTCCTTCTTTCTTAAAACTCAGCAAAGAGTGGGCTAAAGAGCTGCATTTTATCATAAAACCTTGTCGGTCGTCAGTGCTCTGAGCAAAAGAATCTTGTGAGTTGGTGAATTTTGTTAGTGGGTGCAAATGCTGAGGATGTCTATCTTGGAAAATAGGCAAAGATAACGCATATTGCAGAGGAGTAGAGATGTGCACAAATAGGTTCACAAATGTTTCGAAGCATTTGCATGAATGATCCCAAACGTTTGTACGAATATGAATGTCGTAATATTTGATTCATATACGAATGTCCAAATTCATACAAATATTGAATGTTACAAATATTCGTTCACATCCCTGTAAGGAGACACATGTGAGTACCTGACTGTATGCTAAATTTTGCAGTCTTAGTGTGGGCTTGTTGTTGTGGTTGACGCTTTGCAGAATCTTAAACTTCATCCAGACAACACATTCTTAATCCATATTATATAGATAATCTGGGGTAAAGCACATGCAGACACATTTTATTCTGGATTATCCATGCTTTATTCTGGATTATCAAAATAATGTGGATTAAATAAGTGATGTCTGTATGAAGCTTTAGAGTTTCAAGGGTCTGCAGTGCTCTGCTGTATGCAGCCATCCTAGTCAACACAGCTCTGTTGTGTTCACAGACAGCCTTTGCAAACCTGGTTCTCTCCAGATATTTTAAGTCCAGTATCCTTCGCCAGTGATGAGGGGTGTTAGCAGTTGTAGTCCAAAATAACTGGAGCTTAACTTGTTGGCGGAGAACAGATGTTCTTCCAGATGTTGCTGGATTGAATCTCCTGTTGCCCATGGTGTTTTATTGGGGTCTAACAATGTCTGGAAGACAACATTTCCCACCTCTTAATGTAAGAACCACATTAAATCTATAAGCTAGTGATGAATACATCCTTTGTAGAAAGCACCTGTGGTTCTGTGATAGAGGGCCCAGGTTTCAGTTCTGAGGATCTCCCTAGAAGAATGTAGTGGGCAACCATTGCTGTGTACTTGCCAGAGGAATAATATCAGTGGGTCCACATGTTAACAGGGAATTGACCTCAACTTGAAGGCATCTTCTCCCTGACCTTTCTCTCCTTTTGGCACTGGGTTTTCATCTGCAATTTAAAAAGGAACTCTTGAGATATGAAGACTTGTTGAGTAGAAAGAGAAAGACAATAAATTCTATGGATCTGTTTGCTTTCCGATAGCAGCATTTTGTAGAGAGTTATTTTTAAATGTAGAACGATAGATGTTTGATTTGCTGCACATTTACTTAATTATGCTTCCCACATCCTTCGTATAAACATCTGTTGATCTGCAAGTCAGCTGGAACTTAAATATAAAATGATTGCATTGTGTGCAATTTCATCTGTATGTTCTGCAGGAAAAAAATGTTAATATTGTTTATATATACAACATTATGGAGTATACAGTTTTAAAAAAGAACAGCAAACCAAGTCATTTTTCCCAAATGCAACATAACTTAGTAGTAAATAAGTTTTGAAAGCTCAGGATACTGAATATTGTTGTACTGCTCAAACGCTATGAGATCTATGTATAGTTAATGGTGTGTATCCAATCATCTTCCCAGGTATCTTTTTTCTTTCCTTTCTATATTCATGAGATGCCACTCTAGTAAACCATGTGAAATTTGTAATAAGTCTTCTTGTGCAATAATTTGAAATTGTAGGAGCCCACATTATCAAGGACATAAAAAGAGGCAATATAAAATACCAGAATAACTTAATACAACCATTATGGAGCAAGCGCCAGAACAAATAGAACAAATAAATCAGGCATCGTATGAGCCTGCTCCAGCTTATTAAACTATTCCTCTCTATTAATGCTTTGTGTATTTGGGATACATATTTAGCTAACAGCACATTTCTTGTGGTGCAAACTTGGAGTTGGCATTAATTAGGGTACAGAAAGGGTAGGTTTCATATATTGCAAAATTCTATGAAGCCAGGCATGTTGAGTTCTTGTAACTTGTTCCAGTCAGCTTCCAAACATGTCTGTGGCACGGAAAAAAAAACCTCCTGAATACATGATTGTCATTATTAATGAAGACACTATGTAACAACCTCGCCCTTTCTGTGCCACCTGCCAAAACATTGCCTTCCTGCACAGAAAGTGGGATTGCTTTAAAACTTCTCCTTGTCCCCTTCTTAGAGTTCCAAAACAATAAGGACAAAATTGGAGTTTTTTATGCGTTTTTTTTAAGTAGCAAAATACTGGGCAGTGTGCTTCAAAAGAGTATTAGTACAAACATAAAAGCATCAATTAAAAAACCAAAAAATCTCTCCATGCAAATAGCATGGGGTTCAAACTTATGTCCCAAAAGTTCTCATCCTCAAGAACATTGTCAAGGCAATAAAAACATCATGCAAAGCAATAGCATGGCTTTCTAGATCTTGACAGATATCAACAGCATGGCTTTTTGGATCTTGATTGGATCAGATACCATCAGCATGGCTTTCTGGATCTTGATGGAAACAGATACCATCAGCATGGCTTTCTGGAACTTGATGGAAACAGATACCATTTTTGGGGTTACAAAAGATGATTACTTATCCTAAACTAAGCTGGTTGGATGGTACAAAGTAACCAATGGGATTAATCAAGACTCAGGTGTAACAATTAAGTGAACTCAAGGTACATTGAAACATAGGAATGTTCAGCCCTCTCCCATCTGCGATGACACTGCAGATTTTGATATGAAGCAGGTTTACCAGTAATGCTAATTGAAGTCCTTCCACATGGAATTGGATTCAGATGACTAAAAGGTAGTAGCTCTCCTTAAGCTGCTTAAAGGAAAAAAAACCTGACCACGCCTAAAGCTAAACTTTTCCTTTAGCAATAGATCAGTGATGGCGAACCTTTTGAGCTCAGTGTGTCAAAATTCGCAAGAAAACCTAGCTTAACTCGGGTGCTGTGTCAAACCTAGAAATATCCATAATTTTGTGATATTTGTAGTTCTAGTAAAAAAGTTATATTTTTGATATATGTATTTTATTAAAAGCAAAAACAAATAATTCTTTACATTAGTGGCTTTGGTTGCTAAATCTTCAACTGAAAGTTGGCATTTCATACACTTCAAGAACAAGCAAGCACTACACACCCAGGTGCCAGGGCGACCATGTGTGTCACCCTAAAGGGCTTCGCGTGTCACCTGTGACACGTGTGTCATAGGTTGGCCATCACCGCAATAGATGTTAACACAAAATGGAGTTAAGCTTAACACAAAATGACACGAGTTAAGTTCACTAAGCTTGGGTAGATCTGTGGTTCCGTCACACACTGTGGTAAGTGTACACATCCTGTGCCACGATTTTGGTGCTGATGAAGATGCAAAAACTTAAGAGGCGGGATTTCTGCATACACATGGGAGATTCCAATGGTGATCCTGTAGTCCCTCCCACTGCCATCATGCTTATAGTCCCATTGCTTACAGCGTTTCTTTAGAAAGTGGGAGGAATATGCGCTGTCTGCTGGAGAGTAACTTGGGGAAACTTCAGGCAGAAGGTAGAGAAACCTGCAAGCTCAGAAGAACCTGTGGGTTTTATACATCCACAAATGGAGTATCGTCCGATTAACATTTGCCTAGTACAAATATTCTAAATGTAAAGTATTAGCTGCATAAATTATATATATGGTTCAATTTTCTTAAAATGTGGCTCTTTTAGTCACATATAGAATAGCCAATATGTACTGTTCCCCTCTAAGTTTCTGATCTTTTGGTTTCCATATGTGTGGATTTAATTAATCTGACAGACCCTGATGTTCATAACAGTAACATCTTGGCAAATAGAGCACTTGTTTGTAAGGTTCCCTTTTATAAATAAATAAAGCATGTACATCTCAAAGTCATCTTTGCCTGAACATGAGGATATTACCTCTGTTTATTTACTGCTGACGAATCCTCAAAAAAGCATAATTTATGTACTCAGTACCCTAGATATACCCAGACATATGTGGAATATTTCGGCAGACATTTCCCTGCTAGATTCAGTAGCATCAGTACAAGTATTCTTCTTTGGTTGATGATGGGATACATCCGGAGGGATATGTGGTTTTCCTGGTTGTGATTGGTGAATGAATGTTCTTTATGGTTGTCGGTGGTAGGTTCTTTGTTTCTTGGTTGGTAATTTTGTCTTCATAAATGTTATTTCTTAGGTTTTGCTTCCTGATGGATTATTTATTTACTTGCATTTTTTCTTGTCCTATATCTAAAGATTTCAAGGCAGATCTCAAAGAGAATTTCTAGAAGCCTGGAATTAAAAAAATAGAAAAGAGAAAACTAGCTTTTGACTGACACACAGACTCAGACCCAGTCTATGGACAGCTAAAAAGGGACCCCTGAAAACACAGAAAACAGTTTGAAGCCAACAAAGAAAAAAACAGTCAAAAATACAATGAGAAGACATTGGGTGTTTTTCCACTGTCACTAAAAGCACCCATTAAGTACCCATTGTGGAAAACACCCATTGTTTCACTGTTGTATGCCCACACGTAGGCAGAGAAGAAGTTACTCACCACCCTAATAACTGGGATAGATTAGTACATCAGCTCAACAAAGAACAAATACCAAGGAAAACCACTATCAAGGAAGGATGGGCACATCACTTCACCAGGAAACCAAAGGCAAGGAACATTAATTTGCCACTGTTTTTAGGGTGCAAAGAAGACTAGCTGCTATATAACCCATCACCAACCAGTGAGATGAAGATGCTACCTAATCTGGCAGTGAAATGTCTACAGAAAAAAGAAATCAGTTCAGAGAACTCTGACAGTGCAATGCAACTTCCTTTGCCTGTGATATCCATAGGATGTCCAGTATAGCCATCTCAAAAGCTACTTCTGTGTTAGTTCACCATGCTACTACAGTGAAGATGTTAAAGTGCTGTTCTTAGTGCTTTCGTGCTTCCTGGACTATATCAACTGCTGGAAACCAGCACTGATGTGTGTTGTGGAAGCTAATTTCCCCACCTCCTGTTTCCACTGTTGGCAGGGAGCTGATGCTCTTTTACAGCTTACTGTACAACATGATATTGCTCAAATGTGGAGTCTTGTTTCTAAGGCCTCCCTTTCTCATACATAGGACCACATCATGTGGAAACCCTTATAAAACAGTTTGCCCAAATGTTGAATTGTGACAGCTGAGCAAGAATAAAAAATGAGACTTTGGAAAACAGGGGGATTTTGCACTGGACTAATGGTGGTATAGTGAAATTGCATTTCTTGTATCAGTTGTCTCACTATTGCTTAAATGAGAATTGTGACTCCCAAAGAAAAGATTGAGAATTGACTGATTACAGTTAGAATATTTTGTAGATCACTATGTTAAAGGTTTAGAATGTTTATAATTTCTTCTGTTTAACTGATGTGAACAAATCATACATATACAGCGATAACCTTGAGCTGTTGTTTTGAGATAAACAGCAATAAATATAAAGCATCCTTTGGGAAAGCAGAAAGGGCTTTCACATTTATACAGGGAGAGAAAAAAAATCAATAGCTTCCTCTGGCTGTTTAAGTCTCATACAGAGCCTGGTAGTTTTCTGCAGAGATGGGTGTCCTGAAAAATGAGCCCTTAATTTGGAATTCTACCAGAAATTGAAGTGGCAGTAAAAAGAAGACAAGGATGTGAACAATGCTTCTCATTTGCTCTGCGGAATTATTTAAGCTGTGAAATAGATCACTGTTTTGAAGATTTTAAAAATTTGTTTGGATTTTTGAGCTAGTGCTGTATTTTATTTCTGGTTTCGTGTGTGTGTGTGTGTGTATAAACATGTCTAGAAGGTAGCCAAGCATACCTTCTGCAGCTAGCTTGTTCATGTGACATTATTGGACCAATATGAGTTTTGGGTTTGATTTTTAATGGGGCCAAAACTAGAAAGACCTGATAGGCGTCCTCTGGACTGGTTCTGAAATCTTTCCTTGCATCTGCATTAAGCATACCTTAAGAACATATGACAGTCCTCGCTGAATCAGTCCACAGCACATCTAGTCCAGCATCCTGTCTCACAAAGTGGCCCACCAATTGCTTTTTGGCATCTCAAGCAGAAGGCAAAGGCAAAACCTTCACCAGCTCTCAACTTGCTGCAGATGGTCTTCAGAGGAATCCTGCCTGTTCCTCCAACTGGAGGCAATACCTAGGTATCCATTCTAGTAGACATTGAAACACCTCCATTAATTTGTCTAAATCACTTTCTACTATAGGATAACTTTGTTTATTTAGGATAGCTTATCAGTTATGGCTCAGAAGTGTAACATGTTTAAATCACTGATGTCTCCCAACGTTTAGAATTTATAGCCTGTACTCCATCAAAAGGTCTAAAGGCAAAGTACAAGAATTACGCAAAAATGCAATAGCATAATATTATAACAACTGTTTAAAACTCCAAATATTTACATCATCGAAGATATACAAATACACAATATATAAAACCAATAAAATAAACATCTCCCATAATGTTAGACCTATACAACAGTGCTCTTCTTTCCATTTTGTCTATACTAACCTAGGGTGTAGAGGCCTTGGCTTTAAGCCTCAGGTTTAATTCTTTTGGCCTATCCTAAAGCTGACATATGCATCCCATAATAGGATACAAAAACAAGCAGCTGAGCCAGTAAGATAGATATTCCACAGAGCATATATAACTGTTCTCAGTATTCCGACAAGTAAAGAACTTGTGTGATCTTGTGGATTTTGGACTTTTTAAAGCATCTTTAAGGGTGATAACTGTTATGTTGTTAAGTTGCAAGTCAAAATTGCAAAACTGAAGTTGACCAAATTTCACAGTTTCTGTTTGGTTATATCCAACAGCAGTCATTCTATGGATGAAATAGTCTTTAACCAGCAAACACTGTCATCATAGAGGCAGAAGGGAAGCCATGCTCTTCTCAGAGCTCCTTGACCTGCCATCCTCTGCTGTTCAGAAAGATTCCCTAACTATATGGGGTAGACTTTTTTGAGGTTTTAATTTAGACCGCCCTATACTTGGAGGTCTCCGGGCAGGTAACAGTATCTAAAATCAGGCATCATTAAACATTATTAAAACATTAAAACAATAAGAGCATCTGACAGTGGGAAGAGAAAAGTGTAACATGCAACAGAACCCGATTCAAATCCAATACATTCAAATCTATTTGTTTGAATATTAGATTCAAATTTCAAGATACGAATATCGACATTTGTATTTAAAGATACAACTGTGGACAACATTTGTATGTGTTATACGTATCTGTACACATTTTGTACACCTCCCATTTTTTCCCTCTGCATCCCATTTTCGTCCCAAACTTTCAGCACAAATGCATACACATACGTATGATATTCGTACAGATACCTATGCAATACATACGTATCTGTACATTCAAATGATTTGAGTAATTGGAATGAATGTTTTGGAACATTCAAAATTTGTTCAGAGGTTTAAGTTTGAATGTGAAGATGTTCTATTTGAATTCAAATGTCCACATTTGATCAAATTCAATCAAATTTTGAATGTTTAGAACATTCATGTACATCCCTACTCCTAATACATATAAGTGCAGATTGGCAATGTCAAAAGTAATGTACCTATTGCCACCTATCCCTCTCCTTTCCTCTCTGCATTTGCTAAAGCAGAGAGCTTACTACATCTCTTATCTGAAAAAGATGTTGCTTCATGAGCTAAGCTGTGGGCTGGTACTGGGGTGTGCCAAATGTAGTGCATACACACATGACATCATCACACATGCACATGGCGTCATCACACATGCACATGATGTCATCACACAATATTACCATAGCGCTCCGCATGTGCAATGATGTTGTCTGCTGTGGATCCACCCTATAATGGAATAAAATAAATTTCCGTTTGTGGTTCTATTTTCGAGTAAGAGAGTGCAACCAATTACAGCCAAAACTGTTAGGTTGCATTCATGGGCCACATATTTATTCCACTATAATTGGATAATCCAGAATAGCCATGCTTTATAAGATGGGGTTGTAATGCCTGGGAAGGGACAGGTGAGAAATTTAGGGTATGCTCTTGGACTCTGTGTTGATGCTTGAAGCTCAGATGGAGGCCGTGGCCAAGAGTGCCTATTCCCAACAAAGGCTGGTACGTCTGTTGAAGCCCTTTTTGAACAGAGATGACTTGGCCACAGTTATACATGCTCTGCTAACCTCCAGACTGGATTATTGCAATGTGCTCTACATGGGGCTGCCCTTGAAGATGATTCAGAAGCTACAGCTGGTGCAGAATGCAGCTGCTAGGCTGCTGACCAGGACAGCTGACTGGATGGACATCATGCCGGTCCTAAAAGAGTTGCATTGGTTGCTGATTCACTACCGAGCCCAATTCAAGCTGTTAACTTTGACTTATATGAACCTAAATGACTTGGGCCCAAAATATCTAAAGGAACTCCTTCTTCCATACTTGTCCATACCTTAAGTTCTGGAGGGGAGGTCCTCCTGGTAGCCCCACCACCCTCAGTAGTAAAAGGGATCCCTGGGAGTTATGGCCCATAGGCTGTGGAATAGTCTCACCCTTGAGGTGTGTCAGGCTCTTTCACTGTATATGTTTAGGAAGGCAATGATGACACACCTCTTTGCCTTGGCCTTTGGCTAAATGGGAATATACTGTCTCTTCCCACTTAACAGACACTATTACTGTTTTAATATATGCTGCTGTTTTAATATATGTTCAATTTTAAGTGTTGTTACCCGCTCTGAAACCTTTGGGTATAGGGTGGGATAAATAAATAAATAAATAAATAAATAAAAACAGAAATACAGAAATCGATGCCTGCGTGCAGCCTTAGTGAATGAACTTCAGAATCCTAGCTTCCAAGTCTTGTTTGCATTTGGCACTTACCTACATGGCATCACAGCCCCAAAACTGCTACAAATGAGATTTTAAAAAACCATTTTTGTCCTATTCAATTTTCAATATGAGGTTTTTTTTGTGCCACAATTTGTTTTGTTTTGTCGATAATGTTGCATTGTTGCAAGGATTACAAGGAAACTTTTCAGTCTCCTTTCAAGTTGCAAGGCTTTTTGATCTCTCCGTTTATGAAGAACAATTTAAACTGTTAAGATGGTGTGCAGCAGATTCCAGAATCAAATGTTATTTATCAACAAGGATTCAGAAGCCGCTGTTAATCAGCAACTCATTATTTCACTGCCAACAGGAGACAAAATTTGCTGCAATAGCATGTACAATTTTATGCTGTTTAGCTCTGGAATTAACACTGTTAAGCTCATATGCTGTTTTTCTTACTGATGGTGGCTGTTAATGCAAGCTACACAGCATTTTGGTTTTAGTGTGCTTTTCCTGAGGGAAGGACAGAGAAGATGAGGAAACTTTTCAGCCGGAAAGGGTTGGCTGTATTTATGTTGGAAATCTGCTCTAAATTTAGTGTGCGTGTCTGGATTAGTCCTTGTTTTTTCTTTCTCTTCTAAAGATGAGTTTGAATGATTTGGAATTTGCTCTGAACCTGGTTATGCGCAATTGGAAATGAACTTAAATAAATAACCCTAAAATAAGCAGAAGATTCATTTTATATGTAAACCAAATTTGTGGAGCTGCGTGTGGTTGTTTTTCAAAGCTGAGCCACACTTTAAAGCTAGCTGTAAATTTTAATCGTGTTATTGTGTCTTTATGGCCTGCATTTCATCCATCTATGGCTGCTGCATTATGAGTGGTGATGATAGATAAACAGCACCAGTACAGCAGCATGTGATGCTTTTGATACTCTCTGTGTTATTGGTCCAGCAGGATTTCTCATCTGTGGTTACAAAAGGTCCACTACAGATCACATTCTTCTCATTCTGGATATTCTCTAGCTTATATGGTGTGTGTGTGTGTGTGTGTGCGTGTATTAGAGAGAGAGAGAGGGTGATTACTAAAATTGTACATTAAACACTCACTACAGTGGAATGTCTCGTCTGGAGCCTCCATGTCTCAGCATTTCAGGTGCAGCAAGGCTCCCATTTGGTTCTTTTGTGCCAGTTTCTTCATCCCAGGAATTTCCTGGACTCATGGTTTGAGGCAGGTTGGATTTTGTTCCTTTGGTTGTAGAAATAATTTCTTGGTTTGGCTAGCTACCAAATCAATAGCTTCCAGGCATATGAAACAACTAACTTCCTAATAAACAGAAACCATATGAAAGAAAATTACTGAAATTTAATTATTTTGCAACCTAGATTAGGGCTTCCAACCAAATGAAACTGTTACAAAGCTCCGTATCATATCATGTTATTTGCCTTAATTGTGTAACCTCTTTACAGCCTGAAATCAGTATGGATTAGCTTGGGTTTTGCTTGTTTGGTGTGTGTGTGAATACTGCAATAGAAATGAAAGCCAAATTGTTCACCTGCTAATTCCCAAGATGGTTATTAAATAAAATTAGATTTTTCTATTCATTTTTCCTCCTCCTACTTTACCTGCACTCATTCTGTTGAGAATGTCAGAGAGCAAATGTAGTACAAATCATCCACCAGCTAAAGAAAGCTGACATAAAAGAGGTAATGCAGATTCTTTTCCACAAAACATTTAGTCACAGCATTCACTTTAAGGATGTAATAACACTCCCAGTGTTTCTCAGATAGATAGACACCCCCCAGGATGTACAAGAAATGGTTAAAATATATAGTTCATTTACTAATGTAAACCTCAAAAGAAAGAGTTGGCTAAGACTGAAAAAAACCCACAAAGTAGTAAGAAAATAGTGACAGGAAGAGAATAATAGTGAATACATCCCACTTGTTACCTTCTGTTTGTCAGTTGATTAAGTCTGGGAGGACATGAGTTAGTAAGTACTATATTCTTGCTTTTGAACTGGTAGCTCTGATCAAATACCATGTGCCTTCAAGCATGTAGTACTCAATAAGGTAGTTTATTACCTTGCATTTCCCTTTTTTTATTAAATATGTTGATTTTTTTTTCTTCCTCTTGCACTACAAGCGGGAAGGATTAAGTTTCGATGAAATATGGCTAAGGCCACATGGAGTGCAGTGGTAAAATTAACTTCCACTTATTTAGTAGCATATTGTGCTTGGGCCTAAATTTACATCATAAGGTATGATGATGTGCCTGTCATCAAATACGGTCAAACATTACGACGCTACACAACCAGCCTTCCAAAAACAAGCCAATAGTGACAAGATTGTTGTATGGCCAAGGAAACACTAGAGGACTGGGAGGGAGGGAGGAATGGCCATTTAACCCACTCGTCTCTAGACTGTCTGCCAATATCTCCTGCCCATTCCACATTGCTTTGGTGGCTTAAGAATATAAGAACATAAAAGGAGCCCTGCTGGATCAGGCCACAGCCCACCTAGTCCAGCATCCTGTCTCACACAGTGGCCCACCAATTGCTTATAAGAACCTAAGAGGAGCGCTGCAGGATCAGGCCACAGCCCAACTAGTCCAGCATCCTGTCTCACACAGTGGCCCACCAATGGCTTATAAGAACCTAAGAGGAGCCCTGCTGGATCAGGCCACAGGCCAACTAATCCAGCATCCTGTCCACACTGTGGCCCACCAATTGCTTATAGGCATTCTGAAACAGAAGACAAGGGCAAAACCTTTACCGGCTCTTGACTTCCTGCAAATGGTCTTTAGAGGCATCATGCATGTTTCTCTAATGTGAAGATGGTACCTGGGCATCCATTCTAGTCCTCCATGAGTTTGTCTAATCCTTTCTTAAAACTATTCAGGATGGTTGCTGTCATTGTCCCTTCTAGTAGTTCATTCTATAGACCAGTGACCCTCGTGGTGAAAAAAATACCCCTTTTTGGTCCTCTGCCCATCAGGTCTGTAAAGGTGAGGCTGTTCTGTCACGGCCCACTTTCCACTTTATTGGGCTCTGTGACAAGACTTGGTGTGAGGTCTAGGCATGCCTCAAAAACTGGGAGAGGTGAAAGGCAAGGTCTGGGGTGGCATGTCATTTGTAGGTTCTGATGGAAGGAAATGTGGGGAAGCTTCTTGGACCAGCCTAAGAGGAAGAGGTCATGATGGCCTGGGTTAGGAGCATCCTGCTCAGCCTCTTCACTGACACTCTTGCAACCTGCTGATGTATGTCTCTGCTCCTGGTTCTTGTCATAACTGTTCCAGAAGAAGCGGCTAGTAGACTGAAAAGGGGTGATTTGAAAGGGTCACTTTCTGGCATATATCTTCAGGTCACAGTGTCTGATAGCAATAACTATTGCTGTTCTGTGTGGACTTTAGATGTTACTGCAGGATCCTCTATAAAGTACAGGGGTCATGCAAGGTTCTGTGGAAGAGAGGGCAAGAGAGAGAGGTTCAAAAGCAATGTAATACCCCATAGCACATCTGCTATCAATATCAGAACATAATAAGTACCATTGGATATCGAACATCTGTTATGTTGTCATGTGGATTAAATACAGTTGCAAAGAATAGGTAGTAATTCAGGAAATGCATTGAAGCTCTTAAATTAAAAATATATATAATGGAAACTTTTAGAGATGATGATAGCACGTGCCATGTTATTTTCAGCTTAGGATTTTATGTTTTGCCCCTTTTGTAACATTGTTGTTTCTAAATGTATTTCAGTTCTGACAGTGAATGAGAGAAAAGCTTGAAACTTGGAAAGGCAAAAGTATAGTATATATAGCTCCGTTTTTAAAGAAAGTCCTTTGGGGGCTGTGAGTGTATTTGGTACTCTGAGGAAATGAGTTTGGTCTAGTGGTTAGGGAGCTGGACTCTTACCTTGGAATACTGGGTTTGATTCCACCCTCCTCCACAAAGCCAGATGGGTGACCTTGGGAGAGTCACAACTCTTCTGAGTTCTCACAGCCCCACCTACCTCACAGTGTGTTCTGTTGTGAGGAGAAGAACAGAAGGCTTGCCAGATACTTTGAGTCCCCTTAAATGGGTGAGAAAAGCAGGATAGAAAAGCCAACTCTTCTTCTTCTCCCTATGGCTTGTCCTAACCCCAAGTCACTCTTCTGTGACAAAAAGGCAAATGAGTACAAAAGCATCATGTACTGTATTAAGCTTCTGTTACAGCTGCATAGAGGTCAGATTAAGTAAAGTTAAAAATTAATAAGCATATTCATTTATTCAGTTTGAAGAGGACAGAATGCTCTTCCACCTTTCTACTTGCTGGTTTGTGTATTTTTTAGGGAGGATAGTGCCTGGGTACCTTTGCCACTTCACAATGAAGGAGGCAATGAAGAACAGGATGGATGTGTGTATGATTGATTGATTGATTGATTGATTGATTTGTATTTCTGTCCCACCCTATACCCGGAGGTCTCAGGGCAGGTTGCAATATTATATTCATCTTAGACAGGTCCCTGCCCTCAGGCTTGCAATCTAATTTAGGGCTGTACATGAGTTGAGTTTTTATTTTTAAGCCAGGTTTGACTCAGAAACAAGTTGATTAAGCTGGGCTTGTCCATATATTCGTTGTGATATATTTGTTGTGACATTTGATTCATAACCATAGAATGTTGAAAAAATTGTATTCATACGAATAGATGCTTTCGATTGTGGTGAAATTCTATTCGATAGGAATGTATTTGTACAAATTCGTATGACTCTCTGATACGAATGAATATGTATCTGATACATATCTGAGATACATATCTGATACTTAACCCATAACAAATCCATTCTGAAAACGACAAATCCAACCTGAATCCACTTTTAATACGCTCTCAATCCATGTCAAATCCTCTCTAGATCCGTTGCACTTTCCCACGTCGCCAGTTTAACGAATGTCTGAACTATCCATACAAATGATCCTAAACTTTTGTATTTGAATGAAGGTCAATGTACAAATATCGTAACATTTGTTTTGTATACGAATGTCTGAGTTCATATGAATTTGTACAAATAAGGAATATTACAAATATTCATGCTCGTCCCTAGCTGTGATCAGTACAAAGGATGCCTAGTTTGAATCTTCGAGAAGACAGTGGGGAATATTAATATTTTTTATGCTTCTCATCTGATGTTTCTGAAATTTAAGTGTTATTTCTTAAGCATATCTGGGAAGATCCTGCTGTCAGTACCATGAGCTAGAGAATGTCACCTTGAGTTGGCCAGTAATTAAATCGCCACTGTGATGGTGCATGCCCTCTGGAACACTTTGTCCTCCAATATTTATGAGGTGCCTTCTGTTAAGTGTGTTGGGCACCCACTGAAAACTTATCACCAGCTGTTCTCTGTATGAACTCTTATTTGTTCTTCTAACCCTTCTGGATTTTAATGTTGTTTTTAGTAATTTTTGTAAAGTTTTAATTATCTTCTTTCTTGTAAAATGCTGCAGGACTCTTAAACAGGAGACTCTATATAAACATTTTAAATAAATATGTGCATCTAGTTACTGGGCTCAGTGGGTAACGATTTGCCCATGTAAAGGGAATTGGCTAGCATGAAAATAAAGAAAAACATATTAAATATATTATCTTCAGAAGCTAGGCTTGGTTACTATAGGACAAAGTGGCCTTCCACTGTTCAGAATAGACCTACAGTCCTGATCTAAGGCTGTGGTTCACCTTGGGTGTTTTTCCACTGTCACTAGAAGTACCCATTAAGTACCCATTAATGGGTACATTAATGCCATTTAGTACCCATTAATGGGTACTTAATGGGTACTTCTAGTGACAGTGGAAAAACACCCCTTGAAAGAAAACATGCAGAAGTTCAAGGCTTTGGTCATGTTTATACAACTGTCTGGCGCCTCCCAAAAGGAATGACATGACCTGCTCAAGAGATGAAGGCCAGCAATGCCACATTTGGTGGGTCCTAAGAATTTGAGCTACACTGAATTTTCAGGAAGAGCAAGATTACTTACACAGCCTATGCGAATGTAAATAGGTGTGTCAGTGTATTATTAAATGTCACTAGATCACAGATTTCCTTACAAAGAAAATGAAAAAGACATAAAATTGAGCATCTGGAATGGAACAATTGAAGGAATGTGGGTTTATATTTTATTTACATGATTCCAAGCTATAAAATGAGAAGGAAGGGCAGGGAAGAAAGAACTTTTTTGTCTAGTGTAGCCCTCTAAACCTTAAAAGCAATCCATATATCAGGAAACAAACAAACAAAAAAGACCCCATCCTAATTGCCATCTGCAAATGCTCTACACCCTCAGAAGTGAAGTCATCTTGAGGCCAGCTGAGTTCTCAGAGGTCTCCTTTGGACCTTGACCAGGAGTGCTGGAATACAGGGTATGATGGAAGAAGGATGAACATGGTGCCTCCTTGATCAAAGGGGCGTGCACAAATGCATTTTTGACATTTGATTTGTAACGAGAATCCGTATTCGTATGAAATGACAGATCACATTTGAATGTGGTAGGATTCTATTTGATATAAATCTATTCATAAGTATTGCATTACTTGCACTCTTTTGTGACGCCACCAGAAAGTTACTGTGTCAATGGGTCTGGTCATCTCATGATATCAGAGTGAAAACAGCTTCATCCGGGGTGTCATCCATGCCAGGACAGAAATCCCTCCAGAACTTCCAAGTGTCACTCAGGTTCTACAGATCTCCAGTGGTGGACCATGTTGATCACCCCTGTGGAGGGCTATTTACACCCTAAGTCCAAATCTTAACATCAGATGATCATATAAAGTTCAATCACACTTCACAAGTGTATGCCTCTATAAAAACGTGTCCTGCCCTATTCTAATATACTCCTGTGTTGCAGTTTAAGTTACTGAAGATTTATTGCCTTGAGGTGGAATTCCTTTGATCTACTTCCCTCCTCCCTTCCCTTCCCTTTTTCTTTTTGTAGCAGATCAACATTTGAATTACATAGAGATTGGATCATAACTCCCTTTGGGCCACACTTACCCAGATACTGTAGTAAGAGTTCAATTAAAATTTATGTAAAATAAAACGGAAAAAAATTAGCCTGCCTCAAAGTCTCTCTAGAGTACAGTTTTTGGTGGGCGCTTATACGTTACAAAGTAATCTGGATTAGAGGTTGGGAAAGAAGCTAAAAGGCTATGGGAATCTGACTTTCTTTGTTGAGAAATACTCTTGTGTATGTATCCTTTGAAGTGTTAATTCAAAAGAGGAAAGTAATTTGGTGTATCTAGGAAAGTATCTACTGTATTAGTATAGTGCTGTGAAAAGCTATTTGTCCCCTTCTTAATTTCTTCTATTTTTGCATATTTGTCGCACTTAATTGTTTAAGATCTTCAAACAAAATTTAATATGAGGATTAGGCAACAGAAATAAACATAAAATGCAGCTTTCAAAGGATAATTTCATTTATTGGAGGAAAAGCATTATCCACAACCTATATTAACCACAAATTATGTCACCTGGCTGGATGCACATCACACCGGTCTGAAAAGAGCGGCATTGACTGCCGATTCGCTACCGAGCCCAATTCAAGGTGTTAACTTTGACTTATAAGATCCTAAGTGTCTTGGGCCCCAAATATCTGAAGGTATGTCTTCTCCCATACTGACCTGCCCATGCCTTAAGATCTGGAGGGGAGGACCTCCTCATTGTCCCACCACCCTCAATAGTAAGATGGGTGGGCGTTCGAGAGAGGGCCTTCTCAGTAATGGCCCCCGGGCTGTGGAATAGTCTTCCCCTCAAGGTGCTTCAGGTTCCTTAACAGTATACATTCAGGAAGGTCGTGAAGGTGCACCTATTTGCCCTGGCCTTTGGCTAAGTGTAGTTTTCCCTCACCACAGACATTATTGTTTTATACTGTTATACTGTTACCTACCCTGAGACCTTCAGGTATAGGCCGGGATAGAAATGTAAATAAATAAATAAATAGACCCTCCCCCCAATACCTGCTTCTAGTTCCTTTAGCAACAACAACTGCAACCAAATGCTTCTGATAACTGGAGATCAATCTTTTGTTTATTGCTGTGGAGGAAATTTGGCCTACTCTTCTTTGAAGAATTGTGTTAATTTAGTCACACTGCTGGGCTTTCGAGCATGAACCGCTCATTTAAGGTCCTACCATAGAATCTCAATGGTGTTCAAGACAGGACTTTGGGTGTCTCCAGATGGGATGAAAGCTTCAGTGGGACATCACAGCTTTGATCACCTGCAGCATCCATGGAGTATTCTCCTATTTCTTGAAGTAAATATCTGCTTCATTAGCAGTGTTTTTACTCTGGAGTTTCCAGGAATGCTGCAGGGATACTGCAACTGATTGATGTTTCCTGTCTGGCTGACAGGAAATGGCTGTGCAGTGTTTGGTCAACACGTCTATCCAACTGGAAGCAACTGTGCAGGAACTCCACACAGACCCCGCAGCTTCCGATTGCCATGAATGGTAGCTTGGCAGCAGCTGCAGAGGGATACTGAAGCTTTCATCTCGTCTGGAGGCACCCTTTGACTAGGTCGCTACCAAACCTCCTCCTCCTCCTTTTTTTGAGCCATTCAGAGGTGGACCTGCTGTTGTTCATAACTTTTTGCACATGAACTTCAGGATATGGACTGATGACCAGACTTTCTCCATGTTTTTCTTGTTGAGAGCATAATTCATGGTGCTTTCCATTATGGCAAGTCATTGAGATCCTTCAGCAGCAACACATCTCCAAACTATCACAATGATGTTCTTCTTGTGGAATGTAGTATTACGTTTACACCAGATGCAATAGGATCCATGCCTTCCAAAAATTCCACTGTCAGTTCATAGTGCCCAGAACATTATCCCCAAAAGCATGGGGGTTACCAAGATCTTATTTTGGCAAATGCAAGGTGAGCCTTTATGTTCCTCCTGAAGATCCACATCTTTCGCGCATCTGTATGCATTTCTACAGATCTCTATGGGAAAAAAACGCGTTGCATACAGGATAACCATGGGATGCATATGGATGCGTATGGATGTCGGGAAGATGCATATGGGCACATACGAATGTTGTCGACATTTGTATGTGCAGATTCGAATAAAAAATTTGAACAAATAGATTCAAATTTGGTAAAAATGAATCAAATCTTATTAAATTCAGATGTACCGTAACAGATTTGAATCAAATTGAATTTTTAGGTATTTGAGTCAATTCAAATAGAATGTCAAAAAACCATTCATGCATATCCCTAGTGTCTTCAGAAAGAATATTTGGAGAAAAATGAGCTTGAAACACAGTATTTCAACCACAACTTGCTTGTTGTGGTGATTTAGAAGTGCTGTAACAAAAGTGGCCTGTGTAGAGGAAGTGAGAATATACCATTATTTTAATGATCATTCTGGGTTTTTAAATGGGAAAGCCCCAAATTTAGCTGTCATAACTTTTTACAGTTCTGCCTGTTTCTCTCCAGCACTTGACAATTCTGTTCTCCCTATTTAAATTAGAATATATGCCAAGTTTCAATTGCTTTATGCGTCTTATAGTAGATAAAATATGTTAATTTGTGTAAATGCTGTTCTGAGTGCAAATGCTTATGCTGAAAGCGTGCTTATCTTTAAAGCTGCATGTCTTTCATTCTTGGCTTCCTTTATAGGCACACTTTTTAAATGCATGTCTTAATATTTGAGAAGACTTTTAAAGGAAAACATTTGAAGCTATATGAAAAAAGCTCTCATGACTTTTTCATACATATTCATAAGTGCAGAGAAAATCTTGTTACTGGAATTCCCCCCCCCCCAAATTTTGCTGCTAATTTGTTATCCCTTTCCTTTCCTTTCCATTCCTTTCCTCCCTCCCTCCCTCCCTCCCTCCCTCCCTCCCTCCTTCCTTCCTTCCTTCCTTCCTTCCTTCCTTCCTTCCTTCCTTCCTTTCCAGATTCTTGATATTTCATTTCACTAACCTCAGTTAGTAATTTGGCAACATATTGTCTTCTGGGGTTTCAAAATGAATGTTAATATTAGTAAATTTATAGCAATTTAATAACAAACATCTTAATACAATATTCAGTTATCATTTTCTTTGATTCAGACATATTGGTTGCTATCTAAAAAACTAATTTAACCGTTGCAAACAACAGAGTAACACCTAATATAATATCTAATGGAATGTAATTGCATGGTAATATATATCAACCTATAAACTTGCTCAATGTGATAAAAAGACAAAGTCTTTGTTATATACAATGGGGATGATGGTCAGGGCAGGCCTTACTGAGCACGCCACCCATCTTTTTTGGCTGGTATGGGACAAGGAGAGAGTCTGGAGCAGAGGGGGGTGGTGTGGGAGGCTCTGCATAGGAGTCATGGGGCCAGGTGCTAGCCCACAGGGGAGGCAATGTGGGTGAGGACCAGGGAATGAGGTGGCATGACATTATAATGGCCTGGGTGGGACAGGGTGCAATCTGGGAAGTGGGAGACTGAACCCCCCCCCCAATGAGTGCCGGCAGGGTAGTGAGTGGTGATAACAAATCTACAAAAGTCCACGAAATTGATGAGAGAGCTGGAAAGGAAAACAACTTCATGGTCAACACATTAAAAACATTGAAGGAAATTTAGACAAGGGAAGCATTTGGAAATGGTTGCAAAATGGTACATTAAAACAATAAATAGAAAAGTTTGGAAAGGGCAGCAAATGCTGGTTTTGTAACAAAGACGAATTGGTAGGCTACCGCATTTGGCTGTGTATTAAGATCACATAGACTTAATGTAATTTAAAAAATGTCTTAATAAAGTTGCAACAATATTGCACTGTAATTTTTATAACCTTAAAACTTAAATGCTGTGAAAGAAATCTTGGGAACATAAGATGAGTTAAAATATTATAATATTTGAAAATATTACATTGTAGCATTCTATTAATTCCTTTATTTAAAAAAAATATCAAAGCACGATCTGAGAATTAACTCATATTTTAGAAACCACTATGTTTTTGTCTAGAGGTATAAATACATGAAGCAATAGTGAATGAATGAATGAATTTTAGTTATGGTCATAGACAAAAGGTATATCTATCTTTAAAAAGGTTTTACAATATAAGTGTAAAAATAGTATTTTAAAAAATTAAAATTTAAAAATATGGTGGTAAAATTTGAGGGTGTTTTTTTTCCTTTCAGAATAGAATGATTCTTATTTTCCTACAGTCCTAACTGCTATTCATAGTTGCACTAGTTCTCATTTGTTATTCACTCAACCACGTGACTTTCACAAGTATGGAAGAGTTTTGTGTAAGCACACCGCTTTTGCAATTGGGCTTCCAAATTGCATGAGAGACTCTACATATTCATCTATATGCACCAGAAGCCTTTTTAGTTTAGCAGCCATGCCATTTCTAAGAAATCAGAGAGACCATTAAGAACTGCTTGGATGTCATACCCAGTTGTGACACTTGTTAAATAAAGTATGCTATGTATTTGTTCCCTTGAGATTGTAATTCAGTGTGTTGTATCATTCACAGAAGATGAAGTGTGTACCATGCTAGGAAGAAATGAAATTCACGTTCAGTGCTGTAGAATTTGCAGAGTTTAGTGCCAGCTCATAATAAATGCCCAGTCAACAGTAATGCTAGTCTCTGTAATGAGAACATCAGTGTAAATAAATCAAACATTATTGTAGACATTTTTCCTCCTGTAAAAGGGAAATAAAATGTGCTATCTTGATGTTTTTTCACTGCTGATTATTCATCTGTATTCATTGAATTGCAGTGACCATTTAGGCCAACAGTTATAAAATTTTGATGCTTTGTGAGTTAATGGTGTGAGGGTGGCACTCTAAACTCACACAAAGTGATGGAGTGACTGCAGTAAGATAGCAAAACACTCAGATATTAATGTTTATTTGTACCCCTATTTGTGCTTTACTAAAATGCCTGCAGTCTTGCAAATTCAATGCGTCTTTGAGGAGCTAGTCCTGGCTTAACGTTTATAGATTTGGACCCAGGCTTAGTTAAGCTTAGGAGAAATGTACTGCAATGGATAGGCTATAAATGTAATCTAAATCCCGTTTTTATCCTGTACGTCTCCATACACATACAAATGTCCAAATAATTTGTATGAATGATTCAAAAGATTTGAAAATTTGTTTGAATGATAAATTAGAATATATGGATATTTGATTCAAATTTGAATGTCTGAATTTGTTCAAATTTGATTGAATTTTGAATGTTTTGAATATTCATGCACATCCTTAGTCCCAGGGAAATCAAAAGTTTTTTACCTACATCCAGGAACTAATCTCCCAGGCCGATTTGAAAATTTTTATATTAATTCTTTGTTAGCTAATAACAACTTAGATTGTATCTATAAGGTGCCTAAGGACTATGTTCACTAGGAAGCTAATGGCTGCTTAAATGAGAAATGATAAACGGACTTTCTTTTTTAAATTTTTAATTGTATTTATCTATAACGTGGTTACATAGATTGTACGTTTAACATGTCTTGTCTTTTGTGCAGGTCCCAAGTATACCTTGATCTTACCTTGCAGTAAGTTAAGTTATACTGCCCTCTGCCTCACCACTGCCCTGCCCCCCCACGCCCCCACAGCCTTTGCACATGGAAGTAAGTGTGGAGCACTAGGAGTGCCATACTGCTCCTCAGCTATCGAAGATGGGCAGCCACACATGCTTTGAGCCACTCCAAGATGGAAGTCACTCTGTGGTGTGCGGGCGCTTCAAGGCAGAGCATCCCCAGGCTGTCCCTGTTGCCTGAGAAACGCCTAAGCTTTTTGTGTCTTTCCTGTGCTACAGCAAAACTCAAAGGATCATGGGTATTCTTAGGCTGTATCCAGACATTCCTTATTTATTCCATTATATTTGGATATTCCGTTATATTTGGATATTCCAGAATAGCCATGCTTTATTGTGGAATATCCAAATATAGCAGAATAAGTAAGAGACATCTGGATGCAGCCGTAGCATTCTTTTGAAGTGAAAGTACACTAGGACTCCAAGTGGGTTGGGTAGTAGAGCACAATGGATGCTACTTGCTATGCAGCCCACAACAGAACTGCCAGCTTGGGGCATTGGAATAAAATGTAAAAACTTACATGTTCCATGTGACAAACAGTATAGCTTGCCACACAGACACTGTCACTTGTGGAGCAGAAAATCTGAGCAGGTGCAAAGCAAGCCTAGATTGTGCAAAAAGCACGTCGATATTTTAAACTCTGAAAGTCACAACACAGCTTATAAATATCACATAAGAACAGGAATAAAATCTATATCAACCACTGTCAAATAAACTATTCAGGGAACCAATGACTGCTGCCAACAAGTGATTGGACAATAGTCACTACAAGCCAGAAATACAATTGTTCTGCTAGCATACGTTACTGCAAAATATAGTGATAAAAAATCTAGGAGAATGAAAATTTAAAAGCCAGGATTCATCGTTGCCATCTTCCAAAGTTCTGTAAATGAGGGGATTCTCAGTGCTTGAATGTAGAAAGTTAGGGATTTTGCAAGAATCTTTGATCCTAAGCAATGCAGAAGCAACATTTTCAAGGTTATAATTGAATCAGACATTAAGTAAAAATAAGTATGCCCTTGAGTTGGACTCAAGGGGGACGTATTTGTGTTGTTTGTTTGGACATAATATTGAAATGGTTCATTATCTCCTTCTCCTAGCATGTTTTTATGCTAGGAAAAAGGAAAAAAAAAACACCCTCAAATTTTACCACCATATTTTTAAATTTTAATTTTTCTTTTCCACCTTCCCATCTAGTCCATGGGACCGAGATATCCTGGTAATCCTTCATTTAATTGCTAACCGAGTTTGACTTCACTTAGCTTTTTAAGACCAGCTAGGTAGATGATGCCAATGGTTGAACATAAGCACCAAATTAGGGTGCCCCTGTTCCGTACCATGTTCATCCTGCCTCTTGATTCAGTTCAAGATAAAATAGTCTCTGATGTCTGCAAAGCTACTGTGGATCATGTCAGAACTTACTTTAACAACCTACTACATTCTGGTGGTGCTACACTAATATTGTCCTAATATTTAACTAATTATGCTGCGGATAACAAATTTCCCCAAACCTAATTAAAATAAAACGTACTATATCAATTATTCTTCTTTTGAAATAAGAACCTCAACATCTGCAACATAGTTTTTGGTAGCATTGTTTGCATTGGTTCAACAGGATTGCCCAATTAAACATTCCGTTAAAAAGGATCATAATAGATTTAAAATATCAGCAATATGGGATGAAATTGCCATTCATTGACAATGAGTATTGCTTGGTGCCATTCCTGAAATGTACTTAGTTTTCATTTTTTAAAAAAAAATAATTAAGCCCAAAATATACTTAGTTACAAAAGAAACTAAGGGTGTTTTTCCACTGTCACTAAAAGTACCCATTAAGTACCCATTAATGGGCATGTAATGGCATTTTTGTACCCATTAATGGGTACTTAATGGGTACTTCTAGTGACAGTGGAAAAACATCCAAAAATTGACTGTAATCTGTGTTGCTTTTTTTTTTCTTATGGCCCAGTCAGAATTATTCCTGTGTAAAATTTCGCATACATTGCAGATATGAAGCAGTCTCAGACCTGATATTTAGAAGCAAGCACAGAGGTGGATGTGACCCCTATACATGGCTTATACTGTTGGGTAAACAGTACACAAGTCATGCAGCAGCCTGATGCTGTTTGTTCCCAAACTCATAAATATGAGAAGACATCTGAGAATGCTTAACTAGCCCTTTACCACATCTATAGTCTGCTTCTCCTATGAACTGAAAGTAGCATTCTGTCAGAATTGCCTACCAGCCACCTTCAAGCCCAGATTTAGGCAAAGAATTCACACATACAGACATCTGCCATAAAGCAGGTCCTTCCTTTTATTGAGCTAATATCAGAAGACAAGGGGTGGAAGCAAAGCAGGACTACACCTAGTACTTGCAAAGATATCTGGTTCCCACAGCTTCCTGAGGTCATGGTGGTGTGAGAGTAAGGTGGTCACCAAGGGACCGCAGGAGTCAGCAGGCTGGGCCTTTCTGCATTGCGCCTTATTCTGGATTTTGTCCCTGTTCTCTACATGGTAGCATGTATACTTATGATTCCCAAGAAAACGACTCTTTAGGTAAACACAAAGGATACAAAGTGTTCATGACGACCAGAGTATTTCCTAGTTCTGAAATGGTAGTGGAAGTAAAAAAATGTCACCAGTTTTATCATGTTGCTAATATAATAGTAATAATAATAATCCATATGAAATAATGCATCAGAATACAATTTTGTCTGGTCCTTGTACTGAATTTGGCAAAACATCCAGAGAACAACTCTGACGGTTATCATCATGAAGATGGCTGCCAGCATTTAATATTTTGATTTGAAATGTGCAGGCATCATCACACTATGCAATTGGGTTAAGGAAAATCTACTATAAATTAAAAATGCCATGTTATTGCTAAGTATTTTGCAGACAAAATTCCTATGCATGGTTGGTGAATTTTCAGTTTTATTTTATTATTTATTTATTTATTTGTATTTCTATCCCGCCCTATACCCGAAGGTCTCAGGGCGGGTTACAATATTATATTAATCTTAGACAGGTCCCTGCCATCAAGCTTACAATCTAAAGAGATGAGAAACAAAAGGAAAATGGTGTGGGAGGGAACAGGGAACAGCAAAAAGCAAGTGCTTGAGGTCTTCAGATCCAATTCTTCTGTTCATTTCTTATTGCTGGAAATTTTCTTATTCCCTTTAGTTTGAATTTTCTTTTCATTGATGACAAACCAGAAGATGGTAGAGATGGTCAGCCGGCATCTACTCAGCCCACCTTGCTCAGACTCAGGACATTTCCTCAACTGTTGGATCGGCTGCCGTAGTCTCTTTGCCATCTTGTGATGGGAGCAGTTGGAGGCGGGAGGGGCACTACTGGGAGCAAGATGGCAGAGCCCAGCCTGCTGCCTCTTCTACACTCCTCTCTGGCAAGATGGTTCCTAGCCTTGTGATGGCAGTTGGAGGAGGGAGGGGCACTGCTCGGAGCAAGATGGCAGAGCACAGCCTGCTGCCTCTTCTCCACTCCTCTCAGGCAAGATGGTTCCTATCCTTGTGATGGCAGTTGGAGGAGGGAGGGGCACTGCTGGGAGCAAGATGGCAGAGCCCAGCCTGCTTCTTCTTCTCCACTCCTCTTAGGCAAGGTGGTTCCTAGCCAGTTGAAGATGAAGTAGCAGAGACAGTAAACGGGGGGTGGGCGGTTTGGACTTGAGAACTAAGATAAACATGATGCTAGAAAATTGAAGAAATTAGTCCTAAATCCTGGGGAATAATAAAATTGGAGTACAAAGATGACAACAAAGGGTAAAAGCATTTCAGTGACAAAGAGAAGAATAACTAAAGCAGCAGTCTTTCCTGCGGTAACATATGGTTATGAGTATTGGACCCTGAGACAGAAGGAAAGTTGTGGTGGTGGGGAGTCACAATGAATTATGATTTTGGAGATTGTTTTAAAGAATATAGTGACCTGCAAGAAGAACCAGTGTGATGACTCGGTCTATCCCCTCCCCCCGTTGTGACTCGTACTCCTCAGAGCTACGCAGCAAGGAAGTGGCCACCGAACACCACTCCCCAACTGCCTGCAATGGTTTGTGGTCAGTATATGAACTGAACTATACTACCCCACAGGCATCCTGCTCCAATGGCTTGAGATCAAGCCCTCTCCCTGAAGCAACACAATAAACACCAGTGTAATCCAAACACTATTAATATACATAAATAAATAGTAGAAGCCAAGATAAGTCCTTCAATAGGTAGAAAGTAAATGTCATCAATAAAATAACATTCAGTCCTCTGAAAGCAAATATCTGAAAGGATTCCTGCCTCCAGCTACACTCCTCTTGCCCCTGAATGGATTCCAACCACCAGTCAATGTGATGATTCTCCCTTAAATAAAGTAAGCAAACAGCAATTACAAACTGTATTCCAAGCCCTGTCTCACTCAGCTCTAACAGCTTGCCTATGCATCCACCCTATTGCTGGCACGTGTCCCGGTCTTCCTCTGCCCCAGAGGCTAGACCTCTTCTATCCCCTGCCCCACTATTCCAAGAGTGTGAGGCCTAGAAGCCTGGAGAGTTCAACCTAAACTCTCTGCTATCCCTCTCTCACTCAACCGCAAGATCAGAGACACTGAGAGCACTGGACTGCTGGCTTATATACCCTGCGATTCGGTTGTTCTCATTGGTGCATTTTTGGCGGTTTTTGCGGCTGCTCCTCCCACCTGTCAGTCACCCTGCTGCAGAAGCCCAGGAAACAAGCCTGCGGCTGCAGCTTGCACCGTGAAAACATCACAACCAGTAAATCAGTCTTGTACAAAAGCATATATAACAGCCCCCTTGAGGTACTGAGTACCAAGTAGAAACGCCTGTACACTTGGCATGTGATACAAATGTTGCTAGACTGTGAAAGGAAGTTGTATGCTTGGCAATACTGAATGAATGGTACTAAAGAGTTTATTAAAGTATCCTTAGAAAAGCCAGAAGATCTTAGCTGTGACAAGTTAAGATAGCAAGCATTTGCTTGTGTAGTCATCATGTGTCCAAAGCTGACTTCTTGACACTTTGGAGCAGCATGGGGCATGCATTTCACAGAGACCTAAGAATGTAAAGGTGCAATTATCATTAGTCCCTGTTAGAATGAGAACATGTCAAAAATCCCCTTGCTGTGTTTATCTTTTAATATTCAAACACAGTTCAAAGTAGCCTTGATTTAAAGAAGTAGAAAGGGGCGGCTGTGATATATCAGCTATTCAGAAATTTGCCATAGCATGAAAGGGAAGCAAGAAAAGAGTTTTTTTAAAAAAGTACATCTGTCTGTGTCATACTTCAGGTTATCTTATACAGTAATAGCAATTTACTGCAAATGCTTTGAGCTTGGAAAATTGACAATATAAATGTGTTCAAGGGAGCTCACTTGGAATCTATATCACTGAAGATAGATCTTTTTTCACCTCCTTCCCATTCATTAAGCAGCAATACTTCAAGACAAAGTGGGAGGAAAACAGAAACAGATAGCTTGCTTTGCAGTGCCATATGAGCCAGCAGGAACATCAAGGAGACACAGTTCTGCTTTTTGAGGCTTTCCAGTGATTGTAGCTGGAACAAGATCTTTTTTGGCTGCCCGGGCAGCTATTTCAAGTGAGATGGGACAAAATGCATTCTGCAGGCAGTGAGAATGTTGGTAAACAGAGGGAGGATTGTTAAAGAGACCAGCGGGCTTCAGTGTATTTTATTCTGTGCGATGTTTTCACTGATAATCATTCCAGACCCTCTAAACTTCTTGAATGTATTTCTCAGTTGAATTGGCATGGGAGGATCTGACTTTAAGTAGTTTTCTGGCTCTAGGGGCTAAGGGTTTGGTTCCCACTGCCAGCAGGAGAAGGAGAAGCTCAGCACACTGGAATAAAAATATGATTGTCTTCCTCTGCCCTTTAGATCTGGAGGAAAGATTCATATAATAAAAGCTTCTGAGACTCAGCTGAGCATGGAAGCCAGATCTGTGTCCTGTTTCTGGCATGGAAAGTACCAGGCTTTGGGTGGATAACTTTAGTTCTTGAGTTGGAAATTCTCTGTGGATATATTTCTTGGAAGTTTTAGCTTTTGAAAATGGGGAATATTTTGCTCCGATAACTAAATTTGCACTTTTAATGTATCCACCACTACCCCGTCTTTTTCTTGTCTCCTTGAGAATATATAATGAGTTTTAACCTGAAAAGGAGCAGCATAAGTAGCTCAGTAGTAGTAGAAGAGTTGGCTTTTGTACCCCACTTTTCTCACCCATTTAAGGGGACTCAAAGTGGCTGACAAACCTTTCTGTTCTTCTCCCCACAACATAACACCCTTTGAGGTGGGTGGGGCTGTGGAAGCTCAAAAGAGAGCTGTGACTAGCCCAAGATCACCCAGCTGGCTTTGTGGAGGAGTGTGGAATCAAACCCGTTTTTCCCAGATAAGAGTCGGGCTCCCTAACCAGTAGAACAAACTGGCTCACAAGCAGTAGTGGAGCAAACAGCCTAGAAAGCAGAGGGTTGCCAGTTTGATCCCCAGTCTCTCCTCAGAAATAATCAATAGCAAACAGCTTCTGTATCCCGGCCAATAAAACTACAAAGTGGTGCCTATGGGGGTGCCCATGTGGTCAACCAGGAGATGGACATGGTTTTCATACTATCCAACAACCACAACAAATCTGAAGACAGTGTAGTGTTTGAGAAAGGGTAACTTCCCCTGACCCTGGAGACACAATTCTGTAATAGACTGCATGGGACCCTAACCTTATGTTTGTTTGGTTCTTCCTCTAGTGAATCCATCTTCTAGATGTATAGAAACGTACCAGACCTAGAAAGAAGTATAGGAAGACATTAAATAGGTATTAAATAGGTGTGGGATCTATCATGAATGTATTTGGAAAGCAGGTAATCTTGTTCTCTTTCTCTGTGCCCAGTAGAAAAGGGTAGATCCCAGAGCACATAAGAACATAAGAGGATCACTGCTGGATTAGGCCACAGCCCATCTAGTCCAGCATTCTGTCGCACACAGTGGCCCACCAATTGGCCATGGACATCTTAAGCTTACAAGGGCAAACCTTCTCCTGCTCTCGAGTCCCAGCAAATGGCCTTAGAAGCATTTTGCTTGTCCCCCCAGCCTGAAAGATTTACTTAGGCATCCATTCTAGTAACCATTGATACATCTGTCGTCTATAAACTTGTTTAAAGAATCCATTGTGTTGCCTCTTCCCTTGTAAGCCTGTCTGAACTCTGAGGTGGAGAGGACATCAGCAGTGTGAGGAAAAGGAAAAGGCTTCGAAATCTGGCCTCACAAGGATGCCATGTTAGACTGAGAAGTGCTATTTTTCTAAGATGAAACCATGCCAGTCATCTTTTCAGGGAGATTCAGGTCAGTTGACAGTTCAAGTTTACACTTCTGCTCTTGATGATACAGTTGTCTCATTAAAGTTTTGGGAGGGAAGAAGGAGAGAGAAGAAATCATAATAAAGGCCAAGGAGGAATTTCATTGAAATGGAGATGGATACAAAGGCAATTGTAAAGTTCTCCAAATGACAGTGGGCCACTGTTCACCCCAGTCTGCATCTGTTGCTGGTCCATTCCCCACTCCCTTGTATTCTGGAAATCCCAGTTTGCCTTAGAGGTTCCAGGGGGGTGGTTGCCATCGGAGTCAGCGATCCAAGTCATTAGCTAAAAGCACTATTTGAGAGGAAAAGAAAAACAAAGTCCTTTTATGGCAGCTATCAGTCTGAGGTGGTGATATACCTGGTGAAAGGCAGCATTGGAAACTAGGAGAAAGATGATGTCATAAAAGTGTGCTTTTCCTCTCTATATGATTTTTCTTAGAAAAATAAATTTGTGGAGAAACACTAGATAGAAGAGTCATTCACATTAACTGAGGATAGAAGGGGAGTTTCCTCATGAACTCCACATGTGCCACCCTCCCCTAGACATTGGATGAAAGGAAAGACTGGACCCCACCACAGCACAGTTCAGCCTCCTTTAGCTCCCCCCCCCCCATTCACACTGAGGAATCAAGGATGACCTGGAATGCCAGGATGGGCTGAACCCTCTGGAAAAGAGGACTCTGGTTAGAACATAACATGACCAGAAGACCAACTGAAGTCGTCTTAAACTAAAGGTGTGACCAGGGCCTTAGTGTGCTGGCAGTAAATGATCTGAATAAGTAAATAGAAGAATGAAGTAATATCTCTAAAACATGTGCTTCTTCTAAGGGTTAGATAGAAAAGTATACATTTTATTATTGTCCTTTGGGGAAATATCTCCAAAGTACACATACTTGGCATTTCTGTCCTGCTTTTCTTCTGAAGAGCTCAAAATGGCACACATTCTTTTTCTCCTCACAATAACCTCACAAGGCAGGTTGGGGTGGGAGAGAACTGTAGTTCAGTGAACTGTTCTGGCTGATTGGGTACTGAAATCCAGGGATTACAAGGTTCTAATGTGGTGATCTAACCAACATAGTAAGCACCGATGCAAAAGGAGTTGAAGCAAAGCTTGTACAGATATGTCAAACTGGTTTGGTTGGTATGCAATTCTTAGTGAACCACGTAATCAGCAAATATTCACATCAAAATGAACATTCGGTTGTTTGAATATCCAAAAAATTGATTGAAATGAAACAATCCCCCCTTGTGAATGCAAACTGTTTGAACATTTTACATTCGTTGGGTTTTTGCCCTTGAAATTGCCTTTTTCAATGGAAAAAAATGGGGTATTTCTTGTTTTCAAACCAGTCCAAATCAAACAACTGTTTGTTTGATTAACCAGTTTGCAATCAAACTGATCAAATGGGTGTTTGGTTCAATGGTGAACTGAATATGCAATTTTGTGAAATCCCTAAAAACATGTTGTTGTTGTTGCTGCTGCTGCTGCTGTTGTGTTTTGGTATCACCAAATCATAGTCAACTCTTAGTTGATGATGGGCACCTCAATGCAGTTTTCTTGGCAGAAATACAGAAGTGGTTTGCCATTGCCTACTTCTAAGGAGAGACTAGGCATCGATCTGGCAACTCTCTGCTTTCCAGGATGCTTGCATTGTTAGTAGCTTCAGCCCTTTCTGATGCAAAGCACTGACACAACTAAATTTAGGGTTAATGATATATTTGGCAGTCATTTTGAAAAGGCATGCCTTAGAGTCTGTGGCAACAATGAAAAAGTATCTGCTCATACCTGGGGGAAACAGATGAAAGCACCTGAAATGCTTGCTAATTTTCAAGACAGTGTACATGATTTCTTTTTAAGGGGGAGGCTAGAGGTTCATTGTAAAGAGTATGACAAAAAGACTTAAAAATCTTTGAAACTCTGTTCAGCAACAGCTTATGGGTAGAAACTTTGCATGATAATAGCATTCTGAATGGAATATTTTCACACATGTCGAAATGGCTTTACTGGATTGTTCTTGGAAGAAGCTTTTATCCCATCATATTTTGCAGCCTTTCACAGAGAACATTACATTGTACTATACGAAGGGACTATTTAGTGAAAGATAGAACTAAAATTCATCCACAAAGGAAAAATGGTGTATTTTTTTTTCTAAGTCAAGGGGAGAACAGGACACCTGCAGTTAGCTATCAACTTTCCAAGCTCTAAAGGCTGTTATTGTCTGAAAACCTGCCACTCACAACGGTAAGTTTAACTCTTCAGTACAGGAGTCAGTGTGTTTATACGACAGTTTCTGCTTTGTCAAGGGTGCTGGCAGTTGCTGGATTTTGCAGAAGTAAAAATGAATGAGAAATTAAGACACTTCTTTATATAGTACAGCAAGTTTTATCTGCCTTTCCTGCACTCCAGGCCATGCTAAGAATACATTAAAGGAATACAATATAACAGTTTCAGTCAGCCTTCAAGACGAGCTGTAAAGCCGAGTGAGTGAACCAAATTGCTGGTTTTGCACTTACCTTTGTTAATCCGGATTTAGAAGATCCGGATCTTTGAGATGCGATCCTCTTTGGTATCCGTTTCTTGCAACGAAGACCCCATTAGTAACCCGATAGGTATGCAGCTGGTATGGATCAGCTATGTACCTTCTGCACACAGGATTCCTTAAGGACCCCATTAGGACCCCATTCTGAATGTGCCATACCTACGAGCGCCAGTGAAATCCGGATTTAATGGGGTCTTTTGGCCCTTAAATCCAGATTAACGCTAGACCCCTTTAATGGCGTCTTCAGTCCAGAGCCTCAGGATGGGTGCTATGGCATCCACATGGCAGCCCTGTTTAGACTTCAATGTCACTTCAGGGCTTAGGGGAACTGGGGCTGTTTTTGCACTTAACTTCCGTGGGACAATGCCCCACAGAGGGTAAGTATAGGGATGGTGGCCTGTGTTTGCACTGTGAACTTCACCCAGGCCTTCAGGGTCTGGGTGAACTTTGAATGGTCCCATCTGGGACTATTAGCTTCATCGTAGCTATGGCCATGCACACCAGGCTGTTGCTATTGAGATGGGTGATGCAGTGTGTGATTGTGCAGGCACAGCTGCCCCTCCCTGATGCAGTCTTGATGTAGGAGTAGTGCAGAGGCTGTATGTGAGAATGTATGGTGCTTCTGGTGAAGTTGTGGAACACGTTTACTGCTCCACAGCTTCTGAAGATAGGGAATGGCTGCGCATGCTGGGAGGCGCTCTGAGAAGAGGCTTTGTGGGGTACTCATGTGTAGGAATGCCATGCTGAAGCCTCCCCAGCCATCCCTGAGGGCCAAGTGTGAAAAGGCCCTGAGCAAAAACCTATATCGATTTACCTTGTAGTGACTGGAGTTAAAAATTACCTTGCCTTGAATGGGAAGAGTTTCCTAATGCAGGTCAATGAAGGAAAGGTATCTGCAGTCAAAGATGCACAGGAAAGATCCTCTCAGAAAACATTTATTATGGTTGCCGTGCCAAAACACACAAATGCCTTGCCTGAAACCCGTTCTATCCTTGATGTCTTTTCGCACAGGGCATGGCACAGTGGAGTATCAAGAGCCCTGGGACATCAAGAATAAAGTTTTCCATGGAGATTTCAAGGAAGCTTCAAGGCAGAACAACACTTCTGCCTTGTTCCCAGCATGCTTTGGAGCAAAAAAGAAAAAAAAAGTGCTGCAAACAGCAAAAAAAATGTACACACCTTTTTTTGAACCCAATCAAAAGGATGGATACAAAAACCACACATAGCACACAGGCCCACAACAAAAAGCACTCTGCACACACCCACACACACCAGTAAGCACTCCATGCTCATTTAGGAACCCAGTCAATCACCAGTCATAGCACATGCAGGAAAAGCACCCAGAAGTGCACAAATGCATACAAAAGCAGTTGGAACCTTCTGAAAGAGTTAAACACGCACACCAGCGATCCACTCCATACGCCCTGTATTCAAGAACACTCAAAGGTACACCAAAGCAATCACAAGCCCTGAACATTCCCAAGTTACACAGGTCTAGACTAAGGAGTCATTTTTCAAAGAACACTTGGGCCAAGCGCCCTTTCTTCACTGCCAAAACACAGGTGGGGAAATGGCTGCTGGATTAGGGAAAATGTCCTACTGGGCTGCAGGCTTCATCTTTTGACTTTAGACCTTTGGAATCAAAACGCTTTAGGCAAATTCTGGAAATATCTTAGAGGAATAATGGTCCCTATTTGTACAGTGTGTAACAGCGAATTAATGATAGAAGATTTTGCTTTACATTACGTCAACCCTTTGGACTGAATCTAGAATCATATTAACACCTGGTAGAACAAGACCTGAATACCTATGTGTCATCTGATCACTTCCATACTAATCTTACTGTTTTGTCCTAGCTGGAACTTCTGTCATCAAGGGCTAGTGCTATGAAAGAGTCCTCTGGTGTTCATGCTTCGATATTACTAAAGCATGGATTAAGAAAATGAAATTCAACAGTTTTCTACACTTAGGTAGATAAAGTCATATGCACAAAAGAAGGCAGGACCTAACCATAGCATGTTTTACGAGTTAAGCATGAGGCAGCAGAATAAAAGGGATGTAATTCTAGACCAGTGATGGCCAACCTATGACACGCGTGTCACAGGTGACACGCCAAGCCCTTTTGGGTGACACACCTGGTCACCCTGGCAGCTGGGCGTGTACTGGTTACTTGTTCTTGAAGTGTATGAAATACCAACATTCAACTGAAGATTTAGCAAACAAAATTCAGCAACAAAAGTCACTAATGTAAAGAATTATTTATTTTTGCTTTTAATAAAATACATATATCAAAAATATAACTTTACTAGAGCTACAAATATCACAAAATTATGGATATTTCTAGATGTGACACAGCACCCCAGTTAAGCTAGGTTTTCTTGCGAATTTTGACACACTGAGCTCAAAAGGTTCACCATCTCTGTTCTAGACTGTATTAGCTAGGTTTTGATTTGGATTGGGGAGAAGATGGGTGCTATGGCATCCACATGGCAGCCCTGTTTAGACTTCAATGTCACTTCAGGGCTTAGGGGAACTGGGGCTGTTTTTGCACTTAACTTCTGTGGGACAGTGCCCCACAGAGGGTAAGTATAGGGAGAAGACCTGCTTGCTAGGATATGTCTGTTTATCTAGCATTGCAAGATAGTACAGCTGTACTTTCCTTTAGCCTTTCCAGTTTGGTCTAGTGGTTAGGGAGCCAGACTCTGATCTGGGAATACCAGGTTTGATTCTGCACTCCTCCACAAAGTTAGCTGGGAGACCTTGGGCTAGTCATAGCTCTCTTCTGAGCTCTCACATCCCCACCTACCTCACAGGGTGTTCTGTTGTGGGGAGAACAGAAAGCTTTGTCAGCTGGGTGACCTTGGGCTAGTCACAACTCTCTTCTGAACCCCACCTACCTCACAGGGTGTTCTGTTGTGGGGAGAAAAATAGAAAAGCTTTGTCAGCTGCTTTGAGTCCCCTTAAATGGGTGAGAAAAGTGGGGTAGAAAAGCCAACTCTTCTTCTTCTTCAGACATGTAACGTCCTATACCTTCAGGAAGGCTGAGCAATGCAACTCTCATCAATTTCCAGCCCATAAGCTTTTCAATTATGTCAATCATTTGAACAATGCTCTTAAAAAAATTTTAAACATTTTTCCAGCTTCATTTTCTAGCTCTAAAAAGTGCTAAGAACATTTCCCTGGGTACATCAATTTTTCAGCAGTTCTCACCACTTGTTAATCAAAAACACCCAAGCTAAAATAAAAGAAAAATGTGGTGTAACTTCTTGTATTCCATCCGCACAATTAAGTATCAAATAATGCTTGTGTATGTATGACAGAATATTAGTGATCTACTTAATATTCTAAGTATAAACTAGGAAGCTTCTTCGATTTACCTGACTCCCTTCTTGCTGTTTTCTAATGAAAACACTTTCATTTGGGCTCAAATTTTGGGAATGAATTTGTGGCAATCTCAAATGAATTTTCTTTCTGCCTACCTTGCTACTTGCTATTATCTTAAGGGAGAAAACAGTAAGAGAAAATGCTTCAGATGGAATTTTTCTGCCACTTTAGTTGGTATCTCTGTGCTGGAAAATAGAAACGAGGCATCATTTTGGATGGTGACTGTGGTTCTTCCCCAAATGTGCCCGGAAAAAGCTGCCTGCTTTTTCAAGTGCAGACCCAGCCAAAATATCATTTGGCATCCCTTCCAAATCTCTGATACTATGAATTTAAGATGATACCCCACCTTAGCCGTCTGTAGGGAAAAAGACTTAGGTGATCCAAAGGAAATAAAACCAATAGCAGCAAAACATAATACAAAAGAAAAGTCAAACAAAAATCCTGCTATCAAGATTACCTGAAATGTCTGAAGGAATGCCTACTCCCAAATATCTGAAGGAATGCCCACCTGGAGACTCCTGAGTATTGGGCAGCATAAAAATGTAAATGAATGGATCCTAATTTAGTAGTTTATGATATTTCCAGATAGTAAATTATTTTCTTCTTTTGTAAGAGTAAATGCTTTTCTCATTAGAGGATTAACAGTTACTCATTGCTTTCTTGTTCAAACTGATCTTTAAAAGGGACATAACTAAATAAATGAATGTTAAATGGTGGAACCATTCTAGAATGGTGAGGCAAAATAATGAGGTTTAAAAAACTGCAGTAGAAAATAAATCTTATATTTTCATTGTTGAAAGTACAGTATTTGCTCAACCTTCTTTTAGAAACTCCACTTGGAAGAATGAGGATTTGATCTACTTTTTTAAAAGAATAAATGAACTGAATTGTTCCTGCCACACCGATATCACTGTTGTTGATGCTGTGGGCTGTAACCAGAAGTTGGTTACTTATCTGAATATTCCAGAATAAAGCATGGATCTACTGGAATAAGTAACTGACTTCTGGATGCAGCTATGGAATATTGCTGCCAAGCAAGAAAACTGTAGTTTGCATTTCTAGCTTCAGCTGGAGATCTTCTAGCATGTTTAATATAATAAAAAGAAGGTATGAATGACATTTGTGTCCCTTGTGCAGTGTTCTTAATGTGAATGAACACATGTTGTGTAAAGTTAGTTTTGTGTTTCTTCCAATATGACTTTATTCCAGTTAAGTTAAGGCAACCTCAGAAGTGTGCTTCCCTGCAAACTCATTTTTTGGGCCCAGTAGTGTCTTTTACATTGTATGAGTAAATTCTTAGACGTTGTTGTCTCAGATATTAGAACAAACAGAACTATTTGGGTGGATTGGGCTGGTCACCAGCTTCTTCCTTCTGGTTTGCAAGCCATAACTGTGGAGTTCCTAACCACTTTTGGCTCATGTTCCTTCCTTCCTCCATCACTTATGTGCTAATGTGCTAATGAGTCTCAGCATGGTAGACTGTGTCCAGCTATGCATCATAGAGAAATTTAACCATTTTTTCCTTCCTTTGAAATTTGCCGTTTGCAGAACTTTGCAAGCGTAGAATTGCAAACCTTGTAAACAACTAAATTACTTAATGTGTCTGGGGTGATCATAGAGTTAATCTGAACCCTGGGAAATACAAGTTAGTCCCCAATTCATCTGTGAAATTTATGTTTTTATTGTCGATAGTGCATACTATACAACACATTCCAAGTACGTACATAAAACTATTAAGTATTTTAGAGGAAGAGGTGATCTCAGTGCAAATAAATAGAGCCGTTCTAACAGTGTAAAAAACACTTTGCAAACTAAACATCCATTTTTTCACCCTTCTTGCTAAAATTTAATATAAGATTTTTTTGGGGGGGGGGGGCTGATGAGAAACTCACTAAGTAGAAAACACATAATTTCTTCCCATGAATTTTAAAATATTAACTTTCATGGTCAGTTGTATTTGACTCGGTTTTGCCTCTTTTGTCTTTAAAGTGCTGCATCCTTTGATCTTAAGACAGATGTCCTGAAATGTGGATTACCATCGGGTTGTTAATAGTTTTATTGCCCAAACTGATTTTATAATACTGTTTGAGGTAATGAGAACCTGCTAAATCCGAATCAGTGCTTGTTTCCTCTTTACTAATGTTGTTAAAACTGGTTTCCTCCAAGAACGTCTTTCTCATAATGTGATAGTGTAGCAGTAAGTACTCCCTAGATTTTGGAATGAGCATGAGTATCTGGCCAGTGTCAAATATTTATATAATCCTTTTGAAAGTATGATCCCCTAAACTTTTAAAGAACAAAATGATTATTCATAATAGCCTTGGCCTTGGCCTTTATGTTATCGTGATATGCAGAATAAGCACCTCTTGCCTTTGGCATAAGTTGATAAATCAAACCCTGATTCAATATATAGTTCTCTCCTCTTCACAGATCCACTTGTTCAAAGTGTTAATTGGTTAAATGTAAATTTGTCCAATACTGCTTTCCAGAAACAAACTCCTAAAGCAAGACCAGCAAACAATCTACATAGGACAGCAATTTCCTTATAATGACATGCGCCTTGATGTTTGCTCTTGCATAGTCTGTTTCCATTCATTCCGTTCACATCTGATAAAGAGAGCTTTGAAGTTAAAAGACGCTCTGTGCATTAAGATGGGTTTAGAGGCACCATCATCAGCCTTAGATGGTGATTAATGACTGTGCTCAAGGAAAATACATCGGCAGCAATTCCTGTTGTCTGATCACATTTATAAAGTCAAAAGTAATTGGCAAGTCATCTGCTTCATGCAGAGCTCTTCTTGTTTCTTATTGCACATGGATGGCCATCAATGGGTGGTTTGGAAAGCCTATCCTGAGCAGCAAGAAAAAAAAAAAGAATATTTTAGAAGAAAATGTTTGTACACAAATATACCAAGATTAATTCTGCCTGGATCTCCTTTCTCATTATGCTTCTGTTTTTCTAGTAATTGGGCCTCTTTTGAAACTAGCAATAAGCTTTTGCAGGCTGAGCATATTCAGTGTTCAGACAATGAATGTTAATGAAGGTTAAAAACATATAGCAAGCATGGTGTTTGTGAAAGTAAGGTAATGCACAACGTGGAGGGCAAATGTAGATGCTCTAAGCTTCTTGCTAATGAAATGAGTGTCTGCTATGAGTGTTGTGTTCGCTAATTGAAAAATTGCTTCACTTCTCAGTCAGGTGCTGCTTTCCAGTTCTTTCGGAAAGTACGGTAAATCATTCTGCACAAACTCTGTGCATTAATGGATCTCTGTGTTCCTATTCATCAGGGCTATTGTCGAGAAGGCTTAGCCAACACACATGAAGAGCCTTCTGATCCAAGCGGCTGTAGGAAATGCTGAAATCAGCTTTCTGTACAAAGCTTCTGTTTCCCTGAATGTGATGGATGGTAAGAGGGACTGGGCTAAATCTCATGTAAAAACAGCCATTCTGTCATGTCTCAATGTGACAAATGGGGAAAAGGGAATATATAGGTATTAAAAATGTGCTATGCCTTAATAAGCAGTGATCCGCTGTCTATAGTCTGTTATCTCCTGGCTGCCCTTCCTTCAGAGTCAATCTTTTTACAGTTCCTAATGGAATTTTTCAAACCCAGTAGATACCAACCTTCTGAATAAGAGGTGGAGATTCTTGGTCTCTCCAAGATGTTAAGCTGACTTTTCTTGTGAAGACAATGCTGCATATTTACTGTCAACAGTCTGATCTGGACAGAACTAGTGGTTTAGCACCACCAAGAAGAAATCACTAAGTGTCCTGTTACATGGGCAGCAATTCTTGTTATTAATGCCTGTCCAGTGATCCTGACATGGGTACTTGCCAGATATGCTCTAATGACTTGCAACCAACACTGGTTTTTATTAGGATTTCTAGGTTTTCACTGATGTTCCACTTGAAAATCTTTGGACATCCTATTGTATTGTCTCTTTAGGCTCCTTCCCATTCTAGGCCTGCTGGTCTTTCTCACTGCTAACTTGTGTCTCTGTCATAATCGGAGATCTAAGCGTGTGGGACATCAAGTCTCTCAGTCTCATCGTCTTCTCTGCAAGTTAGCTGATGGAGATACATGGTTGGAAAAAACGGTATCCTCCTACAGCCTCCCTGGAAGAAAAAAAAATCACAAATATAAGAAGGAAGGAATTCTAGGTTGCGCTATTTATGTGTGTGTGTGTTTGTGTGTGAGAGAGAGAGAATAGGAAGTGCTTGTTTCGAAATTTCATTTTTGTTGATGTTTCTAGCTTAGCTTTTCTCCATCCCAGATGTCAAGGAGATTGTGTTTAGCTTCAGCAAACTGACTCGTGTGTGTGAGAGATTTGTTTTCTTTTTTGTGTAATTGCAGACAGTGTTAAATTGGTTCTGTCCTGACTCCTCGTGATTTTCCATTCATATGACTTTTTTATTATTTTTTTCATACTTCATTATCATCTTTACTACTTTACGTCAAAACAAAACACATGCAAATCATACAAGTAACACCCAAAAATTTTAAACCCGCCCACTGTTAAACGGGCTCTAATTTTTGCTAAGTCCGTCTTTCATCCTATCTGGCAGGGAGTCTCGATTGCTAGCCCCATACAGTCCCTTCCACAAATCCTGTAGGGTCTTCTTCGGTCTCTCTGCCAGGTAAAGAAGTATTTGGTGCCTAAGGGCGTCAAATTTAAATGAAGATATGACTTATCTTCATATTATCTTCAAAAACTGAGTTTCTTTGGAGGTATTCCTGCTTGAGAGATCTCTCAAAGAGCTGGTTGCTTCATTTGCCCTTTGCCCTTTTATTATTTTCAAGGGGAAGGTGTTCCTATACCTTAGCTTGGTGGCACCTCTCCCCCCTTTTGATGTCATCCTTTTGTTATAGCTTGATTTCATTTGAGAATAAATCACTCTTACATAATCACAATAACTCTTGTTATTTGAATTGCAGTCTACCATTTTTACAGTCTGGTATCACTGTTAGCCTGTTCTCACAGTTAAATATATATGCTCTGAATCTTGAATTACAATACAGATGCAATGCTGCAAACTTCTTCAGAAAGAGCTTTCCTCCAAACTGTGTATTGAAGGGATGCAAAACAGGAATCTAAATGACTCATATGTGTGAAAATTTTGGAAACACTTTTCTTTTTGACATCCCGTCTGTCACCCAACTGAGCATGCAGATAACTGTAGCATAAGGTATGAGTGTTAGTTCAGGCATTTCTTCTGAAATTGCTCCTTTCAGAGAGAGATTTATATGATTAATTATGCTCATTGATTGTACCATGAGGTAATTTGTTCCCCTCTAGGCATTTTGTGGTTGATGCCTGGTAATCTTGATTCGTGGATCTATTGTGAGTAGTTATTTTATGTCCAGACGTTTTCAAAAACCCAGATGTTTTAAGGAGTTGATCTCCAATCTGATCATAAAGTTACAGTAATGCTGGAATCTGTCTTCTGGAAACTTCCGGACAGCTTGTCCCAGCCTGATTATATCCCACACAGGATATTCACTACAAAGCTAAGATTGCATTTGAATAATACATGGTGATTTATTTTATCCTTAAAGTATGTGGTGCTCAGTGAGTTATAGCTCATAGAAGGAATGCAGAATCGACGGTGTTTATGAAATATATAGAGAACTTTCTAGAAATGCAAACATCTGAGCTGCTGTTTGTATGAAGTGATATGAGAGCCATTAATAGATAGTACAATTAATGTTGTGAAGTTCAATATTGATTGCCAGTCTAATGTATAATGTATGATATGAGTTTGCACACAACACAATATGCTAGTAAATGTTTTGATATTTTTTAAGTGCCTTATAAGCTGGTATGGACGTGAAATACCACAGTGATAATAATAATTTTACATAATAGATAATCATTTTAAGTATTTTCACTTTACAGTCTGTTTAGATTGAATAGTTCATCTGCTGTAGAAAGCTGGGTACAGTTATCAATCCTTACTTGAGTCTTTACTATTATCTGAGGACCATCTTTGGATTGGCAAAGCTTAGCAATCCAAATAAATATCAAGAGATGGGAAATGCCAGTTAGAAAGGTATTAAGCTGCTTCACTTTGTATGTATGGACATAATATTGAAAATACAGGCTCTTTCCAGATATGCTTTAAATGCTGGCAACCTGTTGGCATGCTGGTGGGGCTGCTAGATTGGGCTGATCAGGCATTCTGGAATTGGTTGCACATGGGAGAATTATAAGAGGGACAAGTGAAGCCAATGTAAAGTTGCTGCCACAGCCCCAATAATGGTTATGAAACAATAAACAGATTTCATATTTTACAATATTTGTAAAATGATATTGTTTGATATATAACTACCAATTGCAGGGATACAAGAGCAGGTGAAAGTTTTGCCCAGAAGCAATTGGTCGGCCACTGTGTGAAACTAGATGGTCTGTGGTCCAATCCAGCAGGTCTCCTCTTATGTTCTTATAAATACTATCATCATCATCATCATCATCATCATCATCATCATCATCATCATCATCATCATCATCATTTATTATTATTGTTATGTAAAAGCAGCAGTTACACACTATGCTGGATTTCATATTATATCACTAGTCGGGCACTTCCCAAGCACCTAGGACTGTGTGATGTATCAGCGAATTATGCGAGCAGACCCCAGTAAAGTGGCTTTTTGTAGTTGGCAGATGGATATTTTGTCAATGCCAATGGTTTTTAGGTGCCCGCTGAGATCTTTTGGCACCGCGCCCAGTGTGCCGAGTATGACTGGGACCACTTTGACTGGTTTTCTCCAGAGTCGCTGAAGTTCAATTCTCAGTTCTTCGTATCTGGTGAGCTTCTCCAACTGTTTCTCCTCAATTCTGCTGTCACTTGGAATAGCAACGTCGATGATCTACACCTTCTCTTTCTCAACAATTGTAATGTCAGGGGTGTTATGCTCCAGTTTTCTGTCAGTCTGAAGCCTGAAGTCCCAAAGTAGTTTTGCCTGTTCGTTTTCAACAACTTTTTCTGGCTTGTGATCCCACCAGTTCTTTGCCACTGGCAGATGATACTTTTGGCACAAGTTCCAGTGGATCATTTGTGCTACAGCATTGTGTCTCTGCTTGTAATCAGTTTGTGCGATCTTCTTGCAGCAGCTGAGTATATGGTCGATTGTTTCATCCACTTCTTTGCAGAGTCGGCACTTTGGATCTTCTACTGATTTTTCAATTCTGGCTTTGATGGCTTTGATGATGATGATGATGATGATTATACAACACACAAAACAACCATATAGCACAATCACCAGATCACTAGTTAGTCTTCATCACACATTGAGTTCTTCCCAAGAATTTAAGATGTTGTGATGCATCCGTGTGTTGTTGTTGTGGACCAATTATGTAAGTTTATCTTATTTTACATTTGACTTAAATGTTGTTGTTGTTTTTCCTTAGGAGGGAAATATGTTGAATAAAAGTTAACTCCATGATGTCTAGTTCAAAAACCTACTAAGAAGAATGTGCTAAATGTTTGCAGACAAACTTTAAATAGAATTAAACATTTGGGCAGGGTGTGTCTGAACAGTATATTAGAAGAGAGTGATTTCATTACTGTATTTAATCTCTAGTTTAATCCCACTATTTGATCTCAGCATTTCTGGAAAATATTGTTTTTTAATTGCTTAGAATCAGTAATAGGAAACTGATCCAGCCCTATAGTGTGAGACATGGTGTCTCTCACACAAAGACTTTTCATGTGGAAGTGACAGTCTAATAATTTTCAGTGCAACTGGAACGCTAAGACTATAAATTTACCAACAGGAACAGCTGTATGCTCCAAATGTCATCTCATCTTCTAAAGTTTGGGACCTGCTTAGCATCTGTATATGTACATGCAGATGAGCAGCATATGTACATCTGTTATGAGATTGGAAACCATCTTACCTGTTTGTAAATATATTCTCAAATGAGGATCGGTTTACAGTTTTCTTTGTTGTTTTTTTAAGGGCTGCAGATGCTTCGTTCTTGAAGCCTGTAAATTTCCATTCTAAGACAGCCATGTATTACACCAGCAAAAGATCGTAATAGGGATAATGGAATATTAGGAACATATGGAGCTATTTGGAAGATATAAACTTACTACACCAGTCCTTTGGTCTCGCTTGCTTAATATAGTCTATCATTACTACCAGCATTTTAGATGAATTTCCCATCCACCCACCCACCCCACCCCACTCAACCTCCCTTCCTCCCTGGCTTATCTAGAGAAATCTAGGGCTGAGCATAGGACCCTTTCCTGTGCTCTATTATGGACCACACTGTGCTTCATTGTATATATTAGAATTATATGCAGGATTCGTGTTTGACGCCTCACATCTCCCCAGAAGAAGAGAATGGCCAATCACTCTCATTTTAAAGGCAGATTTACTTTTGCCATTCCTTATTCGTGTATAAAACAGCCAAGATCTTTTTTGTTAGAAGATCCTCGTCTGAAGAACTCTCACCCAAGCCCATGTTACAGCTGCAGAAATGTAAGTTGCAAGAGCAAGGGTTTTGAAGTTTCCAATCAAAAGTCAGTAGAGGTGCTTTGTCTGGAATGAGGCCAAAGGGTAGTGACTCCTATTGACTCTCAACTCACTGTGCTGGGATGAGATGAGATTATCTATCCCACTGAGGTTTTGCTGCTTAAATTTATTATTTGTGTATTACTTACCCCATTCAGATTTTAGGCAATATTCTATTCTCTTTTCCTTTCCTTTCCCTCTGTCCTTCCCTCTTTGTTCCTTTCTTTGGTCATCCATCCATTCTCACTCACTCCAACAGCAGGGCTGCTCTAGTTACTGAGTCTTTCTCTTAAATAAGAATATCTTAATTTTAAAGTGAAATATGCTTAAACATATTTACTTTGTATTCTTTTTGTAATTGAGGCTAGCAAAAGCACTGAAGCCCTCGTGCCTTCAATAAACTTGAGAGTTTCTTATGTGATCAAGTTTTGCTTTCCTCATATTATAGAAACAGAATAAAATTGTTTAAATCAATACATACAGCATTTGTACTGCTTCCCTTTTGCCAACAAATAGTCTTAATAAACCTATAAATGTGGTCGTAGTGGTGTCTGCCCTCTATCTGTGGCATGTCTAGTATTGTGAACATTAGCTGTAAGAAATACACTATTTGGGATTGATTGATTGATTGATTGATTGATTGATTGATTGATTGATTGATTGATTGATTGATTGATTGATTGATTGATTGATTGATTGGCTGGCTGGCTGGCTGGCTGGCTGGCTGGCTGGCTGGCTGGCTGGCTGGCTGGCTGGCTGGCTGGCTGGCTGGCTGGCTGGCTGGTTGATTTAAAATATTTATATATCATTTCTTATAAAACATCTTTTAATATAAAAGCAAGTTCAGTACCATATTAAAAACAGTGACCAAAAAAGAAGAAGAGTTGGCTTTTCTACCCCACTTTTCTCACCTATTTAAGGGGACTCAAAGCGGCTGACAAAGCTTCTGTACTTCTCCCCACAACAGAACACCCTGTGAGGTAGGTAGAGCTGTGAGAGCTCAGAAGAGAGCTATGACTAGCCCAAGCTGGCTTCATGGGGGAGGACGGAATTGAACACAGTATTCTCAGATAAGAGTTCGACTCCCTAACCACTAGACCAAACTGGCTCACCAAAGGGGCTGATTGCATAGAAGGAATGTATGTAGTCTAGTTCTGTTGCAGTGTTCTGGCATTGATGAGATGTCCCTGAATGCCCCTAACCATTGCAGATAGAGCTTGAAGGTGTGAAGGAAGGCTTCTAACAGTTCTGTCAAAAGTGGTTTGAAATTCCCCTTCCTTCCATAATATTCCTGTTGGATGAAGAAAGATCAAGGAGGAGGCAATGATGACTACCATGCAGGAACTTTCATGGCAGGATTGGTGTGTACCTCTTATCTGCTTTCAGACAGTACACATTATATGATTGAAAGTTGTGCATGCTATACAGTATTTTAAAATGTCCATCATCCAAATATCTACTGGCAACTTGTTAGGCTTGATAGTATTGAAAATATATTAAATATCATCATAAACTTGAAAATTAACTCCTTGGGTTACCTGGAGTTCATGATATAGGATAGGAAGAATAATGTTTGTTGATCGTTAGGAAACAAAAATCCATTAAATTTAAAAGTCCAGAGGTTAATGGAAGAAATATTTGCTGTTATCTTGACTTTTTTTTTACTTGAAAGTGAAGGAACCCCTCCATTCCATTCATAACTTTCTTAAAAGATGATCTCATTTCATTGTAACTAAACAGCAGATAAAGGCAAATGATCCTATATATATATATATTTATCAGATGTTTACTGGAAAACCATTATTGATCATGCAACCATATTTGTACATTAATTAATGTATTTGTTGGCAAAAGCAAAGAAATAAAAATGAGTTAAATTTCTGCTTGCTTTTTTTCTTTTTAAAAATGGAATGCTGTGGAATCCTGTATACTCAATCATTTAGCCCCTTTGAATTTACTGAAACTTATTTTCTAGTAAATTAATTTAGAATTGTTTAGAATTGATTAAGTTAATTTAATCTTGTCCTAAAGAGGTATGTCTATGCTGACATTGGAAACTGTTCAAGAAAACTTTAGGGGAATAAAAGAGTTTATGTTGTCCCCTGATGGACAGAAAAAGTATTGAAAGATATGGATCTATATTGTAACGATCAACGGGAAAGATGCATGCATTATAATGTACTATTACTTGCTTTTAAAAAATCTCCACCTTTTCCTATACTGATAGGTCATTCTCTACATGAGTTAAGAGACATGATTCCTGAGCTCTCATTAGCCAACCTACACCACAGGGTGCCTGTTGTGGGGAGAACAGAAGGTTTGTCAGCTGCTTTGAGTCCCCTTAAAAATGGTGAGAAAAGCAGGGTATAAAAACCAACTAAAAAAGACACCCAGCTCCATTCTTCTATTTTCCGCTGCTGCTTCTTGAGCACAGCTGGAATTGCTCAGTCAGGCTGAAAGAGACTTTGCAGCCTGGAGGAAGATTGTCTGCATCCTCCCAGTCAGATGAAAATAAGCCCCAGATCTGCTCTAGGTTGACATCTGAACCCAAGAACATGGTCTGTTTCACTCCAACAGACTCTGAGCACCAGATGATCAACCCAAGAATTTAATCACAATGGCAATTTGAATAACATTGGAGCTGCCCCATTGTGGTTTATTTACCCACTTGCATAAAGAGTGGGAAGAAACAGGAGTGAACCCTAAGCAGTCCTTCTACAATGTGAATGGAAAAGAGCAGGATACATCTGAGAGCTATAGTAATAGTAATAGTAATAGTAAGGTAACAAAACAAACAGCTTTTTCAAGCAGGGATCAGAGCATGCCACAGTTACAGCCAAGGAAGAACATTTTGTTCAAATTTTGTTGCATTCAGATTCTAAACACTCAAATCAAATTGAATGTTTGGGTAATCAATTCAATTTGAATTAAAAAAAATTGTGCACATCCCTAGTTGTGAGCACTATTAATCTAGTTACAGAAATTGTTGTGCTTCTGGAATGTACAGTCGGACTGTGTTTGCTGTCAAACACATGGATTCCTTCACCCTCACTTTGCATCGTCCAAGCTTTGCACAATCAAAGATCATATTGTCATTTTTACAGTCCTTAGTAAGTCCTTCCCAAGACAATACTGAAAGGCGTGTAATTCAAGATGAGAGAATGAAAGCCTTTCTATCTGCCCCTGGGGACTCCCTTGACCCCTGATGTGCAATGGCCTCTGTTGCTTTTGTCTGGCTGAAATGTGCACCCTGAAGTTTTCTAATGCCTCTTGCTTACTTGAGTGAACGGATGAATGGAAAGTTCTGTTTGTGCATACTTGCATCACTGAGAGTGTAGAAAACTCTGGCACAAGGATCACCTCCCATTAATACTTAACATCAGTTGTACATCTGCTTTGCATTTGGCCTTGCGTAGCCCCGTATGTGAACGTGGAGGAAAGCAGGACTTAGGGTGAAGCCATACCTAAGTTTTAATTGGGATCATCAGAACGAGAGATTGCATCAGCAAAATGAGTATTTTCTTTCTACATTATCTTAACACATATGAACGTTTCTGGGTTAAATAAAACACTTTACTGATGTGTACTGTCACTCTGAAAATGGATCCAGTGTGAATTAAAACTTAAGTGTAGCTGATTCTAACAAGAGTTCCCCAAGAAAATGGATTGTGTTGCTGTTATGTTCTTCTCCCTGTTACCTTTGTTATTTTTATAAATTGTATTTTTATTAATTCTTATTTTACAAAAGACCATTTCTTACCTAATAAAATACAAAACACAAATTTTACATTTTCTCCCCCCCAGTGAAATTAAATTAATTTGATTCAGTTCAACCCAGACTCATAAGAAATTTCTTAACATCATCTATCAATTTGTTGTTTCTATGTTGTCTTGTGGTATATAAGTATAACCTTTCCCAAGCGATCTCAGCAGAAATTTTTATATTCACACCCATACTTTTCAGTCTCGTTTGCCTATGTAAATCAAACCTAAACTGATCAACAATATAACAGTGCCACGTTTCCAATTTACATTTGTCTGCTGATTTCCATGATACAGCACCTTTGTTACTTTTTAAAAAGTTTTTCCTTTTTTGTTGTTATTGCAGGTTTTCCTTTTGTTGTTGTTGCATTTTTAGGTCTGCTTGACTGAGCAAGAACAAGGAAGTTTAATTATGGGGAAATTAGTTGCTAGACATTCAGCACTGAATTCAAGCAGGGCTAAAATATGGGTACAGCATGTACTACTTTCCAAGAAGGAATAGGCCTGGAGTTCTCAGCTGTGAATTTGTTTGAGTAAAATGGATGCAGCTTTTTGACCTGGAAATCTGGATTATTTAATTGATTTTAAAATTGATAAGTATTGTTTTAATTGTAAAGTGTCTCTTTTATCTGTGTTTATGTGTTGCATTTTGAGTCTGGACTGCTTATATATTTATTTTATTTATTATTTATATTTATATCCCACTATACCTGTAGGTCTCAAGGCTGGTTACAAGTTTTAAAGCAACAGATTAAAACAACTGGATCCATAAAAAGACTTTAAAAATCCAGCCCAGTAGAACTTTCCAAAGTTTTACTCTATTTTACTTTGGACAAGATTTTACTCTAATCTATCTTAATTTTTGTTTGTAAAAGCCATTTACATGTTGCCTTTTGGGACATAGTTCGCCCAATAATTGTTGGCAGCCTATAACATCTACTCATAGGGTGGGTGGTGGATGACTGTCTGCTAGCAGTTTTTACAAGTTGCCTGCTTACCTGTCAAAAATTCTGTATAGTAATTAAAAATAGTTTGAAGATGTTGCTATGGTTTTGTAAATTGTTATTGCTCTCACTTTCATTAGGGGGAAAAAAACCCTTGTCAAAGCCTCAGCCAATTCAAAGATGCTTTGGAAATTCTATAAGCTTGTTGTATAATTAAGTGACAGGAATTGACAGAGAACCTGTGTAAAAGTTTTGGTGGTTATCTTTAAACGTCTAGTCTATTTAGAACAACAAGTGTATTTTGCTGTAACTGGATCTGTGAACTGTCTACATTATATCCAGGCTGGAGTGATAAATAAAAGTTCTGAGATTAAAAAACTCACATGGTGAATGTCGGATTGTAACATTTTATGCCCATAAAGGAAAAGACGAACTCTTTGTGTGATGACACTGGCAGTAAAGCAGTATTCATTGTCAGGGAGTTTCTTGCCGTCGGTGCCTTTTCTTGGTTGCATTGCCCAAGCATGTGTGAGAATGGAAGAAAAGTCCCAAAGGGGATATAACTTCACCGTGCGGTGGAGGAATGCAGAAATACTTCCCTCCTAAGCCAGGGAGAGGTTAAAATTAGTTGTATTGTTATTTGGAACCCTGCAAAAGAAAAGAAAGCAACTTGGGGGAGGGAGGATTTTCAGCAGGGAAGCAGAAGGATAAGTGACACCCCCTCTGGTTTCTGTTTCAAATCAGTGCCCCTAAGTGCGTCTGGCTCTGTGGGCGAATAATCTGCCCGGGATTTTGTAGGTATATTAGCAAGTTAATTGTAATTCTGCCCTTTGGAGCTGATAGCCTGAGAACAAGTTGTGTGAGTTCTTTGGCTGAAATAAATTACATTCCTTGAAGATCACCAGTATTTTCTCATCTATAGGTATTAGCTTAAACATACATAACACACACACACTCACACTCTTAATTTTTTGAGTAAAATGCCGCTGACGGTCCAAGTGGTCAAAGAGGCTCCCAAGGGTGGACGGCAGCTGCAGCCCACTTCCTGGTGGAACAGTGTGAGCCAGTTTGGTCTAGAGGTTAGGGAGCTGGACTCTTATCTGGGAATACTGGGTTTGATTCCGCCCTCCCCCACAAAACCAGCTGAGTGACCTTGGGCTAGTCACAGCTCTCTTCTGAGCTCTCACAGCCCCATCAAACTCACAGGTGTTCTGTGATGGGGAGAAGAACAGAAAACTTTGTCACCTGCTTTAAATCCCCTTAAATAGGTGAGAAAAGCAGGGTAAAAAAGCTAACTCTTCTTCTTCCTCCATGAAGCCAGCTGGGTGGCTTTGGGTAGTCACAGCTCTCCTCTGAGCTCTCACAGCCCCACTTATCTCACAGGGAGTCTGTTGTGGGGAGAAGAATAGAAAAGCTTTGTCAATTGCTTTGAGTCTCCTTAAATGGGTGAGAAAATTGGGGTAGAAAAGCCAACTCTTCCTCCTCTTCTTCTAGGCTTGCGAGCTTACAGATGAGGTTTTGTGATACTTTAAAAATGAGATGGATAGAAGCAAGAGAGCATCTCAGAAGGAGAGAGCATTGACGGGGGGATGTTTAAGAAAGCAGTCTGTGATCTTCATTCCAAAACAAAACCTGCCTGCGTTTGCCCTTATAGTTGCCTGCTCCTGTTAATTCTTTTTTCTTTTTAGAAGGGCTTCTGCCAAGCCTGGCAGTTGTTTAGCATATGAGCACTTACAGTGCTTCCTGCTGCGTGAAAGCAATTTGCTTCATGACTGTGAAAGCTGCTGATCCTAGGTGAGGTCTGAGCTCCGTGAACTAATGACAAGTCGAATTTCGCCGTTTGATGAACGAGACCAAAAACAGAATGCTGGGAGGGTAGCGCTTGCCACTTGTAGCCCGTGACTTACCGCCACCTTTAGCAAATTGAGACCCAGGATTTGACTTGCGTCTTTCCAGGCATCATCAGGCATTGGCTTGGCATTTAAGCATATGGTCTCATGATAAACATGTGTTGCCAAAGGGGATAGACTCTTTGAATGATCTTAATACAGCACTTGTCAATCTGATGCTTTCCAGGCCATGCTTGAACAATGGCTCCTAATGGCTTCAACCAACACAGCTATGAGTCAGGAATGACAGCCATTGTAGTCTTTCCGGAAGGCAGCGGGCCGGTGAAGCCTAGTGGTTAAGGAGTCGAACTCTTATCTGGGAATGCCAGGTTTGATTCTACCCTTCTCTGTGAAGCCATCTGGGTGACCTTGGGCTAGTCACAGCTCTCTTCTGAGCTCTCACAGCCCCACCTACCTCACAGGGTGTCCTGTTGTGGGGAGAAGAATAGAAAGCTTTGTCAGCTGCTTTGGGTCCCCTTAAATGCGTGAGAAAAGCAGGGTAGAAAAGCCAACTCTTCTCCTTCTCCTTCTCCTTCTCTTCCTTCTCCTTCTCCTCCTTCTTCTAGCTGGCAAATTTCAGAAGCTGCTTGCTGGCAGTCGGGGAGCGGGTATAGAATAAGGGCTGCGGGAAGAGGCTTGTGGGACAGCAAGGGCCAGATGACCCCCCCTCATTGCCTCATCTTTACCTGTCAAACTGGGGCGATCAATTCTTTTATGTTTGCCCAGCAATCAGATTGCAGAGAGAAGAGGCTCATTTCTGTTTGATCACTATTTAAAAATGGCCAGCAGTTGCGATTGGGGAAGGGGCGTTTGGTGGCATTTCTCTGCCCTCGCTACAGCGGGTGGCACAGGGGTTGGTCACGTCAACCCGGCTCCTATCAGGAGAGAGGGGGCAAAGAGAAAATGATGCTGTTTCCCTGAGCAGGGGTTTAGCGTGGTTTGCATGGTGACAGGCGTATTCAACTTGAGCCTGCACTTTCATCAATCGCATGGGGATACGGCTCTGTATTTGGACTAAATTTTATCCAATTCGGACTAAATGGAGTGCATGGGGATGTGGCCAAAGTATCTCATCCAATTGGAGAAATCAGGAGGAGTTTGTGTTGGGGAGAGGAGCAGAAGTGATGTAATGTAGCTGATGAGGCATGCCTTAAGTTCAGGGCACCAATCCTTGCAAGAATGTATAAAATAAAACTTCCTGCTACTTCACCAAATGAGTTCACTTTACTATTGGGGTAATTTACTCCCTATTTCTAACAGTAACCAGCAACTTTAAACTATAGGAATCCACTTTTTACCTTATAGACATAAAAAGGCTTGGAACGATAAAAATGATTTTGCCTGGTCCCAGAAAGATGAGAAAAATAATGGCAGGGTAAGTATCCAACCTGAGACCACTGCTGAGATGGCTGCATCTTCTGTTGCTCCTTTCCACATTTTTCTGCTTGCTGACTTGCTTCATTTTTTCAGGCTTGTGGACACAAAAAAGTCAACATGGGTAATAGCTGGACTGCTGGGGGGGTTAACCAAATGGCTGCTTTAGCTAAGGGCATATGGTACTCCATGCTAGGGAAGTGCACAAATTTTCTAAACATTCAAAATTCGATCAAATTCAATCGAATGAGGACATTCAGATTTGAATAGAATGTCCACACATTTGAACTTAAACATTCAAATGAATCTTGAATGTTCCAAAACATTTGTTTGAATGATTTGAAACATTTGGGAATGTAAAGATACGTATGTATTACAGGCAACACAAAAAATCTATCAAGAAGAGAAACCAAGCTCCTTCTAATATGAAATAACCAATAAATGCCCTGATTCCAAAAAAAAAAGAAAAAAGAAAAGAAACCTTATTATAAAGAATAGTTGTAAATTTACTAATAAAAATAGCATATCTTATAAAAGCTTGTAACAATATACAAAAGAAATAACAATATACATTTGTGTCCAAAGTATTTTCATATAGCAAAAAGGTGGATCTGAGGCCAGACGCGTTTCGACTGATAGTCTTCTTCAGTGGCTCATCCGATCATCCCAAATGAAGATAACTCCTTTCGTGAATGCCACAAGGGGCTCTAAGAGAGATAGTATTACACTATTTTAGAGTGAGAGTATTGTCTTATTTGCCTTTTATAAAAGTTTTACGTTTGGTGTATGTGTTAGAGCAACTCTTTGTTTGCCCTTTCTGAGGAGTCTCAGATTGGTGCTCTTTCATTGCTGGACATTTGCTATCTCATTTCTTGTTTTTATACACCATCCCCCCTCATTTTTCCTTTTGTATATTGTTATTTCTTTTGTATATTGTTACAAGCTTTTATAGGATACACTATTTTTATTAGTAAATTTACAACTATCCTTTATAATAACGTTTTATATTCTTTTTTGGGAATCAGGGCATTTATTGGTTATTTCATATTAGAAAGACCTCGGTTTCTCTTCTTGATAGACTTTTTTTGTTTCCTGTGTTGAGTTGATCTAACGTATGTATTACATACATATCTGTGTGTATCTCATGCGTATCTGTACTCATTTGCGCTGATAGTACAGGGTGAAAACAGGATGCATACGGGATAAAAGGGGATGCATCTGAAATGCGTACAGATACCTATAACGCATACAAATGTTGTTGACATTTGTATCTTCAAATACGAATGTTGTTGACATTTGTATCTTCAAATACGAATGTTGTTGACATTTGTATCTTCAGTTTCAAATATAACATTCAAATGAATAGATTCAAATGTATGCAATTCAGATCGGATTTTGTTGCATTTGGATTCTAAACATTTGAATCGTGCACATCCCTACTTGGAACAGGATTGAAAATCAGAACTGCATATGTCTTTGCTAATTATTCAGCTTTCACAGTATTATTCCAGTTTGATTTCTCATTCATTTTAGCCTGCATTTTGTTTTCCCGAGCAGTGTGTTTCCTGGCCGGCATCCCCATTCCAGCTGCTTATTCTGTGAGTACTTTTCTGCAGTTGCACCTGATTTCTGATTACAGCAGGCTTTGTTCTAGAAAGTATTGGTGAGCAGGGACTTGGAACAGATGACGCCCTCCCACCCATTTTGGGGGTCCAGCTTGGGTTTTAGGATACGGTGAATTAGAGAAATGAGCCATGTATCTTGCTCTAGGAGCTTTTCTTTAGGCAGTATATTAAAGTACCTTGGCAGCAGACATTATTTCATAAGATTTTTCAGCTGTTGACTTTCTGCCTTTTATTTTGTTTAGCTGCTCCTGCTTGATTTATTTTACCCAATACACATAGATGCTGTAATTGTGAATGTTTCAGATACATCCCTTGCCCAGAAGCACTCTTGCCATCCCAGCTGTTCTAAATTAATGCCCAGCTAATACAAGCCAAGATAATCCTTCACTAAAACACACTTCACAGTTCTGAGTTAAACAGAAGTCATACTATTTTCTTATTCAGGTGCATATTGTGATTTTTTAAAAGTCTGGCTCCCAGTGCATTGTCTAGAATGGGGGATATGAGAGAAGGCAGGCTTCACTTTCCAATGGAACGACCAACTTTGAGCTCACAGGAAGCATCTCCTCTGTTTGTCTCTTTTCCATCACACATACACACTCTGGGGGGGGGAGTGCATGAATGCATTTTTAACATTCAATTTGTAATAAATCAAATATTTCAAAATCCGTATTCATACGAATAGATCCATATTCTGAAAATGTCAAATCCAACCTGAATCCACTTTTAATCCACTGTTGATCCATGTTGAATGCAGACTGGATCCATTGCGGATGTGACTGGTGCTCTGTTTCTCCACACCCCCAATCTAACAAATGTCTGAACTATTTGTATGAATGTCAGGAAACATTTGTATTTGTAACATTCAGTTCAAGTACAAATGTTTGAATTCATCCGAATCCGTATGAATAAGAAATGTTACCAATATTCATGTACATCCCGAACAGACACCCATCTCTCTACCTACCTCTGCCCAGAAAAAAAAGTGAGAGATACCAAGATGTTTGCATTTTTATGCTGGGTGTGTAAAATTGGATATGGTCCGTTTAATGTTGAATCAGGGATTTTGCACTGCAATAATTTGATGAAAATGAAAGAGCTTTTCTTTCAGTTGTTTAGCTATCTTGAAGACTGCTAGAAGCTCATTCAGATAATTGTTTTCAGTTTTGGGAAATTTCAAGGAAGAAAACATATAAAGTGCCTCATGTATGAATGTTGTCGACATTCATATTTGCAAATACGGATCTAGAATTTGCACTGATAGATTTGAATGCATTCATATCGAATCGAATGTGAATACATTCAGATTTTAAACGTTCAAATCAATTTTAATTTTCAGATATTCGATTTGAATGGAATTGAATTCCCTACTTGATACTCCTTCCAGGTTGGAGAGACAGGCGGGATGTCTCTAAAAGCCATTGGCAGAAAGTCAAGAGCAGGTGAAAGTTTTGCCCTTGTCTTCTGCTTAATGGACTAGGTGGTCTTTAGCCCAACCCAGCATCTTAATGTTCCAATGTTCTTATCTCTTACCCCAGTGTTTCCCAAACTTTTAACATATGTGTACCCCTTCTATAATTTTCGTAACGCTGAGTACCCCTCATAAAGAACATTAGGGATAAAAATTGTATTTTATAAAAATAATCAAAATCAGTGGGGCTTACTAAAGCACGATAACAGGCGCCCGGAACTAACTATTAAAGAAGTAAGTTGTCTCTGTAACCAAGTGCAGTATATTCACGCCGGGTCACGCCTCACAAGACCGTTAGATAACACAGCAATTATCTGGCGTTTAAACAGCTCTGCAGCTCAACATCAACTTTTAATGTTCCCGCAGTTTAAAAATGGCTGAACCCGAGCTGCGCAAAGGATGCGCAGAAGTTCCCACCATAATGAGTTGCGGTACGATGTACGATGGCCCCAGTTCCCGTGTAAAAACTGCGATACGTGCCTATTTCTTTCCTTGTTCTGTGGGCGCAGCTAAGCACGGTGCAGTGGATATTCCCACGTGATCCCCACCAAACTCCAGTGCAACGCGTACCCCCACCAAACTCTTCTCGTACCCCTAGGGGTACATGTACCACACTTTGGGAAACACTGTCTTACCCAACTTGAATAGAGTTTTTGCTCACAAATTTTGTTGTTTTCCATTTATGTCTTTTGAAAGCCTTCAGTAGTTTTTGTTTCTAGTCAGAGGGGCAACCTCAGCAAAAATAAATAAACAAATATCTCTTTCGTCAGTTGCAGTTTTAGTTGTGGCATGGACATTTGGTAGACTGCCATTTCTGGGAAATTGAAGCCATGATTTTGGTTGCAGTGTAAGCAAAGAAAATTAATTATTAGAGACAAAGGGAGAATTAAAGAACAGGAGTGGGTTTTCTGATGTGAAATGCAGTATATTGACATTTCTTGAGACATCAGATTAATGCAAGCAATGTAATATTGAATAGCCCGCTTCTCTGTAAAGGTTCCAAGCAGCTTTGAAAGGATTAATGCATTATTGTGATTACCATTAGTAATCTAACACAATGTATTTTAAACTTTGCTTAGAAAATAAGTTCCCCTTTGCATAAACTGTGAATTCAATACAAGCGATTGTCAAGGTCTGATAAGCAGAGGTAGCAGCATAGAACATAATGTAAATATTAGACTTATTTTCCTTTCCTTTATAACAATCCGTAATTAGTCACAGGGGAGTTAATAATAGTACAAGTGAAAAGCAAATAGTACTGTAGAGAAGTTGTTTGTGAAAGATTAATTAGAAAAAAAAACTTTAGCTGTTAATCCTTGTATGTAATTGAAACAAGGGTCCAGATTTAAGCATGTACAGTCATAAAGCCCAGTGCGTTTGTCTTACACAGTCATCCTCCTTGAATGTGAACGTTCTAGTCTGGCAAAATGTTCCTCATGGAGAAGCCACCTTGGAGGATCAGTATGAGGTCAGGGATCTGTGGCAGAGTCTCTATTGACTTACATTGTGGCAGACTGGCCCTGTTCAAAATTCCATTGACTTGAATGGGGAAAGGTTTCCAGTGCATGTCAGTGGAGGTAAGAAAAGCACATAGTTATTTTTTGAAAACATCTGCCGTGGAGGTAATGCCAGAACTAGGGATGTGCACGAATATTCAAAACATTTGAAATTCGATCGAATTTGTTCAAATTTGGACATTCAAATTCGAATGTCTGTAAATTTGAATTTAAACATTTGAATGAATTTCAAATTTTGAATCTATTTGTGCAGGTTATTTGAACATTCATATGTCTACTGATACATACATGATGCGTTCTTGCTCATTGGCCTCTTTCCCGTGTCCATTCGCATTTGTATGGATCTGTATGGGATGAAAAAAGGATGCGTACGGGATGTGCACAGATGCACATGGGATACATACGGGCACATATGAATGTTGTCGACATTCCTATGTGCAAATACGGATTGAAAATTTGCACGAATAGATTCAAATGTATTGGAATCGGATTGAATGTGCATACATTTGCATTTTACACATTCAAATTGATTCGAATTTTCAGATATTCGAATCGAATCTGGAAAATTGCATTTGTGCACATCTCTAGCCAGTACACACAGTTGGCATGCCTGAAAATGGCACTACACAGATATCACACAAGATGCCTCCATCCAAAGTCTTTCACAGGCTGCAAGCGTTCATGAATGCGTCAGTTGGATCAGACAACAAGAATGATTGTTGAACATAAGATGCAAAGCTCACCACTCCAGCACTGCAACAGATGGTTTCCCCATCAGATTTCTCAGGAGCTTCCCAGTCCATAATGTTGGACCCAGCAGGGGAAGTAAGCCGGGTATCTGTTGTTTTCTCATTACAGCATTCATCCTGCAGTTTCTCTTATTGCCTTGATGTCTTTGTGACATTGTCTCCAGATTACAGCATGCTCCCCCTTTCAACCATTAGCACTAATGTCAACTTAATTGCGCTGCCCACCTTCTTTTGTTATGGGGATGCTTTTTGTCTGACAGAATTTGTCAAGCTGTTTTATTAAACAGGCTGATTTGCCTATTTATGCTATTTCTAGCATCTGCAGAAATGAAATGCTCTTAGCCGGAAATAAACCAGACTGAAAGTGATGGTATGGACTCTCCTGTTCTGGTCCCAAACATTTGGTCTGTTTGTCTGTTCCTACAAAAGTTTAAGGCTTCAGTATGCTTTGATGCAGCAGTCCAAAATGTAGATTTTGAAACAAAGACTTCAGCAACAAAGTTGTTTTAATTGCTTTTGTAACTGGGGCAATTTTAGAGTGGCGTTATATGATAATAGTTAAGTTTAAGGGTAGAAGAAGAAGAGTTGGCTTTTCTACCCTGCTTTTCTCACCCATTTAAGGGGACTCAAAGAAGCTGACAAAGCTTTTCTATTCTTCTCCCCACAAAAGAACATCCTGTGAGGTAGGTGGGGCTGTGAGAGCTCAGAAGAGAGCTGTGACTAGCCCGAGGTCACCCAGCTGGCTTCATGGGGAAGAACAGAATGGACCCCAGTATTCCCAGATAAGAGTCCAGCTCCCTAACCACTAAACCAAACTGGCTTACAAGGGTAGAGGATTTGAATGGGAAAGATGATTATTCTTGGCCAGCATCTGTTTCGCATACTGTGTCCTGAGTCTGTCTGTGGCTACTTCTGCTAATTTATTTGAAGGCAAAAACTAGAAGCAGGTTTTACCTAAAACATGAGATAAGCTAACTGGTCAGCCAGTTTGGTCTTGTGCTTAGAGTGCCGCATTCTTAACTGGTAGTCTCCTGGTTTGAGTCTGCTCTCCTCCACAAAGCCAGCTGTGTGATCTTGTGCTACTCTCTGAGTTCTTACAGCCTCGCCTACCTCACAGGATCTCTGTTGTGGGGAGAAGAACATAGGGTTTGTCAGCCACTTTGAGTCCCCTTAAAGCAGTGGTTCTCAACCTTCCTAATGCCACAACCCTTTAATACAGTTCCCCATATTGTCGTGACCCCCCAACCTAACCCTAACCCTAACCCTAACCCCCAACCATAAAATTATTTTTGTTCCTACGTCATAACTGTAATTTTGCTACTGTTATGAATCATAATGTAAATATCTGATATGCAGGGTGTATTTTCATTGTTACAAACTGAACATAATTAAAGCATAGAGTTCACATCAACCACAGCTGAATATAAGGCTGCATCCCCAAGCAATTTAAAGTGTGCTAAAACTCTTCTTTTGCCTCTGAGCACCCCCATGCCAAGGTTTTTAATGAGCTTCCAGCGCTACAAAAGCAGGAAAACCCACAACAAAATATGTGCCCTTTAAAGAAGACTTTCATCGCTCTTTTGGGAAGTCGCGGGTTTTCCTCGCAGCATTTACCTTGGGGACGCTCCTTGGCAAAGGGGCAGGGATTGCTGCCTGCCAGAAAGCCAGCCAAAAAGCCAGAAAGCATTAGTTTCCCTCCTTCCCTCTCTAAAGCACAGAACTTTCAAAGAGCCAGAATTGCGAAGAATTGCAACATTGTTATCAGGCGTGAAGTGTTATCAGGTGTGAAGTGGATGGATTGCTACATTGTTATCAGGCATGAAGTTGGTGTACTTAAAGTCACCGCTGCTGGATTTAGACAGTGATCTGTGAAAGTCCTAGTGAATGAGCAAACCATCACCCGATGGATTGCTGCAGCTCGCATGGGAAGCCATTTTGGGGGACGGAGATCTGGAAGACAAACAGAGCCGATGGCTATTTTTCCTTTGAACAAGAGAGGGGGCGGGGGGGAAAAGATGCAGGCAAAGAAAACACACTTCCATGGGACAAGTGAGGGGGCGGGGGGGGGGGGGAAAAGATGCAGGCAAAGAAAACACACTTCCATGGGGATGGAAGGTGTGTTTTAAACACACGTTTTTCTGAGCCTCACGCGGACGTTTATTCCAGAAGTGCATGGCACTTTTAAAGTCCGCTTGAATAGAGTGACAGTAGAGGGAGACTAGAGAGGCAAGTAAGTCTTTTGGGGATGCAGCCTAAAAGTGTCATTTTACCTTCAATACTGCTGCTTTCTACACAGTAGGTGCTCTCTACTGCATTTGCACGGGGTGTATGTGATGGGTTTGGCGTGATGATGTCATCACGCCAGGTACTCGTATGTGGGCATATTTGCATGTGGCGGCCCTGCCTGGAGACGGATAGAGGAGCGGTGTCTCAGTTCCTATGTGTTTTCCGATGGTCTTAGACAACCCCTGTGAAAGAGTAGATCGACCCCCATAGGGGTGGTGACCCACAGGTTGAGAACCACTGCCTTAAAGGGGGAGAAAAGTGGGGGTAAAGCCAACTCCTCTTCCTCCTCCTCTTCATCTTCTTAATGGATCTACAGGACAAGAGGAGCTTTTCCTCTTGAATTGCTTATCTGCAGAAACTGTTACATTTTAATTGTAAACAGCATGTTATCTTTTCTCAGATAACAACAATGTAAACACTAAAGGAGTAAAGTTAGTACAGACTTTCAAAGCACAAAGAATAATAATCATCTGATGTTCCTGTTAACAATTGCTTCAGAAATAAATTCCTTTCCTCCCCCCAACCCCGGCTTCATGGTTGATTAACAACACGATCCTGTGGACTCATATTCACAGTGTTAAGTGAAGCTTATTCTGAGCAAGCGTGTCTAGGTTAACATCCAAAGTGTGAAAATCCAGACAGTTGGGTTTGAGACCAGAAAAAGGAAGAAAATGCTCTAGGAGGTTTGGTGGTTTTCTAGCTTCACAAAACTACAAAAAAAAAAAAAAAAGACATGGAAATTAGCAGTGGCTGGCTTTCCTAGTGGCCAGTATCAAACGTGGCTCCTTCCTCTGTTTGCAGGTCCGCCGGTCACTCATATGAATAGTTCGGGCATTCATTAAACTGAGGATACCTCTCTGGGTTACTTGAGCATAGAAATGACTGTCAAACTGGTCTGTGGTAGAAATAAGACTATGGATATCTGTGAAAAGTTGAGCTCTTCAGTTGCTTCAGGAGGTGCTTTTGTTTTGTTTGCTGCTCCCATTGGGCAGGAAAGTTAAGAGTTAACAAGGGAAAGTATTTTCTTAACATGACAGGTCATTGCTCTGGGCAGCTAGGTGTACCATGGAGGCCAGTTACATTAGTGGCTAATAGAATTGATGCCTAAGTGCTGCATTTGGTTAGAGAAAAATGCAGGATGCCTATAAAGGCCACTTTCAAGGAGCTGAGAGCATTTTCCTTTGTCTTCTACTTAAGATGGCCCAGAAGCAATTGGTAGGCCACGTGTGAGATGGGATTCTGGACTAGATCAGCTGTAGCCTGATCCAACAGAGCTCCTCTTATGTTCTTATGTTCCCCTGCTACACATGGTCCTGGGGCTGGCAGGGACAACCATACAAAGTGCCATGAACTTTAGTTTTTCTCCGGCTTTTACAGGTTTTGTTTTGGGTGGTGGTGGTGGGGATGAGGAACTTTTTTAAAAATCTGTAAATTAGTTTACTCAGATGTAAGCCATCTAGCAGATAATGTTCCTTTCTTCTACTACATCCAGCCTTGCCAAGAATAATGCTTTTATTTTGTCCTTTGAGCCAGTTTGGCCTAGTGGTTAAGGAGCCGGACTCTTATCTGGGAATACCAGGTTTGATTTCACTCTCCCCCATGAAGCCAGATGGGTGACCTTGGGCTAGTCACAGCTCTCTTCTCACAGCCCCACCTACCTCACAGGGTGTTTTGTTGTGGGGAGAAGAATAGAAAGCATTGTCAGCCACTTTGAGTCCCCTTAAATGGGTGGGGTAGAAAAGCCAGGTAGAAAAGCCAACTCCTCCTCCTCCTCCTCCTCTTCCTCTTCCTCCTCCTTCATTTATTTGAATCACATATCTAAAATATGTGAGTTTCTGTTTGATCAATGGTGCCTCTGGTTTACTGATTTGGATGGGTGCAGTCACGATCTGAACGAACACTGGCCACAGAGATGTGCCACCAGGGGGCAGCACAAATATCTAGCCAGTAATTACCTGGTCCTTGCCTAAACTTACAATCTGTCACTGTGTTTGATGATCATGGCATTTTCAGTCATTGTCTGCAGATCCTTAATTTAGGGTGTTTTTCCACTGTCAGTAAAAGTACCCATTAAGTACCCATTAATGGGCATGAAATGGCATTTTTGTACCCATTAATGGGTACTTAATGGGTACTTTTACTGACAGTGGAAAAACACCCTTAGAGACATCTACCCTCTCTCTTTTTCTGTGCCCAGTTTTCACAGTCCTACATCACAACAGGCAAGTTCTTGTGCTTATCCTTCATGGCCAGCTCTAAGCTTATCAGCATGTTCTTCCTTAGAATCATCCTTATCCTTCATTTTCTGCCACACGCTGCTTTTTATCTATGTGGGAGAAAAAGAGAAGGAAACAGTAGACTGTATTACCTGCATATCTGCATTGTTAACAATAAATTCCTCAAATATGCATTGCGACATTATCTTGGTCTCTTTAATACTTAGCATTATTCCAGATTTTGCACTTTCTACTTTCAATTTCACAAATGAGTCCCTCTAATTTTTCTTTAATTTCATCTAACAGAATTGTCACCTGCATATCTCAAATAGTGTTTTAACACCCAATTTGAATTCCTTCTGACTCATCTCCTAATCACACCATTTTAAAATAAATTACATACCTTTGCAGACTCTGCCTATCTATTTATCTGTCTCCTTCTAAATGCAAGAAGTAAGATATCAAATGAACTTTCGTCTCATAGATAATCTGGGCTATCTTCCAAAAGGAGGGTCTTTCTGAAATCCAACGAGGGTCATTCAGGCATGCAGAGGATGATGGCGTGTGGCGTGTGACAAACTGATGCGCCTGTAGAACAGGCCTGCTGCTTTCCAGTCCAGGTAATGCTTACTAAGGCCAGGGAATATGTGTTTGCAAAAGCTATATTCTTGCTTCTTCCTCCTTGTTCTAAAGCGGCAATTGAAGAGGGCTTTAAAAACAAATGTGTAAAATCTCAGGAGACACAGAGCATTGAAGATCTGAGGAAGCAGTAATTTCAGACATCACATCCATGGGTTTTTCTCCTCCCTCAGCATGTGTGGGTTGTTCCTGCTTTTCTTTCTTTGAGCCATGTTGCTGTCCCTCTTCTGCCAGGTATACCTGGTTTCGTAGATAAACAGTTAAATGTAAACAGGCAGTGCAATTTTGCATACCTGCATGTTTGGGGGGCTATGAAAACCAACATTTTCTGTGATTTCAGAACCCAAAAGAGACATGGACCAGATGTTGCCAATGTGATTCCTGAATTGATGCGAGCACTTGCTATTCTAGCATGGACTGACTTCCTCTGCTATTTATCAACCTATGGATGTTTGATTTTCTCAAGTTGCTAGTATTTTTACTCATGACATGGTTTGAACAAGTACATTTATGGTTAATGTGCTCTACTTTCTTGATACAGACCCAATGCTGAGTTCATATGTTCCTTGAAGATGGTTGTTATAGTATTCTTAACAACATGGTTACTATGAGGTGTAGGGTTGTTTTTTTGGGGGGGGGATTACAATTCAGGTGGTGCATGAATGTAATCCTAAATATTTATGCACCTGACTCATCAGTGGGCCTGCTGTTGACTAGGGATGTGCAGAGTGTTTTTTTTTTCATTTGATTCATATTGAATTGAATGTGAGAAAATTTGTATTCATTGAAATAGATCTCCTTTGAATGTGGTAGAATTTGATTTGATACGAATGTTCCGTATGAATTTGATATGAATGTTCCATATGTATCCCTTACCTATCCGTTGCGTACCCCATATGTATCTGCTTGGAATAAATCAAATCTGCCCTGAATCCACTTTGAATCAGCTCTCAATCCACTCCAAATTCACTCTGGATCTGTTGCAGATGTGACTGGGGCAGCTGCTTTCCCACCTCCCAGGTTCACAAATGTAACGAAGCTTCGTACGAATGTTCTGAAGCATTTGATCTGAATTTGAATGTCAGCCTTCAAATGTGCCAACATCTGATTCGAATCTGACTTTGGCCGAATTTGTACAAATAGCAAATAATATGAATATTTGGGCAAATACATACTGTTGACTCAGTGGCTTCCTTAAGAAATTAGCTTGCTGGAATCTCCCATGATGGGGTTGCAGCTGTAGTTGGAGGAGAGTTGTTGAAATCAAGGCAGTTAAGTTACTAATAAGCAATTTTATTTGCCTCATTTCACTAAAGGTGCCTCTAGATGGTGAAAGGAAATTCCATAATTCCAGCCAAATACTAGAAGGAGGAGGAGGAGGAGGAGGAGAAAAGTTGGCTTTTCTACCCCACTTTTCTCACCCATTCAAGGGGACTCAAAGCAGCTGACAAAGCCTTCTATTCTTCTCCCCACAACAAGCACCCTATGAGGTAGGTGGGGCTGTGGGAGCTCAGAAGAGAGCTGTGACTAGCCCAAGGTCACTCAGCTGGCTTCATGGGGGAGGGCGGAATAGAACCCAGTATTCCCAGATAAGAGTCTGGCTCCCTAGCCACTAGACCAAACTGGCTCACTAGGCTCTTGCCTCTGTCTTGTGTTTCTTTGTGGGATCCTTCTCCTTGCAAAATACCTGTATGATCCTACCCACTTTGTTATTTTTTTGCATGCATTCTGCAAACTGGTATTTTGCAAAAGGAATGATTCCTTGAAGAGGTGCCAGGCAGAAGCAAGTTTTATGGAATACTCAAGTGTCATTACTGAACTTCCCGTAATAGCAATGTAGCAGTTTTCAGTTCCACTAGTGTCCAGTTATTTTGTGAATGCCACAAATATCTGTCACAAAACTAATACAGGCTGTGTCCAGACTTATGAATACTGTACATTCCGATGCACAGTTGGGGTGTGGGCATCGCACCTGATGCCTAATACTTTGTAGTGGCGGTGTTTTATGCCACCACTGCTGCGAATTTACCTACTGTGGTCTCTGGGCGGGTAACAACAAATCAATAGCAATTAAAACCATATTAAAAAACAAGACACAGGTAAACATATTAAAACTGAATAATTAAAACAAGGTATTAAAAACAAGATATTAAAAAACAGGGCACAGATTAAGCTACGGCATATAATTAAAAGTTCTGATTTAAGCCCTACATCTAGTGGTCTGTTACTAAAACTGTGACCAAGGGGGGAATGAGTCAACTTTGGCCAAAGGCTAAGGCTAAAAGATATGCCTTTACAGCCCTCCTAAATGACAACAGGGAAGGGACATGGCACACCCTGGAGGGGAGACCATTCCACAATCTAGGGGCCGCCACTAAAAATGCTCTCCCTCGGGTGCCCACCAACCTCACTATCGAAGGTGGTGGAACAACCAGGAGGGCATCTTCTTCAGATCTTAAGGCACAGGCAGGACGGTATGGGAGAAGGAATGATGAACACTCGCTCTGCAGTATCAGGTAAACTTGAAGTTTCCCGCCAGTCCGAACAGGATGGCGAGAACAGCGAACGAGAGCTGAACCTGCTGCTCAGCTCCCATTGGCTGCCCCATCCCACGTGATGCACACCTTACCGTGCGCGCCACAGAACTCTCACAGCTTTCTCTGAGAAAGCTATGGGGAGGCTGCTGGAGTCCGGATGACATGTTGTTGCTTTGCAACAGGTAAGCTATGTTTTTTCCTAAAACAGCGGATTTTATTCCACTAATCTGGATGCAGCAATAGTTCCAGTAACATAGCTGATTTCAGTGAGCCAGTTTGGTCTAGGGGTTAAGGAGCCGAACTCTTATTTGGGAATACCTGGTTCGATTCCGCCCTCCCCCACGAAGCCCGCTTGGTGACCATGGGCTAGTCACAGCTCTCTTCTGAGCTCTCACAGCCCCACCTACCCCGACAGGGTTTTCTGTTGTGGGGAGAAGAATAGAAAAGCTTTGTCAGCTGCTTTGAGTCCCCTTAAATGGGTGAGAAAAGCAGGGTAGAAAAGCCTCCTCCTGCTCTTCCTCTTCTTCTATCCACATCTAGACGTACCTTAAATCCAAATTGAACCTACTGTTGTTGTAGCTGATCGAAATACTCCTATTAGAAACATCTTAGCACAAGGGGAATAAATCCTGCGAAAGCTGAATAATAATAAAATTATAGTCTGAAAGATGCCTCTTTGAAAGTACTGCTGTGTTTTTTTTTTCCTGTTAATGAAGATCAGGACTTCATTCATAGAAATTCAGCAACAAGATGGACTGAAGTGCTGCTCCATACTATCAGTTCTTGAGCAAAATGCTTTGAGCAAATTGGGTAATGGAATTACATTGCATTAAAGGGGATGCTGGCCTTAAAGCAATCTTTCCATTATGTTCTGATGGAAGAAAATTGCATTTTTATATGCAAAGAATGATACAACAAATGAATAAAATCAAGCGTAGAAAATCTATGGGAAAGCAGTCAATATTTGGAATAACAAATTTTGAATTGCTGAATGAACATGGGGTTATATAGACACATCATTAGCTGCAAACAAAAGAAAAATACACTCCATTCATTTGTTTAAAGAATACTGATGGAAGGCAGTTAAAATGCAATTTCTTTTTACCCCCCTCTCCCTCACTAAATTTTGCTTTTTCATCACACCCACTGAATGGTTCCTTCCTTTGTAAATTATTTTGAAGTTAACTCTTTGGGCGTTTCTCCACTGTCACTAGAAGTACCCATTAAGTACCCATTAATGGGTACTAAATGGCATTTTTGTACCCTTTAATGGGTACTTAATGGGTACTTCTAGTGACAGTGGAAAAACACCCTTTGAGAGGCTGTTTCTGTCAAAGTGTACTGGAAGGGTTAAGCAGGACCCTTTCCAGGTGTGTGTCACTGTTAACTCAGGAAGCAGGTAATTGTCCTAAAGATCAGGCTTTCATGGAACACCTGGACTATATTGAACTGCAGAGTGATTAATGGATGCTGTGTTTAGAGTTGCCATTTGTCCCCTAGAGTTTAAAGACCTGGAGAACAGACTGAGACGTACAGCCAAAGACTTGGCTGGTTAATTCAGATCAGTATGTAAAATTTAACCTTTCCTCCACCTCTTTTGCGGGCCAGCTCTTTTGGTTCCCAGACATTTTACTGGCCTCGTTTGTTCTTCTTTGTTGGAATCACTGGAAAAGAAAAGCTGAATCACCTGAATTTTGCTATGCTCAGAGCTAGTTGTTGCTGAATTTGATGAATTGTTTGAAGTTTTGGGGTGATATAAAGCATCGAAAACCCCCTGCACTGCTCTTGATCAGGAGAGGGGCATGTAGCATGATGTGAAAGATGAGAACAAACTCCATGTGCAAAGTTCTATTTGAAGGTATTAGAAGCATGTGATCCTTTGCCCAGGACATTCTGATTAAGGAAAGACAAATAGACTTTACATGCGGACATGGTTCACAACTTTCAAAAACTCCTCTGTGACTTGCAATAATCTCTTTGAAGCTTCAAACTGCTTAGGTTTTTATCTGAAATAATACCTTTGCTTTACATTGTGATTCTGAAAAAAGTAAAACTCATAATCCAAGCCTACCAGTGCTCATTTGTATGAAATAGAGATCAATAAATTCATAAACACCAGTCAAGAAAAAAACTTTGCTGATGTTTCATAAAAATATTACATCTGGCTTGCGGAAAGATTATTAAATGTGCCGATTTGAAAGTAGCTAATCTGTAGGCCAGCGGTTCTCAACCTGTGGGTCGCAACCCCATCGGGGGTCACGCAGCCATTTTGGCGGGGTCCCCGAAAGCTCCTGCAGGCCCCCCGCATCCCCCACCATGCCCCCGCCATGCCCCCCACTGCACTGCCACGCCGCCGCGCCACCGCTGCTGTGAGGAGAGAGTGGCGGCGGCAGCGGCGGGTGGCAGTTGCCTTCGAGGTGGCAGCGGAAGCATCCCCGGTGGCGCTTGAGGCGAGGCGAGCAAGGCGAGGAGGATGGCGCCGGTGGCGGCGGCGACTGTGGGCAGCCCCGGGCGGCTGGGCTGACCGTTGAGAGCGGGCGCCCGCCCGGTGCTATGCCTGCCTGCCTGCCTGCCTGCCTGCCTGGCGGCGATGGCGGTGAAGGGCGTCAGACCCGCACCGCTGGTGCCTCGCCGCCCGCCCCCTTCACCCGCTGGAATCTGGTGTCGCCCCCCCCAAGGAGGAGTTGCGGGTCGGGGAGGACCGAACGTGATGCCAGTGGCCCTGGCCCTGCCCCTGGCCCCACCCCACCCCCACCCCCACCCCTGGCCCCACCCCTGGGGTCATGGAGGCACTGGGAGCTGCATTGGGGCGTTGTGGCATTAGCCACGTTGAGAACCGCTGCTGTAGGCAGTGTTTTCAGGTTTGGGAATTACTATGTCATATGTTGATGTGCATGCACACGTGTGTGAACAAGCGTGCACACACACAATAGATTTGCACAATTTTCTTGGTTAGCTACCTATACCAAATGGAAGAATTGGAAGGGTTCCTTGCAAATTTCTAAGACTAGGTAAGATTCCTGACAATATGGCTAGCCTATTGTCTTTAACCTTTGGTGTCCTGTAACTGTCCAGATTATATATAGAACGGGGAGGTGTAAGTTGCATTTTAAAGTTGTTAATCCAGAATGGCTGATCTGAAAAGGTTTGTGTTCAAGACAATGGAATATCTTATAGTGCAATCTTAACCCCCTCCAAATTTGAGCAGCCCTTAAAGATTGTTGGAGGTATCTTTCTACCTGGCTGCATCAGGGTGGGAGGTGCTGCTGCTGCTGTTGGCTTCCAAGTCCTGGAGAAGAGTTTAATAAAACCTTCTTTGATCAGCCAGCTTGCAACCAGTGTATCAAAAGAGATGGGAGGGCTGCTTAACCCGTCCTGGTCCATCAGCATTATGCCATAATTCATTGTGTATAATTGTTCCTTAAAATTTATGAGTGGGGCGTCAAAACTTGAAAATTTCAAGGAAAGGGAATCACTAAACCATTGATTGTAATCTGCTTTACCTCTACACGTCCCCAAATGGTGGTTGTACATGCACAAATATGCACATTTTCTGTCATTTCTCTACAAGAGGCTCGCAAATTCATTAATGTGAGGAATTACTGCATTTATAAGTGAGGACCCTTTCTGCAGTGGGGATTTTCTCATGCTAGTGCAGACTGTGGCAGGTCCAGACCTATGCAGGGCTGTGAAGTTTGCACTAGCATGTGGACAGGAGCCACATTCTGGAAAATGGGCCAGCGTGGCAAGTGTCTAGTTCTCTACACATACAATATTATTAACTGTTTGTTACCTTATTATCATCTAGGGATGTACAAGAATATTCAAAACATTTGACATTCATTCAAATTTGAACATTCAAATTCAAATCGAATGTCTATACATTTGTTTTTAGCATTCAAACAAATTCCAAATGTTTTGAATCATTTGTATGAATTATTCAGACGTTCATTTGTGTATGGATACGTACATATTACATATCCATACACATCTTATTCCTATTTGTATACATTTATACAGTTACATACAGGATGAAAAAGGGATGCATACAGGATAAAAATCAGATGCATACAGACACATCCTGTCAGGCTGGTATAGAATAACCACAAGACTCTTTCTTTAAAATATATAAAGAAAGAGCTGATTTATTTCAGCTCAGCGTAAAGGCAGGTTTTGTTGGAAGCAACTTTGAACAGAAAGCCCAGCATATTTATATATTTCATAGCTGGGCGGGGTTTGGCCTTCAACCAATCAACAATAACTATTTTTGAAAACTCAGTTTAAACTTGGAGCCAAAATGTATCACTCGACCCCAGCAGGGAGGGGGGAGTCAACTGTCACTTCCAAACAACAGGCAGCTACTATATTCATATATACAGAATCACATAGGTGGCAGATATCTTAACATTCAAATATTATGGCAGGCAGCTAGCCCTGCCTGACACATACGAATGTTGTCGAAATTCGTATCTTCAAATATGAATTGAAAATTCGTACAAATAGATACAAATGTTTTCTAATCAAATTCCAATTTGAATACATTCTTTTGTCTCTATTTGTTCAAATTCAAACATTTGAATATTCTATTCGAATGAAATCGAATCCAAAAATTGCATTCATGGTCTTTGGGACTCTACATTTTATGTACTTTCCCTCATAACTTGGCCTTAATGTTAAACTTGTAGGAGTTACCTTTCCCGTTTCTCTTTTATTCATTACGGCGTATGCACATGAAGCATGCACTGAAGGCAGGCTAGTGCGATAAAAATAAAACTGTCCAAAACCAGAGCTAGAATGTTTAGAGATAACAGTGCAACCAACTCCAGTTCTAAGCACTCTAGCCCTAAAGAGGAGAGATGGTTAAGGTGAGGCAGGAAAAGAAACTCTCCTTTCTCTGTGCTACCCCTTCTGCCCAATTCTTTTCACTGCTACAGATAACCAGTAAATTAAGAGAGCCATTAGACGGCTGGACCAAACATGGTTTTCTCTTGTTTTCATCTGTTAGTCATATCTCCAAATAGTAGCTACAGGTTCTGTCACCCTTTCTTCCCATATGATACTCCAAGCCTGCAAGCGGGGAGCTTTTGCCTTTGAAACCAAGCTTTTACATTTTGAATGCTTTCGACACTTGGTAGGAGTGAAAACAAAAATGCTTGTGATCAAAGTAGCCCTCCTGCAAGCCAGGACTCCTTCCCTTCATGGAATGGAAGCTTCCACTTAAAGCAATCAATTGGATTTTATTTTGGATCAAAAATGCTGTCTGGAGCTGAATCCTTACTATCCAGCCGCCTGCCTGCTGAGCTCGCCCTTCTGCTGAGACTTGCTGTTCTGGTTTCTCTGCGAAGGATCATAAATCCATTTGCTTGCTTTTCTAAAGCTGTTTGCACACACAGAGCCTGCCAAAACTGTTGACATGCATAGTAGAAAAAGAGCTAATGTGGCTTCCCTTGATAACCGGGGAACAGAACCAGGAACTGGAACATTTACTGTCATTTGTAGCTTGCATTTCAGAACATCATGTGCTTCAACTCGCACAACTTTTCTCACTATCAGAGGCCTCCCTGTCATCTATTCTCTCCCATCTCTTCTTTCTCTGCTCTCCTTTCTCTCATTGATTGAGATAACTCTTGTAAAGAAAAAAACCTAACTGATTTACATCTAGCCATGAAACCTTACTTCCAGCAAATATTAATTTCATTTTTCTTCTCTTTTGATCCATTCATTAGTAATTTATACCCAGGAATGGATGCATTCACTGTCATTCATTGATTCCCTTCTCTTCTGATACACTTTAATCCAGTAGATTCCTTGTTTTATCTGTTCTGTACTGAAACTACATCCAGGAGCTCAGTAGCAGCTCCTGGTGAAGCCGTGGAGGATGGGAGACTCTCTTGGAGGCTCCAGGAGAGAGGTGGGATCATGATATGTAGATGGAGCAATTTGGAGTGTCCCAGAGCATCCTCACAAGCTAAGTGTGAACAGGTAAGCCCACTGTCCCTGTCCAGGAAGAACTGGGTACGCTTAAATTCTACACTTTCCACTGTATCACTCGTGGTGTTATAAAATGGCACTGGAAGTCTTGCCTTTGTTATTTTTATTTCCTTTCATGAGTAAAACACTTGTAAATAGTTCTAGGATGTGATTGGCACCGTTTGGCTCTAGTAGCTGATATATAACAGCGAAAGTGCTGTACTGGAGGTAATCACAATGTCAAAAGTAAAATTGCCATGGAATGTCATGTCAGAGAAAGTAAAATAATCATGATTTGCTAAAATGACTTCCAGTTCACAGTTTATGGGGGGTGGGTGGTGGGTGGAAGAGCTTATAGCAAAGTTGTCCAGAAAACACAATTTGGTCTTGTAAAATGTTATAAGACATGTTATTAAAATCAAGAGTTCACTAGGATTTAGGGAGTAAATAGCTTCTAATATGACAGATGACAAAAGTTGCCATCCATCACATCACTGGCGACCATTTTGGAAAGCCTTCTGTTCCGCTGGCTAATTTGTAGCTACTGTAGTCCAAGAAGCAAAGGTGACCTAAAGGCTGTTATAGATACTGCCTTCTAAAGAGCTACTTCACGAAGTCTGTTTTGGTTAGCCTTTGCTCTAGTGGCACACCACTGTCCCTGTTCATCTATCTCAATGGTCCTTCATATTGCTATGCAACCGTCTCTTGCCAGGTTGTTCTGACCTAGTGAACATTTCTGTGCTTGTAAAATATACTTACATATGTATTTTACTCTTCAAGTGGTTTTTATCTTCTCTTGGTAGATTTGAAACAGTCTGCCAAAGCTGCTTAAATGCAGGGCTCACCTTTCAAGCTCTTTGTTCAAGAGACATACAGGATATATAATAACTTCCACATAGCTGAAAAGGTATGGCATGCTTGAAGGCATTAGGGTATTAGGCAGGTATTCTGGACTTTTGTTTGTCCATCTGAAAAGTAAGTTGTGGACAAACCAGTGTTAAAAATTGCCTAAGTGCTTTTGCTGCCAGAAGAGGTGGTAACAGCTACCAGCCTAGATGGCTTTAAGGAAGGGCTAGACACATTTATGGATGACAGATGTATCAATGGCTACTAGAATGGATGCCTAAGTACATCTTTCAAACTATGGGGATGAGCAGGATGCTTCTAAGGCTGTTTGCTGGGATTCGAGAGCAGGAGAAGGTTTGTCCTTGTCTCTGCTTGAGATGCCCATGGACAATTGGTGGACCACTATGTGCAACAGAATGCTGGACTAGATGGGCTGTGGCCTGATCCAGCAGGGCTCCTCTTAGGTTCTTATGGACTAGATGGGCTGTGGCCTGACCCAGCAGAGCTCCTTTTATGATCTTAGATTGATATTCCTAACCAGACTTGTGTTCACCTCCTTAACTATTTTTTTTTTAATGTTGGATAATTTACATTAATGTGGAAGAGTAGGAACTGTGGAAGATTCCTTTCTCCAAGGCTGGTCCTATAGTATATTCTCAGGAGAGCAAGGGACTTATTGAATATTTCTTCAAGAAGCCAGGATTGAGTTTTATGTTTCAGTTTTGACATTCTTACTGGGTAGTAAGACTAGCTCCTTTTTCAGGTGTCAGATATCTTTTCTCCTGGCTTTTCTCCAGGTGTTAACTGTGGGGGAAGGAGAGAAGGGGTCTCTCTCTTTCCCCCCCTCCCTCCCCTTACTTAGTTCCTTTAAAGGATCAGGTTTCCAGCCTAGAGGGCCTCTTTTGACTTCTTCACAGTGGGATCTCTTCCCTTAACAAGGTGTATTCTAAAAGCTGTCAAACAATCGAAGCCCCAATTCCACATAATTGCTCTGGCTTAGAAATGTGATCTGGAGCTCTTAACAATTGACACACTCCTGGTGAATAACAGATCATTGTTTTCTAAGGGTAATTCGGTGGATTGCGGGTGAAATAACTGAGATTTCATTTTTTAAAAAGGAGAAAGAAAACATCCAAATAGCTTGTTATACTGGCCCCAGCAACTCTACATTCCAAGGACAAATTCCAGTTTATGAACAATGAAAATGCCTCCTTTCTTCTTTCCCAGTTGAAATGTGATTATGAAATAAACCTATGCTTATTTGCTATTGCTTATGATATTCCATTTACCTGTTCTTAGTTCTGGTATATTTCTGGAGTCAATTTGTGATCTTTGACAAAATTGTATATATGATAAACTTGCCTGGTTTCCCATCTAATGGGTTTGTGGAGCAGAAGGACACGTGGGAAACAGGGTTTCCTTTTTCCTGTACCTGTATGGTAAAAGAGCCATGGTAAACATTTAATCAGTATACACATGTAAGAAAGAGCTGAGCGCATTGAAATGATGCAAATAGAACTATGAATGAAATAACTGAACTGTGGAAACAGGTTCTGTGTCTCCCCCCCCCCCCCCCCAAATTTGCTGTGATGTTAAAGCACTGAAGAAGAGGCTTTCTTAAAATGTCTAGTTTGTGAACTGTTTAAAAACTGCTGTGGGCCTCACTCATAACTCTCACATTGATCAAAATGACCTCCACTTCCATTGTCAGGAAAAATAAATCAAATGCATGGCTGGCTACAGATATTCTTGACTTGAAACACTGTTCTTATGTGGAGTCTTTGAATAGCACCGGTGGTCTGTGGATTACAATCTTCGAACTGCTGCCTTGCAGGAAAACTGTAGGCTGATTGCAAAATGTTTACTAGGTTTATTCTGTCTTTTAAAGCTATCTTTGCCTATTAATTTTTCCTTTACTTTGTATCGTTTACTTTATCTTTTGGTGTATTAACATTTATTAGTGCATTACAGGAGGGTTTTTTATGCTAAAATCTTCATATAAGTTGTAACTTCCTTAAGCAAATACAATATTATGCATTTTAGCATCTACAATATGCAAATAATTTAGTCATTTTGTTAATTATCTAGTACATTTTTATTACTCTCATTTAGCACTGCAGCTGTTTTAGGCACATTATTTTCCTATTTGCCTGGATTAGGTCTAGATGAGATAGAAGGCAATGAACAGCAGTCCTGTTGCAAGAGCAGAGTTAAAGGAGGAGAGAAGTCGTAGAGTGGAGAAAACTCTGAGCAGAAATTAGCATTCAGCCTGGAAATAAGAAAGTTGAGCAATCTCATCTGAAGATTTCGACTTTGTGCCATTCTGTTATTTAATGAAAAACTTAATATGTTGGTCTATTGCATTTATTTATTTATTTATTTACTTACTTACTTACTTACTTACTTACTTACTTGCTTATACATTAAGTTATTGTTAAGTGATACCAATCCTGATATGACCCTAGCTGCTGCAAAATTCCAAGCCATAGTTATAAAAATAGGGAGAAGTCAGGAAATGAAACCCTACAACCGAGCAACCTTGATTAGAGATATTATTGATCATATGTTTTGAAATCCATTATGTTGTTTTATTGTCCCTTATAGTGGGCCGTTTTACCTATCTTATGTACTGTCTTCTGAGTATGTAGACTCATTTGATTTTCACTTGATTTTATCTGCACATTGTGATTTTAGGGTGTTTTTCCACTGTCACTAAAAGTACCCATTAAGTACCCATTAATGGGTACATAATGGCATTTTTGTACCCATTATTGGGTACTTAATGGGTACTTCTAGTGGCAGTGGAAAAACATCCTTAAATAACTTTTTTGTAAATTTCTGTACGTTTTAACATTTGCTGATTCTGGTCTGGGACTGTACAAATAAAATTCATTCATTCATTCATATTTATTTATTTATTATTTACATTTCTATCCCACCTCATGCCCAAAGGTCTCTGGGTGAGTAACAACCATTAAAACAACAGATTAAAAACAGAATATACATTAAAACAATACATTCCGTGTTTAAAATGATGGTATCTGTACTGGAAGGGAAGCTATAACTTGTCAGTAGTGATGTGCACAAAAAATATTTTCATGGTCAGTTTTGCTCATGAGGTGAAAATCCAATAATTTGTTTCATTGTTGAATCTTGTAGTTGAAAATCTGGTTTTTCACATTTGTTTTTGAACTTTTTCGCAAAAACAACAGTCCTCCCTCCCATTGAAAATCCCCCTTTCATGACTAAAAACACAGCAAAACATGAATGTTCAATCAAATTGTTCAGTTTTGCAAGCTCTGGTCAAAGTTTTCATTTCGATATGAATGTCTGCAAATACAAAATATTTGAACAAATATGCAAACGTGAATCAAATTTTGCAGATCCCCACTTGTAATAGATGTGCTGTTGTTCCCATTTTCCAAACCAAACTGTATTTCATGGCAAATATAATGGGAAGCCTAAATTGAAAAGCCAGTGCTCATGCCCTGTATTATTGCAGCGGACTGGAATGTAATGTTTCTGAACAGTAAAATGAGGTTACATTTCCTTTCCCAAGTAGCTGGGTTTTGAACTCTGTAGTTTGAGAATTACTTCAGATACAGGAACTGATCCTCAAACATTTTTTGACACAGTAACTCTTCTTCTGCAATCTTTCTTCGCTGAAATTGAAGTTTCGGACAATTGGCACTGTAAACAAAATCTATTCTATATGCAGTTTCCTTCATGGTTTAGTGGTTCTTGAAAAGACTTCAGCTTGATTAGTTAGGATTCAGTGAAACCTCTCATTAGGACACTATGGCTCATTACAGCTTTAATAGGCATCCCAAAACTTGATTTGACCATGCTGAGCATCACTAGCTGCCTGGTAATCGTGTTGCATTATTAAAGGTGCTTTTGGCCCTGCAAGTCACGGCAGTCTCCATACTTGATTGGGCAAGCAACTCATTTAATTAATTGTCAGTTGCAAATAGTATAATCTTTGGACCAAACATACAGGTTGTGTGCGCTCAAATCTCCAAGGTTTCACCAAAGAGCACATTCCAGGGAAAGTTTTAAATACTTAAATTACTCTTTGCCTACTTCATGAATGGCAATGTTCTTCTGAAAGCAAAGCATTTCCTGTTTTACTTCCAATGAATCGCTTATGCAGAACAAAATCAAAAGCATGGCAAAAGGGACTTGAATTCTGATTAAAAAGGGAAGATAAAGGAATTGATTTCTGTCATTCCATTACTCAGTAAGAAAGAGCCCAAAAACATTCTGGTTTCTAATTAAAACTGCCTCTGCTCAGGGTGGTGATGGGAGAGAAAGTTATACAATTTTCTGCTATGTCAGTTGTAGGATATTGTCAAGAATTTCAGCTCTTAGAAAGGACCTTAAATCCTGCCCTGCATATTTAAGGCAGAGATTTTTGTGTGTGTGATAACATTACAGAAATTGTTTAGTTTCCTGAACAGTCATTTTCTCATTGGGTTCAGTGTTGCAAACAGTTTTTCATCTGGCAGGCCTTGAATAACATCAGTACATTAAAAATGCTGCCTGGGCTTATAAAGGGGAAAGAGGCATAAGAATTTTCTGCCTTGAATTAGGAAATAATGACTATGGATTTGCAACACCACTTCTTTCCCTGCACTAAAAATAAAGCCCTTGCACAGATACCTAGCATATAAAAACTAACTCAATGATTGTAAAATCTTTATAGGATGCAGTGCTAAACTTAACATTCGGTGAAATCTTGGTGGCGTTTATAAACGGTTTATTGACTTGTCTTCATTTTCATTAATGTGTTAGTTTTGATACATTTCCAGATTAGTACTGTGTTGCTTCCAATTGAGTAATTAAAAGGACCTCAGTGTTACACTGAGAAATAATGTCCTTAATAATTTTAGAATAATTAAGCTTCCAGTTTTGCTGCACTGCTATAGAATTGTGACAAGGATTATATAGAGTAAGTTGTTCCATAAACTCTGGAGAATAAAAAGTCAACTAATATTTGCATATTCTTAAATGGTTTGAACTGTGAACTACTGGATGTGTTTTGTCAAACACTGGACAGCCAGAGGGCAACTGAGCATGAACATTGGGTGCAGTGTCTTCAGGATGTCTGCACAAAGCATCACGTGTGGAGACAGGCACAGCCTTTTTGGAATTTCATTCCCTGTGAGTAGTTGATAGCTTCAGATACTGAAAGGCCACTTTCCCACTCACACTTTAAAACAATTTGAAAATGCTTTGAAAATAGTTTGCCCCCATTACAGATTGGCTTCCTGCACTTTCTGAGGAGTAAATAATCAAAAACCGCATTATAAAAACATTTGTTTAAACAACTCTTGCTCCTGTTTTTTGTTGCTAACATGCTTTATATTTTGCTTTGGGAATGGTACAGTTGCAGTGTATCAGCCTCTGTCGCCTTGCCTATCTGCCTTTTCAGGCTGCACCACTGCCACTGCTGCCTTACTGCACTGCTGCCACTGCCTCACTCGTCCGCCCGCCCGCCCACCCAGCTACCCACCATTTTTGCTGCCACTGCCTCACCCAACCACACTTTCAGGCTCCGCCACTGCCACCGCCTCACCCGCCCAGCTGTTCGGCCGCCCACCCGGCTGCTTGCCCTTTTGGCTGCCACTGCTGCGGTGCTCCCAGGGCATGGGGAGGAGGAACGGCGAGTGGCAGGAACTGCCTGCGCACTCTTTTGGCTGCCACCACACCACCAGACTGGTTTTTTTAAGTGGAATTAACAAAAATGGGAACAGGCATAATGTGTGTTCACATCTGTTTTTGTTAATTCCATTTTTAAAAAGTCAAGTGGGATCATGGCCAAAACGATTGTGTGTTTCTGTGGTAGGTAGGTAGGTACATAGGTAGATACACAGAAGGGGGTTTGCAGTTTAAGAAAAAACACATTCTTTTTTATTCAGTTTAGAGAAAAAATAGAAATATTGGGAGATAGACCATCACGTCCAGGTAACATTTAATGAAATCTGTAATCACTGGTCCTATCTGAGTGGAATAATTAACTCAGTATTAATTGTATCAGCTAAAATACGTTGCAGAAATGTGACATTTGAACCTGGGAAATTCTGCTTCATAAGCAAGATTGGGTCTGTAGAAAAATCACCATTGTGCTTACAAACTGCACTGATGACCAAAGTGAATAAGAATTAGTTAGATGGTAGGTTTATGTATTATAAATGACTGAATTGAAAGAAGTGTACAAAGACAGATGACAGTATAAGTGTGTTAATCAATCCATTTGGATATTTGTGTAAAGAGCATAAAATGGGGATGTGTGTTAAATACCACTGCTATTGCTGTTCTTATCAGAACAAATCCTGTATCTTCATAAAAAATCATAAATGTTTAGAATGGGTTTGTGTTACAAAAGTGAGGTCAAATGACATAATGGTGGCCTCATAAATAGCCACACACCAAATCTACTCATACTACTCCGTTTGTGTAAAGTGATTGTTTAAAGGTCAGGAAGAAAGGCTGAAATTTGCATTTAAATTGAGATGCTTTGTGTAGCAATTGTGATTGATGACCTCTGCTCTTGCAAAGGTATATAGTTTGGTGGTGGATTGTTTTCCTTATAAATTTGGGAGAGTCAAATATCAAAGCAAATAGATTAACATAATATGAAATAAAAAGAATAAAATCTTAGACTAACATCCAAGCTATACTTGATTGATAACTCTTTTTATGCCCTGGGCATAATTATCCATTTTGCAGTCATTTAATCGAGTGTATTTTTTAACTGTTTCCCCTTAGAATCTGGCCTTTACCACAAAAGGGTCGAGAGTCTGATAGGCTTAGAATAAATTGACGGCAAATGCTAATGAAATCCCTATGAATTTATTACAGAAAATATTAGGGATAATTGCCAATTTGCAAGTATAAGCTTTTCATTATACAGACAGAACACATTCAGTTTTTTTAATTGTCTGTGTGAGTTCCTGTGGGTTAAAATTCGTATTAAACTGAAGTCAATGTGAAAACTTCCTTTTCAGGAATTAGGATTGCACTCCAGTTACAGAAATTTCCAAGCAGGTACAGAAGGTTTTTGCAGCTCAGAATTCCAAAATGACAAAATGCGCATTTGAGGCAGCAGTGAGATTTTGGCATGCAGCCCTGCCCTCTTTCAGTACAATGTGCTGGGAAATGCCATGTGTACAGTCTATCCATTGGGTCAGGTATCATGCTAAAAAAAAACCCTGACTCCCATTGGAATGTACAAGTCTGTTGTACATAGAATTTGCATACAAATATTTACATTGATTTTGCAATGCTTGCTGGTAAACTCCCCTTGTTGATTCACATTACAACCAAATGACTGGAATTAGTTTTGTTAGGAAAGGTAGTTATAGTTGCTCTATTAACTTTCTTTCATTCATGTGGATTTTAGTAAATAAGCAAGTTGAAGATGAAGGAATTTCCTTTTGTTCTTTTTTTATTGCAATAAAAGAAAAGGGAGTCAGTCCTTAGAGTTAACTCAAGCTGTTTGCGGCATAGCAAGACTTCTAACCCTATCCCGGCCAAATGTTCCCTCCCAGAATTTCTCCATTGTCTAAGAGAAACTGTGGTTTACAGCCTTCCCAGAGCCGCCTTCTTGCAACCTACAAAGCTCATTTGCATCTGATTTATTCATAGTAGGGAGGAGACTTTAATATTAGAGTACTCGTTACCCATGTGCATATACTGCAAAGATGACCACAGTTCAAATAGCAGTCAGCCAGCCAGCAAGAACTGGTTGTGTGCTTTGAATTAGCAGGCCTGATAAAAGCTCTGCTAGTCATCAGGCCTTTCGTGAGTGGTTTTTCTCCCTTAAATTAAGTTGTAATATAAATTTAGGACCTGCTCGCACTTACCTATTAGTGAATACCAGTCCGCTTATTAGACAGGCCTGTTGACCGCTGCCACCCTACAGTTGGGTAACCCCTCTAGCTGTAGATTGCTCAAAAGTCTCCCAGACAGCAGCATCTGTATCCTCTTCCAGGTGCCTTGTAATGAATGGTGTCGTAGCCCAAATACAGCTGTACAGTCACATACAGCATCCAGATTGCCATGGCAATGTCTGAGGGTGCATGTGTCGTTACCTTGGTTGTTGCCATGGTGATCCAGCCTCCCTGCCCTGGTCATTTGCACTTCAAGTGCTGATGGCTCAGTGTGGGCTGAAGTATGAATTACCACTGCCATACGAGGCTGCTAGATGCCAGAAGGCCCTTAAACCTTCCAAGGCATTTAGTTTTAGGACAGGAAATACGTAATTGGCACATATTTATTATGCTAATAATGTCTTCTAACTTGAGGGGAAAAAATGACTTCACCAGACATACTTTGTTTACTCAAATCTGTTGAGATGTGAGAAGCATACATTGCAGCATTTGAATTTCACAAAATTAGACTTGATGTTCACATAGCTAACAGGTGTGAGCTCATCATTAAATAATAATAAAGAAGAAGAAGAAGAAGAAGAAGAAGAAGAAGAAGAAGAAGAAGAAGAAGAAGAAACTAACCAGACATGAAGACCTGAAAATAGAACTACAGTGACTCTTGCATAAACCAGCAAAGGGGGTCCCAGTGGTTCTTGGCATGCCAAAAGATCTCAGTGGGCACTTGAAAAACATTGCCATCAACAAAATACAGCTACAGAAAGCCACTTTGCTGGGATCTGTTCGAATTGTTCGCCAATACATCACACAGTCCTAGGCGCTTGGGAAGGGCCTGACTAGTGATAACAGTGACCAAAACCAGCATAAATAACTTGTTTGCTGTGTGTTACTATTGTTTTAGGTCAATAATAATAATAATATTGCAACATCTGGTCCCATCATTCCCTATCAAATAGAGAGGAAACAAATGGAAGCAGTGTCAAAAATTATTTTCTTGTGCTCAGATATCACTGCAGATGGTGACGTTTTCACCCTAAAAAGCTTGTTTTTTGGGAGGAAAGCTATGGTAAGCCTGGACAGCATTTTAAAAGGTAGCGAGATCACCTTGCTGACAAAGGTCCATCTAGTCAAAGCCATGGTTTGCTCAGTATGGCTCTGGAAGTTGGGCCATAAGAAAAGCCAGGTACCAGAAATTCACATTTCTGAATTGTGGTGCTGCTGGAGAAGACTTTTCAGAGGCCTTTGGCCTGCAAGGAGATCAACTCAATCAATACTAAGGGAACTCAACCCTAACTGTCAATTAGAAGTACAAATATTGAAGCTGAAGCTCAGATAGTTTGGCCACAAACAATGCACTGCAATGCGGTTATGCGAACTCTAGCAATGATACTGGCTTCTGCTTGCTTTCACATCTGCTGAGCAGCTTTGGTGAACGCCTCGATAGAGGCCATCTGAAGCCATCCAAGCACATGAAAAACAACAAAAGAAAGCGAATGAGTGCTTGACTGGATTCCAGTAACCCTAACTGCTTCAATTGCAAAAGGTATTTCCCAGTTTAGGTAAGCAGGGGATTGCTCTGATATCTGGCAAAGTATAGCAAGAAGCGATTACAGAATAATATTTACATCCTTCATTGCCATTCCCCATTGGGAGACAGCCAAATGTTGGCCATAAAGGAACTACCTGCTGATACAAAGGGCCTGTTTGTTGTTGGCTGTATTCTGGAATATATGTCAGGACAGAGGTCTGTTGTCCACATGCTAATACACACTTGGGCAGGTCTCACCCAATTCTTTGGGAGGTGACCATGGAGGAAAAGGGGACTTCACTCAGCTGTTGGAATATTGGAAGAAGCTGCCAGGCAGCTGGGAATCAAAAACATGTATTTTATGCTCATTAGGGAAAAAAGAAAAACCTGGGAGTTTATCTGCAGCCAAAAATGTATTAAAGTTTCATTGCAGTGCTGATCAAAATTTTTATAACTGCTGTTACTTCAGCATTTTGGTTGAGCCAAAACTAATTATTTTTCATCCTGTTGCCAGGGAACTAGAACCTGGATTGACAGCTGCATAAACTAAGCAGTGTGGGGCTAGTGAGAAATCTAGAGCTTTAATATATAAACAGTTTTAAATTCAGGGCTCATTACTCATTAATCAATTTTCCAATCATAGAAGCAGTGATAACAAGTGAGCATCCAGAGCAGCAAGTATTCTATTAACAGCATCAATTCATAATGCAGCTTGCGTGAAAAGAATGAGAAGGAGAGAAGAATCTGTCGCTGAGGTGAGCCCCGAATATGTCCTGTTTTGTGTGGGGTGTTTCACATCTCGAATACACCGTTTGATTTTGTGGTAGATGTGGTCTTTCAGAGAATAAACCTCTAGTTAAGATACTGCTTACACACACTTAGGCTGTGTCCCCATGGGGCTGCCACTGCCTTGTGGTGGATTCGGGGCAGCCTTAATGCAAATCTTAATTCGCATTAAGGAGTCCCCATTGCAATGGAGGACAGGGCAGTTTTAAGGTGAACCCACCTGTCCCCATGAAAAGCATGGCAAATCAACGGTTTTCTCCACCCCCGCCTTGCCTGAGAGCTTCATCGCCCAGGTAAGGGCTTGATTTATCCCAAACGATCACCTGACAGCTACCCTGCAGTCAGCTGAGCAGCTGTCAGGCAGGTATAGGGGTTGTCAAGAGCACGAGCAGAGCTCCGGTAAGATGATTTAAACAGACACATTCGCCTCGCAGTACCGTATTATGGGGACATGGACTTAGTTTCCTTTTGCCCAACTCACACAGGTGCTCAGAGTCCAGCCAATTTAAGATTTTGTCTTGTGCCCCTTTTGCTTCTCACCGATGGATCTCCAATGTGGCCATTAACTTCATTGATACTTTGTTGTCATTTATGGCAATGTCTCTGAGATGTTAATTTCCATGAGAACCAGCTGCACACTATGATAATTATTATGATAAAAGTGGTGGATCTTTAACTTACTATATACTGTAAGGTAAAAGAAAATAAATGTGGGAATTTGGATATTTGTGGTACTGGTAAAAAAAAAAACACTCATGAAGAAAATTTATGATGCGTGGTGTAGGAAAAATGAGATGCTGTATGTGACTTTTGGCCCTCCTATGTTGTATTTCACTTTTAAGAAGATATGGTGGCATGTGCCAGGAAAATATTATACATGAGACAGATGCAGCATTATAGAGTCATCCCTTGTATAACACTTTTAACCAACTGCAGTGTTAAAGGAATGCAGATGCAGATAATAGCCACCTGTGGAAAACTGAGGGGTAGGCCAAGGTTGTGTCAGCAGCTCAAAAGCACCTTGGAGATGTACTTTCTGGTTTACCATATCTCAGCACATTTCAGATGGCACCTTATTTAACCATATTAACAAATAGCATACATGGGACTGCTTTCACCAAGGCCAGACGGAGCTTACAACCCAGACAGATGTTATTCAGGAGATGTGAAGATCTGCCTATGCAGAAAGGAACCTGAATCCATAGAGCATGTTCTTCTGAGATGTTGCTTTTATAGTGGGCATTCTGGTGAATATATCCAACCTGTCGTGAATCACCTGTCAGTGAGACCTAGTGGTAAAATAGTAACTTTTTTACTTGAAGGCATAAATCCTATAGTAACTTCACCATTGGCTGAATTCCTCTCACTAACCATAAAAATTAGGAGCCATCTATTGATATTTTAATTCTCAAAGTTTTGTTTTACTTCTGCCTTAGATTTGTTGTTTCAACTTTGTACTTCTTTATGGGTCCATGTTGCCTGCCCCAGTGACCTCTGGGGCCAAATATCACGAAATTATGTTTTTTTCTCAAAGAGACACACCACCTGAGTTATGCTCAGTTTTTTCGCGAATTTTGACACACCAAACTCAATAGGTTGCCCATCACTGGTCTAGTGGTTAGGAGCTGGACTCTTTATCTGGGAATACTTGGTTCGATTCTGCCCTCCCCCACGAAGCCAGCTGGGTGACCTTGGGCTCGTCACAGCTCTCTTCTAAGCTCTCACAGCCCCACTTACCTCACAGGGTGTTCTGTTGTGAGAAGAATAGAAAAGCTTTGTCAGCCACTTTAAGTCCCCTTAAATGGGTTTCCTCCTCCTCCTCCTCCTCCTCCTCCTTCTTCCACACACACCCTTACATTTTGGCCTGGGAGAATGGGATTTGTCAGCTTCAAGTAATTTCACCTCCAGAATCCGCATTGTCGCATTGTCCACGGACAAACAGTAGGATAAGGAACATATTCACATGACATCCAAGGTCTTCATGTTATGTACATTGTTGGTGCACTTTTTTGGGGTGTGCACACAGTGCAAACCTGAACCTGATTAGTCCAAAATAAGTTTAATAGAACTTTATTTCTTCTTTATTCTGGTTAGCTTTGCTGTCTTAGCATGTCATTATTATAATTTCCAAAGAAAAAACACTATTATATGTATAAGATGTAATGAAAAAATGTTGAGTAAGAAACATTTACAGGTTGGGATGGCTGCGGAACAATTTGTTACTCAGCATGGTAATTTTGGAGCAGAGCCTCAGGTCCGAAGTGGTAAAATAATGTATGTTCTATAGTACCATTGCAGAAATCTACAAAATGTTTTTACTGGATGGATAAACAGAGAAACACTATTCTACACAGACTAGTTTGATTGTATCTCTTACATAGATGACAAATGTCATAAACATTCTCCACCCCAGAGCTATCAGCAACTTTGGAAAAGATAGACAGTAATTATTTGATGGTGTATGTAGAATGATATGCCTTTGGGTAGATCTGTTGGTACAAAAGTTCCCACATATGCAGTATTTTTACGAACTGCTGGCTTGATTTAACTGATAATGGATTGCAGCTGATCCCTTGGGAGGGGAAGAAAGAAGAGTTGGCTTTTCTACCCTGTTTTTCTCACCCATTCAAGGGGACTCATAGTGTCTGATAAAGCTTTCTATTCTTCTCCCCACAAGAGAACACCCTGTGAGGTGGATGGGGCTGTGAGAGCTCAGAAGAGAGCTGTGACTAGCCCAAGGTCATCCAGCTGGCTTTGTGAAGGAGTGTGAATCAAACCTGACGTTCCCAAATAAGAGTCTGGCACTATGGCATATGCAGCCTATTTATACTGATACATAAATACGCATTTCTGAAATCCAAATACAGTCAGACCCACTAATCTAGTAGTCACAGTTTCAGTTTCCCACAGTGACCAAATCAGCCCAACCAACCCCCCTGCAGGCACCTTAAGCTCTTCCGAGGTCTGGGACAGGCAGGAAATGTCCTGAAATGGCACACAATTTGCTGTAATGCCTTTGAAATCCTGTGGGATTTCACAGGAATTATGGGAAATGGAGTGCATCTTGAGCAAAATCTCCCATGATTCCTGTGAAATCCTATGGGAATTCGCAGGAATTATGGGATGTTGAGTGCATTTCCCTGCATTTCCTATTATCCATGGTTTATATTATCTGTGGTGGGCCCCGGAATGTATCCCCCACGGATACCGGTGTCCGACTGTACTTGAGAAAGGAGCCTCTTGTTTCACAATTACATTCCCATTACTAAATCCCTTTCTGTTTTGTTCTGGCTCCACAAAACTATCATAGTTTCATGCCGATGGTACTTACTGCTGTATTTTAATTGGATTCTAATTGATATCAGATACTTGGGAAGTAGGTTTTGTCTGAAAAGTAGAAAGAAGAATATAACTATTATTATTAGCCTTGATTCATTTTAGGGCCAATTTAGATTCAGTGTTAAATGTCATATAGTTGCATTTTTTAAATGGCGATTAAAATAGAAACGAAATGGAGTACATAATATTATTTTCATTTGCGTGTTTAAGAGGGAGTTTATTTTTTGCTGGTTGCTGTTTTGAAGTTTTGAATCATAGCAGAAGGAGCAACAATAGGAAAAAGATATGATTCTAGCAAGTAAAAATGAAGGCATCTACAAGTTGAGCTTGATTTCTGGTAACTTACATAGTGACATCTATGCAGGTATCCTAGAAACAGTGATGAAGTGATTTGCAATCGCTTTCTTCTGGGCAGATAGAGGTTGAACCTTGGACTCTTTGCAGGCAAAACAGATGCTCCTCCACTGAGATAACATCAGACACCGGTAGCCTTAAGGCATTTGTCAAATATCCAAAGAGATTAAAAAGTCAGAATGGCAACAGTACAAGGACCAGATAACAAGAACTGTCAAGGGCCGTCGTACATGACAATACAATAACTGTGGCTAACTGGCATAGCATTCTTGCTTGCTTGCTGCTTTTTAAGAGAGAGAATTATTGCCTGGACTTTCAGGGTCTTGAGAAACCTGAGATCCTGTTCACCTCTCTGGATGAAAACGACAAACCTGAAAAATTTGCACTCTAATCAAATAGAGGTTGCTGTCGCCTAATAAAGTGCTTGGAGACTCAGCCACATAACCAGCAAACTGGACAGATGGATGTATGTTTCCTCCTCCTTCAGTGCTGAACTTGAAAGATTTCAAAGATGGAAACGTGTCACCAGTGCAGTAAATGACAGGTATCCTTCAACCAGTGTTTCATTTCTGTGTCTTGCTCCAGTGCCTTCACTGAGCTATAGACATGCACACAAATGGTATTTTTGCATTTGAATTCAAGTCGAATCAAATATCCATACATTTTATTTGATTTTAATGTTTAGAATCCAAATGCAACAAAATCCGATTCGAATTGAATACCTTCAGATCTATTTGTTCAAATGTTAGATTCAGATCTGAAGATATGAATGTCGATAACATATGAATGTGTTATACGTATCTGTACGCATTTTTGGCGCATCCCCTGTTATCCCGTATGCATTCAATTTTCATCCCATACTATCAGCCAGATGCATACAAATACGTATGATATTCGTTCAGATATATATGTAATACATACGTATCTGTACTTTCAAATGATTCGAAACATTTGAACAAATGTTTTGGACCACTCAAAATTTGTTCAGATTCTTAAATTTGAATGTGTAGACATTCTAGTCAAATTAAAATGTCCACATCCGATGGAATTCGAATTTCAAACGTTTAGAACAGCGGCTCTCAACCTGTGGGTCATGATCCCTTTGGGGGTCGAGCTACCCTTTCAGAGCAGTTGGGACGAGTCTCCCGCCTTCCAGCCCCATCCTCATCTGAGCTGCCCTGCCCCGTGGTTGTGGGTCTCCACAACATGAGGAACTGCATTAAGTGGTCGTGGCATTAGGAAGGTTGAGAACTGCTGGTTTAGAACATTTGTGCTCATCCCTATTGTGCTAGCCAAAACATGATCCTTGGGAAAATGATGTATGGTTCACAACATTTAGTGGGAACAACATCGCTGGTGATTTTTATGGTAGGCGAGATCTGAGTAGGCACAGCTAGATGTCTTGGCATAGCTGAGGTGTTGAAGGCTTCTTGTTCCAGTAAATCTAGATCTGAAAAACAAGGAGATCTGCTAGTATCTTTCCATATGCTTGCAAATAAATGTTCTGTTAACACCCCTATATAAATGGGGGTGGAAAATAATAAAGGATAAACAGGTTAGTCACACTTTGCTTCCCCATCTCATTTACAGATTTGTAACAGGCTCCTCAACCACTTAGCTACTACTTGTTAGACGAAAGATGTTCAGATCTGAAAACTAAACATAAGAGGCAGTAATTGCCATGCATGACACACCTGAGTGACAAAGTAATGAGACTTTCCTAAGAACCCAAGAGAGATTTCAACTTTAGCATCTTAGGTACTTTAGGTTCTGTGTTATAAATGAAAGTTTAATTGTCATGAGTTAAATAAAGCTGAGATTTATCTTATTACTTGTCATTTATATGGGAGCAAAGCACCAGGAATGAAATTGCATTTTCTAACTAACAAAGGGATGTATTCTTTGGAAGTGAATATTTTCCTATGGCAGGATAGATTTCTGAATGTTCTTTCTTTGGACAACAAAAACCTGCAAACCTTTACGCATGTTTTGCCAAACAGATACCTCCTTTGAAGAAGAAGAAGAAGAAGAAGAAGAAGAAGAAGAAGAAGAAGAAGAAGAAGAAGAAGAAGAAGAAGAAGAAGAAGAAGAAGAAGAAGAAGAAGAAGAAGAAGAAGAAGAAGAAGAAGAAGAAGAAGAAGAAGAAGAAGAAGAAGAAGAAGAAGAAGAAGAAGAAGAAGAAGAAGAGCTGGCTTTTCCACCCCCTTTTCCCACCCATTTGAGGGGACGCAAAGCGGCTGACAAAGCTTTCTATTCTACTCCCAACAACAGAACACCCTGTGAGGTGGGTGGGGCTGTGAGAGCTCAGAAGAGAGCTGTGACTAGCCCAAGGCCACCCAGATGGCTTTGTGGGGGAGGGCGGAATTGTACCTAGTATTCTCAGATAAGAGTCCAGCTCCCTAACCACTAGACCAAACTGGGTCACAGTTTTTAATCAGACAAATATCGGCATTCAAATTCAAATTGGATTTAAAGAGTCATTCTGTTTAGGATCCTTCTGTTTGTACTGTGTTACATGACTTTTAGTTATTGAACTGGACTGACATTCTTAATCTTCTAAAAATGGAATGAATTCCACATCTGTGCTTTGACTGGACCAAAGATATTGTAAATCCTATCTCTTTCCCCTCCCTAAGTTATGGGACTTCCTAGAAAGCCTTCTCACATACTGACCTGCCCCGTGCCTTAAATCTATCGGTGAGGCCCTCCTGGTCGTCCCACCACCTTCAGTAGCGAGGCTGGTGGGCACCTGGGAGAGAGGCTTTTCGTTGATAGCCCCCAGACTATGCAATAGTCTCCTCCTCAAGGTGTGTCATGCCCCTTCCTTACATATGTTTAGGAAGGCAGTGAAAAGGTACCTCTTTACACTGGCCTTTTGCTGAGATGATTATATTTCCTCTCCCAGTACAGATACCATCATTTTAAACATGTTGTGTATTGTTTTAGATTTGTTGAATTTTTAAATTGCTTTTAATGTACATTCTGTTTTTAAACTGTTGTTTTAATGGCTGTTAGCCACCCAGAGACCTTCGGGTAAGGGGCGGGATAGAAATGTGAGTGAGTGAGTGAGTGAGTAGTGGGTTAAGGTCTATAGGATAAGCATATATCTGATCATATGACATTGGAAGAGTGTTAGAACCTTCTTAAAGCTCTGATTGTCTTAAATATGTGAAGGCCATGTAACCAGTGTAAACCACATTTCATTTCCTATTTATCAGAATGGGACAGTTAATTACCCACAGAAATTTCTTAGGGTTGCAAGACTTTGTTGGACCATGCTCAGAATTATGTTTTCTGTTTGATGCACAATTAGTAAACCTTAAACTGATATATTTACAAATTGGAATTGGACCTATTGCTGTTTCTGTTCATTTTCCAGATTATAGACTATTTATAAAGTAGACTGTATTTAAAAAGATTCTATCTAGCACAAGATTCCTGGCAAATATATGCAAACAAATGCTATTTTTTTTTATTGACTACGTATAAGATTGCCAAACAGAAAACATTTTTCAAACTAGTACAGTAGCTGCCTGCTAATCTTTCCTATAAATTATCTAGTTTTTAATTATCAAAGTTTTTAGTTCTGGGAAGCAGGAAACATTCGTCAGTAGGTAAAATCCTATTAAAAGTTGAAAATTCAAGTATAAGTAGACCTGTTCCCCTCAGTTCTTTTATATTAGGGATGTGCACGAATATTTAAATATTCAGAAATCCAATTCAAATCCAATGAATATCGACATTCAAATTCAAATCAGATTCAAAAACATTTGAATTTAGACATTCAGACGAATTTTGAGGATTTCCGAAAATCCGATACGAATATTCAAATGATTCAAATGTACAGATTTGTATGTATTGCATACGAATTTGTGTGAAAATTATACGTATTTGCACTTATAATATGGGGTGAAAACGAGATGCATACAGGATTAAATGGGAGGCATATGGGATACACGCAAATTTATATAACAGATACAAATGTTTTTGACATTTGTATCTAAATACAAATCAAACATTCAAACATAGATAAAGAAAGCAGAGACCAGCAAATTGGTTCCATTCAATATGATAATGAATAGCAAACAGTATATAGTTGCTAACACTGTTTTTATTGTACTGTATATATCATGAGTTCTCGGGATGTATTAAAAACGTGTTCAGCTTTAGTTAGTAAATTATTGCCAGATTTTGTGTTTGTTGTGGTGGTTCGGGATGCTGAGATGAAATGAAGTATTACAAAAACTGGGTTTCTTATTTGCGATTGAGAAGAACAAAAATTTTTGTGACTGAGGGTGTGGTCGCACAGAGAGTTTTGGTCATTCCTTTGTTGGGTTTACCCCATCCAGTGACTCAGGGGAGACTCACATCAAATTCTGTCCTCACTTTAAATGATGGCAGATGTTCTGTGTACTTGATTGGTCAGTGGTGGAAACAGGTTGGGATTGACTAGGAGTTGCTGTAGCCTCTCGCCCCACTTGACTCTCAAATCCTTCTTACCCCAGGAGTGATATTTTAACATCTGCAGAAAGAACACACAGAGGCTTGCAGACAGGGTATTTCTCTTATATATTTTGTCTGTCCCAAGAGCCTCAAATGCACCTCACAGTAAGGATGTGCATGAATGTATTTTTGACATTCGAATCTGAGTAGATTGAAATGTCATAAAATCCTATTCAAATCCCTAACATTTGAATCCGTACGTTCGAATGTTAGATTCATATTTAAAGATACGAATGTCGACAACATTCAAATCTGTTATACATATCTGTATGCATTCCATAAAAATCTGTATGCATCCCATATTATCCCATATGCATCCTGTTTTAATCCCGTATTTTAAGCGCAAGATACGTATACTTTTCGTGCAGATTTGTTTATGACAGATATGAATCTACACATTCAAATTATTCGAAAATCCATATTGGATTGTCAAAAATCCATATCCAAGTTCGAATGTTCAAATTCGGATTTGTGAAAATCCGATTCAAGTTCAGTTGTTCGATTTTAAAATATTCATGCATATCCCTACCTGACAGCCACCCATTTTCATGTAGGTGATCATACCCTGAGTCATATTTTGTATGTTCCTGCAAAGATGGATGAGATGCCCGAATTATAAATATAAATGCTAGGGGTGCTAACCACCAATTCTAGTGAGTTAAAGTGGGGCTGCCATTGGGTGTTATACTAGCTCATCAAAGCTTTCCTTAAAATGTATCCTCCTCCTCCTATAACTTCTGCTTTCCTCTTGAAAGCCATTATAACTCTAGGGTGAAATATCTGCATTGGGCTTTCTGATGTCATTTCCTGCACAGAAGGAAACTGTAAAAAAACAACTTGAGTCTTGCCTGAAGACTGGTTCTGCAGGTGGGGATTCATCCAGGCTTCTGTAACAGGTCCAAACTAAACTAAGAGGCCCATTATTAAACTTTCCCTGGGCCGCATGTGAGGCACCCATCTTCAAAGCGAACAACCAAAGAGAATCAAATTGGAGTGATGCCAGATTTTTGAGCTGAAGAGTATTGTTTCATATCTGAAGGGCAGGTTTTCTGTTCAGCCCAGAAAATCTGCTAATCAGTTCAGCAGGTCAGGCTGCCCTACAATCTCCCTTTATAAGTGGCCACTTAATGAAAAGATTCAACCCAGGTCTGTTTCCTGCTACAATGACAGCCTGGGATTTGTGTTCCAGTTAGTTAGTGGGAAAAAGTTATAATGACCTGGTTGCTTTGGTGAATGTTGAAAAGAGTGTCTAGAATATTTGAATTGATGCTTGGAGCTATGTTCTGTGGTGATGTAAATATAGCACAAACTTAGGTTATTGGATGATTTCCCCCCCTACTCTCTCTTGTTCTCAAGCAACCAATAAGGGACAGCTTAAACTTATAGTGTACCAACAGTTGTTAGCTGAGACCTGAAAACCATAAGCACATTGTGTTTTAGTAGTCTTCTCTAGAGTTGAATAAAGACTTGAAAGACAGGACTGAAGTTACAAATGCCTGTTAATAAAATGGGTTGACTCCTGACAGAGCTGTTTAAATTCCCAGTTTAGCGATAAACCACTAGGGGTGTACACAAATGCAGTTTTTGGGATTCGATTCGATTTGAATCAAATACCCCAAAACTCAGTTCAAATATTTAAAATTTGAATTTAACTAAAGCAAATTCTAATCTATTCGTTTGAATTTTTGATTTGAACTTGCACTTATGACAACATTCATATGTGTCCATACACATCATTATGCATTCCATATGCATCCTGTACAATCTGTATGCATCCCATAGTCATCCGGTATGCTACCCGTTTTTGTCCTGAACAGATCCATACAAATGTGTACCAATGTGGGAAAGATGCGTAACTGCACGTTCGCATTGTGCATGAACTCGTACACATGCAAATGTCTGGATAATTCAAACAAATAGATCCAAAATTCATTCAAATCTTCAAATTCAAATTTATGGACCTTCAATTCAAATTCAAATGTCGAAATTCAGGAAGATTCGACCAAATTTTGAATACCTTTGAATATTCATGCACACGCCATTGTATACTCGCTGTGAAGGGAAAATTGTGCTGTAATGGTTGTATACTGCGGAGCAACGATGAAGGATTGATCATCCTGTCTGACAGGATGATCTGGACTGCACCTTCCATTCAAAGTTTAGAACATGTCTGGAGGCACCGATTAGCCCACTTCCAAACTAAATTAAAATACAAAGCAGTGCATGAGGTGTTCCATGGATGTTTAAGGAGTTCTGTTTCTTGTATATAGATGCCAGAGCCCTCAGATTATTTGTAGCAGACGTCCTGTGACATGCTGTTGACAGGAGTAACTATCTGATTACAATTTTCCTTTCACCTAAGTTATTGAGTGAGGCGATGGTCACACCTTCAATTCAATCCTTCTTCAGTCTATCTTTGGCATCCACTGCTCACACCTTTTTAGTCTTACCCATTTTATTTGTAGACTTTCTTCCCTTCCAGTTTGGTCTTGTGGTTAGGGAGCTGGACTCTTATCCGGGAATACCAGGTTCAATTCCGCCCTCCCCCACAAAGCCAGCTGAGTGACCTTGGGCTAGTCACAGCTCTCATCTGAGCTCTCACAGCCCCACCTGCCTCACAGGGTGTCTGTTGTGGGGTGGAGAATAGAAAAGCTTTGTCAGCTGCTTTGAGTTCCCTTAAAGGGGTGAGAAAAGTTGGGTAGAAAACCCAACTCTTCTTCAATCATCTTTTCCTGACTCCTGAATTTTTCAGGTCTCAAGCTGTTATAGAGTGTTAATTCATTTTCATTTTTTGGGTCTGATAGGGGAAGAGGCCTAAAGGGGGCTGAACCATTCTACAATGGGTGGACACTGCATGAATTTGCCTTTCCTTTTGCCCAATGTGTGATTACAAGCTGTTGAGTCACAGAAATTGTATCTTATCAGAGTGCAGGGGTTGTCACGAGGGTGGAGAGGGGTGGAGATTTTAAAAAGTCTTGTAAAGGTTAGAGTCAGGGTTTGAACATAGTGACCAAAACTGAGGATGACCTGAGGAAGGATTATCAGGTATGGGGAATGATCAGGGTTAATAGTTTTCCCTCCAGCTTCTTAATAAGACAGACTGTTTCAGCAAGGCGTGACCACAGCCTAAGCCAATAGCTGCCAACCCCCTTCTGGTCTTCAGTCATCTGCTTCTTAGCCTACCTTCTCATTTTGCTCTTGGCCTGTTGTTCCTTACTCTGTTCCTTTGAATGTACCATCTATGTTTTGTCCATAGTATCTTCAAAGCAGGAATGCTGAAGTGCTGAATAAAAAGAGAGGCATAAAACTATGTCTAAATGGCCTTGTTGAAAACCTCTTTACTTGCTGTGGAAAGACAGCAGAGGACAAAGTGATGTGATAAGCAGAGAATGGTTTGAGCAGCATTGCGCTGACAGATGCCTTGCTTCTAGGTTTCTCCAGCAAAATGTGTTAAATCCATGTAAAGCTACCGACCAGTAATTTGCTTAACCACCATCTGTTGCAGAAATCATCATACCTTTCTGAGTTTAGATCTCTGCAGCTAAATAAGGAGGCAAATGAGTTCATAAAGCAATTATTTGGCTTCAAAAAGTAATTATATGTTGACTTCACATTTATTCAGTCAGCGTATAGCCTGATGAATTGAAGTCTCAAATAGCTTTTCTTTTAAAAAAAGCTTTACTTCACCTTTTAGGACTTGTGTTTTCAAATTTGTGGGGCACTAAATGAGCTGCTTTGAAGCCTTACCTTGCTAATGATTGTCAAAGGGAGAATGAATAGTTATTACACTGCCTAACCTAGCAGTTACAAAAATGGGAATATATTAAAGACGATGCATGTTTGTTTAGTTTGGAATTATAGATGCATTGGCTATACTGAGGTAGAAAAGTTGAAAAATTATACTGGTTTCAATTTGGGGAGAGAACAAAAATGTATTTTTGTATCTTCCCGCTAGTTAGCAGTTGCTCAGAAGATCAATGAAAATATGCCTAATAAATTTAAATGAAATAAATTTAATTCCTTTTTCAAAGGTGGGTTTAATCAATTTTTTCACGTTGTAATAAGTCTATGAACAGCGCCACTGTACCTGTGGTGGAAAGTATGTAAACGAAACTGATGTATATTTATCCATGTATTACTTGTGGGAGTGATGCTATGGATCCCAAAGGCTCTTCTGGTATTTATTAAGTGGAAGGTGGCATATGTAAAAGGTTCATCATCCCAGGAGTCAAATTAAGGTGAAATAAACCAGTTATTGTAGCTATCTGATGATACATCTTGATTCTGGGTGCTCCAGTCCCATACTAACCTGCCAGGAGAGTGAATATATTTTTTATATTTAACACAGCAGTATAGAGAAGCATAGTGTTGAATTTTTATTGCCATGTTTGTAATGCAAATGAAAGGCACTTCGAAACAGGTTGATTAGCCACCATTTCTTATTAATTCTGTTTTTAAAAATTATATGGCCATATTTAATGTTTGGAAATGTGTAGTTTGTTTTCTATATGGTGTAATTATTTGTTGGTATAATAGTTTCCCATTGTGGAATCAAAGTAGTTTCCTCGACATGGAGATGCAGCATTGAACTAACAAGCATCATGTAGCAAAGAGATCTTTGATTTTAAGCCTTGTTCAGAAACTGGCCTTTGTTTCATTACTTGTTCTGTCTAATGTTCCATGCAGTCACGCAGTCCAATAAAATGTTGGAAACTAGCAAGCTTTTTTTTAAAGAAAGGGTTAAATTGCCTGTTGGAGTAAAAGTGGCTGAACCATGTCTTCCAGATGTTGCCATGTTCCTCAGGTCATTTGGCCAATTCTAAAACATCTGCAATGCCACTGTTTGGTCTCTCTAGAGGATATGATACACATTTCTTCACCCATAATTTAGTGACATCTGGACCCTTTCTGCTTTGAGCCTTCTTCCAGGTTATATCCCAAAATAGGGACTTGCCATTCACAAGCTTTGGGTGGGACCTGCCACAATCCACACCAGCATGCAGATGGCAGGCCCCTAATCTGGGATATAATCCAGAATAGGGCCCTGGCCACTGTTCCAACAGTGTAAACTAAGTGTTGTCATTTGAAATTATGGTTGACTCTTGGTTGATTCCATAGATGACTCCATGGATATCTTTGAATCCAAGATAAGTTAGTTTAGTCTAAGCAACATGATTGAGAACTCAAGGAAGATTGATGGAGGTAGCAGACCATAAAAGCTCAGAAGACTTTGGAACAATCTTTGGGATCCAGTTCTCATGCTGTACCATAGAAAAGTGGCAAAGCAGCAATCATAGTGATGAATGATCAGCAGGTAGCACCTGGGAAGTAACATTCACTCAAGTAAGGACCTAAACCTAGAAGAGCAGCTCAACAGTGTTAACTTTCACCTTAGCCTTGTCAATGACCCTTGTTGGAAAATTGGCAGAGACTCACTTCCAGTTTGAGTGTCAAGCTTTGGAGTTGTCCAAGTGCTGAGAGCCTCCTTCAGTCAAATAGGACAGGGAGAAGATGTTGAATAAGTCTCATGCTTTGGATTCGTTGTGGGCCATTATGGGAGCAAGCAGCAGAGAAGCTAAGGGCCTGGGCTTGCCTAATGATTTTGCCCTGCTGTCTAAACAAAATCCCACATTTTCCTCTCAGCCAAATTTAATTTGGGATTTATTGATAGATCAGTGGATTATTTGCAATAGATCTGCAAGTTCAGTGACTCTTAATCATTACTGAACAAGTGAAGGCTCTGCTTAGAATTGGATGCTGAAATGAAGAGGGCTATCCAGGGCAGATGTTCTATAAATGACTTTTGGTGCTGAAATTCTGATTGTTGGTTTCAGCTGTTCTTTGCTCCTTCCTCTGATTAGAAATACTGGTGCTTTTTTAAAGTTTTTTTCATGTTTTTAAAAAATCTACTTTCCAAAAGTGGGAAAAGCGGTGGCATTATGCCATCATCCCAGGATGGGCTGGCAGACAAGTAGATTGTCATGTCTGGCTACTACCAACTTATTACCTTGAAAGGCTTGAATAATGATGGGGCCAGATTTTTGGTTTTTAATTGTCATAAAATTGCTGACATCTTCCTGGAAGACCTGGCCTCTAAGGGATACTGCCTGAGCATACCATTGGGCTGGTCATCTGGGAAGTTGCCACATGTATGAAAAAGAAAGAAAGAAAAAGTGACAGCTTGTTCTTGGGTATCCAATCAGATACAGTTTTGGTGTTCCCTTTTCCCTCCAATGTAGGATGATGGTGGTCCTTCTGAGACAATGGCCCTTTCCATTGTGGCCAGTGTACTAGCCCACAGAGCATACCACGGCTCTGCCTTCTGTGGAGAACAAAACTGTGGGGTGAGACAGATAGTCCTTAGCATGGGCTGGTGTTAGCCCAGCTCAGCAGAGCATGAGATCACTCACACCATGCGGAAAAGGCCAATGTTTTCCTCATGATGTCTGATGGAATCCTTAGATGTGAGTTACCTGAAATCTGCCTAACCTGACAAAGCATTCTGTGGTCTTGATGTTGAATTTCTCAGTGGCTGAGATCACTGCTGGTGTGGGAGTCAAGGTATGAATATGAGATATAAATAAATGTGACTAAATAAATCATAGGCTGAAACAAGACCAACCAAACTGGAGTGAACTGGGCCACTATTTAAATGAAGCAGATCTGCAGTGCTACATGTGTGCAGATCCATATCTTGTTCTTTGACAGGTTGCATCCAGATGTTGGTTACTTATTCCGTCATATTTGGATATTCTGAAATAAAGCATGGTTATTCGTAGCAGAATAAATAACTGATGTCTGGATGCAGCCTAAGTCTTTTATTATGAGTAAGATGTCCTTGTCTGCAAACAATTTAATGAAAGTGGTCCACCTTTTGCAAAGTCAACCTTTTAACTTGAGAAAGACACTCTTCTTGAGTCAACTTCCTTTGTACCCCAGAACGCCACAGGACTAACAGACAAGGCCCACAACTGTAGTTTTAGCAGGTCAGTTTAGCTGAAAAGTGACCCAGGGTGTTCCCTGTTCCCTATTATTTCCCACACATTATACACTGATCTTCTTCGAGCCTCAGGCTCTTACTACTGCCTTCCTAAATTCCCAGTATAGGGTCAGCCATGTGAAAGCAAAACAGGGTTACAGAATAAGGCAAAATATTCCTGTTAAGCTCTAGGAGCTGCTGGCAAACTCTGTACTAGGGGTGTGCATGAATGCAGTTTTGGGAATTCAATTTGAATAGAACATTGGAGATTTGAATTGATTCAAATGTTTAAAATTCAAATGTATTCACATTTGATGCGAATAGAATACACTCAAATCTATTTGTACAAATTTTCAATTTGCATTTGAAGATACGAAAGTTGGCAACATTTGAATGTGTCCATACACATCCGTACACATCCCGTTTTTATCCCGTACTTATCCTGTTTTTGTCCCGTACGTTTCTGTACAAATGAGCATAATATGAATAAGATGTGTACAGATGTGTATGTAATGGGTATGTATCCGCACACATACGGATGTCTGAATAATTCATATGAATGATTTGAAAGATTCAAAAATTCATTCAAATGTTAAATTCAAATGTATAGAAATTCGATTTGAATGCAGAGGTCCAAATTTGATCGAATTTGATTGAATATCAAATGTTTCGAATATTCTTGTACATCCCTATTCTGTAATAGTCTAAATGGGAGGGCAAAATGGGTAACTGTACGAAGGGGCCAAGGACTGGGCTGTTTGAAATAATTGCCTGGTTTTATCCACAGACAAAATGTGTCTTTATACAGTGTGTCAAAACCCCTTCTTCCAAGCAGAAAGTGGGAACAGCACTCTCAAATCAATACATTCACTGCAACCTAATGTTGTTTATGCCTAGCTTCATATCTTGCATTGAACTTCCCAAACACTGAGGGAATAACAGGAAAAGAAACCTAATTTCAAGTAAAGCCAGTTTCATAAATCCCCCCTCCTCTGGTTTTCTGTTGTGATCAGACAGTTTTTATATATTCAGTTGATCTTTATTACTTGCCTTGAATATCTTTCTGCTACAATCTTATTTTATTCCACACTCAGGGAAGCAGTAGTCTTTCAGTACCCACTGAAACTGTTCCAGTTTCCTGGATGGCTAATTACTTACCATGTAGAGTGCATTTTAATTTATATTTTCCAGCTAGGTATAAAACAAAACAGATGCTGGTAAACAGTGCTGCATACTCACGGTGACAGTATTGCTTTCTTTTCTTTTCTTTTACTTTTGCAATGCTTTTTTTAATGTCGGGAGGCAAAGAAAGCAGTGCCTGGGCAGCTGCAGATATAATCTTGCTCGACCCTGCTTGGGTGGTCCAACAGAGCTTTCAGGCAGCACCTTGACTACTTCTACATATTCTTTAAATATACATATTAAAGGCAGAGGGAGCAAATCCTTTGGTTCAGCCGGGAGCAGGATATTGAGCCGGGTTGATCCAGAAAAGGAAGGTACAACATATTGTTCCTGACATCCTTTTTTGCAAGGGCTAAGAGGATAACATAGCGTCCGGAAAATGTGGCAACCTCGGGCCATTGTTAGTTCTCTAAGCATATGTCTCAAGCTGTGCTCTTTCATTGAATAGAGAGCGGTTCTCCTTTCTACACTGTATTATTAGCGTGGCTTAAGAGCCAATCTGTCTCCTGTTGAATTCAATAGAAATCTTGCCACTGGTTTTCAATGGGGAGAGGATTAAGACTTAGCCGCTTATACAAAACATACAAATAATATTCAGCAGCTGCGTTCTGGTGATATACCTTGGTGACTTTTTGAAAATACGTAAGATTGTGGGTTCCTTGGAATCCTCTTAGCAGGGTACTAACATAGTTCAGGAATTCCAGCGTATAACAATGGAATGCAAAATTATGTGGAGAGAAATCTTTTTGAAGCTTTGGGCGGCTGCAGCAGAATATAGGAACTTTTGATGTGGAGTGTAGATCTTCATTGGGATTGGATAACTAGGCCTGTCAGATGCTAATTGTTGTTTGTCGTCATACTTTCTGGAATTCTCCAAGAATCAGGAAACACTCTGGTTTGCGCCATGAAATTCTATTCCAGTTTAATTTGGGAGGAGAGACACAAGTATTAAGGGACAAGTGATTGCTTGACTTAATATTTCAGATATGCTATGCAATACAGTTTATTTAATGTTTGTGCCACCCAGTATTCACATACTGAGTTATGGAAGAAGAAGAAGAAGAAGAAGAAGAAGAAGAAGAAGAAGAAGAAGAAGAAGAAGAAGAGTTGGCTTTTCTACCCTGCTTTTCTCACCCATTTAAGGGGACTCAAAGTGGCTGACAAACCTTCTGTTCTTCTCCCCACAACAGACACCTTGTGAGGTAGGTGGGGCTGTGATTGCTCAGAAGAGAGCTGTGACTAGCCCACAGTTACTCAACTGGCTTCATAGAGGAGAGTGGAATCAAACCCAGTATTCCCAGATAAGAGTCTGGCTCCCAAACCACTAGACCAAACTGGCAAACTGTGTTAGGGGACAAAATATGTTGTTGTTGTTGTTGTTTACTATTTGTCTTCTGGCATAAGTCTTTCCAGTAAAAACAACAACATCTTTCATTTTCAGTGCTTCCTCTGATTAGTTTGCAGTATGGGGCAACAATAAATTTGCCAGCACCCTCATATAGAACTGTGGAAATTTGTATGTGTGGAACTGTCCATAGGGTGGCGTGAGATGAACTAGTGGCCTGCACTTTTAGGTGGAGCAACCAAGGATATCACCCTACACTTTGGGTTATCCTTATGCTTTTATAACATACTAAAGCAGAATGTTTAATTTGGGGGGAAAGAATCCAGTCTATGGAGTAGCTTCAAGCAATACTTTGGTTGGAGATTTCTGAATGGAATCTTCCAATCACAGTTTCACCTTTTCCCTTCATGTTGCCTCGCCATGCCAGGTCAAGGGCCTTCACTGGTTGCACCTCCACCCAGCCACCATTTCCTCCTGTGCATTTTGGAAAGCAGGTGGATGCAAAAGAACCATACTCTTGATTTGTATTACCACCTCCTTTGACAAACAAGTCTTCTCCTCATACACTTAATAACAGCTTGTTGGAAAAAGAGAGAAGATACAAGCATGAAGAGGAGGCAGCAACATGGGCGTGTGTACTCAAGCACATTTGTCCAGTTCAACAAGGCTGTTCTTCACATACTTGGGACAGTATTACTTGTGGATGCTGCCATTATTTCTATGTGCAGGAGGTGGGCGTCAGGTGTGATGCCCGTGCCCCAACTGCGCACCGGAATCCACAATATCTGTAAGTCTGGACACACCCTTAGAGAGGAAACTGAAGGCCTACTAATCAGAATTTGGATGTCAACTGCTTTATTGTTAAGGCATACTGTTTCACATTCTGGTTTGGCTATTTTTCCCTTTGAGGTTCGTAAAAATGATTCCAAAGAACAAAGGAGTACTTGAAGTGTGCATAATACTTTTGTCATGCACATAGAAATTTCTCAGTAGAACCTTCAAATGTAGATACATTTGTAGCTAATAGAATGTACATTTTTCAACAGAATGTATAAAAATCTATTTGTTGCTGCTTTGCTAGTGTCTTCATTCTACAGGGTACGGTATCTGTCAGGATAAGGACACAGAGTTGTAAGAGACTTATATTAAAACTGTGGGAAGTGATGGTGTTGTTTTGCAACCATAAAATGTCTCCTTGTTGTCTAAGGGAGGGTGAGGGTGACTGACACTGAGGGAGAAAGTGTTCCTCTGGGTTTCATATCCTTGTGTAGATGGCTGGAAAGTTTGTATAAATTTATAGCTTCTGTCGTTTGATGTTCTGTGCATCGCTAGTGTCCTAATGGAGTTTGTTTTGGAGCTCTGATTTTTGTATGCTATGTGAGTTGCTTGGAATATTACTCTGAGAATTGGAAGAACTCTGGGGTACCTAAAGTGATTATGAGGGTTTTCTTTGCTTGACAAGGTGAAGTTTGTGAAGTTTATAGTGTTCCATAAGAACCGACAACAGAGACTTTTCATCACAGCAGCATATTGTGATTCTTTTACTTTTAAGGTGGGGCTTCTGTAAATCAGCTTTTGACAAAGTAATTGCATCTCAGCGAAATCCTG